>JALIZH010018931.1:1450000-2160000 GCA_030522465.1 Rhipicephalus appendiculatus
TATACGTGCTCTAATCACAGCGAAACCTGCGCAACCACGAAGCGAAGTCAATCGGTGGTTGGTACAACGACGCTCACTCATTCTCTACGTCTCGGAAAAGTATGACAGTTGCGCTCTTCCGAGTTTCGATGGCACCGGCGAAATTCGTCAGATTTCATTACTCGCTAATAATTGCCGGCGGCTGCTGTTGTGAAATGTGAAAGCGGCAGCAGGCTCTTCGCTGGAAAGGCTGCAATTTTTTTCATTTAATCCGGCTACCTGTATACATGAATTAAAAAGTGGACTTAATTTTCAATGCGAAGCATTTTTTAGTGAACGACAGGCAATTTTAGCGTTTTTATTCTCAATGAGGAAACAGTGCGGTAAAAACACGAAGACGAAGCAAGGAACGAGCAACACACCACACGAAGCGCTGTGTACAACACACGAAGCGTTTCGCAAGGTCTCACTCAATAAAAAAAAAAATTAAACAGCCACTCTTACTCTGCATGCGTCGCCTAACATCGATTCCCATGGATCTGCCAAATTTTTTAAAATTCCTGTATTAATTGTATTATGAAGGGTGACGTGGAAATATCTGATTTTCCTTATTTCTGAAGATTTTCGGACACATTTCTTGAAGCACTCTGAGTAGCGGAAAGGTGTTCAGGCTGTCAGACATTTTTACAAAAGGTGTGTAATGATTCCTTGTGATTAAAGGCGAGGACCTTTGCAAGTACACAATCGGAGCTGAGTGAAGCTGCGAAAAAATATGTACGCACCATACTCTTTAAGCTCGAAAGTGATGTTGGTCTCTTGGCTGAGCTGCAGAAAAAAAATTAGAATGATAAGTTATTTACGTGCATCGAATGCGAAAGCATGGTCCGTCTGCGTGATACGACCATGTGGACTTCCACACTATGGACGTCCACGTCACGTGACATTTCCCCGTGACGTCATGTGATGACGTCATTACTAGGTCCCATGACTTTTTTTCACCATCGGGGTGTTACGCCCGACGCTCGACGGACGGACGCCGGACTTTGCCGCCTAATAACGGCATATAAACGTAGCGTTTTTTTTCTCAAAGAACCAAATCCAGGAATCGAAATTGAGCTGGATTGCACGGGAAAATCAAGCACGCCTAAGTGCCTTTAACTTTTTAAACGTTTGAAATCGAAATAAGCGTATTCCTGATTCTAACGTGGATTTAAAATAGCCGTTGCGAATGAAAAAATGAGCAAAATGCAGCACCCACTTGACTCAAACTGAGCGAGATTTATTAAACCAGCGCTGGGTCATCAATCGTGACCAAACAACCAGAATTACCGCATCCAATCTGTTTGTTTGGTCACGGCTGTAACAAATAGGAGTGGAAAGTGCCTATCTCCGCTAGAATTACGCATGCAAGACACGCCACAGTATTTGTTTCGACAGAAACCCAGGTGGTAAAGGACAATGGCCGTTCGAACAACTCTCTGGACGCTTTCATATCAGCGTGCAGTGAAACCAGACTATATCGAACTCGGGTGAATCCCATTATCTTTTGCATCGAACTATTTTTGAACGCGACGATACTTTAACGTCAATGCATGCGTAAGTCTACGCCTACATCGAACCAAATTGGAATGTTATCGAAGTAAGGCTATGAGCTAACTGCATTAGGATTTCATCTGGCGCAACTCGACAAAACGCCGCTCCGGTGCGCGGAGCGACTTTCTTGCTGTCTACCGCTTCAACGCGAAGTAAGCAGTGAGAGCACAGCACGTACAAGGGTATGAGCCGCCTACTAGTCCCGGTCGACATAGCGCGCGCTCTTTTTATCAAAATTCGACGTGTCTCCCCAAGCGACACAGCCCCCTGTGTCCCTTCCTCCGCACCGGCATACCTTCATGCTCCTTCGCCCCACTGGAGGCGGCCGGCGTGTTTCATCCATGCTTCAGCCATGCTTTTCCACAGCCTTCGCTCGTACATTGAACATATGAGGCGTGGGACCATGTTAACGATTTAGAATTTACACAGAACATAACGGCGGCGGAAGAAATGCGGCTCGGGTGCTCACACTATTCCTATCGCAATGAAAATAAAATGATAATACAATTCCTGTAATTGAAAGAAAAACTTACACGGAATCCGTAATTGACGACGGCGCTCCACACACCGAGCACTGGTGAGGCCGGAAAAGAGTAAGAGTGACTGAACATGCCTGTCGCCGTTGTGTTGTCCGTGGCACGCAGCGTTGTTTCATGCGCCACCACGCCTTTCGGGGTTCTGCACAAAAATGCGTGGAGCTGCATCGTTCAGCACGCGGCAACACTTTGCGATCGAATCGGACTAATTTTGCGCAGTGCCAGGCCCGTAGCCAGGAAGGGGGGGGGGGGGGGGGGGGCTGGGGACCCGGTCCCCCCCCCCCCCCCCCGAAATCCGGATGGAGGAGGGTGTTTTACGGAGAATAAATAATGAAAATAGGTGGTTTTCAAGGTTTTCAACAGGTGCCCCCTCCCCCCCCCCCCCCCCCCCCGAAAAAAATTTCTGGCTACGGGCCTGAGCAGTGCATTGAAAAATGAGGGTACTTTCAGGAAACTAAGCATGGAAATCACGAGGAAGGTATTGTTCCAACTGACTAGGGCGAATCACCCGAGCGGCATGCCGGCACATTGCCAACACACGGATCAACGTCGGAGCAGTACAGACAAGAACGTAGCACCTGTGCACACACACTCGTTCATGTCTCCTTTTTTGAGGTGCATGAATCTAAAGCAGGGGTCTCAAACACGCGGCCCGCAATCCCCTCACTTGCGGCCCGCGGCTTGCACGTGACTGTCATCGCCCACATTTTTTTACGTTTTCGTGATAAGGATGTGCATGAGCTACACAGTCATGACTGGTCTAAAGCATTGTTTTTGTGAGGCACCCCATGTGGTGACCATGTGTTGAAGCGTAACCGTGAAACAAAAACATTAATTCAGAATCGGCGTCCGGATTTTACTGACTTTGGAGGTCAGTATCGACTTGTTCTTGGACGTAATGCTGGCCCCAACTCTTCAGAAATAACCCGTATTTGAGATATGGAAAGGTTTTCTTTTCAATGGTATGGTTTTCTGACAAAGTGTACAATTTAACCCCCCCCCCCCCCCCCCCCTGCTATTAACTTCTTTCCTGACCCGGCCCTCGCGGTCGTAAATTCTGTGACTGCGGCCCGCCGCCTGAGATGAGTTTGAGACCCCTGATCTAAAGGATATCCTAGGAATGTTTCACAGATGCACGTCGATCTGACCGCTGATACATGAGATAGTTGCTGACGTAGCGAAGTTTTATGGAACGTAGCGTGACATGGACAAAAACTCTGTTTCTTCCTGTAGTTAACTGTTCACCTGTGCGCACTGCAAATGTAGAGTCACTTTTCACTGCTACCCCCTACGAGAAAAAACTTGCGCATAATACCTATGATAGTAACGAAAAAATTTATCTATAAGCGCCGTCTATAAGGACACGGACAGAACATATAAGGATCTATAAGCTTCGTTGTGCCGTAATAACCTTTTCTTGAATTGTCGTTGGACAATCGAATTTCGAGGGAAAAGTTGGCGAGAAAGTTGTCAAAATTCCCGATTTCAATAAAAACAACTTACGAAACAAAATCTTCACCTTTATTTCCAGCTTGATTTCGCCTGCTGTAGGAACCAAATCCTCTCCAACGACGATCATCCGCAGATTAACTGAAAAAAAAAGGGAGAAGTTTACACTAGCCGTGTAAAGCTTAAGAAACAGCGAAACTGGCTGAACTTTGGGGCTTAACGTGGCCTTCTTAGCTTATGCTAGGTTTTTCCTTGGCGTAGACAAAGTAGAGTCAAACCACAGCCTGTCACAGACAATGCAAGAATGTCGAAACTCAAGCGCCAGAACTAACTGGCAAGGCTGGCTGTGCCCGCCCCCCCCCCCCCCCTTCCCCCCGGAAGAAGCGCGGGCCTATCGTCGTTCGTACTCGGCTCGCATGGTGGGCATGGTCGGCGCTGCGGCTACGCGGACTGCCTCCGTATGTGGGCGTGGCTTGGCGTTGGCTGCTCTTGGGCGCTTGCGCGGCTAGGCGAGGTTCAACCCAGGTGGTGCGCAGCTATTGTTTAGTTAGTGATAAGCAACGGCGCGGAGGGTTTTTTTGCAGACACCCGACGCTTTACCTCAAGCTTCAAGAGCTTCGCTCTACATAGAAAATAACAGCCCTTCCACTAATGCGAAGATGGAAGCCGGTGGCTACGGCTTCACATTCTGCGGCAGCAGCTTCACGTCGTTCTCGCGCCATTAGCGCTTCTGTTCGCGTTGGCGCTCCTTGAATTCCGTTGTTCTTCCCTCGAGCAAACGACACCCGTTCGTCCCATATCAAGTTCAAAGGGCAACTGATGAGGCAACGGACAGCGCAAGCGCGACCTCTGCATCATGAGACAAAGGGACACAACGATTGGTTGGAAGAGCCGCCGCCGAGTGTCGCGACAATCGTGAAAGAGGCATCGTCGGTGGCGCGAGGCACCTGTCGCGAGCGCACGAAGGGAGGGGTCGAGGGGCCCGGAAAGCCTGTGGCGAGGGGCGCCGAAAATTCTTGTTCTGCGTGTCTTTTGTCTAAGCGAAACCTCATTACGAACACTTTGCACAATCGAGGACTACAGACAGGTTGGTGTCCTCTGACGTGTAGGTTGTTTTCATGCGTTCATGTTTGTGTCCGTGTTCGTTTTTGTCTATCATGACCACGCGTGCGCAGTAATCAAACAAGGTTGTCAAAGCCGCGGAGGTGTCCTGTGCTGTCATTTCGCTTGTCGCTTTCATGCACTCGGCGATTACGTAAGTCCGCACCGACTATGACAAAAGTTTACAGCCTGGGTCGCTCTTGCACCATTGCACAATGACTGACGGACTAATTAAATGACTCACTAAACCTCCACATAGGACGTTAAGTAGAGAGCAGGCACTGACATTGAGTTTACTTCAAACAGAAACGTATCCTAACCCTGCCTTTCTCCACAAGCTTTATCCTGATGTTTATTTAACTAACTCGTGTACGAAATGTGGCGGTTTAGCAACCTTACACCACATGCTCTGGGAGTGCCCTTCGGTACGTGGCACTGATACAGCATCGGCCAGCAAGTGGGCCTCCGCCCTGAGAGTCCGGACATACAATCACAACTTTGGGCTGTCCAGAGGGCCCACGATGCGGCAGTAGGTCTCGGCCTTACTGTCCCGTCATGGGAGCGGCCCGCCGTGTGCTGGGGCACACGTCTTCGGACATTTATTAATAAAGCTTTTTCCAAACCAAACCAAACTAACTAACTTACTTACAGTGGCGTAGCGAGGGGGTGGCACACCGGGCACGTGCCCCACCCGAAATTTTTTTTCGCCATGGCATACAGAGCGAAAAATGACCATTTCAAGGAGGTGCCCCTCCCGAAATCAAGGCGGTGCCCCCCCCCCCCCCCCCCGAAAAAAATTTTCTGGCTACGCCCCTGCTTACTTACTAACGAAATATTTTATAAACACTCACCTGCCTGCCTGGGAGTGTAGATGGGCTTGTCACTCTGTAGAAACAGGTATCCGCTCCTGCGCTTCACAGGCAGGATGGCCTCCTTGGTGAAGGCCTGACCACACACGGCCGTTAAGGACACGTAAAGACGTTGGCCTCGGCGAAGTTCGTCGGCGTCAAGCTTGTCCGGGTCAATGAAAATGCGCACCACGTCTATTGCTGAAGACGAAAGTGCGAAATCATCGAGACAAGGTTCCCTAATCTTCCCAGAACGTTTCCCTCAAGAACGTTTTGAGTGCTTGCCTACGTAGCTATGTTATTGGCTGCCACATGACAGCAAGGAAAGCTTTAAAATATCACGTACAGCCACCTAAATCTGTATAAATTGGTTGGAAATTCTTAAGTGTTTGTCCTTTTTAAGATACATTTCAGTTACAGCCGCCCAAATCTTTAATTAGCGTGCGTGAGCGGCGCCATTTCCGTGCGGCAGCGCCATGTGATGTAACCAGGTAGCAAACAGGGCGAGGGTAAGCACTCGTCCAAAAAGCGTGCTCAGCTGGGCCTATCATCTGCTATATAGGCTGTTCCTTCTTAAGGACATTATCCCAAATCAGCGCACTTCACAGGAACAACCCGCTTCAGTAGGCAAATGGTTTTGCTCGTATTTTGCGTTCCGAAGATGTACTACAGTGGCGTCCACTATTAGGGAGAACAAGGCTCAGCGTGGCCGCGCACCACGGAACACCATTGAATTTGGTGCGGTCGCGCATCGAATCAGAGCGGCGCAGGCGAACACGAGCGCACCGCTCTTTCTGTACTACAGCCAAGCAAGAGCGGCGTCATGGCCATGGAGGCTACTACGGAGCGGCGCGTTCCAGTGTACTTAGCAGATGACGCGAAGTGTCACCCTGGGCGCATGCGCAGCTAAGCTTCTACGCGCGGCCGAGCCTGGTGCACTGGCGCTCCGCGGCGCGGTGACACGCTGAACCGTGGTCACCCTAAGAGTGGACGGCACTGCACGTTGCAGCAAGTGATCGAGCAAACAAAATTTAAAGATAACGCAACACGCTAAGATAAGCCGAACTACGTGGTTCGTCTGAAGTGCGCTAATATGGGGTGAAGTCTTTAAGAAGGAACAGCCTTGCAGATGATGGCTCCAGCTGAGCGCGCTTTGTGGGAATGCGCTTACCCACGCCCTGTTGGCAACTTCGCTCCGTCATATGGCGCTGACGCACAGAAAAGTTGCCGCTCGCGCACGCTAGTTAAATATTTGGGCGGCTGTTACTGCAATGTCTCTTCAAAAGGACAAACACTTAAGAATTTCCGACCAATTTATACAGTTAATGTTCCACCTACATTTATTATCATCTTATATCAGGGGTCTCACGCACGCTGCCCGCGGGCCCTTCCCTAGCGACCCGACCCAGACATGACTGTCCTTGTCCCATATTTGTGTTTATTTTCTTAATCAGTATGTTCATGAGCTACGCAGACGTGACTGGTATCGAGCATCGCTTTCCTGAGGCATACCATACGGTCGCCATGTGATAAAACATAACCATAGAAGAAAAACTGTATCGGAATCGGTGTCCAGATTTAAGTCTTTCTGGACATCACATGACCTATGTATTAGATGCGCTAATAGACATACAGAGCGCTCAGCGCTCTGTGTGTCTCATCTATGTTTGTCCTCGTTCTATGCGCTGTGAAACATTGAAAATATGTAGCGCCAACTAGCCCAACGCTCCACCTTAGATAAGGGAAAGGCCTTATTTCAAACGGCAATGTGTGCTGACATTTCCCTCAAACTGCCCCCCCCCCCCCCCCCCGCCCCACACACACTAACCTTCTTCACCACCCCGGTCCATCGGGTGACTATTTCGTGAATGCGGCCCGCGTGCTGAGGTAAGTTTGAGACCCCTGTCTTGTAATCTGCGACATTTTGAAAAACTTGCTACAATGCATACCACCACTGGCACCGAAGGTGCGTTGGAAGATTGTGTGCTCCTTCTTCGGATAATCTTGGAGGATTAAGGTCACGTCGCTCGATGTCTCCAAGTTGGATATCACAACGGTCTCTTCCACTCCAGGTCTTACTTCTTTCGGAGCTATGACCACACAGCTTTGCCTGCGCAATTTGTATTTTTTCTTTTTCTTGCAAAACACTAATATGCTTACGAGGCAATGAATAGCAACAATAAGTTACCTAAGTAGCATAAGATTGTTCTGCACAACTCTACCTCTACTTACTTTTTTTCACGTGAGAAAGATTCGACATTAACGTGGAAACTACGGGCACAGCCTTCTACCTTGTATGCATTTTAGTACTTCGGTGCAACACAGTGGTGTTAATCCTATGTCAGTTAATCATATTAATCCCATGTCATGGGGTTTAGAATTGCTTGCTGTGTTTGGGCTGTTACATTGCATGAAAATTCTTTCGGAACACACTAGATTTGTGTTATTCCTGCCCAACGAAAGCTTCTGGACTTTATGGGGCACAACTTTTGCTGTAACCGCCGTATAAGGAAACGACAAAAAAGAAAAAAAAAGGCTGATGATGTTTTAGTGACAGTGTTGATTTGATTTTTCTTTTATTTTTACGTGGCAGCTTTCTTTTCAAGCCTCGGCCAATTTTGCCTGATCATGGATGCAGCAGCAACCACCACATGGGAGCTAAATGCAGCTGAAAGAACAACTGAAAGTGGGCCAAACCAAGTGCCACGACGAGCAAAAATGACTGATACGGTAAGAAAAGAAGTTTCGAAGCGTTTAGATTCAATCAGGGCACATTAGATCTGCAGACTTTTCTATCACACATGCATTACACTGCTTTTTGACGCCGACCGCAAGTATGGTTACCGTGCTTGTACTGTTCCCTGTACCGACTGAGTGTTTCTGCGTTCTTCTTAAATTTGTTCTCGTTTTTTTTTTTCTGAGGTGAACTAATTCATGAAACAGCACGTGTTGTTATAAAGTCGACTGCCATGCACCCGTTCTGCGTACTTATGCGAACTGGCACATTCGCGCGGGCTCTCTCTCCTACTACCCGACGTGACCCACTGAGTCAAAGAAATAAATTCGAGTGTTCCTTCCAACTGAATCTTCCTTCTCTGGCCAAAATCTACACAGGTAATAATACAGCTGCTGATGTTTTAATTCCCAAAACCACGATTTGATTTTCAGGGACGCCGCAGTGGAGGGCTCCGGCAATTTCGACCACCTGGATTTCTTTAACGTGCACCTAAATCTAAGCACACGGGCCTCTAGCATTTTCGCCTCCATCTAAACACGGCCGCCGCGGCCGGGATTCGATCCCGCGACCTTCGGGTCAGCAGTCGAGCACCGTAACCACTACGCCACCAACGCGGCTAGCCTAAAAAGTCAAAGATTCCAAATCCAATCGCGGGAACGACTTTCTTCCAGTGGACATCACATGCTTTGCAAGGGCATTTGGGGCGACTTTCTTGTTTTTGACCTTCACTAAGATGTTCCCGCAGCCTTCTGTCGAACTTCCCAGTCTTACCGATATATGCGTGTTCGCAAGCTGGCCAACTATGTTTGTCCCCCGACCAGACGGGAGCCCGCCAGACTCTCGATCCATTGCTGTGTTAATTAAAAAAATATTTCTTGAACAGAGCAAGTACGATGGATTAGAAAAAAAAACTCACGCCGGCACCGCAAAGGACGAAGCACAGCCACAGGGCCCACAATCCGCTATGTTTTCCAAACGGCGCCATCTTCGCAACTGCTCACCGTTGCGAAGTGCGCTCCAGTGACGGCCCCGGGGGGGCATACGAACAACAGACGCATGACGGAATTTTTGTTATCGGTGTCCTGGCCCAAGAGGGGGGCTTGTCCAAAACACGGGGTTAGCGAAGTCTCGGTGGCATTATCTGTCTTCGGTTTCGTGTTACGGAGTTGAAGGAAAAGCGCGTGCGTTATCTGCAACCGTTGCCAGTCTGTCGCGAAGATAGTAAGAAAGAGGGAGAGGGAAGTGGAGCTGAGTTTACAGCAAAGCACATCATTTTCGGAATAAGCAATGGGAGCAAGAATAAACTGCATTTTATATAAGTGCAATAGAAATGAGAACGACCTTCTTGGCACGCATTTGCTGCTTGAGGATACATGTGCCACGGCGCCATAGTTCTGGGCTGAGTTGGCTTAGTTCCCTCTCACCGATCCTGCTGGCACAAGGTCACGGCGACTGTATGATACTTCGTTTGACTGTTGCGCAGTTGTTATGGTGCTCGGCTGCTAACCTGCAAGTCGCGGGTTCGATCCCGGCCATGGCTCTCGCATTTAAATGGAAGGCGTAATTCTAGAGGCCCGTGTCCACTACGGCATGCCTCTTAATCATATCGTTGTGCTGACTTGTAAAACCCCAGATGTTACTCTGAATGAAGCTTCGTACAGCTACATCGTCGACCAGGTTAGTATTAATAACTTGAAGAATGTGCATCGCTCCATCAGCGTGCAGTTAATAATATGACTTGTAGAACTCAATGTCTCTTTAGAAATTTTGTTTACTTTTTGTAGCCGGTTGTATAGTCACGATTTCACATGTTTCATCGCCTGCGTTTAGTTCCCGTTGTATCTTCTTTATCATTGTCACTGTTACGCATTGTATAATTATCGATAATTTTTCCCTTATTTTGCTATTGTTTGTACTTAAGCTGTGCATGCATATAATCTTTTGATGCTCCCCTTACGCAATGCCCTGTTGGGCCTGTAAGGTATTTTGAATAAATAAATAAATAAATTTCCTGGTGTTTTACGCGCCATAACCACGATATGATTATGAAGCAAACTGCAATGCAGCGACCCGGATTATTTTGACCACCCGGGGTCCTTTAATGTGCACCTAAATTGAAATACAGGGTCATCTCGCATTTTCACCCTCCATCGAAAATGCGGCCGAGATCGAAACCCGTGTCCTTCGGGTCAGCTGCCTAGCACCGTAACCACTGAGCCACCGAGGCGGCATCAGCGAGCACTTCAGACCAGGTGAAAACTCAGGCGTCTGCGATTGTCGAATAAATGTTAACTTAACAGCGCCTGAATGCGAGCCAGTTGGTACGTATCCATAGCTAAAAAAAAAAAAAAAAGACAGCGTAATATAAACAAGGGCGAGTAAGGACACAGCAGCACTACAGTCATATGTCCTTAATTGTCTGTGTCTATATTCGGCTGTTTTTTTTTTAAATATTATTATTCAAGTGTAACATCCATACGCTTTGTCTTCGAAAAAAATGTCAGCTGTTCTTACATTTTCTTAAGCCAATTTGTGAGCGCGCCTTTAATTTCTTTCTCACGAAAGGAGGAGATGTATACCTTGGATTACGAGCACGTGCAATATGAGTTGTGTTTTTTGTGCGTATATAAAAACCATTTTGAAGGGCATGAAATAAACAGTTGAAAGTTTCGCACCTACCTCGCTCTTCGTGTGTGCCGTGGTTCTTTTCTTATACGTGTCACGCCAATACATGTTGCAGTTATGAAACCCATCTAGAGAACGTTTGTCGAAAGGAGTATTCATATCGGCTCACATGGGACACGCAAGACGAAATTGAACTGCCGTGTTACCACGCCAGCAGAAGACGAGCACCACTGCCAGATACTGCTATTTCCCCCCTTTCCTGCGGCTAACGCGAACAATCGGGAAGAGGCAGCACGTCATGCTGACGTCATAAATCGCGGCCTTTTTTTTCCTCCTCTCTCCAAGTTGCTCGTCCACGCTAAAGTGTTCTAGAAAGGAACCCTTTCTAGAACACTTTATCCACGCGCTTGCAGTGGCGGCTTCCGTGCTCCGCATTGGATGGAGAGCCACTGGCAGTTTTAACATGTCACTGGCAGTTTTAACATGCGTGCGGGCATGGCTGCAAACCAGAGGCGTAGGCAGAGATTTTTTTTTTGGGGGGGGGGGGGGGAGAGGGGCAGGCACCTGAAGCGGGGGCCAGGCAGGTAGATGTGGTCGAGTGTCATTTTGGGCTCTGTATGCCATAGGAAAAAAAAAAAAGAAACGGGGGGGGGGGGGGGGGGGGGGGACGGGCCCGATGTGCCGCCCCTGGCTACACCACTGCTGCGAACTCGTCGTGAAATTTTCGTAGAGCGTCTGCTCCGAGCAGATGGTGTATTACGGTCGATTGAAAGGTATACGCATGCAGTAATCTAGCAAACTAAAATTTCTTGGAAGTTACCACCAGGTGTGTGGGCTTTGTGTTCACTTCCCGTGCCAAGTGTGCTACGCCCTCATCACTTACCTAGCGAACGCGCTTCAACTGAGAGCCTTGGCTAGAGCTAACGTCGAGGATCAGAAAGAGTGTAGACGTGCAGATTGGCACACAGAGGACACGTAGGTTGTGTTCCAATACTCACCGTAGGGCGGCTAAGTAGACAGATAACCGAACAGTGACCATCGTAAGTCTCAATCAAATTATCCCTTAATAATAGACAAAATAGACAGCTTCGCGAAGGCAGCGTCGGAGTGAAATACCATGCGAGCTTCTTCACTGTCCAAACAAGACAGCGGCCTTGCGGAATGGTCGGATTGCTCGGATATCGCGGGTATGCCCGTCCGCCCACAACACGGAGCAAGTCTTGCTCCGTGGCCCACAAGTAGATGCGTTCTCGCTTGCTTAATGTGAGTCGCATTCAGTTCTTTCGATAAATTCGAACACGAAACAAGCTTTTGAAATAACAATTCTGTTCGCTTTCCCTACCTTTCTCTCATCAACGTGAGGTGGATTCATGTCGCGCAGACGTCATCAGGATGCGTTCCATTACTCGGCGTACTGTGGCTCGACGCTGTCAACGTAGACTGTCCATGATGCGGCCCAAATTGGAACACAGCCATACACACAGGAGGCGTGCGTCTATGGCGGCATACCTTCAACTGATGGCTGTTCTTCAGTTGTTAGTTTGTGGTTTCACGCATGTGTTTCTCTGTTTTCTGTTGCATTTCAGTGTATGATAAAGCCCGACCATCTTCTGTGAATAAACTGTAGTTTGAAGTGGAAAACGAGCGCTCGTCCTGTTCATTCCTCCTCGTGTTTCTTGTCTGTTTTCGCGCTCCTAAATACCTTCGTGGATCAGTACAAACTCGCCCAAATATCTGCGCTTCTATATCTTCCTCTTTCATTATAAATACCCATAGGCGTGCGCACGGGGGGGGGGGGGGGACCGCCCCATGGTCACCTAAGAGGGGAGGGGTGCAAAGTGAGCATCATACTGCTCATACTATGGAATAACAGGGAGCGGCGCTGCGACGAACCTTCGCCCCCCCCCCCCCCCCCTCCTCTGAAGCGGAACCCTGCGCACGCCTATGGGAATACCTCCAAACCAGCTCGACTTTCTGTTGCTCGAAAATCAGCTAAGTTTGGTCACCAGTGCCCAGGACCGCGCATGAGCTCATCGCATCCTGAACGAATAGAGCTTCTCCTTCATACAAACATTCTTACAATAGTAAAATTCATCAAAAAGAACTTATTGGCCTTATCAAGTTAACCATACATCGCTCCGTCTGTGCCCAGTCATGATACAAACCCACAATTTTGTCGCTGGTTTCATTTCGGAAACTTGAATGTCCTGGTAAATTTCGTTCAATATCCTGACATTGCTGCTCAGCCAAACATAATATTATGAACAGTAACGACGAAGCTTTAATTAATAATATGAGTAGTGCTCATATTCGCCGACAAACAGTACTTGCGGTTTGAGCAGAAACCAGCTAGCGCAACTGTATTTCACAGAAGGGCAGGCACGCCGGCAAGCGATTCCACGGCAAGCGGTTCGGAGAAACGCCCCAAGAATGTGGATTCCCCCCGATACCAAAGCCAAGCATGCACAAAAAAAAAAAAAAAAAAAAAAAAAAAAAAAAAAAAAAACAAAAGAAAACGAAAAAGACATGGCATAGTCAGTCGAATGGCCACAGGCTTTCGCCGAACACACTTTGGAATTTACGGTGTGCCCTTAAATTTTTTACAGCGAAAGCTGTTATGAGATCACAAGGGTCGTTTCTGCGCCGTAGTTGTCCGCCGCCGCCGCCGCCGCTGCCGCCGCCGCCGCCGCCGCCGGTGTCCGTAACCAATATCGCACGAAATAAGAAAAAACTAAATAAATAAAAAAACACCTGTGAGAGAATGGGAATCGAACCCGGGTCCTCTGCGTGGCAGCCCAGCACTCTACCACTGAGCTACGCCACTGCTTGAAACTGCGGTGCAAACTGACCCTACGCAGGCTTCATATCGGGTTAAGGAATCGCGTTAACGTGTGTTGTAAAGCGTTTTAGAGCAGTGAAGTAAGAACCAGGCGTCACACAATGCGAATTGCGTAACGTGTGGGGGGTGTTCAATGCTCCAACCCATTACAAAAGCCTGAGGCATAATTCTTCATCGTCGTCAGCCACAGCATCAACCAAGTGCGCATAATTCGTTACAAGAGTGTAGCGGGCACCGCGCTTTTCTGAAGAATGACGAAGAATGGCATAGTAGGCGCTTCCCCACTACACAAAAATTATGATGATTTATGGCGTAGTGGGTACCATGCAAGTGGGCTTGTAGTAGTTGCCCCAAGAGTGTTTAAAAAGGCTAAAGGCCGCTCTCCCAGCTTTCGCTGTGGCTGTGCTGCGCGTTCTGCGCAGGCCTGGCGGTTTTTTTCGCCTATATCTTTCGCTCTTTTTATTCACAGAGTTTTTTTTTTCAGCCATTCTTCTTCATCAGAAACTCGCGTATCTCCGCTCCTCTGTCATTGTTAAGCTTGTATCAGAGCCGCACTTTCGCAGAGTATCAGAGGCAGAGCTGTTAAAAGCCTACTTTAATCACTTTCAAGCCTACGCACTTTCTAGCTCAGCGGTGGAAGTGATACCTGACGATAGGGAGAGCATGGTTAAAACTAACTGGGTGAAAGGGAGGCCTTAGTGTAGCGTTTTCAGCCTCGTAGAGAAATAATTGTGACCTGGAGACAGTGAAGCTGAGTGTAGATGAGGAGAGCAAAAAGGGTGCAGGCGGTGAGAAAAGGGGAGCCGGCTGATAGTCATCCTAGAAAAGGTGTGGGTATCGCATTCGTTAAGGAATGTTTGTATCGCATTCGTTCTAGAATGTTCGGCAATGACATAGTTGAAATTGGTGCCGCCAGCTCCACTGTTTCATTAGCTATTCAGCACGTTAAGTCAGTCGAAGCTGCATATAATTTTTAGCTCATTCCGCCATTTTAATTACCTTCCATATTCCAACGAACGTTAAAACGGCAGGAAAAAAAACCAGGACAGGGGCGAAGAAACGAACGCAACACCAGGGACGCAGCCGACACCTTAATTCCATATTCCATATCCATATTCCGCCAACACCTTCATTCCGTTGAGTCAACACCTCTTCGTCTCTCTGCGCCATTCGATTATTTACAGAGTCCCATAAAGGGAGCCAACGAGTACTCCGCAACTGGACGCAAATTCAATGCGAAGTTGCCGGGAGCTCAACATGTAACATCGTACGTCTCTTAAACAGCAGTAAAGAAAAGAAGGGCACTATGATTTATTATGAAACATTCATTCACTGCAGCCCCCCGTTCTGGGGAAAGACTTCAGAGAGCCATCTAATGGTTTGTCTGTTCTTTCTGGGTGCCCTTGCCACGTCGTAGATACGAACTTTATGGTTCAGCGGATACCTGATACTGGAAAGCAAGAAAAGAAAGACAGAAAGGAGTCAGTGACAACGATGTAATACTGGCTTGCATCTCGTCGTGACAGTGCACAAAGAGAAAGATGAAAACTGCACCATGACCACAAAGGCTGTAGCGTGACATTTTAAAGTGTATGTTTCAGGTATGCTTTCTAGTTTTTGAATTTGGCTTTTGTGTTGCTGAAGGGCTAATTCGTTTGTGCGAGCCCGCGAAGTGACAGCCAAACGCCAGCGTCGAGAGTTAGTAGAAAGGAGACCGCAGAACAGAAAATAGATAATCGTAAAACGAATCAGGTGATCACAAGAAGATATCAGAATGGGTATGCAATACCGCTTAATCGCACGGAAAGAATAGAAAAGAGCAGATAAATACAGGAAAAGAACCCAAAAGAAAAGAGCGAGATAAACATAAGAAAGGCGAAAATACAGGTGAATCGCTGCTCCGCAGTTCGTACGGCGTTCTCTTGGGGACGGTACTGGATTTGGTTTTTTTCGTGGCGGTTTCGGATATCCAGTAGGCGAAGTCCGGCTCGAAGAATGGCCGACGCCGCGCCTCGAGTACATGTTCGTTCAGGTTCACGAGCACAAATTGCGCATTAATTACGTCACTAAGTCACGAAAGCAAGCTAGACAGTATTCGGGTCCTGCGTAGGCAGTCGTTCGAATAACAACCACAAGCACGGACATGGGCGTCCGCAGAACTTTTTGCAGGGGGGGTGAATCCACAAGAGGGGGGGAGGGGGGAGGGGCATTTAACACTGTAGCTGTCTTTCACTGCTGTGACATGATAGGCAAGATTAGTCGAATGCTTCCATATTACTAGCGAACACGCAAGGATACCAGAGAAATAGACAGGACAACCGCTAGCGGTTAATGTCCTGTCTATTTCTCTGGTGTCCTTGTGCGTTAGCGGTTGTCCTGTTTCTCTGGTGTCATTGTGCGTGTTCGCTAGTAATATGGAAGCATTCAGTCAGTACCAACTAGCCCAGTTAAATGCCTTAAGATTAATTAGTCCAGATGGGGTATGTTTGAAGTTGAATGGCAACCTGAGGGCCGGGAGCTGAATGTGCAATGAAGCAGTGTAGTTTATGCTTGCATAAAAAAATACGATCTGAAATTCCAAGGGGGGGCAACCCCCCCCCCCCCCCTTGCACCCCCCTCCGGACGCCCATGAGCATGGACGAATACGCAGGGAATGCCCACCTCGTGTCTCCCTCGGTGATTTGTTGGTCGCTGTCCTTGCCGAATATGATGTACTCGCGTCCCACGTCGAGGTTTGATGTGTTGCACAGATGGCGACCGACGAGCACTCGCGTCTGGCCCGTTATGGTCTCGCTTTCTTCACCTAAAGTTTGAAATTCAAAGACCGCTCAACGAAGTGCAGCAACGAGACTTGAGGCTAAAGACTAAAATTGAAAAAGCACATGGAAATCAAATTGGGTTGTTTTACGATCGCAGACCACTATACCCATAGGCGTGCGCAGGGTTCACGTTCAGGGGCGGGGGGGGGGGGGGGGGAGGTTCGTCGCAGCGCTCCCCCCTACCTATTAGGTCAATGTATGGGGCCGACTTTGCGTCCCCCCTCTCCAAGGTTACTAGGGGGGGGGGGGTCGACCCCCCTGCCCCCCCTCGTGCGAACGCCTATGACTATAGCTCTACGACGGACGCCGCAACGTAAACCTGTAAATATGAGTATACGTTTTTTTTTTTTGCACTTCGCCCACATAGAAATAAGGCGGACCTGTCTGGGTGTGGAACCCGCATAGCCGAGCTTAATTGCCTTTGTAAGTAAGAAAAAAACAATTGTTGCGATGACTGGGTCGAGAAACTCTCGGTATCCAATACTTAAAAAACCATGACACCTAATTTTCTATCATGATCTGCGTTAAGTGGGCTAATCCTTGGGTATTCACAAACAACCTGATGAAATTTCAGCGCATTTGGATGACCAGTTAATTTATAATTGAATATTTTTGTAAACGCGCGAGGTGTTGCCCGAGGCAACAAACTTTTTGATGGGCGAGAGTTCCCATTCCGGTGACCGATTTTTTTTTTTACATCATCAGCTGCGCGTGCAATCGACCTACTTCAGATTCGTTCAGCTTGGCATTAAAATTGAACTATTTGCAACTTCGATAGACGACGACGGCTCCACTCCATGCAACAGATTACGTCCCACACGCCATGACAAAATGGTGGTCACCGGAGACGGGCGGGGTTTAAAGACGGCAACTTCTAGGGCATATTTAGCACTGGAATAAACTTTTACAGTACATTTTCATTTATTTAAGGCACACTAGACCGTTTACTTCTGTTTTCCGCTGAAAATCGCAGAATCTTGGATGACCATATCCTGGCCCCTTCAAGCACGCCAAATCTGGCGGAAAAAACACTTTCAGGGATGCCCAGCGTAGAAACGTGGCCTCCGCGATCGGCTCCGGCACTGCGCCATTGCTGATTATTAGGGCCGCAGTATAAGCAAGTACTTTCACAGGCTTGGTGCAGTCTAAACGCTGGCGGTTTGTCGTCGGTCTCATATCTCATGCATACAACATCAAGGTGCGACACCTGCACCTCAATAGACGACGCTGTTTTCACGCTTCTACGGCGCTTTAGTCCGATAGTCTGCATCTTTTGAACCACGCGTTATCTCTCCTCCTCCCCTCCCCTCTTGGCGAAATGCTATTACATTTCTCTCACACTTACTGCTCTATCCACACTAACATTTATTTGTCGCAGGCTCCTCGGGCTAAGCTTCTGCCATGGCCAGGAATTTTGTCATTGCGCTTCTTTCGTCATTTGTTTAACTTTACCGCAGTACACCAGAGGCACAAGTTTGCCGCAGTACACCAGTGAACGTAATTCAACTGGAAGCATTTTCGAACGAAAAAAAAGTATTGCCGCTGAGAGGCTCAGTATTATCAAGTTGCAGTTGCAAACATCGAGAGAGTACTTTCCTCAACGAGAATTCTCATTTTGGCCATTTGCTTCCAACTTCTTTCCGCGGTAAATTATTGTGTGTGGGTTCTGATAAATACAAGCGGGGGGAAGATGCCATATGGTCAGTTGTCTCTGCATAGGAATGAGCGCGGCGCGCTTACCTTCTTTGATAACATTGTCGATGTGGAAGGCAACGTGCCTGTAGCCTGCGATGACGTAGTTTGCGGAAACTTTTCCCCTCCACACTGTGGGAAGTGAAAGCGAAGCAAACTCACCACAAATAATGAGGTTAAGTAGTGATCATTCAAACAAACCAGGACAAACCACTGTTACAGTCTGCTATTTGAGAAAAGCGAACTCACGCTATATTGAGCTGGGAGTAAAATTTTTGTACGTTCAGCCCTACAGACAAAATGGACAAAATGGACATAATACATCATGCTTATCAATAATACAAATGCCTTGCACAAGATTTGTTAGGCGGGCTAGTTGGTATAGATTCGTTTTGACGACTTGGCAGCGCTTGTTGTGTCTCTTGTTTGTATCCCGCTCTTTCTGTGTCCCGTTTGTTTGCGCTGCCAAGTTCCATAGTGCAGATGCCTGATGTATAGATTTAGGGCTCCGTTGCACCAGCGATATGAATGTGAAAGCTTTTAGAGCATTGCCACAACGCGCGATATAATTCATCACCTGGTTTTGGCACCTACTTTGTGGTTTTATTTATTGAAAGAAATGCTGAACTGTGTCTGGCATGCGCAGTTTCAATGGAAAAAGAAGCTTTTCAATCTTTGGATGACAGAAAACTGAGCTAGATAGTAAGGACTCATCATAGAAGTATGTAAGGCTTGCGAAAATGGACACAAGAGAAAACAATACAGATGATGTACCATAAAACACAAAGAGAAAAGAACGAGACAACAATTTTTGATAAAACACAGACAGAAGGACAAAGCAACAAATCACTTTTCACTTCCATTTATGAAATGATTTTCTCTGGGCTGTTATGTCGACAGAGACTAAAAAATCTCGGAAATCCGAGTCATATAATTTTCGCTGTACAACTAAAAGTAACTCTTCCTGTGTTTTCCTTGGCACCGTAATGTTGTGAATAAAAAAGACAAAAAGGGCACTCAATCAATCTTCCTTTACGCATTATACAATGAAATTAAGGCCATTTAGTGCGAACAAGTAACAAGGAATGGCGCCATGGGGAGTACTAAACGGACATAATTATGGTCTGCTGTGTAGAGTGAAAAAACTAGCCCAGTGACATGTTATTTTTGATTACAAGTCTGCATTTTCTACTCCCAGAATTGCGTAGTTCCTAGCAGTATCTGTTCTTAACTTCTTACGACGCAGAGCGTATTATCGAATTACGCGTGTGCGAATATGTAATACTGACCATAGTCGTGTTGGTCACATGCGATCTTTTCGAGTGCGTTCCTGTTTGTTTTCGAGGCATTTCTTCCACCACTCTTGATGACGTCAGTGAAGGTTTCGTTGACGGGACATTCCGCTGTGGGACAACCAAAAAAATCACAGTTTCACCACAAGGGTGAAGCAATGAATGCGATAGCAACAAATTCTAATGTTATACGAAGTGAGACTGGCAGCTAAATCTTTTGGATCCGATCTCACGCACCTCTATAAAACGCTGGTTTAAGAGAATACGGCCGCTCCAGGACACTCTTCACACCACATTCTCTTCGCGTTGAGAGCGCAGCACGTAGAAGGGTATACCGGCCGCCCGCTGTCGGCTGCCCAGATAGAGAGATAACGCGCGCGCCAGTGACGACCGCGCTCGTAAAATCGAAGGTCGCTCGAGGGAACCCCCCTCCTCGCGTCTTTTCACGCTCGCGAACGACGGTCGGGGCCGGTCGGTCGAACAGTTGGGGGATCTTATCGCATGCGCTTCGGAGCGACGGAGATGGGCCGGCTCGTTTGATCTCCGCTTCTGCCGCGTTCATCGCTCCCGCTCGCGCACTATTACCCGCTGGTAGAACGTACGATGCGCAGGGGGCTCTTATCAATTTGAACTTCATACGCGACATGACGGCGGCGGCGACGGCAACGGCAACGGCAAAAACCCGTCGAGACTGTCCATATAATTGCTATCGCAATAAAAAGCTCACAGTTACATCGATAAGGAAGAAATCTGGAACTATACGAAGATGGGCAGTTGTGTGAGCCACGCCACACATAAGCGCGCATCGGCACCAAAAGAAAGTGAGAGCATGTCCGCATTAATTTGTTTTCACAGCGAGCCTATTTAGGTGCAGAAAAAGATGAATTGAAAATTTACTCCAGGCAAAGCACCACTAAAGAGAAAAATCATGCCGCTCGTATCAGTTAACTTTTTTGTGTAACACAAAAAGCACCAGTCTAACCGCGAGAAAAGGTTTAGCAGGCAAGAAAACGGGGCAAAAATGAAATACCGGTGGTAACCAGGGTTATCAGGTCGAAAAGACAAAATATAATAGCCAGGAAATGGAAAAATCTAGCCATTAAGTAGCCAGCTTGAGCCAAGGGCGGCAACAGTAGCGAAAATTATATCACGCGCGTGTGAAAAAAATAACTTAGACGTCTTTATTTAAATTGCCAAATAAAAATCCTTTTGGCGAAAATGTACATATGGGAAGCATAAATACTTCAAAATCGAAATTGCTGAGATTCAGTTATAAATTGTTGACTTTAGCAATAATTTCGTGCAGAATGAAGTGTTTGGGCTGTCGCAATGATGACACCCCCTTCACGCGTCTTGCATGAATTTTCTCAAAAGGACTAGAAGTCCGCGACTTTAGCCCCAGAAAGTCGGGGACCAATGACAGGTCGTTGTGAGAAGTACGTCATCATTTCATATTCATTTCTGCATCCATTGCGGAGCTTGCTTTCGTTCGGACTCAACAAACGGAAGAGGGAGAGGGGGTTGCCATGAAACTTGCCCTCTCCCCCCAATATGCAACTCTGCGCTCGCCTATGTTAAATGGCGTGCACCCATTATACACCCATTAAAATGCTCTTTCTCTCTCTTTCGACTCTTTCCCCTCTATCTTTCAATCTCCCCCATCTCCTTCCCACGTGCAGGGTAGCAAACCGGTTATGCAAATGAGTTCTGCGGAATCCCGCAAGGTGGCGGAAGGGTTAAGAAAGGGAAAATAGACAACCACCCGATTGTAGCACGAAGCCACAAGGAAATCCGTACGGATTTCTCAGAAAGAAAGGCTTCTTAGTTGGCGAAAAATTCGTCCTGATCCGGGGGGGGGGGGGGGGGGGGATTCGTCCTGGACCTCGGAGCAGGACTAATTTTTCGGCAAGTAAGAAGCTTTTCTTTCTGAGAAATCCGTACGGATTTCCTTGTGGCTTCGTGCTACAATCGGGTGGTTGTCTATTTTCCCTTTCTCAAACCGGTTATCCTGGACTGCTTAACCTCCCTGCCTTTCCTTCTCTATCATTTCTTCTTCAACTCCTTGCATATCCGAAAATCTCAAGTGACACGTACGACTCATATCCAGCAGTCGCAGTCATGTATGAGCATACGAGAACATACGAGTTATATATGTTCATATCAGATTATTGGATAAGTGGCATATGTGCCCGATATGGCTCAGTGTTTCATGTGTTCTTACCTGTAGCGCACTTGAACATATTTCCATCGCGAAAAAGCTTCACCGACGAGCTCGCCGACTCTAGTCCGTATGACTTGCTGCAAGACGAGCCTGGAAAACAATATGGATGCAAATTTTCAGCACGCGATATGCTAATGAAGGTTAGCTGCTATACGCGTGTATGTAAACGCACCAACGTTGGACTGTGAAGGAGACGCGCCGCCTTCGTAGTAATCGTACACCCTCACTGTGGAAGTCTGAAGATTTGTTACATTGAATTCTCTTTCAATGCGAAACTTTAGACAGGTCTCGGTCGTGGCCTTCACCTGAAAACAAAACAAAACAAATAGAACATCACGTTGTCCAGTAGATGGGTCCGTTATCAAAGTTTCTTTCGGCAATATCCATAAATCGGATACCCTAGAGCTCATGATGTCAATATTGTTCGGGGTGCTATTGTCTCACTGAGCGGCAAGAAATGAAATACTTTCTGCTCCATCAGAGTATTGGTATACGTAGCTTCATTTGTTTCTAATGATGTAACGTGCGTATATCATTCCCGTATATTTTTCTGCTTTATTGCACTAGGTTTGGCTCCCTAGACCTGTATTCTATAAGTGCACTGAATCGGTAATAGGAAGTCCTTCATGACGAGTGACATTGAGACCTTGAGCAATAACCAGCTGTGTGCGATCTGCATTGGAACATGAACGATTCAATAAGTCTCAAGCTGAAAAACGAGATACACCTGGGTTAACACAGTCCTGCACCCACCGTGTCAAGGTAAAAGGCGACGCCGTTTTCCCGTTCTTCGTATTTGCCAACTTCTGCGTTATCGCTGACAACCTGGGAAAAAAAGAGAAGTTGTACTGCCTGATAGAAGAACGTTTTGTCGGCACAGGCGAGCGAAGGGCTCTCCGCTACAGGGCGCCAACATGGCGAAATTTCCTATACCGCTATTTTCAACCTGCGAGCTTGCCGGAAGCGTTGTTGTATTGAAGAAATAAACACTTCTTTAAGAAGCACTATTGTCTATTTTCTACATACAGAAGCTAAGCACTCACTGAAGCAATGAATTCAATTACGTTCTACGATATATTTAAAGCCTCGACGTTTTTCGAATATTCATGTATGGTGAAATACTAGTTCCCCTGCTGTAGCACAAATACAATGGTGTCCCATAAAGTTGTCTTCTCTCATCATAAAAAAAAAGTTCAAAAAGTTAAAAATATTCACGCAATCAGTGTGCAAACTTAAATTCTTCTGTTACGGAGTGGCAAACGCCTGCATAATTTCGTTAGAAACGACGCAAGGCAGAAAGCACCTAAGCAGGCTTTTCATATACAGCGAGATCGCTGCATCTTCATAGCTTTCTTTCGAAATGGGCCACTTGGCTAATTGGTGCCGGAAAAAAATGGCCATCTGACGCATAATGAGGAATATTTTCTTACTTTGTTCAGATCAGCAGTATTAGGCTTGAATCCGGTGAAAAGTCCAACGTCAACGATAGCCATGTTTGATTCGTTACCGCCCAAGTATCTGCAATCAATAAGCGAACAAAACGTTCTTGCTTGCAAACGGTGAAGCAGGGGCAGTGGCGTAGCCAGGGGGTGGCACACCGGGCACGTGCCCCCCACCCCCGATTTTTTTTTTTTTTTTTTGCCATGACATACAGGGCATCAAAGTGACACTCGACCACATTTGCCTGCCCGGCCCCCCACTACGGATCAAGGTGGTGCACCCTCCCCGAAAAAAATTGATGCCTACGCCCCTGAGCTGGGACAGTGCCAGGGGGGAGGTCACGGGGGGGGGGGGGGGATGAGTGTGGCCGCCCCCCGCCCCCAGAAGGACTTTCGCCTGCCCCGTTTGAAAACAAGCATACACCTGGGCTAACATTTCACAATAGGAGGTATCGTGGTTGTCCGTTATTTTTATGCTACCAACGATTTTACCGTAAGAGCTTGTTGTGGATAGAGACAGTTTTTTTTTCGTTCTACGTGCAGGGAGTGGGGAGCGATAAAAAATATGGGAAAAGAGAGAGTAAGAGGAAGAATAGAACGATTACCTTGTGCACACTTTTATCTGATAGGTGAGCTTTTCAGGATTTCTACCTGGCTGTCCTGAAAAAGAAGTAAAGAAGTTCTAGCCACTGCTATTTTTAAAGTAATATGTTAATTAAGGCCAACGGGAAATAGTCAGAATGTAGTAAGCGTGGCGCTGAAGAATTCGAGCTTAGCAGGAATGTTTCGTGACGTAACTTTTGAGTACATACTCAAAAGTTACGTATTGCTTACAAATGTAAATGCACGGCTTCGTGCTTCTTCTCAGCTCTTGCGCCAAGAAACCTAACGAAACACAACCTACACGTAAAAATGACAACAGCCACTACACACGCAATCATTGCTGAGGGTCAGAAAAGAACGGCTGAGGTTACTGAGGCATGAGATGCCTCGTCATACGCGAAAAGTGGCAGTCGGCATCGGCATCGGCCGCGTCAGCAGGAGTGATGCAAAAAAAAAATACCATGCAGTGACGTCACGTTGTGACGGCATGACGTCATAGGTCAACCAAATTTGTGACGTCATCACTACGTCACATGATGACGCTATAACACGGCACCACCGCTTCCTCAACGCGACTTTACAGTGCCTCCATAATCCTTAACGCAATTATGGAGGCACTGCAAAAGCATGTGAGGCGCATAAAGGTTGTCATTTTAACGAGACAGCGTTAAAGAGTTTCTGCCTTCTCGCCATTAGTCATAAGCTATACAGCCTCTGCAAGAAGACTAATGGTGGGAAGGCAGAAATTCTTCGCAAAATTTCCAGTAGAAAACAGCGCTACACGACGGTGCGAAGAAAGGACACAAACTACAGCGCCGTGGTTTGTGTTCCTTTCTTTATCCCGTCTTGCAGCGCTGTTTTCTACTGGAAATCATGAACCAACCAGCCCGAATGCGTACCCTATTTGCAAAAAGAAGCACGTGCAGCAATTCGTTAGATTCCGAGAGAACGTGTTCCATGAGATTCCCCTCACTTGCCGACGGTGTTAAATCGGCCAAACAGGGCAGATGCATCAATGAAAGATTACGAGAACCTGCGTACTCGCTAAAAGGGTCTGTGAGCAGCCACCTTGCAGACCAGTGCAAGAAATGTGTTTGTGAATCAGCCTTTGAAGTTAGTGAAATTCTAGGCACTTATGCAGAGCAACGCCAACGTGAAATTTTTTAGGCTTTTTTAGCAGCCAGAAAAGCGGAGAATGTTGTGTCAGCGTAGCTTCACTATCGCTTCGCAAAAATGAAATGATGGATCTTCCGAATCTGTGAGTTGGCATTGTTACAGCGATACCTTGTTCCTCTATATGTTTACCGATTGTGTTTTTCCTGTATATATTGACGTACAAACGCAATAAAATATGGTCGTTAGTCAGCGCCGTGTTTGTGTCATCTCGTCTCCGTCGCGTTCAAGCGCTGTTTCTTCATTCAAAATCAGTATGAACCAACCAGCCCAGTTCAAGACGCTAATAATCATGGCGTATAGTGAGCACTGAACAACTATGCTTGCAATAGGCATTCAATGATACTTTGAAACCGCAAACGTTACGCGCTCAGTCGTTGGCTTCCTCACAGGCACGGTTGAGGCATGCACCGAGAACCGAAGCAGGCTAGCAGTTCAGAAGGCGATGCGCACGAGTCCCCGATTACGCTATCGCGATCCGCTCTTGAAGGCGAAGCTCAAGCGTCCTCCACTTTCTGCGATCCTGGAGGCCATGGGCGTCGGCAGGGGGGGGGTGCAAAAGGGGCACTTGCCCCCCCTCAAGCCACTCAAGCACTTCCCCACACCCAAGCTATGCCAGTGCTCTCCCCCTCTCCCATTCGCGATGCAACAATGGTTTGCACCCCGCAAGAGAAAATTCTGCCGACGACCATGCTGGAGGCCGTGCTAAACCACTTCGGATGCGGAAAGCTTTAAGGCGGAATGAACAGACAGTTATAGTTTAGCGTTAGCATGTTAGCGAGGGTTAAGGGAATAGCGTTAGCGTGCCGGAAACGTTCGTTGCTGGCAGCACATTTTAGTTTTGCGGGATAGCGTTTATGTGCCCAAGCTGTGACGGTGCCGTCACCTAGTGGAGAGTGAATGCGTTAAAAAAAATTGAAAAGAAAAAAAAGAAACTGAGAATGCTCGCCTGTATCCCGCATGACGCAATATTTCTATTTTTTAGTAACAATTAATAAAATATTTCACACAGTCGTTCGCTACGAAAGAAGTCAATCCGCCCACATCAACGCTAAGTTCAGTTCCAAGAGGGCGTCCGAAACCGCCGCCATGTTTCAGGTACACCACGTTAACGACGTAAGCACGGTATTGCTAAATCTGACAAGTAGCGTGCGTACAGTAAACGCAAGGGGTGGGGTCGTTTAGCGCAGTGCGCATGCGCATTTAGATCCCGCTATTCCGCCAATCCCGTTATTCCGCTCAGCCCGCTAAACTATAACTGTCTAACAAAGCCGACGGAGAAGCAAAAGATGGCTTTCGCCTTCCAGTCGTCTTGACAATTGAGTAGGAGACCGAGTGACATCTAGTTAATTATTTAAGCTTATCCCTCCATGGGAGAAATTTATGAAGAATAGATGATCACAGGGAAGTGCACGTGATGGCAAAGCGTGTGTTTTTCTCACCTGAGGCTGTTGCTCTTCCAACGCGACGTCTGGACGCTGGTAGAGCTGCAACAATAGCAAAACATGCATTAGTAGTATAATTCAACGTCCAGTGGCACTCCCGCATCTGATGTAATTCAAAGAGTAACTGTTTAACAAAAGAAATGAAAATCAGTCTTCATAATACCAACGGTTCGCTCAATATGTTGGAGATGTTCAAGAAAGATTTTTTTTCTTACGACACTGCAGCAATCCCAGCCTGTTCATGGCAAGGCTGCATATTCCTCCAAGACCCTGGTCGAGGAATTCATTGTACACTGCTGCTGTCGCTGAAACATCAAACTGAAAGAAAGACAGAACAAAGTTTGTCCGAACTGACACGGTTTCTGTAAGTAACGATCAAGTTTTTAAAAAATCATGGAGAACTGATTGCTACACTCTTAGTCAGGTCCTGCTTAAAGTGCAAGATATAGCCAGGGGACCGGACATTTTTGGTCTGGTTTTCTGGATATAGCCAGCATTTATCCAGGACCTGGTTAAGAGTGTACTTAATCGAGAAACACCATTCGATTGATATTGCCACGCGTGTTTACTACTTGATTTGGACGTATTTGGGTTTCACCCACACACTCCTAGCAACGCTCGGGGCAGACCATGCCGTAATGTTCGAGAAGCTTCGCGATTGTTTGTGGTCATTCTGTTGAGAAAACGCGCAAGACATGAATAGTCGAGTGCATTTGAGAGCTTACGCAACCAACAGCGATAACGCTGGAAGTTGCGGTGACTGAAATGTATAAAAGATGACGCGTTCCAGCGATGATCAGATTACTCAACGCCCGGCGACTGTTCTAGCCGCTATCTGTACGCAGCGTGTATCGCGTGTATCGCTTGAGCTTTCATTTTCCGGGCAAAAGTTCGCCCAAATAAAGAGTTCCGTATTTCCCGGTCTTGTAGCAGCCTTCTTCACCGTCACAACCTACGTGACATCTGGTGGAGGTGCTCGGTTCCTTCGTGTTACGGACGTCCACGAAAAGACACGCGAACCAAGCCCAAAGCGTGAAAAGGAAGACACCGAAGCCCCACTGCAGCAACGAGCTAGTCGCAGGCTGCAACGTTTTGCAGCCGGAGTTTGAACCCTACCCGATAAGACAGCCACGGCGACAAAGACAACTGCTACGGTGACGACTGTTTTGTCCCCGGCTACAGTCGTGATACAGCAGCCCAGGGAGCCGCCGACTTCCCGCGGATCATCGTTTGGAGACCCGGAAACCTGGCTTAAAAGATACTACTGTGGTGACCCAGAACGAACGCATGAAATATGGCTTTTATAGCAGCAGCCTGAAGCGTGAAGCATGCCGGCTGGTGACGCGCGCGTCTCTCCTCCAGTCAGCCCCGCGTGGAGGTGTACAGGCCGTTGCTCCGCGCAGCAATTGAAGTAAAAGGCGGTGCCCTATGATTTATGGCGCCTCAAAGGTTGAGCAAGCCAATATGGCCGTTCGCATCGTATCACTGTCTACGCCGGTGTCTACGGATTTCCTCTAGGCTACTTCTGTTGCTCGCGTTATCTCATGGAAGCCACAAGCGATTGAGTCCGTTTGCTCACTTCTGTTTGCACCGTTCATCACGACAGCGGTAAAGAAGTCAGCGTTTACGGTGATTTAGTGAGATGTGTTCGTGCTTGTCTGCGCGTCCAGATTGACATCATGCTCGTCCATTTGATTAGTTTTACAGCGATGTATACGGCTGATAAAATTACGAGCCGTATTATGGCCGTTATATCCCCTTATGTCTGTGGGATGTACGTTATCAACAATAATACGTCTGAGTACGTTATCAACAATAATATAGTAATACAAAACCACAGCATATGTACTTAGCTGTGACATTTTTAATTACCGGTTGCTCATGGAATGCTCATGTTGATTCAGTGGTTGCCAAGGCAGCCAAGTCATTGAACTTTATGCAGCGAAACCTGAGACATGCTCCGGCTTGTTTAAAATCAACGGTGTATTTAACACACCTTCGCCCTATGCTCGAATACGTTTGTGCCGTGTGGGAACCCGGGAAAATAACTCGAGTGACAAACTTGCAGGAATATAGAAAGGCTTGTCCAAAGCACTCAAGAAATGCAGCTGTACCAAAATGAAAAATGAACTAGGATGGGAATTGCTTTCATCCCGTCGAAGGAAACAGCGCTTGAAGCTCTTGTATCAAATATTTCCAGGCAAAACCGGTATTCGAATGCAAATGTACAGTTCTCATTATGTCTCTTCGCGCAATTATTATAGTTTCAATATTTTAGAATACCGCATCAGATTTGCTTCGTATGCTAATGCATTCTTTGTTCGTTCCATCAGCGAATGCAATCGCTTATCAAGTCTGCGAGTGTGCTGTAACGATGAAGATGCGTTTTTCTCTCGACATTGTACCTCCCTGCTGCAGCGCCTTTGACCTAAGCGGGGTAAGCATTAAATAAATAGTAAAGAATAAACCATTGCTATCGCTATCAGCGCTTACTATTCAGGCGAAACTGTAGATTTTTTGTTTCCGAATTTATATGAAATAACTTTGAGACACACGAAATCAATAAGTTTCCGCGCAGGGGTGCATGACCAGAGTTTGAGTTTAATAGTACTATAACTGTAGAGTTTCAAACTGAAATATTTAGTGGGGTATGGACACTAGTACTGCAGTTGTTAAGACAGCATGGGAATGATATGTAGTACATAGATTTGTTCCGTCTACGTGCTTGGGCTTAAAACGTTGTTTGGGGCTTTTTACAATAAGATTAATTTGTCTTTGTTGTCTCGGATTCCGAAGCCAATCGTGCCTTTGCTGTCGCACCATTCACTAAGAAATGAGAAAAAAAAAAGAACCCACCTTGCATTCTTGTTGGGGTGGAGCTAGCACGTTGTACCTCAACTTGACATTCAGCGCTGCTGTGCCCGTTCCCGTGGCGTTAACGACAATTTTTCCTCGGGCGTCGACAATCTGAAAAAAGAAAGAGAAATAGAAAACGGGTGTTGGTTTTCAGTACAGTCCTCATTCGGTTTACGCGTGGCAAGCGCATCACCAACTTGATGCAGCATTATCGATCAAGCCACAGTCGCGAAACTTTCGATGTTTTTGTGAAGTCGCCTATCAACGGCGAGAATTATATCGTGTGCTCATATTACACTCATACATCATATGGCTGCGATAGCATATGTATACCATACAACCAGGCCCGTAACCGCCCCCCCCCCCCCCTCGAAATTCGGATTGAGGGGGGTCTTTTACCGAGAAAAAATAATGAAAATAGGGGTTTTTCAAGGTTTTCAACTGGTGGGCGTCCCCCGAAAAAAATTTCTGGCTACGGGCCTTAACTGGAAGCATTACCTACTTTGCATATCACTTACATTTAAGGATAGAGCCTTAGAAGCCTCATGAAATGTGAAAAGTGGTGGTAGGCGTCAACACGAGTGATGCAAAAAATAATCATCACGCTATGACGCCACCCTATGACGTCAAAATCCCGTCACCACAAGTCGCCAGAAATTTTCACGTCATCATGACGTCACATGACGTCATCTTCGTTTAGTCAAAGCTGGACCGATCCCTGAGGCACTACAAAGCCACGTAAGGTGAACAAAGCTTCCATTGTCTCCGATCCCGGATGCGATGCAAAACCACTTTTTATTGGGGTTTCATAGTACTAGAGCCAACGCTCAACGTCCGCTTGGTTGGGGGAGAATTCCAGTGTGCTCCTTGAAAAACTTAATGACGCACTTCATATCGCCAAGTGCTAATAATAATAATAATAATACCTGGGGTTTTACGTCCCAAAACCACGATAGGATTATGAGTGACGCCGAAGAGCACGTCTCCGGAAATTGCGACAATCTGGCGTTCTTTAACGTGAACTGACATCGCACAGTACACGGACCTCAGCCATTTCGCCTCCACCAGGATCGAAACCCGCGACCTTTGGGTCAGCAGCCGAGCACCGTAACCACTGATCCACCGAGGCGGACTGTCGCTAATGGCTTTAGCGTCATAAAAAATTGTGGACTTTATCGCACTTACGTGAAACTCCTGCAACAGAGCAGCGTTGTCTCGTTTCACCCCGAGCTGCTGCTGCGCATTATCGGCGAAGATCACGCCTGAGATATCCGGAGCTGCAGTAGATGCTTGTATTGAGTACTCGGAGAGGGCTTGAAGTGCCACGACGGTGTCCTGAGAGCAAGAGTGGAAACACGAGCGAGTTGAGGCAAATGGGAAAATGCGCAAGAACGATGTCGAAATAAAAGGATGACAGAGAAACGCGAACAACATGTTGCTAAGTTATGTTCCTAGTATACTGCCGCACGTCCACTAAGAACGTGGAATCGTGGCAAAAAAAGATAATCAAGATATAGTGAATTCTTGTACTGTTATATTTGAAAACAAAAAGTTCACCGCGGATTACGATACTGCCTAATGAGAATTCTGAGCGCAGCTTCGTGTTAGGGGCAACGCCAACTGCGTGTGAACTTTTGGCTATCTGCAGTTGTAGGGAATGTAACATTCGTTACATATTGCTACATAAGCTGCCAGCGCTCGAGTGCTACGCACACCACTCTGTGCACTGCAGGCGTTGCGAACTATAAGCGAAACTGCGACAGCCCCGTTACGACAAGCGAAGCCAGCCGCAGCGCACGTGCCAGCCCTGCATGCGCACGAGCTCCGGCCCAGGAGCCAGCGCGCGTGACGGAGGAAGAAAGCGAGGTTAGAGGCCAGTGGCTCGTGATATCGACAGACTCCGCGTTCGCTCTCTTTCGCCCTCGTTCACGCTATCGGTTACGCCGACGCCAGCCAACAACGGCGACGCCGCTAAACCTACGAACGGGCGCCTAAGAGCTACGCTCTAAAATAACGAAACCAGGCAAGGTTTTATCCTTGTGGACATAGGCGTGCGCACGGGGGAGGGGGGGGGAAGCAGGGGGGGCGAGAAGGGGGGGGGGCGCGAAGTCAGCCCTATACATTGTAGGGGGGGGGCGATAGGGGGGGGCGCAAAGTCAGCCCAATACATTGACATAATAGGGAGGGGGGGGGGCGCTGCGACGAACCTTCGCCCCCCCCCCCCTGAAGGGGAACCCTGCGCACGCTTATGCTTGTGGAGATGACAAAACGAGGGTAAGTAGACTATATTGTCACGTGGTCGTGATGTTGACGAAGGCAGAGACGGCGTCTCCAAAATGAAACTGTTTATTTAGCCGAACTTGTGGCCGTGAAAACGGAAAGTCAGATTACAGCAATACACACTGGCAATGACAGCGGCGGACAGAGCGTCGCCCGTCGATCAACTGAACTGCGGCAAGGTGCGTCGGCATTTATACATGCGGCAGCGAACATTCGAGCATTATCATTGGTGGCCACGTTTGTTCTAGAATAAACTCAGCTGTTCGCGTCTGCGTGCTGAAGCCTGGCAGGTTATCTTAAATAATCTGGAGTGTTCTCAGACATTCGGGCGCGGTTTAGGGCATTATCTACACGTGCAATGAGCCAGTGAAAACCAACACAGAAAGAAAGGGGCGTGTGTGGCAATATGGTGCACCAAGTTAACGTGACGCTAAAAGTAAGCAAACCTGAGTGGAGACGAAAGGACCCCGATGCAGAGCGATGACGAAGAAGCCAGTTGACGATCTTCTTGCTCGAATCCATGTCACGATGCTTGAGATGCGCAAGCAGCGCGTAACTGGTGCCTTCCACGTCAACGCCAGTGGCTTCGTCGCCCGTGCTGAGTGAGTTCATCTCTGAAGATTGAAACCCAGTTCAAAATTTATTCATCGATGCGAAGTCCGGAGATTGCAAAGTTATCCGTAGTGAGAAGCGCGCCAACAAACCATGCTTCTTGCTTCAATCTTCACTCAAGAATATTATTATTATTATTATTATTATTATTATTATTATTATTATTATTATTATTATTATTATTATTATTATTATTATTATTATTATTATTGTTATTACCTTGATATGCGTCCAGAAATACACAAGGACATAGGAAATTGGGGACAGAGCAGGCTGCCAACTGCCTGCTTTCTCCCAACCTAAAGGGGCACAACACCTGCCCACTTTTTCGGGAGGAGGGAAGAGATAGAGGGAAAGGAAGATATGAGGACAAAAAGAGGAAAGAAAATAGGAATGTAAAGAAAATCAGTTATGCCGCAAAGGCGAAGGCAATGAATGCGATAGCAACAAATCGTAATGTTCGACGGAGGAAGGCTAGCAGCTAACTCTTTTGGATCCGATCTCGCGTAACTCTTCAATTCATGCGTGTCTTTAACTGTCTTAACGTCGTAAGCCAATGTACAACGGAGCTGAGGGGAAGCCTCAGCGATGAAATGCAAAGTGATGCAAAGCTAGGCGAACATGGGACATGGCTTTGCACTGATGGAAACCTCCTCTCCGTTTGATCACCTGCATGTCTCCAACCTCCAGACCTCCCCTCCTTCCCTCGCCTCCGCTGTCCTATGGTCTACTCTCCCTCCTCATTTCCCTCCTTGCCAAGCTCCCTTCCCTTTTCCAGCCCTGGACTATACTACGCCATACATACGCTATGAATGGTACAGTGCGTGTTTCTATGTCCTTGCATGTTGTCTTCTTCGCGCAGTTTAAACTGTTCTGCTGAATCATGATCCAACTACTTCAACAACATGTCATATACATCTGCGCCGTGTGTGTGCATGTTTCTGTGCTCTTACGCGTTGTTTTCTTCGCACAGTCAAAACTTGTCTTCAGGACGACACTTCACTCGTTTTAGCTCGGCTTTAACAGTTCCGTTGTGAAACGCTGCTGTAAGGGAATACAGTCACTCCAGGGAGAGAAGCGGGTTTCGTGCATTCTCTTGTCTCAACGTGAAGCGGTAAGAGCACAGCACGTACGTAGAAGGGCATCCGTTTGATGATGTCTGCCGAGATAGCGCGCGCCCCATGCGTTCGGGACCACGCCCTTATGGTCGAAGTCCACACTTGCTGCTTCCAGCGACGCAGTTCCCCCTCCCCTGGCGTCTACGCTCCTTCACCCGACTAAAGACGTGCGGGGCGTTTCCTCTCTGCTTGAGGAGCAATCCACGGCAGGCCTCGCAAGTGGGCTGATGTCATCGCACTCGCCTTCCGCGCGACGGAAATGGCCGGCTCGTTTCATTTCCCGCTACAGCGCCGTTCGTCGTCCCAGCTCGCACTTTTACCCGCGGGTAGAACATACGATGCGCTGGGCGATGTTATCGATTTGTACATTATACGGAACATGAGGCGACGGCGACGACAAAAAACTGTCGAGAGTGTCCATATAATTGCTATCGCAGTAAAAGAGAAGACGAAGGCTGTTATTCAATGCAACGCTTCGAGCGATCATGCATGCCTTATATTTTTCTTTACACAAGGTTACTACTTAAGAAATTGAAATTGAAGGGTATATGCACCTCCTTTCGAAAAGACCAACGTAGAGGTCATAAATAATAATAATATTTTGGGTCTAACGTCCCAAAACCACGATATAATTATACACCGTAGTGGAGGGCTCCGGAAATTTCGACCACCTGGGGTTCTTTAACGTGCACTTAAATCTAAGTATCCCGGGCCTCAAGCATTTCAGCCTCCATCGAAAATGCGTCCGCCCAGCTAGGGATTCAATCCCTCGACCTTCCGACTTAGAGAGAAAGGCAAAGAAAAGGCTGGTATGCGGCTAACCAGACTTGCATCCGGTTTGCTACCCTACACGGGAAGGATGGGGAAGGGGAGAAAAAGAATAGAGAAAGGAAGGAAGGAAAGAGAAAACTGACACACCCGGACCAAGGCCCGTAGCCAGAGGTTGTGCCCTAGCCCCCTCCCCCCTCCCCCCCCTTCCCCCCCCAAATACGGATGGAGGGAGATGATTTTACCAAGGACAAATAATAAAACATTTGGTGTTCTTCAAGGCCTTTCAACAACTGCCCTCCCCCTGAAAAAATATTCCGGGCTACGGAGCCTGACTCGCACGCATAGCAGAGTTCGCCGGACATCGCCAGAAGGTTTCAAACTGCGAACTGTCGGCAGAGTACGGTTCGACTTGGACTGTCTTAGATGAAGTAGACTGCAATCCATGACCTTCATGAAGGCTTGCAAGGACTGGCTCTAAGGTATCCAGGACTTGCAGTGCACTTTGATCTCCAAAAGACCAAATGAGTTATCTATAAAGTAATCGGTCCAGAAAGTACCTGTGTCTTCGAGCAGATGCGCTTTCAGGCTCTCCATTGACTTTTGACGGTCGAGTCCAGGAACAAAGCTCAGTGCGTAAGCCGTCAAGGCTGCGATGTACGGAAACCTTGATGGCGTCCAATTTTTCCCGGATATAGAACTGAGCTCGTGCTATCGTTTGGTTGATCCCCTGCAGGAATTTATTGTAAAACATTCATAGGCACACGGAGCACTAAGCCACGTTTTAGTAGATTTTGGACATTTTAACGCGATAGCGTTAAAGAGATCATTTTGCTGAAATTCCGGCGTCGGAATCGTTGGTTGTGAGTGATAAATCGGCGTTAACCATGAGCGAAAATACTAGACATATGCTAACGAATAAATAATAAGACACGGTTGGTGAACGGAGCTGGAGACGGCGGCAGCGAGCCATGGCTACCTGGACTTAGTAGCCGCTCACCTTAGGGCAGAAGTACAAGGAGCCAGATAAAGCAATAAAGTTCATTTCTCTCTATCACGCGAACTGTGCCGATGCACAGTATATGGGTAGCTCACCTGAGGCACTGCAGCTGATGCAGCCGCACATTCATGAAACGTGAGCAGAACAAATGCAGTCATCGCCGTTGCTCCGTGAACACTTCCCTGCGCATTGGTGAAAAAAGAATAGTGATGGGTAGACCAAATAGACCCCACGACTGAACTGAGAGAGAGAGAGAGAGGAAGGGAGGGTATACAAGAAATGCAAGGAGATCGGCTATACTATGTACAGTTTTCTACCCTACACATGAGGACGGCAATAAAAGAGTAAAAGAGAAAGGCATCAGTGCACGCGCGTCACAGCACGCACGGACGATGCAGCGTATCACAGGCGGTCGCTTAATTGAGCTTTAAGAACTGCAGGATGGCTCGTGTGGCTTTCTGGACTGATGCGCTGTGAGGCCAGGCGCCCAAGATTTTTCCTTCAGTAAAAGGGCGATCATCGAATCTTCTCATGGCACACTGGCGAGTACGGCAATGTTAGTCAAGTTGGTGACAGTGGCACTAGAGGTAATCTATAGTGTCTGCACAGCTGCAGTTTCCGGACATGGGTGAATCCGCCATACTAATGCGATAGCTGAATTATGGTGAATTATGTTACACCTTTTGGTGAATCACGACTTGAAGCATTTATAATTTTCTGGAAAGATGCGCGTTAACTCTCTTTTGTAGTGTCGAACCTCCCACGACTCTCCGAAGAGTGTATAATGATTTCTAAAAAGAATAAATGTGTATCTTTAAATGGAGTTATATATGTGGCAAAGTCTGAATCACCAAAAAAGAGTGACCAGGAAATCTAGGTATGTTTATTAATTGCACACATGTAGCAAGGTGAACCACATTAGCACTATCTACATACATACCTAAGAAGCTTCTGTAGCCCATTTCCCTACATATGCACGTACATAACCGCACAAAAAAAGCAAAACTAGGCGTAGTGGTGGTACATTACATTGGGTGTTACGCTGAAATACCTACCAGCATTTCTCGATGTGTAATGGGATTGAGTTCTTGAAAGCATCCGTCAGGCTGCTGCTGCCCCGAAAGCCACGATAGTCCCTTCTCTATGACCTCAGGGCTTATGTCGATGACGTTCTGGGCCTCGCAGAAAACCTTCAGTACGAATGCGGTCAACCTGACAGGACCAATACACCGTAAGGAGTCACGGCTGTGCATTGAAATGTAAAGAATAATCGGTAAACGGTATAGAAGACTAACCATACGTTTCCAGGCCTCTTCTCGAAAGCGGCGAAAGAGCCGTCCTCATTTCGAAATTTCAGCTCCCGCCCGTACCCTGAACACAACACGGTAATATATTGTAGCAAAACAGTCATTTGGGCGAGTTGGTACCGATTCATTCTGAAAGCAAAAAAAGTGGGGCGCACTACGGAACAGGGACAACAGCAGAAGACGACAACACAGGCGCACACTCGCAACTGGAAGTTTATTGAAAAGGAAACACATATATAGCTTACAACATTACCACGTGGTACAGTTTCTCTCACCTAAAATGTTTTTTGTTTTTTCTTTGTGTTCTCGTTTTTTTTGTTTTTTTTAGTGTTTTTAGTGTTTTTAAAAATGTTTCTTCGATTTTTCCAGTTGGACGCATGCGCCTTGAAGAATTTGTGTACAACGGGGATAGTCATTCGGTTTTTTAGGCGAGAGTAACTGTACCACGTGGTAATGTTGTAAGCTATATATGTGTTTCCTTTTCAGTAAACTTCCACTTGCGAGTGTGCGCCTGTGTTGTCGTCTTCTGCTCTTGTCCCTGTTCCGTAGTGCGCCCCACTTTTTTGCTTTTAGAATGAATCGGTAATATATACTTATTATGCTGCTACTTTCAGGTTGCTGAAACCTTTTGTAAAAGGTAGAACAAAACAGAGTCCATAGGATGTTTTCATGAATTTAATGTAGTATGGGTGTACAATACTATAGAGCTGCATTTGTTTCATGACACATTTACACACATCAGGAACAATCAGAAAGGAACGCTAGCGCATGGAAGAGAGACATAGACAGGACGGGCGCTAGTTGAATAATCTAATTTTAAACACCGCATTGTTCTTGGCTTTGGCAGCAGGTTATTGAATAACCACGTGGATCTACAAAAAAAAAAAAAAAACATGACGGGCAAAAGTTCTACGGCGCGGAATTGATTGGCTACGGTTTCATCACACTAGAATATACATTTAGAGGCAACGTTTGCTAAATCACGACTGCATTTTTTAGTTAATATTTTACAAATTTCCCCCCGCGTTTGTTGTAATGTAATGGTGATGGCGTATGCAGGAAAGCTAAAACTGCGCAAAAAAGACGGGACATAGAGAAAGACTCACAGATATGGCACTGACTCAACTATTCTATCGCTTCGAACGCAAGGCCTTTTATGGCACGCGTCAGAGCAACCAAAAGGTTATTACATGAAATCTTGCGAAGACAATGTCTCGTGTCAAGAAGTTGCTGAAAGAGGTTAACAAGGAAAGGTACCAGCGCCGACTAAAACCTAAAAAGTGAAGCACGCTCATGCTATGCGATGCGAAAGTCACAAGAAAATGTATGCGGCACAAATATAAATTCTAGAAAAAAAACGGACAAATGAGAAACCATACCAGCCAGGAAATTGCAGAAGGCCGAGGATAAGTAGATAAAACATGCAGTCAACGAAACGCTAGTGAGAAGGAATGCGCTCATGGTAATGTATCTCCTTCATTAAGATGGCTTACCTTCGAGCAGATATTTCAGGGCGTCAGCTCTGTCAGATTCGTTCAGCATGTTCTTCACCTTCAAATACTTGTACGCGTAGAGTACCGGCGCCATGATCATCATGGTCTGCTCTCCGCATCCCTTTGGGATCGATATCAGAGACTCGACGTTCGCTATTGACGCTCCTCCGACTGAAGCCGCTTCAATGCCTGCATTATCGTTTGAATGAGATAAAAAAATGCTCACCAATAGCCCCTGTTACATACAAAAGTAGATGGATCAAGTTTGGTTTCGGAGTGTAAAGAAACTTGTGCATATTTTTCTCTCACATTTTTGTTCTTTCTGCTCACGCTGTAGACCGTATAAGCCCGAAGCTTTCTTGGAAATATCTGGTATCGTCATCAAGCACAATGACAAAAAAAAATCACAGCATATCCGCGGAGTGAATGATGATGAGTGGGCGAAGCTCCGGAGGTACATCATCAAAGACGTGATGGTGGTTGGTTGCAGGTGGTCAAACGATATGCATGTGAGACCATATCGCGATGCCATGTGTTGTATGGCATCGCGATCGTCATCGTCATCAGCGTCATCGTTATGACGCATAGTGGGTACATTCCATGTGGTGTGCCGTGATGGCAGCGTCATCGTCATCACACAGGGAGATACTGCTGCCTACGCAGGTGTACTACGTACTACAAACTACAAGGGACGCACGACCCACGGCAAAGACGTGATGGTGGTTGGTTGCATGTGGTCAAACGATGTGCATGTGAGACCATATCGCGATGCCATGTGTTGTATGGCATCGCGATCGTCATCGTCATCAGCGTCATCGTTATGACGCATAGTGGGTACATTCCATGTGGTGTGCCGTGATGGCAGCGTCATCGTCATCACACAAGGGAGATACTGCTGCCTACGCAGGTGTACTACGTACTACAAACTACAAGGGACGCACGACCCACGGCAAAGACGTGATGGTGGTTGGTTGCATGTGGTCAAACGATGTGCATGTGAGACCATATCGCGATGCCATGTGTTGTATGGCATCGCGATCGTCATCTTCATCACGCAGGTGGCTACTACGTACTACAAACAAGGGACGCACGACCCACGGCATAAGGAGCTTCGCCCCTAAAAACTTCCCCATCTCCCGCTAAATGGAACCATGTGTGGATGCGAAGCAGCGGGAGATAATTAGCTTGAGCGGGAGGAACGTCGCCGCTCTCGTTTCACGGCAGCGGTCCGGGCGCTCATCGCGGCGCTGCACAGGAGAGAGAATGAGGCGCGCGCGCTCCGTCATTTTCATACAGCGGAACTACCGTGGCGCCCCCCAGCGGAGTATGCAGCTGTCGCACCACCTGTCGTGCGCACCGCTCCGTAGAGGATTCCTAGAGGAGAGGACGGGGGGGGGGGGGGGACCGTAGGAGAGGAGGAGGGGACGTGCATGCGCTGTGGGGGTGTGGGACGCCGGAGCCGCTCCGTAGAGTAGAAGATTCCTAGAGGAGAGAGGGGGAGAGGACGCGCATGCACTGTGGGGATGTGGGACGGGGGGCGCCGCTCCGTGGAGCAGATGATTCATAGAGCAGAGGGGATGAGCGTAGGAGAGGATAGGGGGGAAAGGACGCGCATGCGCTTTGGTGGGTGTGGGACGCGGGGGGCCGCTCTGTAGAGTAGAGGATTCCTAGAGGAGAGAAAGGGGGTGAGCGTAGGAGAGGAGAGAGAGAGGGGGGAGGGGACGGGCATGCGCTGTGGGACGCGATACGCGGGAAGGACGGACGGACTAAGCCCCCCTCCAAACACATGCAAGCAAGATCAAGGAATGGGGTCAACCTGGGCGACAGACACCACCTGCCTAGCCATTGCTAAGCAGCCTCTCTGTGCTCTCGGCCATGACTCTGATGACTGTGGTAGTGTTTGACGGCCTTCATATTACTGGTGTTCTGGTTCGCATAATGAGTGCTTCCCTACTTCATTAATGTGGCCGGACGCCAGACGTGGGACGCGGGAGGGATGGACATAGCCCTGAGCATAAGATGCTTCGCATCTAAAATCCTTGACCTGGTAGTTGCACTCGAACCTCGGCGTTCCTGCACCCTGGTGTATTCCTCGGATTAACTTTGTGTTTCGTCGCACCAACAAAGCTGGTCTCAGAGGCCACGTAGAAAGACGTGCGTGGTTGAGATCTGCTCCACCAGGGGGCCCAACAATCGCAGCTGATCAAAGTGGACGATGGACCAGTTGGTGATTCATGATTGATGTATTCTGCACGGTAAAGAACAAGGACGACAAGCAGACGGGGATAAGCGCATATTATGAACGGGAGTTTTATTGTGCTCATACCACATATATATTACTGGAACAGGAAAAAGAAAAGTTATCTGTTAAAAAACAAAAAGAATAAAAAAATTGTTCCCTCCATTTTAGGGACCTTTTGACTACAGTCAATGAAGTCACAAAACACTATCAAATGGGCCGTAGGTCGTTTCCATTGCCACACGAAAAGTTGTCTAGGCCACAGGCAATCCCCCCTTCGCATGCTTCAAACGGGAACATACCCCAGTCTCCTTACTTACAGTCGTTACTCCGACATTTCAGCGCTCTGTCCGGATTGCCACGATCGCAGTGATTTTAGCCACATGCTCTGGAGGTGCCCCTCTTTACAGGGAAAACATCAAGAATTCACTGAAACTGACTTTCACTCCATGCTCAAAGCCCGGTCCTCCTACAACAACTCAAGGCTGTCCAGAAGGCCCACGGCGCGGCGGTGAGGCTAGGCCTCCCCGTCCCCACGTGGGAGCGGCCCGCGATCCTCCCCCCTATAAAAGGGGGGTGGACTCCTTCAGGACTTCAATAAAGTTTTTTATCTATCTACCCGATGCACGAGGCAGAATGATAGACTCATTGGTCCATTGTTCTCTTCGATAAAGAGCTACAGAAACGGGGCGCATGGCCAATGAGTCTACTCTTCTGCCTCGTGCATCGGGTGTACAAATATTTGTTTCTTATTGTTTTTTCACTGCCAACTTTCCTTTTTTTCTGTTTCAGTCATATATGTATATGTGGTATGTAAAAAATAAGCCTTCAGTTGATAGTCTGCGCTTGTTCCCTACTGCTTGTCGTCCTTGTCCTCTTCCGCGCAGTATACATCGATCCCAGCTGCTCCAGGGTGCATCGATGTGCGCGCTCCCTACGCACGCATCGAGGCACCCTAAGCTGCTCGCAAGAAAAACAGTTTCCTGTTTCAAAGAGCTCATTCAATTGATATAACATGTATAGAACATAACCCTTAACCTCAATCGGAACCAACAATGTCCTACCAGTTTTATTTTTTAGGAGACTGTCTCTGAATATTCGGAAAACCGGAAGTAAGTGCTTGACCGGAAGTACTTGGAAGGGAAAGAAGAGTATGACTACTTGGTCGTGCCACTAAGGCAGGGGTCTCAAACACGTGGCCCGCGGGCCGCATGCGTCCCGCGGCCTGAATTTGTCTCTCTTCGCCCCACGTTTGTTTATTTTCTTAATAAGTATATTCGTGAGCTACACAGACTTGAATGGTTTAAGGCATTTCGTCTGCGAGGCATCCCGTGTGTTCACCTTGTTTTAAAACAGAACGGTGAAACAAAGCTGTATTTCAATATCTGCGTCCAGATTTTTGTCAGTTTGGAAATCGGTATCAACATGTTGGAATCCTGGTGTTGGAAATTGTGTGGCACCAAATCTCCTTCAGAAATGACCTGCATATGATGTGGGAAAGCTTTCTTTCAAATGGCAGCGTTTTCCGGAAAATTGTACAAGCTGCACCCCCCCCCCCCCCCTGCTTCTACCTCTTTCAATGCCCCGGCCCTTGCGGGACTCAATTGCATGATGACTGCGGCCCGCTGGCTGAGGGGAGTTTGAGACCCCTGCACTAAGGAGTGCTTGATTAAACCAGCGCCACCAAACAAGGAATGTAAGAGCAACACTTCGCTAGTCCTTGTGTTCGTGCCCTGTTTTATTCGTGCCGTCATACCAACTGCCTTACTGCAAACTCCTACAAAAAAGAAAAAAAAAAGCTAGTGAGGTTGCAGAAGCCTTCCACATAAAAAAGGCTGCATGGCGACGGCGTTTAAGAGTAATATATCGTTTGCAATATTGCGAAACGCACATGCTTAACAATTTTTCTCTTCATCTGACCTGGAGTCTTGCACGGGCACTTTCTTCTAGTGTTTCTTTTTCTAATGTTTACATCAAACCTCAGCTATTAGTTAGCGCTCGACCTATGTCCTTGATTCTTAAGTGTTTTCCATAGCTTTATAGGCTAATTCAAAAGTACGCAGCAATTTCAACTCGTCCACCTTTCTACATGTTGTTGCCATTCTGCCCTTGAGTTTAACATCTGATTTAACTCGCACTTGGGTGACACTGGCGAATCTTGAATGCTTCGTTTAACTGATTTACCCAAAAAAAAAACCCGATGAAGCGAATTATGTAGGGGGGGTGGGGGGCATAATTGAAATACGAAAAAACAGAGCAATTACACGAGTACACAGGAAACAGCAAACAAAAAACAACGATAAATTACCAAGTTAATTGCTTCGCTTGTTTCAGTTTGCTATGTGTTTTTTTTTTTCGTTCGTTCTTGTTTTTCGGTAACCAGTTACTTTTTCTTTTGATGATGCAGAACTTACAGAAATAGAGTAGCCGAGTTGATATACACCTCAATCTCTCCACACAAGCCAGTTATAACATACCAGAACAGAAGATAGGCCTAATCAATCAGTAATATCAATAAATTTGAAGCTAGCAATGATATACGGCCCACGCACTCACCTATGACAGAAACAGTGCACGATTCAGTGTCCGGTACAGTGTTATGAGGATAACGTGGAGTTATCGTTATCACCTGTCGCCTTTCGTCTTCCACCAAGATATCTGAAGACAAAAAATTGGTACATCATTACTATCATATGATATATTAATGTCACATGTGTGCGGGTGCATGTGGCGAGAGTGTATGAACAAAGTGATATGCATGTACCCTTCAAAGGGTGCCAAAAAGTAGTTTCTAATACACGGCCCAATACCGGGCCCACTTTCAAGCACCAATGGAGTTAACGATACGAAAATGCACGCAGTGCCACTGACCTCTGTACGCCTTTGTCACAACGGCTCTCTTTCGCCGACGTTGTTCGTTGCTTGGATCAATTGTGACGGAAAAGCTCTGCTCAACGGCTGTCCCTTCAGGCTGCAAAAAATGTGTTGCTATCACATTTATTGTTTCGCCCTTGCCACGAAACAGACATTTTTTTATTGCGAGAGCAATTGTATTGACACTTTCGGCGAGTTTTTTGCCGCCGTTCCGTAATGCATAGGTTATGCATATGTGTACAAAACCCAAAAATATTTTTTTTCCGAACCGTGCGACCGGGGATTCGAACCTGCGACCCTCGCTCAGCGGCGCGACGTGTTAAACCACTCGGCCACCACGCATACATCCTCCAGCGTACTAACGGCGAGCTATTTATATACACGGTTTACCGTTGGCTGCACGCGCATCTCGGGTGTGCTTCAACGTGGCCGAGGCTTCTTCACTATCAGCCGTGAGACGGCACAAATGGCCCCGAGGGAGCTCTTTAAAGGGCACAGCTGCTGTGTTTCGTCGCGCCGCATCGATGTATATACTTTGACTTACAGGGCGTGGTCGCCTATGTTCGCGCGCTTATCTCTACATGGGGAATTCAGCGGATGGTTCATAGTTTTGTAAGCGCTTTGCTCTCTTCGTAACAGTTGGCATTGAGGTCATGGAAAGCACGAAGGTCACTTCACTCACCCCAGCGGCCGCGTTTGTGAGGTAGGTACTGCCTTTCTTTGTGTAACACTCCAATTCGTTGCCATTTATTTATTTATTTATTTATTTATTTATTTATTTATTTATTTATTTATTTATTTATTTATTTATAGTACCCCGCAGGGCATAAATACAATTGCAGAGTGGATGGAGGAAATATAGCACAAAAAATAATAAAAATAAGCAATAATAACAGTAAAATGAAAGCATTATGCAGAATAGTTACAAAAATCTTGCAAAAGAGATTGGTAAACATCTAGTGAAGTAAACTACAAACATGTAGAAAAGTAAATTACGTAGAAGAAACACACGTGTAATGCTACGGTAGGCTAGATAGGGCATTTTAAGTGCAGTTGGACCAACCACATCAGTTATGGAGGCAGGTAAGCGATTCCAATCCCTCGCTGCTCTGGGAGCAAATGACTGCGAGTCTGCAGTAGTTGAGGAATATGATATGCTCACCTTATGGTGACGATCGATCGATCGAAGTGACGATGATCCTTACTTCGCACATGCTGCGAAACTGTGACTTTTATTCTCTTTTTCTCCGCACTTTGCAAATAACTTGAGAAGGATTATGCTTACCACGACTGTGAGCGTCTTCTGGACGTCTTCCTTTCGGCCACCTGCTCTGGAGGCGAATTTTGATGGGAAAGGTTTCCCTGTCGCAAGGGAACCACGGGAAAGCTGACGCTGCCGGCGGAGTTTTTGTCCACTCTTAGCTCTTTCTTGTGCGGCAGCCGTGGATGCTTCGACGCGATGCACAAGTCCGGAACTCCGTACAAGGAGATCTCCGCCTGTTGTAAGAATAGAAGAAAGAAGCGGCGAGTGTTTGGAACAGTCGCTACGCGACATTGAGACGTAAGCATCTGGGGATGCAAATCATTCTTCAAAAACCATAGCGCAAATAAGAGCACGGGACAAGAAAGAGACCAGGACAAGCGCTCACTATCAACTGAAGTTTTATTGCCGAATCTGAGCATATATAAGCACCCTTTGAAGCTGCAATAAAGAAAAGTGTTCTCTTTTCTTTATTGCAGCTTCAAAGGGTGCTTATATATGCTCAGATTCGGCAATAAAACTTCAGTTGATAGTGAGCGCTTGTCCTGGTCTCTTTCTTGTCCCGTGTTCTTATTTGCGCTATGGTTTTTGAAGAATGATGAACAACCAACACGCCCAAACGTTCTCCCATTTGAGGAGGATGCAAAGTAGGGGAAATAATGTATGATTGATCGTGCGAAGACTACCGGCTGTGTTTGGCTAACCGTATACGTATCAATTCAATCCAAGGAAAGGAAAGGCCGCTTTCACTTTCGAGCGTAGTTTTAGACCGTTACTCGTGTTACCGGGCAACACTGAGTGTTCGGAACTCTACGGGGTTCACCCTAGCCCTCTAGTTCAACCCCTTTTTAAAAAAAAACCGCTAGCAGCAGTGAAATGGAACGTGACGGCCACCATACGCCGCTGCACTGACATGGCACGAGTGGTTGGCGAATGCCAAACCGTGGAGAGTCGTTAGGGGAAAGGAGATTGAAGATCAAAAGAAAGAAAACAATGTAATGTGCACGAGGCTTTTGTTTCGTTTGTAAATTACTCTCTAAGGTGTTCGTGTTTTCCCTACTAAATCATGTTTTCCCCACTTATTTTTGGAGCTGGAACATGCTTTTTTAATGCCTAAAAATCCGGCATCCAGTTATTACTACGCCTTCATATGACGTCATATCCACACAATGACGTCACAATTGCTTGCTTAAAGGGGGGGCCTATCACTGAGGTAATTCAACAGCACGACAAGTTCAAAAGAGCAGTAATAATTCGGGCTAGTTGGTTGTTCATGTTCACAAAAACGGCCCTACAACAACGGACGAGAACACCCCGCCTCGGTGGAACAGTCGCTACGGTGCTCGGCTGCTGACCCCGAAGGTCACGGGTTCAATCCTGGCCACGGCGGTCGCATTTCGATGGAGGCGGCAGCAGCAGCAGCAGCAGCAGCAGCAGCAGCATATACAAAAACCACATAGCACAGAGTTCTCACTGCAGTTTGGAGCCCAGTCCTGTAGCAGCGGTCAACACCGTCTGAACACACATTGCTGACAAAATACCACTTTTTCTTTTCACAAAATGTAAAGCTTCCGTTGGAAACGCAATTAATTGCCCAGAACGTCAGCACTCACGTTGTGCGATTCCTTGTCGTAGTTGAAAACGGTCGCCACAATCTCAACCTGCTCATTCCTGACGACCGTCGAGGGAAAGGTGACTTGCAGGAACATGTCTTTGAAGGCCACAAGCTCGACGGGCCTCGCGACGCAAACGCCCCCCGCGAGGCGACACCGCCACTGCCTGAACAGACCACGTCGTGATGCTGTCCGGCAGAGTGAAAGATTTGTTGTACCAGCCGCTGTCCCTGCAAAATACGAGCGCCACGTTGAGACGCTGAGCGTATCGTCATCATGTAGTAAAACGACGACCCAATTGACCACCAAATCGATTACTCAATCGTCCCTTCTTCGAACACCCAACTCTCCCGGAACTCCGGTCTCAGCACTATGCCCGCCGAAGGATCTTCCTTGTCAAGAACATCCGGCACGGAATGAAATCAAAGTTAATCTGATATCATTGACCAGCTCCCGTCATGAAAATATTGAAGATGTGACCCAATCGTTCCTTCGTCGAACACCCGCCCGCGTCTCCCGGAATTCCTGTCTAAGCATTATGCCAGCCGAATCACCTTCGTAGTCAAGACCATCCGGCATGAAATGAGGTCAATATTCCGCCGATTTTATTGAGCAGCTTCCGTCATGCAATGATTGAGGATCTGCGATCAATTACCCAATCGTTCCTTCGTCGAACACCCACGTCTCCCGGAAATCCTGTCTCAGCGCTACGCCGACCGAAGGATCTTCCGCGTCAAAACCAAACTGCACGTCGTCAGACCGAGCTCTTGACAAGTCGGTGCCGTCCGCCAACGAGGGCACTGGAACAAAAGGAACAATATAATTATAATTTCATGGCGACAGCAGTTATGTGAATCACTAAGCTAGGCCGGATTAAGTTAACCTTGATTAGGTCGAGCTCACCGAGTCAGGTCAGGGGATAAGCTAGGCCGGATTAAGCTAATCAAACTTAATTCCAAATTTAAAACTGCTGATTCCGACTCTCCGTGACCAAGCCAGTCGCATGTCTGGAGATACACTAATCCTGATTAGCTACACTAATCCTGATTAAGCCGGATTAAGACAAATACAGATCGAGTCATGGTTGATTAAGCTCTGCCGGCGAGCCCCTGCCGGATTAAGCCACGCTTGGTCCCGTCATGCTAGATTAAGCTAATTCGAGCCGTGCCCTGCTGAGTTGGTGCTAGGTTGGCCACCAGCTCTGCTGTTAGTCTAGCCTTGCACCACTAGTGGAAGCTTCCTAAACTTCTCTCTTTCTCGCTCTCGCTAATCTGAGTGCACTTTTACGTACTGTCACTGAACTGGAATGTGCGAGCGCAGCAGAGAGCGAACGCGTCGGCGCATTCGTTGCCCTCAGGACTGTTGTAGTGGCGTCGAATGATGTCCTCCCTGGTAGAGCAGTGCCTCTGCAGTCTGTCCGGAACGGTGCCCACGTCACAGCAGAGTTGCAGAAACGGAGTGGACAACTGAAGTCCTGGTTGAAAAGGAAAGTAAAACGGTGAGCGAATGTCACGAGCGAAGTTGAATTGGTTATTTCGCTGCAAACTTGGCTAGTCTGTCGGAGGAAGATCTGCATGGTCGCTTATGCATTCGCCTAAAACAGCGAGATGGCAAGTTGGACAGTTGGTTAGGATTAATATTGAGCTTCGTTACAGCGCAACACTATAGACACGGACAAAACGATGGAAAACGAAAAACATGATGTTTAATCTCAACTGATATTACATTGAAGAATTGCGAAACATATATATGTACCAAGTATAAAAACCGTGACAGGCCTAAGCCTAAGAAGATTAGAAGGCTAATACCGTCTTTTTCTTTTTCTTCTCGTTCGATTGTATTGTATCCGTGATCTGCCCATCTTTGAGCAAGCGAAGATGTCGTGCGATGGCGTCATGATGCTGTCATGATGACGTCATTGTGACATCACAAGATCTGTCGATCTGTGAAGTCATCGCTCGGACAAGGTCACGTGGATTTAAGGCGGGACCGTTGCAAGACCTCAAGGTCTCGTAAAGCCTCGCGCAAGCCTCGCGGATGGGATTGACAACATAGCTACTTAAGGCTTGCGCCATAAAATGTATACACTTTTTAGAATAGCTCGGGCAATGGCTTTCAAATAAACCCGCTGGGGTAGCTTTGCAGGAGAACGGTGGTTTGGGCAAGTTGGTTGGTATTCATCTTTAAAACAGCGTACAGCCGCGGCCACGTCTGTGTATAGCGCTCGAGCGGCCGGCTTTGCTCTGCGGGGCGACACCTTGCGGTCGTTGCGGGCTGTGACGTGGCGTGCACAGGAGCATGCGCGGCCTAATAGACACGCAAACCTGTTCTGCACGAGTGACAACGTTGAAAGGTGGGCTTGTTTACCCGAAGACGCTCGCTCTTTCAAGGCGCTTTCGGCATATCGATTCCAAAAGATGCGTTTCGACTGATAACACGCGCCTGACTAATTCTCAAGAAACGATGCATGCTTTCTGGCTATTTTAAGGTATGCGATTATATGAAGATATGATAACGCCACCAGCTTCGTAAAATGAGAGACCAGACGTTGATTTTTTGTACCACCTTTTGCCGACTCTCTGTAGTGATGGATAATAATAGTATTGTTTACCAGCCCACGTCGTCCTCCTCTTCATCCCTCACTTCGACATAGTGGTAGCTGCGATACCGCAACATATTCGCAACAGTAGCTAGGGTTTCACATCCCAAAACCCGATATGATGATTATGAAGGACGCTGTAGTGGAAGGCTCCGAAAATTTCGACCATCTTGTGTTCTATAACGTGCACTGACATCACACAGTACGCGGGCCTCTATCATGTCGCCTGCACTGAAATGAGATCGCCACAGTCGGGATCAAACCCGCGACCGTAGGGTCAGCAGGGAAGCACCGTAACTACATCAAACGGCCCTGATCTTCCGATGTTACCCGCTGTTGATTTCCACGAGGAGAGTCACTAATTCTTCCTTCATTATTATATGCCTGAAAGACCCTATTGACAGTACGTATAGGGCGCCGGGTAGCTGCACATATTGCCCTTTGTGACATTGTGCGCCCCATAATAGCAATTGCGCGACGCTCATCCGCTGTTAGCCGGGGAGCCATGGCGAAACCGAATTCGGCAAAAAAGGCTTGATATGTCTACCTCAAATACAGACAGCAGGCACGTGATATCGTATTAACATTGACCGGTGGTAATATCTGGGATGGGTGTAGAAATACTTTTTTTTTCATGCGAAGTGCCGTGTCGGAATCGCACACGTTATCATTCACACGCGCCTTTCCCTTGCCACCGAGCGAGGTAAGGCGGCGCGGCGCCCTCGTGTAATGCGCACAGCCGGGAAAACAGGGGCGCTTAAACGCATCATTTTTGGCGTCCGCAGGTCTGCGTGTCTATTAGGCCGCGCATGCTCCTGTGCACACCACGTCACAGCCCGCAACGGCCGCAAGGTGTCGCCCCGCAGCGCAAAGGCGGCCGCTCGAGCGCTATACACAGACGTGGCCGCGGCTGTACATACCTGCCCCGTTGTTTCTTCCTTCTTCGTCCTCGTGTGCATGCGCTATTTTCAAGATGAATAGCTTAGCAGGAAAAGAGGTCGCACTGCTAAGCTCGAAGGCAAGGGTCTAATTTCAAGCCACGGCGGCCGCATATTTACGGGAGAGAAGGGGGGAAGGGGAGCGCTTCGCAATAACACACGCGTACTTAGATTTAGGCACACGTTAAAGAACCACAGATGGTCACAATCAATCCGGATTCTCTCAATGCAGCATGGCTCGTAATCACGTCGGGGGAAATGACTGTTCCCGTAATTTGATTTTATTTAAACATTTATCGCATGCAATACTCTTACTTGCGTCACGGACATCCCTCTTGCGGCGATGAGCCTTGACAGCGCAGCTGTTTTCTGAAAGGTATGAATACAAGGTGGAACAGTTGCTTTTGTGCAGTATATTGCCACATTTTATGGTATTTACCGCGTCGTAAGCTATAGCCACAGACCTAACTACGTCATAAAACACTGGAACAATGATTTATTCAAGAACGGCTTAATTTATTCGACGTAACTACGTAATTTCTCAGGCCATCGTAATTCCATATTTGAACCGCTAGGTATAGAATACGAGACATACTATTTATGCATGTGGCGAATGTGGTTCCGGTCGGGACGAAGCAGGTTCCTGTTTTACCGAAGGGGAAGTGTGCTCTATACAACAGTGAAACGATGGCAAAATGCGCATTGTTAGCTAGTGAATCCGCCATCACGTGTGCCCGAGTCCCTCGGCGCACAGACTAGGAACTTACTTAGACAGACATACGCTCTAAGAAAAAAAAAATTCAACGCCTCCTCTAGAAAGATGCCCGCGGCAACGCTCGCTAAACCATTGCAGCCGTCCTGCCTTCAGTTGTGGTTGCAGAGATGGCGTCAGACAGGCGTGCGCAGGGTTCCCTTTCAGGGGGGGGGGGGGGGACAAGGGTGTATCGCAGCGCCCCCCCCTCCCTATTAAGTCAATGTATGGGGCACAGTTTGCGCCCCTCCCCCCTCTAATAGGACTGGGGGGGGGGGGGGGGGGCAGCCGCCCCCGTGCGCACGCCTATGGCGTCAGATACTCCCCTATCTCTGCCAACGGGGTTGTGGTTGTATGGTGTCGGGTCGCATGTGTTGGAAGCGGCCACCGCAAGGATCGCTATAGTTGCCGCCTCCAGTAGAAACGACAAGAAAGGGAAAGGGAGGGGCAGCATGTTCCTGGCGAACGCGGCACGCATCTTTCGGAGGCGTTGAAAAAGTATGTGTTACACTTTTCGTCGAGTCCTCACTTGCCACGTATACGACTCTCTTTAGAGACACACGTTAACTCTTCCTTGTATCCCGCAACTCTCTGACAAGAGTATAGTGACCTCCAAAGAGAATTCACGTATTTTTTTTTAAAAGAGCCATATAAGTGGTAAGTCAGCAGTCACAGAAAAAAGTCAAATGACTCTGTTTCTTTTTTAGAGTAGCATAACGCGATTTTCAGACTGATAAAAAGCACAAATAATATTCCAACGAGTCCCTGTCGCCGTCTTGAACTTCGGGCAAAACTGTTACGAACCACATAACCCCCCATTTCGATCCCCTCTTTGTTATCTCACCTGAAGTTATGCTGTCGACCGAATCCTCAGCCGAGATGACGACGATGCCGGCGTCGGCGAAAACTTCGTGCGCCGTGATACCTCCACCTGGACCGCAACTGAGGTCATGTGACCGAAGTGCCCCGAACAGCTGTAAAGCAGGGGTGCATACGTAAACATTATTAGCACATACAGAGAGAAAAAAAGCAGGAAGAGGAAAGTTGGGAAGTCAACCAGATGAGAGTCAGGTTCCTACTTACACACTACTCAGGGCGTAACGGAATGAGGGCTAGAAAGAGAAAAAAAAATAGAAGGGTAGCGCTGCACATGCAGAGGAGTGCACTCGGCCACGGAGGCACAGATTTTCTGGGAGATGCACGACTTTAGCGCCCATGAGTTCCTTTGGGATAGTGCGAGGTAAAAAAAGAGGGCAAGCCTTCTTCGCAAAATTATCTTAGGCTACAATCTTTCGTAAAAGAAACTTTCAGTGAATCCTGAGGCCAGACCTACGATCCGAGAAGCTGGCTGGCCGATGATAAAAGATCACTTGCAAACGGAAGCGTTAGCCCCGTGCTCCGTTTACATGCAAACATTTTACTTTAGCATTGTTCACAAAGTAGCGAGTGAGAGGCTCTTTAGAGAAAACTGGAGGGATCCACCTGACGGCACGTCTAGCTTGCTACTGTGGATGAAGTGACGTACACAGAGGCACGAGAAGCGGAATGTACTGACAACTCACCACACCCCTCGACAAAGTAAAATATTTTATTGATACGGGTGTCTGTAAGAAAGACAAATTCAGGGGAAGACGGAGGCTTGAAGTTACGAAAAAAAAACTGTTGAGCAGGGCATATCGCTGGAGCCAACGCTTTGACAAGTAGACGCGTCTTCGTCGCTGCCTTGACGAAGACAAGTCAACTTGTCCAAAAGTTAGCTCCGGCGACATTCTCTGTTCGTGCAAGCGTTCTATCGCAAAGTGAACTTCGACAAGAGAACTCTCCACTGCCATGTTATATTCTATATTTGTTTCAGGCATGGCATACGTTTTCTCCTTTACTTGTTCATTGTTGTTCTGGGATAACAGTTCTTCTTGAACTACAGAACTGGCAGAAACGGAGTAGCTAAGGGGATATTTAAACATCAACCTCTCCACAGCAATCCGGTTCGAGCAGAACCGAGCAAATGTTTTTCATGAGTGTCTATAGAAAGTTCACAAGCGATTTCCCTGCCTGACAGACACAAGCACAGGCCCGTAGCCAGGGGGGAGGGCGTTAGCCCCCCCACCCCCCTGGCTACGGGCCTGCTGTTTGTGTCTGTCACACAGGGAAATCGCTTGTGAACTTTCTATAGACACTCATAAAAAAATTTGCTCGGTTCTGCTCTAACTGGATTGCTGTGGAGAGGTTGATGTTTAACATCCCCTTAGCTACTCCGTTTCGGCCAGTTCTGCAGTTCAAGAAAAACTGTTACCCAGCACCCCCTTCCCCCGAAATTCGGATGGAAGGGAGTGTTTTACCGAAGACAAATAATAAAAATGGGTGTTTTTCAAGGCCTTCAACTAGTGCCCCCCCCCCCCTCCCCCCGAAAAAACATTCTTGGCTAAGGGCCTGACAAGCAGTGCCAGTCCATGTACCAAGAACATCTCTTAGCTCAAGAGACTACTCTCCTGGGCACAAACGAGAATTATCGTGGATTCTGCCCCATACTGTAGCAGGACAAGGCCAGATGGAATTTACATCATGCAGATTCCATCTAAATCCGCATGATGTAGGGTAGATTTTTTTATCGACTTGCCTTCTTTCTGGTGAGCAGGCTGGCTTCACCAGGAAGATAAGCGGCTTTATCCACGGCTAGTAGACCAACTCTCGTGTTTGGCCTTCCTTCGACGCCAAACGGTTGCTCGACGCCAGGCTCCCTGTTGCCACCTTCGGTCACCACTTTAATCTGCACAGGTAAGGCGTTTGCAAGAAGGACTAGGACTGATACATGCTCTGGTAGCAAAACGAAGCAGTATATGAAGCATTGCATACATAGGCGTGTGAATGGGGTGAGGCATAAGGGGGTAGGGGTAACCGACCCACCCCTTAATCACCTAAGGGGGAGGCGTCAAGTTTGCCCTATGTTGTTACTCGGTTGGGCCTGTCACGTCATTGTTTGGAGAGCAGGGTTATGACCTCGCAGGTTTCTGGCAATAATGAGAGCCAAAGACCTCTAATGTTCCATTACAAGAACTGCTTATTTGCCATCATTTCTCCCGGAATGCCAGGGACCAAACGCAGGCCATAGTAAGATGCATGTCATCACTTAATTTTCGTATTTTCATACCCCTTACCACATACAAAGCTAGAACGCGCGCAAGCGGTAGTCTTTCGCACGCTACAAACGAGATCGTACCCATCACGGGCCCGACTCAGCCATTACAACTCGGACATCACTCCCCAATGCCCAGATTGCACAGAAGTTCATTGCACACTCTCGCACATGCTCTGGCAATGTCCCGCGTTACCTCAGGGACCTCTCACCAGTGAGTCCGACTGGGAAGAGGCACTCAGCAGCTCCGAGCTCCACCACCAACTGAAGGCATCCAGAGGGTCCAAGAACTGGCGGAACGCCACCACGTTCCCGCCCCGACTCGGGCGTCGCCTAGGGTAGCGGCTGCTAGGGTGTCCCTCGTGGATCGCTCGGCGGCTTAAACTCCTCAGGACCTTTCATTAAAGTTCTTGACTGACTGACTGGGAAGCGTGTTGCCTTTGACTCGACCAACTGGGGGGAGGGGGGTGCACTGCAATTGAACTGTCTCTCCTCCCCCTTAATTGGGAACCCTGCGCACGCCTATATTTGGATGAAATAGACAGCGCTGCAAAGTTAACAAAGACGGCAGACAAGAAGGACACTGACGCCTGACCGTTCTTGTCTGTGTCGTTCTTGTCTACAGTCTTTGTGAACTCAGCAGGCTGCAAATTTCATCCTTGATGCTCCAACAGTCCCCTACACAAGTGCTTCTATAGGCTTGGATGCGCATGCATGTGTAAACCTTGGAAGCGCGTTGAGTTATCTTGGCGATAGCGCGTACAGAGATGAACTCGCCTCAGAAGAGGAGGAGCATTCTTCAGCCATCTCGAAGTCTTGCGAGTCGGCTACCATGTGGCCCTGGTGGAAGCCGAATACCAGCAACCGGAACTTGGGCGCCATCTCATCGGTAAGCTGAAAGCGTGCTTCATGATTATTGCTGTCATTTCGACTGGTCCTTTTATGGAACACGATCTTGCCACGTGCCATGACCTGCGCATCAGAAGAAGAGATAACTGAGCTTTTTTCGTTGCAGGTGCCGCCATATGTAGACGCAACTTACCTTTTGTAAATCTTTCATATCAGCGACATCATGGTTGAATTTCGAACAAAAGAAAATGGATTTAAGTGTAAACCATCTGATAACCGATGATAATGCATAACAATTTGACACAGAGAACATAAGGCAAAGTAATGGCGTTTTTCTAGCAAAGCTTGCTGTGGATTAGATTTCAGTGGCGGCATACCGAAATGCGGCTCTCTAAAGTGCGCCAGTGGCATGCTTGTTCATATGTGCCGTTTCCCATCGTGATTTTGTCAGCGATAATCCGTTTCTCATATTGTAATCTGATCCTTTATCGAGGTCACGTCTGATTTCACATTTCTAAGCGGTATACTGCCAAGCTTTACGATACGTACGATGTGTTGTTCTGCATCGCTGTTGTTCAGCAGTCCTTTCTGTAATCGGGAGGCTGCCGATTTCAACAATAACCCGAGCATCAATAGAAAAAAAATTCAATTTATGTCATGGTGCGATGAATTAGCCGCAAAGGGGCAATATCAGTAATTTTTATTTGTAATTACGAAGAAGTGCCAGCTTTTTGCGGCATATTTACAATATCTGTCCGAAACATTTCTTTTAATGTTGTAATGTGTTTCCACAAAACTTAGGCAATGGGGGGGGGGGGGGGTAGTAAGAACAATGCCGTGACATTTCTTCTATGTAAACATCTGTGACATGTGAACATTGATGTTGCGTGGACGATTATATTGTAATACAGTCAACTACTGAACCTTGAGCATTATTATCAGAATTATGTCGGCTCGTGTTTCATATTCTCGTCTGCTTGTACATACTTCAATAGGACTAGTGTTCATACGCCAGCTCAATATTTATTGATCAGAGGCATGAGTCACGGGTGGGTGATGTGCCTTGACCTCACCCAGCAAGCTTTTTCACGGGAATTCTTGATAAAAATATCTGGTGGGTCATGTCTTTCTGCAAAAATTCCGCTACTGCATTGCAACCACTGATAATTCGTATTTAAATGTACGAGATCAAAAGGTGCCTAGAGAAACCCCGATTATGCGAGATATTGCTGTTAAAGAGCATTGAAAATTTGGACTAAAAAGTTAAGTGTGCGCTAACGGACTCATGAGTCGACTCACTCAGACTCAGATCGAGCCGTGAGTCTGAGCGAGTCCGAGTAAGTAATGTTATGGTGAGTTTGAGTCCGAGTGAGTTCGGTTGAAAAAAATTGTGGTGAGCATGAATCCGAACGAGTCCGCGTGAGGAAAATTTTGATGAGTGTGAGTCCGAGTGAGTCCTAGAGGCAAAATATATTTCATGAGTAAGTTTCACATCTTTTGCCGACCTATGGTAGTACTAGGATTATGAGTGTGAATGTACATTCATGACCTAAACTACAGCAGCGTATTGAAATGGTAAACTGACAACTTCACCACGAAACCAACTTCATAACAGAAAAAAAGTAGGTGAAGCCACACCTACGCGCAAACTTCTCCTTCAACACTCTTATTTAAAAAAACACAGTTTACTGATTTAAGGAGATGTCGGACAAATAATGCACCGGGTCATATATTATACATTGGTCGGTCTTGTCTTTGACATGCTACTACGCTCATTCCAGTTGCATGAGATGTCCGTAAACAAATTTCACTTCATTTAACGAGAATATCTGGTATTACAGCTGCAAAGCGTTTGTTCTCTTCTAAACAGCTTCCTAAGCTATTATTTTTCAAGCAACGCCTTACCTGGTAAAAGACAGTTGAGATATTGTGCGGATACGTGGTTATGTACCTCTGGAAATTGTTTCCTACCTGAAATGAATGAAGAAATTAATTAATTAATTAATTAATTATTAATGACTTAGAGATAAGAGTTATCGTAAGACAAATATGACGAGCAGTTCTAAAGCATAGCACCGTATTGAAATGGTCACTTTGATAGCACACTGTTAGTTCTTTGAAGTTAATGCGACACCGCTAAGTTCCACATAAAGCCTAAATGACCATAATAACGAATTAATTAGACATAATGCAGGACCACAGGGTCATTTATAGAGCACTGCCTTATTGTTTCCTGTTGAGCACACTGAAAGATAAAATAATTTTACTCGCGAAAGACTGTGGCGAATGTTAACTGTAGCGATATAGTCATCTGTTATGGGGCATGTTTGGTTAAAGCTGCCGTTGCTTTACGAAAAACAACAACAAAAATGATTGATCAGCGGACACGGGTAGTCATGTTTAGAAATATGTAACAAAAATAAAAACAAAAACGATTGGTTGTATTAACTGTACTTATCGCGATACCTGAAGTGGACAAAATTTTTTAGACGTCCCCTCGAGGCACAAATTATCGTCGGCTGTCTGCAAGCGCGTCAATTTCGCATAACATAATTCTAAGACACTCGATATTGCATTCCAACAAATAAAACAAAGTAATATGTTGTGTTGTGCGAGTTTCAGTAATTAATTATAATTGAACTGTAATTAGCTATCTAATTAATCCGCGGTGAGTCATACTTCTTTTTTTACATAAAAAGAACCAAACCGTAGGCTGAAATTGCATGGTTTTTGGTTGTATTCATTGAAGACAAATAAAAATAATAATTTTGAAGCTGGTCTTTAATTGTGGCACGCTGACTGAGCTGCCGAATATTGTTGTGCCCTCTGCAAAGTTAGCTGGAGCACATTGCGAAGCACAGTGATTATGCAGAAGGTTCAATTCATCTCGTGATCAACGTATCCTGCTCTTTCTAAGCCACCAGTGCAAAGAACTCGCAAAAACGAGTGGCGTCCACTAGGTGGGCGTTGCACCTCAAAGGGTTAAACATTACCGCGAGGTATCCGTCTGTAATTTATCAGTGCAGCCGCATTCGTTCTATCAGACGAGAAGCTCCATTTCGTGAAAATCATGCTTTGTTGCCGATCAAACGCGATAGCTCGCTTCCCGCACTCACCGAGAAATCATTTTTATTATATGCACTGTGACGTATGGAGATGAAGGCGTCCGCCGGTGAAGTGTACATGTAGAGCGTCGTAGAGGCATCAGCCTGATAGTATTCTTCTTGCTTGGTAGTACGAACCTGTGACGACATAATGAATGAATGAATGAATGAATGAATGAATGAATGAATGAATGAATGAATGAATGAATTTTCACCACATAAATACATTGATGTAGGTAAGTGATGGGGGTGGGCGGATAAAAGCAGCATGATGACAGCTTGACTAGTCCGACTTCCCCGTGAACAACAGGCAGTGACATGACAAATATTTAACACACATACATGCGAATATTCATTGCACATTACAAATATGAATAAAAAGAGAAAATAAATGCATACAGGAAGAACATAAGTGTCAACACTGAAATGGCCAAGAGCCAAGTTTCAATACATACAAAATACATTCACAAAAATATCTGCAGTAATTCGTCTTTAGGCAAAAAGAGCATGTTTTCTTCACATTAGTTGTTTTTGTTTATTATAGCGGGAGGGCAGTCGGAGAATGCTTAAAGGCCGTAATGAATGTGTGGACGCATAACTTCTCAGTGTTAAGCGTATCAGTTCAGGCAAAAAGATGAATTCTGTTTTAAGTTTGCAATTCGTCTTGGATGAGTAGTACTCTAAGCCATATCATGTTTGAAACAACAGATACGTTGGTAGTCAAAAGTTGGTCCGCTCATAAAATACAAAGTTTGAAAGTTGTATGACTGCACATATGCAATTTCACTAATCAACTGTACTAATTACATCTAATTACTCATTTTAATAGATTTTATCATCCTCTGGTAATAAACTATAACAATGTATAGTTAGCGGTTCTTAAATAACTTACAAAGTACTTAATTTGATTTGAATATCACATTTATGCTAAGGCATGCTTTCTTTCACTCTTGGGTGGCTTTCGCTTCCCTAGAAGTCACGTGGTGGTTTGCTCTTAATAAGCGTCAGTTATTACACAGCGATCGTCGCGTGACCTCTTTGCGTTACAATTTGTTCGGCGCTCATTTCAATTCCGAATCCCCCTTTCAGCTAATCCATCTGTGTACATTACTTAAATAGGATCATAAACCGCCCTTCAGGCTAGGCAAGAAAACATATCCTGCGGAAAGCTGACACTGCTATCAGCAGATCGGCCAAATCTTGAGTTGTGCGCGGTAAGGAGAGTTGCGAAGCGGGACGCAAAGTTACCAATTCCTAAAGGGAACTCTCATCATACACAGGCCCGTACTCACTCTCTTCGGTGGGCGGGGTCCCTGCTGTTTGACGTCGAACAGCAGATAGCACGCTATTGGCCAGTAGCCGACAGAAATCAAGAAGGGCGTTTGTATCAGATGCGCTTCTTGCCACGGGCTGCCGCCAGGTACCGGCGCCGCACTTCATAGTCTGCTAACATTACACAATAGCCGCACTCGAGCACACGACTCACAGCGGGAGAGGGCGATCGCGTTTCATCGCGAGCGCTAAAAGTCATGACGCGCGCTGACGTAACGTCATTCAACTTTGCCATGCCTCCCTGCGCAACTTTCTGCGCGCTCATCGGTTCGAGTGAAGAGAGAAAGCGCTTAAAGGGACACTAAAGAGAAATGATGAATTGGTTTAGATTAATAAATTGTACTCTGAGAACTCTAATGCCGTTAGTTTCACCATCATACCTTTATTAATAGAGCAGGAAATAGAGTACAAACTTTCATTTTTAAATTTCGCGCCCAAATCTCCGCCCGTGACGTCACGGATTTCAAAGTGCACTTATCGTATTTTGGCGCCAATGGCTCAACAAAATTTCCTCAAGCTTGGTATTTTAAGTCTATGGCCCCCCTCATAGGACAATGTACTTCATTTTTACTTATTAGGAACTACGTAGGCCGTAGTAGGTGCCGTCAAAATGTGTAACGTCATGGTGAATGGTGCGGAAACTTCAAGGTGGCGTCGCCAACCACATTTTCTTTTTGCGAGTTTTCACGCTTACTAAGCGTCTTCTCGCAGCAAGCGTGGGGTTTTTGGTATCACTAAAGAGTAATTTACTAATAGAAGAAATATCGTTATGCTCTTTAGTGTCTGTCCCTTTAAAGCAGGGGTGGTGGGTGGTGGTGGTGGTGGTGGTGGTGGTGGTGGTGGTGGTGGTGGTTGTGATGTTGCAACAGGCCTCAAACTCACCTCATGCAGCGGGCCGCATTCGCGCAATTTAGTCCCGCACGTGCCGTGGCAGTGCGTAAAAACGAGAGGGAGGGAGGGGGGGTGCATGTACAAATTGTCGGCAAACGTTGTCATTTGAAAGAAAATCTTTCCCATAACTCATATACCGATCATTTCTGAAGGAGATTTGCTGCCAGGATTCCAACAACATTTCGATACCGATCTCCAAAATGACTAAAATCTGGATGCCGATTTTGACATATAGTTTTTGTTTCACGGTTATGTTTCAACACATGGTGTCCACACGGTGTCCCTTACGAAAAGAATGCTTTAGACCAGTCATGCCTGTGTAGCTCACGAATATATAGTTATTAAGAAAGTAAAAAAAAATGTGGGGCGAAGACAGTCATGCGCGGGCCGCAAACGAGAGGTTCGCGGGCCGCATGCGGCCCGCGGGCCGCGTGTTTGAGACTCCCCTGCTTTAAAGAAACACTAAAGTGAAACAAAGACTTCGTTTAGATTGATAAACTGCACTCTGAGAACTCTAATGTCGCAAGTTTCACGATCATAAGTTCATTACTAGGGGATAAAATCAAGGTTGAAGTTTCATTTTTAAATTTCGCGCCGAAATCTCCTCCCGTGACGTCACTGATTTCAAAATGTTGTTTTTCGGATTTTCGCGACATTGTCTCGATGAAATTTTCTGAAATTTCGTATGTTAGATCTGTGGCTCCCACAGATTACAATGTACTTCATTTTAACCGCTTAGGAACTACGTAGGATATAGCAGACACCGTCGAAATCTATGACGTCACGGTGTTTGGTGCGGTAATCTCAAGGTGGCGTCTCCACTAGTGATGCAGAACTATCGATGGCACTATCGATCCTATCGATAGATCTTTACTATCGAACTATCGATGGTAAAAGAAGCTATCGATAGCGCTATCGATATTAAGTTTGATAGTACACCCTTGGCACAAAATCAACCACGCGAACTCATTGCAGCATAAACTTCAGTCCCCGAGTGCGTGGAGCAGGAGGAGCAAGCTGAAGGGCAAGAAAGATGACATGCTTGCGCTACTTCACCAGAATTCCTGGCTGACACAAGACAATTAAGTTGAATTATTCAGGTGTACAGGAAACGAGACTCTTACATTTGACCGTATTGTGCGGCATCATATTTATCTTGCATTTTGTAATTTCAATGTAAGGCGCGAGATCTTAGTTTTGAACATGCATTTATTCATGAACGTATTGCCGAATTTATTGGCTCGAATACTTTTTATTTCGCAGAAATATTGATCATAAATTAAGTAAAGTGATTATTGCTGATAGGAGGTTGCCGCAAATGTTTTATTGCGATAGCAATTATATGGACATTCTCGGCTGGTTTTTGCCGTCGCCGTTGTCGTTGCCGTCACCGTTGCCGTCGCCGTCATGTACCGTATATGTATATGCATCTATATATTTATAAAAGCAACAAAGAAAAATAATTCAGAAAAATGTTTCCGACGCGTGGCATCGAACGAGGGACCTCTCGCTTTGCAGCGCGCGGCGCTAACCGCTGAGCCACGAAAGCGCACGTCTTTCACCGTACAAATGGCGATCTATTTATATACAGCGAGTTTTCAGCGTGTTTTCAGCATTACCAGCGAGATGGCGCAAAGGGCGCGCTTTGCGGGGCTCGGCGCCCCTCTTGCCCCTCTCGTCGCGACGCCCGCGCGGATGCAGTCGCGCACTTTGCTCCGTGGGGGGGTAGACGCCCGTTCGCCCGCTCACGCGCGAGCTTGTCTGGCGGTGGGGGAGAATCGGGCTTTCGACGGAACGATTGCGTTGTAGTTACCGAGCGCACGAAGGTCACTTCGCTCGCGGCAGTCCCCCCCGTTTGCGAAAAGAACAAGCTTTTCAAACACAGCGAAGTATCAACTGTGACACTTGTTAGTTCGCGCTCGTCTGTACCTGTGAATACGTTTCGTACGTCGTTGTTGTTGGAGCAGCGCGTTAAGTGTCGAGCTGTGAACGTCGTTAGTTCTCTCTCGTCCTGTGCGTGTAGTTTTCGTGCGTCATGTGTGCATGAGCAGCGCGCTGCACGTTTCGACCTGCTTGCCATTCGTCGCTTGACAATCCAATTTGTTGCTATCGCATTCATTGCTTCGCCTTGTGGCGAAACTGTGACTTTTTTTTGGCAATATCGCCGGCCACCAATAGCGTAGTTATTCACAGTACTGGTGATAGTAATGTCGGTAGTAATACTACAGACGGTAATATCGATTGCACTATCGACAATGGTATCGATAGTTTACCGATAGTAGTACTATCGATAGTTCAAAAGGAACTATCGATATTATCGATAGTCAATTTTCCGATAGTTCTGCATCACTAGTCTCCACCCGCACTTTCTTTTCACGCGTTCGCGCGCTTACCAAGCGTCGTCTCGCGGTAAGAGTGGCGTTTTCGGGATTGTGGAATTGTACTTTACTAATACGCAAAAAAAAAAAACGCTATTCTTTTTAGTGTTCCTTTAAAGGGTGCGACAAATGCCTGCAACTCCGCTCGTTCTAGAAGGACGGAGTCGAGAAGTATTCGCGGGTATCCTTTCGTGAGACAATAAACACTGATAGTAAGGTGATTGGTTGATTACTTGGAAGAGGTTCAGAACCCCTTTAAAGTGTTCGGGATAACTCGTTTATCAGTGAATCCACGACTCCACTCGATGGTTCGACGCTGAGATAATGATCGAGAGATAACTCACCGTGATGTGCAGTCGTTGTTGATTTTGATGACTTGTTAAGTCGAAGAACACCTTGCCCTCTTCGTTCGTTTTGCTCCTCTTTTGCTTGTATTGACTCAACTCGGTGCCGTTTTCATGGGTCACCATCATCTCTGCTTCTACGCCATTGGCTGGTTCGCCGTTCGCATGACGGATGTCTGCCTGGTTGCGCATGAAAAAAAAAAAAAAACAGCCACGTTAAACATGATGCCATCAACGCAACACAAGTCGCTTACGCGCCAGAAATCCGCGCCTACATTCATTACAGGCATGTATACGCCTGTAATGTATGCATATGCAGGGAAAAATTGTGAAAATTTCTCAGGCTCACTCAGGGCCGTACTCAGGAATTTGTTTTCGGGGGGTGTTTATGTGTAGAACGGCTAACTTTGGCAACTGGTGGTCGATGTGAAGGCGTTTAAATACTTTAGCTGTATATGTCCTGTATATATGTACTACATACATACAGTGATGTATATTTTAACTGTATATATGTACATATATTCCTTTGTAAATTTTATTTTATCCTAACAACCGAGGGATAGCCGTCGTCAAGAAATGGCAACAACTCCTTCATCCTTCATTTATTTTTTTTATTCGAATAATAAAAAAAAAGGTTTTACATTTTACAGCCTCCGTCTTTCCTGTTGCATTGCGCATGCCCGATTCAACACCAGCTCACTTTGTCGTAATCACAAGAGTAGCAGTTTGGGCGAGTTGGTATATTGTAACGTTTTGAGTGTTTAGCTCAACTCACAGTAATGGGAAACAAAGGTTGGGCTAGAATAGAGTTACCGCATGCTACCGGAGGTAGGTAGCACATAGACTAACTCTAGGCTAGAAGAGAGGACAAGACGACGCCTTGAGCGCTGGCTTCCAAATGGCTTTCTTTGTCTCGTTTTACTGTTTGAGTTGCGCTTAGGACACAGAACACGTTGCTGTAAGCACTTACCACGACCGCGACTATCGTGCCGGGCTTGAAGTCTCGTCTAGTGTTCTCCAGACTGACGGTGTAGGCCGAGTTGCTGAAGATTGCCGAGTCATCCTGCGCGGCCTCCTGCTTGCCCGTCGCTTCCTCGACGACCAGAGCTCTCACGAAAAGTCTGTTGCCATGGACCCAGTCCTTCCAGTCGCTTCCGTTCTTGAGCTCGTCAACGGGAACCGTGAAACGTGCTGTCCCATCACTCAACTGCAATGAGATTTGTTCGGGAAGAAGCGTGAACTGAGGGAGTTATGTATTTGTTCATTTTGAGACCCTCAGGGTACAGTTTGTAGATTGTATAGAGGAGGGGTAAAGCCCAATGCAAGTGCAAGATAACTCAGAGAGTCCCCTATGCAGTCACCAAAGACGCTTCAAAGATGAGGGCTATCTTTTTCATCTCAGTCTATTGCATTGATCCTGCCCTCTTCAGAAAGCTTTCTACACGTAATCAACGGTTCTTGCGTAAACTTTACAAAAAAAGAACTAAAGGCAACGATGAAGGACATAGAAAACACATCAGGGCAAACTAACAACTGTTCAACACGTAGATTAACATGAAATATCATGTCTAACCAACTAGCCCATTGTCAAGTTTTTTCTACACGTAACATGGCTTTACACTGCCCCCCAGGATTGGAGGCATCGCACGCTTTGTGAACCTGCCCTGGTTTTGCACTGCCTCCGGGTCCGATCCACTTTTGACCAAGCGAAGATGGCCGGAGCGCAAATCCAACGAAGACAAGAATTCTGCTCCCTTTGAGCAGTCCACTGCATCATCAATACGGGGCAGAGGGTATAGACGTCTTTGCGCGTAATGTTGTTGGGTTGGCGGTAGTCGACGCACAGCCTGATGGACCTGTCTTTTTTTTCTTAACGAGGACTACTGGATACGCTCAAGGGACTGTTGGATGACTCGATGATGCCCCGTTTCACCATGTCGTCCATTTGTTAGTTGATCACATGGCGTTCAGCAGACGACACATATGCTTTACGCTCTCCCTTCCACTACATTACAGGGAAACTGCGCGAAAAAACGTGGACAAAGGAAGAAACAACAGCACAGGCGCATACTAACAACTGAATCTTTATTCGGAATCTTTACACGTGAGATTGTAGAAGCTTATTTTATTTCCAAGGCTGGTGATAGCTGTGTTGCTAAGCCCTCTGGGGCGTTGCATAGTACAGAGATTGCGTATCTAGATGCGCACGTGTAGTTCATTATCGTTGTTCCAATCTGCACACGTGGTTTTAGTGCTCCTTATATTTTTGTGTTTTTCCGAATAAAGATTCAGTTGTTAGTATGCGCCTGTGCTGTTGTTTCTTCCTTTGTCCACGTTTTTTCGCGCAGTTTCCCTGTAATGAATTACCAACTCGCCCAACAGTCCGCTCTTCTCCCTTCCACCTTACCCTCCTCGTCACTCTATCTCCCTTTCCAGCCTCCTTGCTGTACATTACAATACATGACTATGCTACACATGACTGCGCCACAAATGGCTTAGCCTGCGTGACGCTATACATGACTATGCTATGCATTACCCTCTCCCCTCCTCCTTTACCTCATCCTTGCATTCACTTCCCTTTCCCGCACCCTTACTTATAACATACTTTGCTATGCAACGTTTTTCCTGCGTGACACCATACATGGCTATGCTATGCTTTACCCTCTCCCTTCTCCCTTTCCCTCCTCCTCAACCTCACGTCCCTCCTCCTCAACGTCACTTCCATTTCCCCCCCCCCTCCTTGCTATACTTTACTGTACATGGCTATGCTATACATGGCTACGCTACACCCGGCTTTGCCTGCTTGACGCCAAGCGACATGAGACGACGACGACAGCATACGATGACAGTATACGACAGCCCGGGCCGCTAAAGTGCTCCGCAGATGAAAGAAGATGGCATTCGCCTTCGAGTCATCCTAGGTGAATGCATAAGGGACTCGGTGAGTTTCTTTATTGCGATAGCAATTATACGGACACTCTCGGCTGGTTTTCGTCGTCAGCGTCATGTCTCATGTATGTATATGTATCTAGATATTTATAAAAGCCACAAAGAAAAATAATTCAGTAAAATGTTTTCGACGCGCGGCATCGAGCGTGGGACCTCTCGCTCTGCAGCGCGCGGCGCTAACCGCTGAGCCACGAAAGCACACGTCCTTCAACGTTCAAACGGCGAGCTATTTGTATACAGCGTGTTTTCAGCATTTTTCGGCATTACCAGCGAGATGGCGCAAAAGGCGCGATCTGTGGGGCTTTAACTCGGCGCCTCGCTCGTCGCGACGAGCGCGCTCATGCGCTCATCTCCCACGCGTACTTTGCCCCGTGGGGGTTAGACGCCCGCGCGCGCGCGCGCTTATCTCGCGGTGGGGGGAGAATTGTACGTCTTGGGCTTTCGCCGGAACGATTGCGTTGTAGTTATCGAGCGCACGAAGGTCACTTCGCTCGCTGAAGTCCCCCCCGTTTGCGAAAAGAGCACGCTTTTCAAACACGGTGAAGTAACAACTGTGACACTTGTTAGTTCGCGCTCGTCTGTACCTGTGAATACGTTTCGTGCGTCGTTTTTGTTTGAGCAGCACGTTAAGTGTCTAGCTGTGAACGTTGTCAGTTCGCTATCGTCCTGTGCATGTTGTTTTCGTGCGTCATGTGTGCGTGAGCAGCGCGCTGCACGTTTCGATCTGCTTGCCATTAGTCGCTTGACATTCCAATTTGTTGCTATCGCATTCATTGCTTCGCCTTGTGGCGAAACTGACTTTTTTCCACATACTTACCATGTATTTCTTTAAGAATCTTACGGAAACAAATGATGCTGTTGGAATGGCATACGTATACCGTTCCAGTAGGGATAGCGTTGATCATAATATTGGGCACACCGAAGCCCAGAACTGATTTAAATATTATCTTTGGTATGACAGAGAAGCGAACGGAAGAGGAGCACTTACCTTCCCCACAAGTCTGGCGCCAAACTTGGCGTCGCTGTTGACTTCGTTACGCACCGCAAACGTGACGACAGCATTGCCTCTAACTGGCCTCCCGTAAACGTAGCTGAAACATCGGAAAAGCGCTCGGTGAATTTTATTGCGATAGCAATTATATGGACACTTTCGGCTGGTTTTCGCCGTCGGCGTCGCCGCCGCCGTTGGCCGCCGCCAATGTCCGCCGCCGGTGTCCGCCGCCGTCATTTGCCGTATATGTATATATACAACCGGCCCCGCCCGTCGTTCGCGAGCGTGAAAAGACGCGAGGGGGGGGGGGGTCCCTCGAGCGACCTTCGATTTTACGAGCTCGAGCACGCGCGTTATCTCCCCTTCTCGGCGGCTGACAGCGGGGGGGCCGGTGTACCCTTCTACGTGCTGCGCTCTCAACGCGAAGAGAATTCTCTTAAACAAGCGTTTTCTAGAGTTGCGTGAGATCGGACCCAAAAAGAGTTAGCTGCCAGCCTCACTTCGTATAACATTACAATTTTTTTGCTATCGCATTCATTGCTTCACCCTTGCGGTGAAACTGTGACCTTTTTATCACTTATGAGCAACGCAACAGTCACGTTATCCCATTTGTGCGTAAAGACTACGCGACTTCGTCAAGGCGTTAAGTATATGAAAGCAAAGCAAAATACGCGCAATATTATTGACAAGCGCATATACAGTGTTTCAGCTAACTTGCTCATAGTATTACAAAAGCAAACACATACGAATTGGACCAGTATTTTTCTGAGCCATGCGCAGCTCGTCAGCATATTTTTTTCCAATCTTCCAAACCCGGTAATTAAAATAGACTGCCTAATTAAACTTTTTAATTCGTAATCATAGCGATACATCTTAAATGCAAAAAGTTGCAGCACTTGTTTAAAACGCCAGAATATTTCACCCAAGCTATCCGATTATTTTTTTCATCCAAATTCGAACATTCCTGAATTAATGTTTAAAATAGTAATTCTAACGCAAAACATTCAGTAGACCAGTGGAAACGTTTTTTTTTTTTCAGCAACGTCGGAGTATTTGATCTTTGCCCAGCTAGCTGCCCTGTTTAAGGTGGGTGAGACATCCTAAAAAAAATCAATTTTGGGGTTTTCCAATCACCTGATAGAGAATTTCTTTATCTTTCAGAAAATATATCACACTTGGGCACTTACGGTTTCAAAAAAAAAGTTTTGGGCCCTTTTTTTTTTTTTTGACACGTTGACAGGAAATGCCCGTGCACCCCTATACGTTATTTCTGCGTTTTTCTCAAAACAAGATTTCTTGAATTTGTGTACCTTTTTCTCGGGAACTAGCGGAAGTAAGCGAACAAAATTTTTCACATGTGTTACTAATTACTGGCATTTACATAACGGATACTAGAATGAGTAGCCCAGGGGCATTTGTATTTTTAGGATTAAAAAAAAGAACATTCATTACTGGCAATTTTCATGCATCGGCAAACGTAAAAAAAACAAAAAAAACATGTAGTTGTTGTACGCTCACAAGTTTAGTTCCACTTTTGTGAAGCGTTAGTAGCTACTATTTTGCAAAATTGCAATGTTACGCAGATTGCAGATCTTATAACAAAAAAGTACATATGTAGAAACACCATAAATCCAATAATAAAAAAAATAACCAAACACAATTTGAAATTAATTTTGAGCTCTAATGCAACCTGCGTGTAGTTTAAAACACCGTGGAAATTTCATAGCCATAGCTTTTATTACCGCTGCTGTACAGCCAGACATTTAAACTCACTCTCAAAGTCTAATCCCACCTGAATTTTTTTCAGCTTTTCTCAGAGTGCGCGAAATTAAAAAAAGTACACTTGAGATTAAAAAGTTTAACGGTATAACTGAAACACCCTGTGTGTGAACAATGGGGCGTTGAAGAGTTTAACCGCTTTCAAACGAGCCTCGACTCTAAGCTCGTCCATACCATTATTAGGATCAATACAATAGATTGCAAAAAAAAAAAAAAGCATAAGGATGGCTTTCGCCAACGAGTCGTCTTAGGCGAATTCATATAAGGGAGTGTGTAAGTTTTCTTCGTTTTATTTTTCACGCTTATTTGAAATTAACATTGCATAACACGATTTTCGGAATGACGCACTCGCGGTGAATCGTAGGCCGATGATCGACTTACTTTGCCTTCACGAGAATCTCGGACCCACTTGGCAGAATCACTTTGGTGGTCAGAATAGTAACCGAATACGTTGGCAGAACTGCGTTGGTCAGAGTTATGGGAATAGAGAGAGAAAAGCAGTTAAATACTTCAGAAAAGCACCGAAGCAATTCTCAAGACATGTAAATTCGAGTGCACTACTTGTCGCTGAGTGTGCCCCAGCAGTGTTTTCCAGCATAATGGTAGCATTCAGCATAGCATCACATGTTAATCTTTTTAGACGTCTTTGTACAGATTTGTGTTTGTGCCGACTAGACGACAAGCGCGTGATACATTGAGGCTTGGATGAATTGAACTTCTTGCGTACTCTATCTATCTAGCCACCTATACGTCTGGACGCTATCACCATGGTTCATACCTTAGCATGGTATATACCAAAATTGGCATGGGAGGACCTGAGTGTAAGGCGAACACAGTTCGCATATACTCATGTGACTCACGTGACTTTTTTGTGTCGCGTACCTCATGAAAGTCCTTTCCACCAGTCACGTGTGGCGCAATACCCGCGTACCGCGGCCCGTTGGTAGGCGGGCATGCGCCACAAGTGAGATTCACAGTCCACGTAAACTAGACTTTGGACGTCTTAACGGGACAGCGTGAAGGAGCCCGTGCCACAGAGAATGCTGCGCCGGCGCCGGCGGTGTCACCGTTAGAATAAAAGAATAGAAATCACGGCTCGATCTGGAATCGAACCCAGGCATTCTGCACGTCGGCAGGCTAACCGCTGGTGATTAGGGGTAACTTACTGGATTCCAAGAGAAGGCAAACGCGTGAGGGGGGAGACAGAAAATTAGGTGGGCAGGTGAGATTAAGAAGTTTGCAGGTATAACGTGGCAGCAGAAAGCACAGGACTGGGATGATTGGCGGAACATGGGAGAGGCCGTTTGCCCTGCAGTGGGCCGTAGTCAGGCTGATGATGATTATGATGATTCTGCATGGTTGTCAAGTGTTCTCCCACAGAGCCACGCTAGTGCTCAAAGTGCTACGGAAAGACCGTATGCAGGCTTCATGTCGGGGCAACGCCTTGGCTATCCGCTTTTATAACAATGTAATAGACATTACATATGTACAGCTATTGCTCCGCAAGCTATAGTCGAGCGTTGTTCGAACACACACCACCGACAGCCACGTATGATAGGCACATCATCGCGCCGTAGCGCGCACTTCGTTGCGACAAAACACTTCGCTGCCTAACGTGAGTGCTGGCGTGCCACCCACTCATGCTTAACGGTAAGAGGGGGGGCGGGGGAGGGGGGAAGGGGGGGGCTCTGGTAAAAATTTGCGCCCCCTAATGAACCCTGCGCACGCCTATGGTCGTCTCAGCGCCAAGCACATTAAAACAGGGAACGCAAAGACTACATGCCAGTTTAAAAACAAACAAACTACGTAAGCTCAGCCTTACCGTATTCCTTCACTTGAAACGAGACTTCGGATTTTTTGTTTCTCTGTGCGTGAAAGAAAGTACATTTCAGCCATTTAGTTGCGATGACTCTGAAACGTAGTATTAAAAAAAAAACGACTAACAAAATGGCCATATCCGAGAACAGTAAACGAACGAATATGGATATTCGCGTGATCTATCTATCTATCTATCTATCTATCTATCTATCTATCTATCTATCTATCTATCTATCTATCTATCTATCTATCTATCTATCTATCTATCTATCTATCTATCTATCTATCTATCTATCTATCTATCTATCTATCTATCTATCTATCTATCTATCACACCACGTGTGTAGCCAGCGATTTATAAGCAAACAGTAGCGTAGGAGAAAAGAGTCAACTCACATGCCGTCCATATGTGGCGATGACTTTCCATTTGCCGAACATGGGGTACTTCGGGAGTTGATACGTATGGCTGACCAGGCCGGTGTTTTGAGCGTCTGACGGAACGTCCCACGAGTAAGTCACAACGCCCTGCGGATTCTGCGTCGACCGAAAGAAACACATGAATCAAACATTGCCAATAATGTTTAACGAGGTTCCCCAGCCCGAGAGGTCAAACCAGTTTTTACAGAGTACTTAAAGACAAAATATTTAAGTGTTTAAGTGTAGATACGTCTGTGCCATGCCTTGAGGACGATATACACTCATTTCTTTCTCTCTCTCTTTTGCTCTCTTACTCTCCTATTACATTAACCCATGGAAGGCAGAGAAGAACACGAAGTGTAGTTAACCTCCCTGCCTTTCCTACTACCTCTATCATTCCCTCTGATAAATCAGTCAGATGGTCCCTTGTTGTCAAACGAAGTGTTGAAGATGAACACTCCTTTCCATCGTAGCATACTTTATCACAATTGATCCTAAAGCATCAGCTCCCCTTGGCCCTTCTTAGCAGTTTGTCTATAGCATCCGGTGACAGACAAGTTGTCAACATAGATATATATTTATGCGTAAAGTATGTTTTTTTACAAGATTCAAGATCATCGCTCATACCTTAATCTCAAGGTGAACGGTGTCGGCTGAAGGCAACAAGGCGTCATCCACGGCCACAATTCGTATCCGAACTGAAAGGAAAATGTGCATGCCGAATAAGATTAGATAGATAGATAGATAGATAGATAGATAGATAGATAGATAGATAGATAGATAGATAGATAGATAGATAGATAGATAGATAGATAGATAGATAGATAGATAGATAGATAGATAGATAGATAGATAGATAGATAGATAGATAGATAGATAGATAGATAGATAGATAGATAGATAGATAGATAGATAGATAGATAGATAGATAGATAGATAGATAGATAGATAGATAGATAGATAGATAGATAGATAGATAGATAGATAGATAGATAGATAGATAGATAGATAGATAGATAGATAGATAGATAGATAGATAGATAGATAGATAGATAGATAGATAGATAGATAGATAGATAGATAGATAGATAGATAGTCAATCAAGGAAGAATACCCATGCATAGTACTCACGGAATGAAACGCAAAAATTTAAGGCGGAGTAATGCACTTACTTTTTTTATATCAGCGTAATTTTGAATCGAACAGTTACATTACAGCCAACATTACACCCGCAGCGGTGGTCTAGCGGTTATGATACTCGACAGCTGGCCCGAAGGTTGCAGGATCGAGTCCCAGCAGCACATCGATGGAGGCAGAGCGCCGGAGGCCCATGGGCTTAGGTTTAGATGCACTTAAAAGAACAGGGGGTCTAAAGTTCTGGAGTCCTCCACTTCGACGTCTCTCATAATCATATCGTGGCTTTGGGACGTAACGCCCCAACAATTACTATTACTGTAATTATCAGATACGACACCACCTTTAGTGGCCGGACTTGCAGTGATATGACGCGGTTGCCACGAGCAGTTGGTAATAGCTATCGTGATACGAAAAGAAAAGAACGATGTCGCGTTTCAATCCGTGAACACCGCACTTAACGCTTCGGCTGGTGGTACAGCCTTCGTCAGAACCTACGCTGGCGTACGCGCAACAACGGTGACTGTAGCGCACACTGCTTCTGGGACATTGTGGACTGGGGAACATTGCTACGTGTCTGTACTGCTGTGTTCCAGTGACGCAAGTAGATGCGTACCCCCTTATATGGACATACCAAGGGTTACAGTCGCAACGCTCCCGTAAACCTCCTGCAAGCCGGCCTTCGCTACATTGACACGACCAGTTATGACCGCTGGATACATGACAACACATTCCACAAGACACTCCTTCACTTCATTCACAACACCGGTCCTACGGAACGCATCTAAAACACGTATGCACACAAAATATTATGCCTTAAGGGCAAGTATCTGTCGCAATAAAAAAATAAGAGCATTGCATTGAAACGAGTATGTGCACTTACCGTACTGCTCTTGGCTGTATACGGGCTTATCCGTCTGAACGAACAGGTACCCCGAACTCGGCTTCAGCAGCAAAACCGCCGCCTTGTTGAAAGCGTCACCACAGTGGACTCTCAGGGAAACGAACATTGAGCGGTTCGAGTGCAGGTCTTCACTGGCGAACTTCGTGTCGTCCAATTCCATGCGCACGAGCTTTTCCTCGCCTGTTGCGTTGGACAAGCAAACGTTGGTGTCTAAAGGTCGTTGCTTATCATTTTACATCTTCGCGCGAGAGAATTACTTGTACAAATGCAAGGTGACTTAGACGAAGACGGGAGACACAGATAAACGCATACGAGCGCCGTTTGTGTCCATGGCCTCCGGAATCAGCTCCGGCAACGCGCAATTGCTCAGGCCGTGGCCTCCGTGATGTCTATCTTCTTTCCACCAGCGCCCACGTGAGGCGCTGCTGTCGCTTTTCAATCCGTGAGTACAATACTCCTATGGCTGAGCAAGCTGTAATCCAGCGTAGCTTGTCCACGCACGAATTCACCAGCGAACGCTGCTTACACTTAGTTGCGATAAGATGGACGTCTGTGACGTAGCGTGAGTGCTACCGTTGCCTCAGACAATGAACTACCCTTTAAACGCCGGTGTAGTCAAGGTACGCGGTAAGCCCGCGCTACACACACACAACTACTCAAATTACACAAAGATGCAAATACGCCTCGAAAGACTTAGCTCAAAGTGTGGCATAAACAGCTGCTCGATGAGTGGCTTCACACGAAATCGACTGCCACACTTCGTGGGATCTGCCAGAATTTTTTCGCGCGAGTCGCAGTCTCTGATATGCATTGCGATCTTTTTGGCGAAGTATGACTCGCCAGTTCATTAAGTTTCTCAAAATTTTTTTTACAAACCTTCAGTTGCCATTCCATGCAGTGCTGCGTTCTGTGCGTCGTCCCGTTTTTGTTTACATCCTAGTAGTGGATACGGCCGAATTAATCATGCGCCCCTCTTAAACACTGGAAAGTTCGACATTCTCGACATTTGAGTGGGCGCAAGCTTGCACACTGCATAAGAAAGCGCTTAACTAGCGTTCGCGCGTGCATAGCAGCATAAGCTTGGAAGGAAATACCGTTGTCCAATATCTGTATAAACAAAACCAGACCTCGAATGCTCTGCTCTCGCTCGCTGCGAGCACCGAAAACCGCCCGTGAGCAGGGAATACGTCGCGGACGCCATGTATTTGACACCCCGCATTTATTGCTCGTGCTAAATTAGGGCGGCTCAGCGGCTGCTTGGTTACAATTCACGCTTACCCTTCGAGCTTACTCTTCAGAACGCCTACACTTGAGAACGCCAGCGCCTCAGAACGCCCACACTTAAAAACAGCTACATTGCAGAACGCCTACACTCCAAAACGTCTACACTTCAGAACGCCTACACTCCGGAACGCCTACACTCCAAAATGATTACACTCCAAAACGCCTACACTTCCGAACGCGTACGCTTAAGAACGTTTACGCTTCAGAACGCCTACACTTCGGAACGCCTACGGTTCGGAACACCTACGCTTCGGAACGTTTACGCTTTTCAAAATGCCTACACTTCAGAACGCTTACAATTCAGAATACCTACACTTCGGAACACCTTAACTTCGAAACACCTACGCTTCAGAAAGCCTACTCTCCTAAACGCCTACACTCCTAAACGCCTGCACTCCAAAACTCATGCACTCCAAAACGCATGCACTCCAAAACGCATACACTCCAAAACGCATACACTTAGGAACACCTACGCTTCAGAACGTTCGCGCTTTCTCAGAACGCTTACACTTCAGAAGGCACACGCTTCACTCTTACAGTTTACGCTTACCATCTCCCAGAAGAAATGACTCCGTAAAGAGAAGGCGTGCCTTCCGCGGGATAGTCGGTGGCTCTTAGTGTGACATTCTTGACTGTGTTTCCCCTGTTTCTGACAAGCACCGTTTCTTTTGGCGCCCAGCCGGACGAGACTGGGAGCTGTAACAATGCACCCTTCACTGCAAAAATAATTTTTAAAAAATCTGTTAAAACGGTCTGTACCATCTGGTACCATGACAGCAAGGGCATCCTCGCAAGTTTGTACGATACATACGGGCAGTGCGATAATTGTCTTAATGTAATAACTGTACATAAAAAGCTAAGACAATCTACATTAGCACACAAAAGGAAAAAAAAGAAAGAAAGAAAACTCTTTGCGTAAATTAAGAGTAAGACCAGTCAGAAAAGCCATATGAAATCGTATTATTGTGAGAGAAAAAAAGCTGTGCAGTGAACAAACGCAATAGTCCAATAATAGCACAAAAATAAATAAATAAATAAATAAATAAATAAATAAATAAATAAATAAATAAATAAATAAATAAATAAATAAATAAATAAGACAATTAATTGCATAGTGCGTACGACACGAAACGAACCCATTCAAATAGCGACCAATGTTCAATACCACACTAAAGTTGGCGAACTAAACTACCGCAGTTATAAAAGAGTGGCTCTCACCACCTAAGCTGGAAATCGTACTTCGAAAAACAGAATAAGGAAATAATAGGTCTAGTCGTAATGACATTGTCTTGAAGTCCTCCCACCAAATCACCCTGGAAGATACGGGTACTTTTTTTTTCTTTTTAGTGGCTCAATAAACCCGTTGTGATTTATCTGGAGAATGGGTATAAAAGCGCGTGAAGATAGCAGTAATTTGATGGTGGTCCTAAATCGTGGAGGGAAATCGCTTGGTGAAACCCCGAAATTTGTTTAACATTTTGGGGTTTTAAGTGCTAAAGTTTACGACATGATAATGAGGGGTTCCACTAAGTAAGCACATGAAAATAATTTTGACACACTTGTTTCATGTTTTCGAACGTGGGCTTAATGGTAATAATAATAATAATAATAATAATAATAATAATAATAATAATAATAATAATAATAATAATAATAATAATAATAATAATAATAATAATAATTTAGGGGGTTTCACATGCCAAAACCTCTATATGATTATGAGGCATGCCTTAGTGGAGGGCTCCGAAAGCTTCGACGATCTGGTGCTCTTTAAAGTGCACTGGCATTACGCAGTACACGGCCCTCTTAGCATTTCGAGGCCATCGAAATGCGACCGCCGCAGCCAGGATCGAACCCACTCCTGCGCAATTAAATCTAAGCACTGGTGCGTTTTTCCCTTTTCGCCCCCCATCGTAATGCACCACCTACCGTAATGAACCGGCCGGGAATCCAACCCGCGCCCTACTGTTCAGCCGCGCAACGCCAATATCGCTGAGTGAGCGCACCGGGTTCAAGAATATCGCTTACCGCGAGTGGGTACCTGCCAACTTCCCGTACAGTAAGTATACCGTACCTTTGTGGTCGGATCGTCGCTATATTAATCTGGAAGACCTGTATAGGCCACTATAACCATCTCATTAGACTATACCGTACGCATCGTCGAATTCAAGCAGCCGACGTATTTTCCGACCGCGGCACAGTTAACAAGGAACGATAATACTGCAGTGTAAATGGTGCGGTACTATCGTCACGTTGTATATCGTCACGGCTAAAACACCCTATGCAAAAGCGTTTCAGCAGCGCCAGGTGCTTTATAGATGGCTTGCACACATATGCGTGCGCAGGGTTCCCCTTCGGGGGGGGGGGGGGGGGCGAAGGTTTATCGCAGCGCCCCCCCCTCCCTATTATGTCAATGTATGGGGATGACTTCGCCCCGCCCCCCCCCCGAGTCGCAGCGCCCCCCCTCCCTATTCTGTCAATGTATGGGGATGACTTCGCCCCCCCCCGAGTCGCAGCGCCCCCCCCTCCCTATTCTGTCAATGTATGGGGTGGCTTTGCACCCCCCTGCCCCCCCCCCCCCCCCCCCCAACCCGTGCGCACGCCTATGCTTGCACAGACGTCACTGCAACAGCCTCCTTAAAGCACCAACATGCTGGGACGCGAATGCCACGTTAGTGCTATCATTAGATCGAATGCTGATTCCTTCGTTATCCATGCACAGAGGCCCAACGTTACAGTGAGGTCGTTATCACAGTGAAGCAGGTTAATCGCCATGTGACTATACTGCCTTGATGTTATCTAAGCCGCCATGTTGGAGCCATGTTGTGCGTCCATGACGTCACGGGCGAGTTATCAATAGACCATTTTACGTAAGATACATGCGCGCCGCTATCTTAGGCTGTTATAAGAATGTTTGCTTATTTTCGTATATCTCGCGACGTGAATTAAAAGGCCAGGATACGTCGCATGCATCATCCCAACCGTCGTTATGCGTATGCGCATCCGTGACTCTGTTCGTTGAGTTGCTCAAGATAAAAATAATAATATCTTGGGTTTACCATCCCAAAACCACCGTATGATTATGAGAGACGCCGCAATGGGGGGCCCCGGAAATTTTCACCACCTGGGGTTCTTTAACGTGCACCTAAATCTTGGCACACGGGCCTCAAGCATTTTCGCCCCCCATCGAAAATGCGGCCGCCGCGACCGGGATTCGGTCCCGCGACCTGCGGGTCAGCAGTCGAGCTCCTTAACCCCTAGACCACCGTGGTGGGTCAAGATAAAAAAAAACAAGGTTAACAGCACGACATGGTGGCACCGAAAACCATCCGTGCTACAGCCTATACGCGCGCTAGCCTCATGAAATGGAATACAATGGCTGATACAGATCTTCCAGAATGAGACAGCGACGGGCCGACCACGACGGTACGGTATTTCCATACTTACCGCATCCGGTAAACCGTCACTGCTGTGACGCCCTATAAGGGTGTTTCAGCAGTGCCTGTTTTTAGCACGGTAAGTACGGAAATATTGTACCTCCGCAGTCGGCAGGTTACCTTTTTTAACACTTTAGCGACGCGTGTTGTGTGTGGTAACATGATATCTCGCGACGTGATTTAAAAGGGCCAGGATACGTCGCATGCATCATCCCAACCGTCGTTATGCGTATGCGCATCCGTGACTCTGTTCGTTGAGTTGCTCAAGATAAAAATAATAATATCTTGGGTTTACCATCCCAAAACCACCGTATGATTATGAGAGACGCCGCAATGGGGGGCCCCGGAAATTTTCACCACCTGGGGTTCTTTAACGTGCACCTAAAACTTGGCACACGGGCCTCAAGCATTTTCGCCCCCATCGAAAATGCGGCCGCCGCGACCGGGATTCGGTCCCGCGACCTGCGGGTCAGCAGTCGAGCTCCTTAACCCCTAGACCACCGTGGTGGGTCAAGATAAAAAAAAACAAGGTAACAGCACGACATGGTGGCACCGAAAACCATCCGTGCTACAGCCTATACGCGCGCTAGCCTCATGAAATGGATACAATGGCTGATACAGATCTTCCAGAATGAGACAGCGACGGGCCGACCACGACGGTACGGTATTTCCATACTTACCGCATCCGGTAAACCGTCACTGCTGTGACGCCCTATAAGGGTGTTTCAGCAGTGCCTGTTTTTAGCACGGTAAGTACGGAAATATTGTACCTCCGCAGTCGGCAGGTTACCTTTTTTTAACACTTTAGCGACGCGTGTTGTGTGTGGTAACATGATATCTCGCGACGTGATTTAAAAGGCCAGGATACGTCGAATGCATCATCCCAACCATCGTTATGCATATGCGTATCCGTGACTCTGTTTGTCTAGTTGTTCAAGATAAAAAACGACATGCTTTGTTATGCTTCCTCTAATAAACCTGCCAGTTGCGAGTAAGCATTCGTTGTGTCCGCTTCTTGTCCCCTTCTTGTCCTGTCGTTCGCGCTGCTTTAAATAATATGGCACCATACCAACCAGCCCAGCTGTCGACCTTGCTACAACGTGATGAGATGATCAAAGTGGCTCATAGAGGTCTTGAGCACTAAGAAAGCTACACGCCAACCGCGACAGTGTGGTGTTTGCGTACGGTAAACCGGCGCTGCTGGCTCACCCCTAATGTATGAAGGTACGAAATGAGCACTCACGTAAGCTCCTGAAGCAAGTAGAAGAAGGCACAGTAGAGCCACAGCGAAGCACCAAGTCCACGCCGCGTAGGAATCATCTTGCAGACCACTAAATCGGCCTGTTTTTTCTAAATGTGAGCGACCAATATGTCATCAGTAGTACGGCAGTTACCCGTGCGAGCCTCGTCTCGTGAAGCTTCTTCGCGACTCGCCCGCTGGCCACTGCCTTTCGTTCGCTATCTCGCAGACGTCGTCATTCTGTCTTTTTTTTACCCGCTTAGTATGTATTATCTCGATGTTGCTTGCCGTCGCCTCCATGCACCGTGTAAGGCGAGACACACTTGCGGCATCGTCTTGCAGGACACCATAAGTTCCGCCTTCGTTTTGAAGCCCACATCGGGACTCTTTCGGTGTCCCAAAGTGAAATGATGTGGTGCGAGCAGTTGCAATGCCGCAATGCCGATCTGTGAATTAACTGCAGAGCACGTGACTTCGCGAACGTCGCAGTCCCGCCGATATCACACTGCGTGCCGTTGATATAAAAGTTCTGGTTATCTCTGTAGTGGCCCAAGTTTATCCCGCTGGTACGAATTCTGCGGAAGTGGCCAAGCTAAAGTATCAACCGTTTCTCAGCCGGTGTTGTTGTTCGACAGGTTAAACGGTATAGAAAAGTCTTTTGCAATCGCTCACTAGCAATAGTGCGCGCTTGCGAGTGTTGTGTTCGTAGCATGAAGTTGAAATTTGAAGCGCAGCAGCTTTTTCTCCTCCTCTCCCTCCTCCTAATCTCTCCTTCTCCTCCGAGTCTAAGGGGCATAGGCGTCCGCATACGGGTGCGTCCCTCCAATTGAACGGCCCTCCACATTTTGTGCGACATCCCGGTGTCGGTGTTCAATCAGACATAATATCTTAGCTGACTCTTAAGGAAGCTGGCAGCGAAAATAAAGCGAGCAGAACTCTTACGGATGTGAATGGCGCGGTGAGCGTGGTTTCGTGGGAAGCGCTTGAATTGAATGCTAAGTTTATAATACTAATATCTGTGGTTTTACGTCCCAAAACCACGTTATGATTATGAGAAATGCCGTTGTGGAGGGCTCCGGAAATTTCGACCATCTGGTGTTCTTTAACGAGCACTGACATCGCACAGTACACGGGCCTCTACCATTTCGCCTCCACCGAAATGCGACCACCGCGGCGGGGATGGAACCCGCAACCCGTTGGTCAGCAGCCGAGCACCGTAGCCATTGATCCACCGGGGTGGTGGACAATGCTAAGTTTTAATACAAAGTGTCGAACCACTACGGAGGCCTTGTGGTCATAGTGCTTGACAGGTGACCCGAAGGTCGTGGAATCGAATCCCGGTCTTGGCGGCCGCATTTCTACAACGGCAGATTACTAGAGGCCTGTGTGCTTTCCATTTAGGTGCACGTTAAAGGAGTACCGACACGAATTTTAAAAATTTTCGGATTGTTGTTTTAAATAAGACTACTGGTGTCGAGAAACCTATAAAGAGTGTCGTAGTGCTTGGGAATGCATTGTATATATTTTTAATACCGCTACCATAAAACAGCAATTTCGGTTTCGGTATCGAGGGAGCGGCTTCAGTGACGTTTCCAGAGCAGTGTGACGTCACGGGAAGACAGCAACTGGCGACGTACTAACGGCAAATCTGTCATCTGCTCGTGGTGCACGTAAACAACGATGATTGAATTGTCGTCCAGTGACCCTGAGAGCAATTTCTGCGATTTAGGCGCACGCAGGACGCAGAGCTCGCAAATTCAGGAACTGTCTTGACTCGTCGGGATAATGTCCATTGCAGTGGGGATGGCGTGCAGATGCTCATCGACGAAAACTTTAAAATCAAAATAAAATATTTTATACGTGTTGCCTGGCTCCGCTGTGTGGAGAGCGTTAACACTGCATGCCAAGGAAACGAAATATGTCCCTTTTGCGATCTTTCCAAAATCATGTCAGTACTCCTTTAAAGAAGCCCCGGGACGTTCCCTGATATTTCCGGAGTCCTCTATTACGTGCCTCACAACCATATATTATGGTTTTTTGGACATAAAGCAGCAATAATTATCATTACCAAGTGCCGCGTCTTCATAAGAATGTTTTGTGCGCCCCGTTACAGGGGAAAAAGCGCGCACCAGCAACGTTTTCTATTTCAGGTCACAGCTGCGGAAATGGAACGCGCGAATGATTGTCAACCTTGCCCACTCTCCCTCGAATGCATGAAACCGCATTTCAACAACTTATTCATGCAAAATTGAGCTCACCAGTTTCTCCCGCCTACGCTTCGATGCCTTAATCAAAGACGTATTGTATCTCTTTGTAAGAGCGGCTCCAGGGGCGCCTCCCTAAACACTAAGTTGCCATGTTTAGGCCCATCCTCCGTGACCCCAAGTGCATCACGATCACGGAGGACGTGGTTTAGTACAACGTAGCAGAATACTCGGTGTGCTGTAAAGCTAACTCGACAGTGAACGAGTGCGACATTTAGTTACAGAGTACGGCAGCCACTTCGAGGGCGTCATGTCTTGCAACGTCAACGCGTTATCGACGATGGCCGCTAAAGCGTTCTGTGCCCCGCTTTGCCACCACGGAGGACGCCGTGACCGGAACGGAAAGGTAAGAGACATGAATTTGCAAAAATAAATAAATTAATTAATAAAAACAACACGTTATACACGTGGACCCCATGTACAATGCCTTGATAGATCGATTGTAGAAGTGCCGAGGAGATTCTAAAAGAAAAGATATGCTACTGTGTCTTTGACACTTTCATCGGTAATACCGTAGCCTTTAGTGATGAGAATTCAGCGGCATACAACGTTGCTGGCGCCAATGTTGCGACAAGGCTAGATAGAGGGCAGTGAGGTTACCAAGTAGGCCCCTTCAAACCTACTGGCTGCGCTGTGCTGCGGAGCCAACGTGAATAAAATGTGATGGTATGAGACACAAAGGAAGAAGAAAGCTGTATTAGGTATGAACGCGGTATAGTGCACGACACTACCCAAAGTTCGTAACAAGTGCCACAGCAAGCTCGATAATCATGAGTGCATGTTGATAAGGCGTGCAAGAGAGAGAGACAAAAATGCAAGAAAAATAAGGCCTGCAAGTTCGTTGCGCTTTTAGGGAAACACCACGACAACATTAACGAACGAACTTCGGAGGTATAGCGTAAATGAAGCCACAACACGAGTCATTTTAACTACAAAAATTTATTACTGAACGGGACCCCTTACGAATGCGTTACATCATAAATTAAACCAAAATGTTTGTCACAAATATATTCAATGTTAGACACTAATTGAATGCAACGTACAGAGTGTTGGTTGCCGTCAAGCCTGACAGTGCAAGAAGCCCCCCAAACACAACTGTGCTGCATTGCTGTCTGCAAATATAATGTTAATTATGAAATTGTTTTTGTCCGGCATGTTACCAGCAAATGACCGGTTAGACTGTACGCTATGCTCAAGATTGTTATCTCTCCGTCACTACTTAAAATACTTGAAAATAAGTTTTGTTTTCATAATAAAAAATAGTCATTCAAAGGGGTAATTGAAGGACATCTGGTGCATAAGAAATTTGGTACATCAATGTTGTTCATTGAGCCAATGCACCTACTTTATGATGCGGACCGCATTACGACAGATAGTTATGTGTGGTTTTTGTTCGTTTGTTTTGTTCCCTGTTTTTTAGTACAACTTTCTCCCTGGGGCCTTCATACCGACTTTGTGTGACGAAGTGTACTTATGGCGATGAATTGCAAACGAACTAAATTCATCTCGAGTGTAAATGAAGCTTTCCATACAGCTAGCTAACCGTATTTACTCGAGTATAACAAGCACTGGGCAATATTGGCTAGCATAGTCTGATGTTGCCTAACTGTTGCCTAGGGCGTGCTGCCTGTTGTTTAGCATCAACTGTATGTTCATTCATTCTCCATTCAGCCATTGACTCGTCTGTTTTTTTTTCCTTGCTGTCACGCCGGAGCAGCCCTTGGGGATTGGTGAACGAGTCCGTGCACGGTGACATATGACATGCATATTCATATTCGATAAATTTTCATTCCCCCATTTTTTTCGTATAAAAATGCAAAAATAAGTTTAATTGAATATACAACGCGGCAAAGAATTTCTTCCAAAGCACGCTCGAATGGCACTGGGCTGGCCTCTGCTGGGTGCCTCCGATGCCGCTAGGGTGTGGAGAACTGCGGCGTCTGCCGGGTTCCTGACGTCACCCGACGTTGACCTTGGGTCTCGGGTACGCATACTCCATTGTCGCCGAAATTGTGACGTCGATCACGCCTCAGGGAGCAGATACCTGCGAGCAAAAAAAAAAAAAGCATATTTGTAATATCTAATAATCACTTCATGCGTGCGGATGATTTGCTTTGCATTGCCTCCGTGATTCGCCCCTCTCTGACCAAGCGGCCATGTCGTGTGATGACGTAATCACTCTGAAAAGGTCACGTGGGTTATTGTCGAGACTTTGCGAGACCTTCGCGCGCGCTTGCGGGACTTTACAGACTTGCGAACCCTCGCGCAAGTCCCGCAAACGAGAGCGCCAATGTATCCACTTGAGGCTTTCGCCTTCAAAGTAGAGTCAATATTAGAGATTTGTTCCCCAACCCGACCTTGGTTTTCGTAGCAAGTAAGCGCAATATGCTTCCAGTGTACCATGGTGTACGAGATTATGTTTATGTATAGATGGCACTGTATACCCATAGGCAAAAAGACGTTGGCACGAAGAGAGGATGCTAGCCAGTTATTTGAAGATGGGAAACTCAGAAGTATATCGCAAGTCGAGCAGGATTGCAAAGGTAATTAACAAACAGAACAGGCTGTAATCTGGCGTGTACGAAACGACTTGATAAACAAAATGACACTAAAGAGAAACAAGTCATAGAACTTCATGAGCTATTCAGTTACTTCAAACACAAGATGTCATGCGTGACACTGCTCCGACGCAAAATTGAAATGCGCTTACATTGAATAGAGCGTTGACGAAGCAACGTGCTTCGGAAATTGTGCTTTTCAAGGAGATTCGAAACAAGCACATAAAGATAGATAGATAGAGAAACGTTTATTAAAGTAAAAAAAGGGGGGTTTGAGAAACAGGTGGGTGGGGCCCCAAGTCCAGGGCTCCACTGGCCTCAGCAGCCCGCCGCGCCTGGTCCAGAAGCGCCACTTGGACCTACTGGTCCTCGCTGGCGAGCAAGGTCTCCCACTGCTCCATCTTGAATTTTTTCGCCGGAATCAGAGGCGCGTTAATTTCACCACATAAAGAAGCGACATCCTGTACTTACAGGCTGCCTTTTACAAAGCGCTACCGTTGTTTGTTGTCCTTCGCAACATGATTGTTTCCTTAGTCAGGAATCTTGGAGTCTAATTTTGACCCTCTAGTCTCGCCATTAAACAGCAGAGCTCACAATGGAGTCATGTCACGTGATGCCATGCACTTGTAGTACTTACCCCGTATACAGATACGGGGTAAGTACCAAGTTAAGTAAGGGGTAAGTACTGCTTGCGTGTGATAATGCCACAGGAAAGTCGGTTGGTTGACGAAGTAATAATAATAATAATAATAAAAAATTGGAGGACCCTTAATCTACGCCTTTAAGAGTTGCACGCGATAGCGATATCCTGTCCCTAGTGCGTACTTCAGTCATTTAGTGCATACTATGTAAAGGGGAGCATGCTTTAAACCAGAAGCAACTTATGCGAGGTAAATGTGGGAAATGTTTTCGAACTTTCCATGCACCCACTACGTGGGGTTAAGGGAATACACGCAGTAAAGTGTGTGCCGTTTGTAATGGGTGGCTGGCTTTAAACTACGAAATCATTATGATAGTCACATATTCTGACGCCCGATGGCAATGTACGCTTCTTCCACGCAATTTTCCTGGGATATTACATGTTATATTGCGACGCCTATATAAAGGACGCTTGCGTTTGCGAAGCATGAAAGTTATTTTCACTGCATTTCCAAGCAGACGAAGTTATTTTCACAGTATTTCCAAGCAGAGGCATGGCTGTGTGGTAGAACACCTGCTTGCCACGCAGACGACCCGGGTTCGATCCTCACTCGGACCCGAAAAGTTTTTATTATTTATTTTATTTGCATCTTTCTCGATTTTTCGGTCACGGACACGATGATGATTTTTCGCTCACAACCAACGACGCCTACGCCGGCACCGACACCGACGCCGACGCCGGAATTTCTGCGAAACGAGCTCTTTAACGCTATCGCGTTAATAATAATATTAATATGTGGGTTTTAACGTCCCAGAACCACGATATGATCCTCAGGCATGCTGTAGTGGAGGGCTCCGGAAATTTCGACCATCTGGTGTTCTTTAACGTGCACCGACATCGCACAGCACACGGGCCTCTAGCATTTCCCCTCCACCGAAACGCGACCGCCGTGGCTGGGATCGAACCCGTGACCTTCAGGTCAGCAGCCGGGCACCGTAACCACTAGACCACCGTGACGGAGAAGCTTATGTTTTCATAATGCATTGTTACCTAGGACGGGACAGAACACGCATGCTCAATGCTTGAATCGGGCTGAAAATGTGCGCGAAGCTCGGTTCGCTATGGAGCTAGCAGGTGCGATCGTGTGGCGAGGTTGTATATGTAACTGCAAAGCATACACATGTGACCCTTTTGTCGCAGCAGTGACTGCTTGCAGTGGCGTAAATCCAGAAAAAGTCTCAAGGGGGGACACAAATTAGACCATGGCGGCCACTTTTTTTTTTAATATGGGTTGTATTTTTATAGTAGCACGGCTAATTGGGCTAGTTGGTATTGGTTCATCTTTTGACTGAATAGGGCGCACACAGACACGGACACTAGAAGAAGGGCGCCTTATGTTGTGTGCATTTCTTCTTGTCCGTGTCTGTGTGCGCCCTATTCAGTCAAATGTATTTTTATACACATAATTAAGAATTAAATTATGCTTTGAAATAAAATTTGAAAGACGAACGAGCATGGTGTCCGAGCTCGAGTAATTGCATTGTGCTTATCAGTCTTTTTAATAATAAATGTTCTTCCATCCATCAGTCTTTTTAAACCGGCCGAGCGGCTTTTGCGATTTCTATAATCTCAAGCAGCTGAGGGGTATTGGGCGCAGGTACACACTAAAAGGTAATCAGCACTTAAGAAAAGTTGAATGCTCTATGCTTAACTGTCAAGTAACTCAAATATATGATGATGTAAAGCTAAATCTCATGGGGAGACACTTGCAAGGGTTGCCCCCCCCCCCCCCCCAGCCTGAACACTAGGGGGGTTCGGACCCCCCGTGACCTCCCCCATGATTTACGCCAACAACTGCTTGTATGCACACTGTTTTCCTCACTCCTATTCCTCCAGCACCCGCACCCTATTTCTGGGAGGTATACCGAATGCTTGTTTTAGTTAACCACCCTACCTACTCTCTGAATTCGATCTTACGTTCTCATATGCGTGTGTGTTGTGAAATATTTAGCACAACGAACAAAAAAAATTTTCAGCCAGCTCTACGCCGTGAAAACCATTAGACGGCGACGATGCAAGCGAGCGAGCGAGCGTATTTGCTTGGCGAGCGAGATAACGTGGATCGTCATCATCATCATTATCATCTTTTGGCATCATTTCGAGCTTCATCATCATTTCATGTTATTGATTTCATTTTCGTAATTACGTTTCCTGTACATTGTGCTCAGTCGTTTGTGTGTGTTAGTTACTGTCCTTGTTGTATAGACACGGTTTTCAGGTGTTTATGTACTTCGATGGAATAAACTTATTTCTGTTCGCGTGACCAGCGTGACGTTCACTACTACTACTACTACTACTACTACTACTACTACTACTACCAGCAGCGTAGCCAGTTGTTTTTGTTTTTTCTTTCGGGGGGCGGGGGGGGGGGGTATCAACTGCACTTTATGCTCGTGCGTGTGTTTGTATGTGTTTCATATATCGACATGAAAAGTTGAAAATTTTTCATTAGCGTCTGAACCCTAATGCCTTCGTGTCAGTCCTTCGCGCTATCGAGTGACCATTATGCGCGGCATTCTACGGTATATTCTCGTCCTCTTCCTCTCGACACCTGCGCCGGACCGCGACGTAAGCTAAGCCGCGCCGCCGACCATCACCATCTAAGCGGGTCGCCCCGTCGGAACAACAGGACCCGTCCACACTTCTATTCACAAATATAAAAACAAAAACGGAAATGAAGAAGATAATAGCAGAGCGACCGAACTAATTATGCAGCCAGCGAAGCGCGGCGCTGCCACCTGTGAGAGGGGACCCGCGTCGTCGGCTCTACGGAGTGGGCCTACCCTCGCTTGGGCGGCACGCCGACTGCGTCGGTGTATAACGGGATTCTACAGTGGCCGCCGGGCGAGCAGTCGGCAACGCGGAAACAGCTCGCCGTCGCAAGTAGTACTCGCGCCAACGCCGCAAGACCCCACCTTTCGTGAGTCCCCGATGCTTCGAACCTTAGCCAGAACTTCCCACGTGGTACCGCGAGAGATGTCACACCTGCAACTGGCAATGTGCCGCAAGCGCTCAATAGAAACGGCGGGCTTCTCGTAGCCGAGGTGATCTGTAGTCCCCTTGAGAGCCGACTGTCCACGGGAAGATCGTAAAAGATGGACCGGCAGTTCATTTCGTGGACGTTCGAATCGTTAACAGAGTGTTGAGAAGTCCATGCGTCACCGACAAGCCACGATGTCCGATGCCGTCAGCCTCAGTGAGACAACGTTTCCGTCACAATGCCTGCCGAATTGCCGTTGACGTGAATGAACCCGGTCCTTCAGTTTTCACCCAGTGAAAGTGAAGAAATGGCCTCTAGATTGAACGTCTGACTTGAGCTAAAGCGGGACGTTACGGCGAAACATAGACGTACCAGCTGGAAGTATCGTTGTATTCGACCCCTTGGTGATTCGAAAACAAGATTCTTGGCAGCCATTAAAGACGCCGGAAGTAGTTAAGAGGAGTTTAGTAGTTAATAGCCATGTGGTTTCGCAAATGCGGATTCGTAGATGCTCAACAGGCCTCGTACCTTGAGAGAAGAAGCGGCAGCCACGGAATCCTGCAGCCGCAAGAGACTACGTCACTCGATCAACAGTCTACTGAAGCGAAAGAAATCTAGAAAAAATTGACTTTCGATTTGATGTAAGTCTGAGCGTGTCACTGACGGTCAACAACTGCGATACGATTCTGGACGTGCCGCTGTCTAAGGTGCAAGAATCCCGTAAAGATGCCGAGCGGCATTGCCGCTTGATCCCCAACGTGGTGAACCGCCTCCTCCAGCTGACTGCGAACTCGTGAATCCGGTTTTTCAGTCGACGCATTTTTAATACGCAGGCCGCCGTGTTGCTTTTTCATTCAGTGAGCGCGTGGCACGAAAAAAGTAAAGGAGAATCGAGGAAGGCAAACCGGACTTTTTCCCGCCAACGCCGTGAAAGTGGGTCGCCCCACGCGAGGGCGCAACGCCAACGAGTCGACAGTGCTCGGCGTAGCGGCCAGGTGGAGCCACTGCAGCTGAGTTTCGATGCTGCCTCTGGAGTCGTCTGCTTGGTGTAAACAACGATCCCCATGCCGCGCGTGGTAAGTGAATTTATTTACTTTGTATCTTTGCTGGATTTTTTTAAACTGTGGAGGTGTTTAAGGTCGGAACAACGCCGGTGTTGTCAGCAAAAACCTAGGTGGGTGTGCGCCAGAGAAAGTGGGTATGTGCCAAGCAACCCCTAGCATACCATAGCCATGCATAGTATAGTATAGTATAGAAAGGGGATGGGCAAGGAAAGGGAGGTGAGGAGGAAGGAAATGAGAAGGAGAGAGGGTAAACCATGTCATAGCCTTGGCTATATGGATAGTTTAGCAAGAGGATTGAAAAAGGAAGTGAATCTGAGGAGGGCTGATGTTAGGGCGTGCGGAGGAGAAAGAGGAGGAGGGTAAACCATAGCATAACAGTGTTCAGTATAGCATAGCAAAGCATGGGGAAAAGCAAGTGAGGGTGAGGAGGAAATGATGGGACGGTTTGGAGGAGGGAAATGAGAGAGGGCATGATAGAAAGAGATAAAGAAAGAAGAAGATGTAGAATGGATAAAAAAAGAAACATGAAAGGAAGGAGAAAGAAGATGATGATGAAAAAAAGATGAAGAAAGAACTCAAACAGCTCTGCTGTTTTTTCAGATTTCACAGGCGTGAAACTGGCTTTAATTTTTTTCAACTCTAGAAAAATGAAACCTTTCGGGTGATTTGTACACATCTGTCGCAACTTATTTTTGATAGATGCTTCTACAAGTGCTGAGAAAGAGAGACATTGACGTTTGGATTAATTGAACCTCTTGTGAAATAAGTGCGTTTTTATTTAACGTCATTTTGCAGTGTACTATTGCTTATGATCACCTTTGTTGAAGGGCACTACTACGTTCGACAAATCCTAAGACATGGCACTTTCTGCGGGAGACGTCGAAAAGTATAATTTTTCTTCGCTCAACATGAACATAACCGAAAACGAAATTACATTATATTTGTAGATTGAGGTTTGATTCTGTATATGCAAAAACATAACGTGAATAACTTCAGGATAAATAAAAGACGGGAATTATGAGGGCTCATTTCTTTGTTTGATACAACCTTAGCGAAAACCAACACAATGAAGCCGCGGAAGGTAAAGGGGACGTTAAATGTCTTATTCCTTCTCTGGCTTCATTATATGTTGGTTTCATTCAGAATAAATAGATATTTAATCACAATTAATTAAGATTCATTGCTATAAAATACACATATTACCTTTACTATGACATTATTTTTGTTGCAATAGAATATCTTGTGCCATGAAATGATGGTGTGTAAATTTGGCATATTTACAGACAGTTCTTCACAGCCCGCGCCTGAAAGAGTTAAAGAAGCACTGACACATATTTAGTAAATTTTGTATTGTTGCTCTAAATAAAAAACACTGGTGTTTGAGGAGTCTAAAAAGAGTATCATGGAATATATTTTTAATACGGCGACCTCAAAAAAAAAAAAAAGAAACATGTCGAGGGAGCGGTTTCACTATAGTATATTCTATGCACCATAGTTTCACTGCGACGTGTCAGCACACTCTGACTTGGGATTGAGTCACGTGGGACCGGCAACTCGTGACGTACTTGCAGCAACTCTGTCCTCGGCCTTCACTTGCACGCGGTGCACGTAAACAAAGATGAGTCAATTATGGTCCAGCAACTCCGTCACGGGTTTCGGCTGTATGCAGGACGCGTAGTCCGCAAACACAGCCATATTTGTTAACTCGTCATGATAATGAACAGTGCGGTGGGGATGACTTGCAGATGCTGGGCGACGAAAAATTTAAGATCAAGCTAAAGTATTTTATACGCGTTCCCTGGCTCCTGTGGGTGGATAGCGTCAATACTGTATGTCAAGGAAACGAAATATGTCACTTTTGCATTGCCACAAAATCGTGTCATTACTCCTTTAACGCAGTTGTCTAACCAGGTTTTTTTAGTTAATCGACTAGCTGGGGAGTAAGTCCCTTGCCACACATGTCAAGTCAATCACAAGTCATCAATATGTCAAGTTCTTAAAGTCAATGGGATGCTATCAATATGTCTGACCACATTCAACTGTAGCCGACAAGCACTGGTTAGCCTCGGCTAATGCTGACAGATATTGTCTAATTGATTACTTATGTCGGCTCCTGCTGGCAAATAACATTCGCTAAATAATGGCTGATTTTGACTAAAGATGGCTAAATTATTGTTGAGGATGACTTGAGCAGCGCTGGCTGCCTATTGCCGATTGACGGCTGGCTTTGGACAAAAGGTGATAAATCTTGGTTATTGTTGCCAATGCTGCCTATCCACTGTCATAACAGCAAAATCGTTCCGCACGAAATCTCAACCAAGTGATTGAATTTTTCTTATAATATTCGGAGCGCGCACCAATATCGATTTGTCTGATTCGTTACCTTTTCGCGTTATGTAGGCCTCTGCACAGCTGCCTCCCTACATATCTTCATTGATTAGTCGGTAGGTCATACCCCTGTCACGTTAGTGAAATTATTGGCATTACGTAATTAGGACCTCAAATTCCTTATTACTATTATCCCACCGCGCGTTTTTGCTGCGTGCTGCTTTCTAATGACATTGAATGCCACTGTGACGATAGCTATACCGTGGGTGAGGAAAATTTGTAAATCCCAATATACAAGAAAATGAATGAATAAATAAAGTCAGTCTTTTATGCAAATGCCTAAGGCCACCTTCTTTTTATTCGTCAAAAAAAAAGTTGAACAGCGCGAAAAAAAACACGAACAGACAAAAGGGAGGCGACACGGACTTGCGCTGACTTCCAACTGATTTTCAATTCGGAAAAGAAACGTATATGTAGGGGAAATATTTCAAAACTGAGCAAAGGAACATGAGACAAGCACCGCGCATAAACGCTAACGGGTGACAAAGTTTCAAAGTTCAGAACACACTAAATAAATATAAAATAAATAAATAAATAAATAAATAAATAAATAAATAAATAAATAAATAAATAAATAATCAGCTGTGCTACCTTGTAAGCAGGGACAGTGGTCCGGGTAGGCGCCTCCCTTGACTTGGCCATCGGTGCACTTCTCGCCGATCCCTGCCATCAGCTGGCAGGTGCGCGTCCGGTTCCTCGCCAGGAGACAGCACATCCCTGGCCGGCAGTGGTTGCTGTTACGGCACGGCCCACCGACGTCGTTTCTCTGCACGCACAGAACACGGCGACACACAGGTTAAGTGATAATGCACTACCATGCACATGCTCCTGCAAAGCGTTTTAAACACGCGCGGCACTTCCTTAGCCTATCTCCATAGGCGTGCGCACGAGGGGGGGCAGGGGGGGGGCGGCCGCCCCCCCCCCCCTAGGCACATAAAAAGGGGGGGGGGGGCGCAAAGTCTGCCCTATACATTGACTTAATAGGGAAGGGGGGGCGCTGCGACGAGCCGTCGCCCCCCCCCCCCCCCTGAAAGGGAACCCTGCGCACGCCTATGGCTATCTCGCAGGGTTTCAGATGGGCGATGCAGCGTTCGCAATGTTCCTATTAAAAGGACGACAAGGATAACGCGCTGATACGCCTATACATTCAGTGTCAGTGAGGTACACTAAATAAATGTGTGCAAGGTTCACTCCACCCGCCACGGTGGTCTAGTGGTTATGGTGCTCGACTGCTGACCCGCAGGTCGCGGGATCGAATCCCGGCCGCGGCGGCTGCATTTTCGATGGAGGTGAAAATGCTCGAGGCCCGTGTACTTAGATTTAGGTGCACGTTAAAGAACCCCAGGTGGTCGAAATTTCCGGAGTCCTCCACTACGGCGTCACTCATAATCATATCGTCGTTTTGGGACGTTAAACCCCATCAACCAACAATTATTATTAAGGTTCACTCCACCATTATATTACATGCCTACATGCCTAGGACAAAATGCAGCTTCCTGATTAAAGAAGCCCATTCACCAACTCCCCCCCGCTGCCACATTGCCCTTAGCTTGACCCTGTGTCTCACAACGTCGGCTGTATCGTAGCATGTAGTTCCTGTATGACAGTGAACGTCTCGCACGATACATACTTGCATAATGTTGTACAGTATCGCGCAGCGGTGCATGAACGCAGAGTTCCATAACGTCCAGTAGGGCAGCATTATAGGTTCACCGTTTTCACCAAGACAAATATGTCGAGTCGCACAAAAACGGGCGTAAATTTCTTTTTTTAAATTTAAGCCGGCATATTAAATACCCTTTCCCCAGCATTAAGTACACCTTTAGCGGACAACTAGCCGCGAGCAAGTCCGCAGCTGCTCGTGTAAGATATATATATATATATATATATATATATATATATATATATATATATATATATATATATATATATATATATATATATATATATATATATATATATATATATATATATATAGTGCCGGAGATGTTGCTTACGACCGCCTCGCATCCCCGAGTGTGTGCTGCGAGATTTCCATTAGCGGAGAGTTCTTTTCTTCCTCTCAATATTTGTGTTTACATGTTTATGCATCCGCGATGAGGCGCGCCCTCGAGCACACATCCACTGTGTAACTGAGCGTCTGCGTAATATAGCGCCTGCTCTACAAGTAATATGAGCTGTATCACGTACGTGCGCTCCCGGGACATGAAAATGCTCGCCTACATCACGTTTTCCATGTATAGACCAACGTCTGGGAAGGCATCAGAAAGGGCGCGCGCACGCAAAGGGTGCCGCCTAGGGGACACGTTAATTAAAGCGTATATACGTGCTCTTCGCACGCCCCGCACGCGCTAGTTTTTGCAATAATACGACGCTAATTGACGCGTTGCCCTTGGGTGAGGACACGCCCTGAAAGATCGACTGCCTGACGGAAAGGAAACGCGCACACGCAAGTAAAGGTGGTCACTAGGTGAAGCTTGACAATAACCTTAATAAGGGTGTCTGCCGAACACCCGTGGCTATCGAAAACCCTTGGTTATCGAACACCCTTCGGCGTAGAATACCCTTGGGCGTGGAACACCCTTGGGGGTGGAACACTCGTGGGTATAGAAAACCCTTGTGCATGGAAACCTTTGGCTATAGAACACCCTTGAGAGCATAACACAATTGGACTATCGAACAACCTTGGGCGTAGAGCTCGTTTGACTTTGCGGAACTAACGACAACGCGGATGCATTAGCAGGGTTGCCGTTGGTGGGTACTTTGCGCCAAAGTGGCTACTTTTGGACCCGTCGGCGATGAAAATTTCCAGTTGGCGCCATGGCTCTTTTTTAAACTCGTCGTTTTACTTATTCAAAATGGCTTTATTTATTCATCAATAGTAAAGACACTGTTGATAATACCGCTTCTGTTCTATTTGGCTAGAAATCCGGCGATAATATCAAATGACAGGGCTACTTTGGCTACTTTTGGCGTGAGTTCTGGCGCCTCTTCATGTTCACCCAACGGCAACCCTGTGCGTTAGACGTCTCGTGTCCTTGTTGCCATAGGCGTGCGCAGGGTTCCCCTTCAGGGGGGGGCAGGGGGGGGGGCGAAGGTTTATCGCAGCGCCCCCCCCCCTCCCTATTAAGTCAATGTAAGGGGCAGACTTTGCGCCCCCCCTCTCTTAGGTGACTAGGGGGGGGGCGCCCCCTCTGCCCCCCCCTCGTGCGCACGCCTATGCTTGTTGCTGTGACGTTGCTACGTGTAGAAACTAAGGAACACCTCCGTAAACGCTCAAGGATGGGTGCACTCATGAATAAGAGACAGTGTATGTCTCACTCTTCAAACAAAAGTATTCTCGGTACTCCCTTTCGTCTGTGGTACACCACTATAGCAGATATATCGCACAGCGTGAACCTTCGTCTAAGTTGTGCGTAGAGGCAGGCCCAGCAAATAAACCCGCCATTGTCGTGTTTAAAACTTGGAAGTAAGGCTTACGCATGGTTCGTTCCAGCAGTATACGCTTCATGTCTACAACAAAATGCCGCTGGAATATGAACAGTGCTGGTTTTAGAAACGATACAACGTTCGCTAATACTCCTATAAATGTGTTGGCGCAATCCCTGCTACGGGAATAGCAAAGGTGGTTGCCTCCGTTGCATTCCTTGACGCGCGAACAAAAGAGGCAACACGCCATTTAACCACCCCCTTTCTTGACAGCCTATGCAAATATAAAAAAGCATAGTAAGGAAAACGATGCATGTCAGAAGGTGGTTCGTGTCTCAAACACGTGGCTATTCGCTTTTGTTAGAGCTTGTAGTGCTTGTTTGCAACTGGCGAAAACACCCAGCAGCCATGTTCCCACACAGAGAGAATTAAAGAAGAAAAAAAAGAAAAAAGAAGTCCCCCCATTGAGATCCTTTCATGCGGTCTAAGCTGGGCCCCAGCTGGCCTTTGCGAAATCCTTAACTGCATGTCAGACGTCGCTTTGGAAGTCTCAGTCACTCTGACGAGAGAGAAGCCGCCGCTTCACTCGGGCATTTTTGTCCGCGCTTTTCAGGGTAAGCTACCAAGGCTGTGCGTCGTGCGTCAGGTCAACAACACTCGCATTTCGTAATAAACTTGTGTAAGTATTTCAAGGCACGCGGGTTCTTCGCGGGCTTGGCGCACGACGCGCAAACGTTGTGGAAGGCGACACGCGTGCTCATAGGCGTGCGCAGGGTTCCCCTTCAGGGGGGGGGGGGGGGCGAAGGCTCGTCGCAGCGCCCCCCCTTCCCTATTAAGTCAATGCATGGGGCAGACTTTGCGCCCCCCCCCCCCCCCTTCTTAGGTGGCTAGGGGGGGGGCGCCCCCTCTGCACCCCTCGTGCGCACGCCTATGCGCGTGCTGAATGGATGACGACCACAAACATGGCGCCGACTGCGTGCTTCCGGCTCCGCGAATGCTTTAGTCGCGTGCAGTTAGCAAAAGCACAACAGACTTTCTAGGTCACGAAGTTCACTTCACTTAAAACTTCAAACGGCTCAACATTGCGAGATTTAGGAAATTTTATAGAGTGGCTTAGAAAAAAAATATGACAAAAGATAATTTGAAATCCGTGACGTCACAACGACAATCAGGTGAAGAAATTTTAGTGCAAAATTTAAAACAAAAATACTTACCAGAATATTCTCCTTTAATAATTTACATTTCATGGCGAAATTAACGGCATTAGAGCTCTCATCGCTCAGTAGAGTCCAAACTTATTTACTCTTTAACTTTAGTGCAATGTGTTGAAACGGAACGAAAAACGAATAAAAAAAACGCTATTTTTTACCGGAACGAAAACGTAACCGAAACGTCATCTATGATTTCGTTCCGGAGTGAAACCGAAATATATGTATTTTCTCGATTCAAGGGAAAAGAAAAGTTGGCATTCCAGAAAAACCTAGGTCATGCAACGGGACACGCGCGTATCTCAGGCAGCGATTGCAAAGTAAAGATGTGTTGCAATATTGAGTAAAACGAAAAAAGGCGCCAACCGGAGCTATTTTTATATAAGGAATTCCCGGCGCTAAAGTTTATTTCATCAGAACAGCGGTCTCGCATAGCTACACTCAATGACGTGCTGGTTGTGAGATTATGCTTACTCCCTTTGACGCAAAGAAGCACTGAGCCGACTGAAAGAATTCTTACTTTATTTATGAGAAAATTAAATGCTATGTGTTTTTAGTATCACTAACTTCAAGTTTTTGCATTAAAGAAACCGTTACGGAACATTTTTAAGAAACACTTTACGGAACATTTTTTTTTTTCGTTCCGTAACGAAAACGAAACCGGACTTTTTTCGGTGGAACGAAACTGAAACCGAAAAAAAAACATTTCGCTCTGCCACCCTGCTTTAGTGTACCTTTAAGCATTGCGTTATGTGTGACTTGAGGCCTTCCATTGTCAGAGATGTTGCTGCCAGTCAAGATTTTGAAAAAAAAAAAAACTTTATCTTGAACTTGTGCAAGATGACGCATTTGATTACGGAAGCAAGAAACATTTGGTCGCATGTGTCAGTAATCCCGCTGTACAGTCCATCATGTCTTTAATAAATAATAATGGCTGTTTCACAGATTGCCGTCTCTAACACTCGCTGTCATTACGCGAAGCATTCGCTACAGTTATAGCTGAAGTGTATTGATATAACATGCATGTCTCGTGGAAGACATGCGTGTCATGCCATTCATAACCTGTCGTTCATAACCTGTCGTTCATAACCTGTCGTTCATGTTTGTCGCTAATGAACATCATGTCGTGCACATTCTGGTATATACCGAGGTAAATAAACAAAGAACACAGCATCACTATGGCATCTTGTCATTTATGTCATAATAATAATCGTTGGAGTTCATCGTCCCGAAACCACGATATGATTACAAAAGCCGCCGTAGTGAAGGGCTTCGGAAATTTCGACCACCTAGGGCTTTCTTAACGTGCCCCTAACTATAAGCAAACGGGCCTCTATCATTTCGCTGCCGCGGCAGGGATTCGGTCCCGCGACCTCCCGGGGTCCGCAGTCGAGCCCCATAACCACTAGGACCACCGCGGCGGGTCATTTATGTCGTGATATACGTGACATGCATATCATGCCATCTAAGTCATGACCTACCATTCATGTTCTTCGTAGAATCATGTCATGCCCTGCATCATCATCATCATCATCATCATCATCAGCCTGTCTACGCCCTACTGCAGGGCAAAGGCCTCTCCCATGTTTCGCCAATCAACCCAGGTCCTGTGCTTTCTGCTGCCACGTTATACCTGCAAACTTCTTAATCTCATCTACCCACCTAATTTTCTGTCTCCCCCTCACGCGTTTGCCATCTCTTGGAATCCAGTCAGTTACCCTTAATGACCAGCGGTTATCCTGCCGACGTGCTACGTGCCCGGCCCATATCCATTTCTTCCTCTTGATTTCAACTATGATATCCTTAACCCCCGTTTGTTCCCTGACCCACTCTGCTCTCTTCCTGTCTCTTAAGGTTACACCTATCATTTTCCTTTCCATCGCTCGCTGCGTCGTCCTCAGTTTAAGTTGAACCCTCTTTGTAAGTCTCCAGGTTTCTGCTCCGTAGGTAAGTACCGGGGATGCCCTGCATATTCTGCATTTATATGCCAGGTTCACGAAATGACCACAAAAGCACCAAGACGCAGAAGGATGTCTAGACGGATTGATGAATGTGTGTACTGATGGATACGGCAGTTACAGTGCCTTTGGTTCGCCAAGAAATGCTTCGCATTTAAAAAGCGTGTTTCGCAAACTTTTGCGAGGTGTCATGTGCACTGTTGAGTACCGGCTTGCAAGAGGACGACGTTCATCTATGTCCGTATAGTAACGACGATTTACGGTTGTTCCTTTCCCTTGCGCTTGCAAGAGGGCAACCGCGGGTGTGTCACGAACGAGATCCCGCGAGAAAGGACGCGTAATTTGCGTGGCCTGTAATTACATTTGGTTCTTGGCACACGTTTCGCAGTAACGTGATGGGCAGCCCCGTGCTACGTAAAGAAATATGAGGAAGGAACATTTACGGGTGCAATCGCCACGTACTATTACCACGTAGGTTAAGTGATTCGTGGGGGCTGAAGTAATCTCGCAGTAAGAGAAATGGAAAGCTTTACCACTTTCGAGGAATAAGTATGCCTGCGTAGGGCAGCAATTTCATTGTATAAAAATGAAATGTGGTCTAAGTGTGCATCGAACGCGCGGATTGCCATTATTAAGATGGAGCGTTGTACAGATATATGATAACAAATGGGAACACGAAACAAAAATCTTTTCCCGTCCGTGTCTCGTTTGGGTCGCGTAAACTTCAGCAGCGTTCGCATCCCTTCTAATGACACCGCAACTGCCACTATCACAACCATTCTAATAGTGGTGCTACTAGTGGTAAATTTGCCCCTTGTAATGCGGATGCTGCTATCCCACTTACTCAGCGAGAACTTCGTATTCCACACAACTGATAAACGCCCATCGTCGCTTTTTTTTTCTTTCGTAGCCTTGTGCTAAGCAGTCGGCTGAATTGACCTTTTTTTTTTTTTGTCTTTCTTTTTATTTCGTTTTATGAACCCCTGAACTCAGAGTCTATCGCCGAAATGATTCCTAGAAATATATTTCTATTTTCAGAAGCAGGAGCTAGACAAGCTTGGTGTTTTACCGTTCTCCCAATACTCTCCTTAATTATACAGTACAAGAATAAGAAAGGTATTATTATTACTACTATCGTAGATGCTACTAATCATGTTTTTATGCTACTGTCGCTACCACGCCCACCGTCACCTTTATTAACATTGCTACTCTAACTATGCTTTCAAAGTACGTCACAACAATTACCACTGCTACCAATACAACTGGTACAACGCTAGCTATAATTTTATGGTGTTCCATTGCTACCACCACCACCATCACCTCTAATAACATTGCTATGCTGACTATTCTTTTAAAGTACGCCTCCACAATTACCACTACCGTTACCACCACCAGCACTACTACTACCACTGCGATACTACTACTACTACTACTACTACTACTACTACTACTACTACTGCTACTACTACTACTACTACTACTTAAACGATAAGGTCCACCACTACGACTTCGACAGCAAGAAAAGTACTCTTACTTTGAGTGACCGGCTGTGGTGATCTAGTGGTTATGGTGCTCGACAACTGACCCGAAGGTCGCGGGTTCGTATTCCGGCCGTGGCTGCCTCATTTTCGATGGAGGCGTAAATGCTAGAGGCATGTGTACAAAGATTTAGGAGCACGTTAAAAACTCCAGGTGGCCGAAATTATGAGGAGCCGTCCATTACGGGCTCCCTCATAATCATATCGCGGTTTCGGGACGTACGTAAGACCCCAACTATATTACTTTTACTGAGCAAAGCAAAGCAGTATCGAAGGGTTAGTGCCTACCTGGTTCGGAAGCTGACGGAATAGCACATCGTGTTGCTCCACTCTTCCGGTGTCGGGTACAACTTCAAACTGCATCTCGGCCGCAAACGCAGCCGCCAGCGTCACCGCGCAGGCACAGATCAGTATCACAGATCCCGAACAAGTTGCCATCATCGCCGAACTCCTCCGCTCTCGCTAGTAAAGTGACTGCAAAGGAATTCTGTAGAGGACGACGCAGGTCGGGTTGCCGATATATCCCGCGGCGAGTTCTGAGAGACGTCTACGGTTAGACGAGTAGGAGCTGTCTTGGGAGAGACCGGCAATAGAGGAGTACACTTCCACACACAAGCACGGCAGAAAGATCGCACTGCGGTCGCTTACGTTCTCTCGTGTAAGTACATCTAGACAAAAACACGCGAATTGAGGGGCTGAGGCGAGGAGTTGACGGCGGCCAAAAGAGGAGGGTAGACTTCGGCCTACGACCATGCACGCGCGTACACTCACTCTTTCTCGCGCAAACCCGACGGCGCTACGCGAAACCACCTCGAAGAAAAGAGTGAGGGGGAAAGCCTTGGAGGCCGCCGGGGAGTCACACAACTGCTAAAACCCTTTCTCCCCCTCTCCCCCCGCCGCGCCTCCTATTAAAGAAAGGAAAGCAGCTGGATAAGAAGAGGAGGAGAACGAGTTTGATATAAAACCACTTCCGGAGCGGCAGTCGGACGCTTTTTCACACTGTCGGGCGTTGCCTTTAGGACGAAGGGCGAGAGAAAGAAAATAGCAAGAGAAACTGCTTTTGTGGAAGTTGAGTGTGGCGAGTCTGGAGATTGCGCGCAGGATGTTGACTGTTTCTCGTAAGCAACATTGTTTCGCAAGACGACCCAGTTTGACGGCGGATGCGCGCCACTTGACAAATCGCGGTTGCAGCGCTTGCACCATAAAAGGCAAGGGCCGCTTACGCAACTGCATATGTAACCGACTGCGCCCGTCTCACGTGCCTAATTGGTCGTACTCGTTAAGCACTCCAAGCATCTCCCCCTATTCTGAAGCGAACTTAAATGTTTCCGGTGGCCTTCTATGACGCTCGACGTCCTGTTTACGTTTCTGTGAGGATCTAAGAATTACAGTAAAGATAATAAGCAGTTTTTTGTTTTCTTTAATTAGGGGGCATGGGCAATGAACAACACCACAAGACAGCAATGAGCGGACAGCAGTATCTTGACTGGATTCGTTAAAAGGCCAGCGTGAATGGTTATGCGTGCGTTCACGTTTCATGTTTAGCATGGGTAGCTGAGGTGGTGCTTAAAGGACGTCGCGGGTTCGATTACAGACCACGGCGCACTCATGTGAACTGGAACTGAGCTTGAGCTTACGTGATGTTGCGCGATCACAGCGGTCCGAGCCACTGTTTTAGTTGGCCCTTTAACGAAGTCATCCACGCTCATGCGCCCACCGGGTGAAGGAAAAAGGCATCGTGTGAAATACGTAGTAAGTGATCGCTCACAAGACGTGCAACAAACTTTTTTTTTTCTTACGTTTCGCTGGAGGTTTAGTAATATGAACTTATGTTCGTGTTTCCTTACCGCATCGACATCGCACAAGCCGTAATTGTGCGGCCCTGGGCGGACGATTTACAATCGAAATCCTTTCAGCTTTCAGGTTCCCTTTTTATTACCCTTTGTGCAACTTTTAATTGCAGCTTTTTCACACTGAAGCCGGAGAAGAGGCTTGTGGCATAGCGCTGAAACAAACGAGTATAAAGATGAGTAACAGGCGGACACAAGCGTTTCTGTCCGCCCATTACCCATCTTTGTTCCTCGTTTGTTTCCGTACTATGTTACAAGTCAGTTTACGATGAACCAAAAAGCCCGTATAGGTACCCTTGGTCGGAGAAGAGGCTATATTTTCTTGGGACATATTTCTTATTTTATAGTTGTTTTATAGTGCGTGTGCGTGTGTGTGTGTGTGTGTGTGTGTGTGTGTGTGTGTGTGTGTGTGTGTGTGTGTGTGTGTGTGTGTGTGTGCGTGCGTGCGTGTGTGTGTGTGTGTGCGTGTGTGCGTGCGTGCGTACGTGCGTGCGTGCGTGTGCGTGTGTGTGTGTGTGTGTGTGTGTGTGTGTGTGTGTGTGTGTGTGTGTGTGTGTGTGTGTGTGTGTGTGTGTGTGTGTGTGTGTGTGTGTGTGTGTGTGTGTGTGTGTGCGTGCGTGCGTGCGTGCGTGCGTGCGTGCGTGCGTGCGTGTTTTTGACGGGGGCAGAGGCTATGCACGTGTTACAGCGTTGGTAATAATGAGGCAAGGAGGGCCGGGCCCCATTAAGTTTAGCAGACCCCCCCCCTCTGGAAATTAAGCCCGGACCTCTACAAGTAGTACTAATTGGACCAACATGTATTCGCATCCTTGAGTTGTTGCCAACCATACAGGAAGCACGTAGATATTTAAGACGTATTTGTTCCCCGAGAAATGTTCAGGCAACTCTTTCTCTGCCGCGCGTGTTTTAGGTGAAATTTTAGATTCAGTTACCGCGGTACTGCCCCTCTGTACGTCTTGCATCGGCTTATAGCTCCAGTTGTCCGGCATATGACTCGACGATTCAACAAACAAGCGATAACTCACCTAGCGGGAGTCAACGTAGAGACCCTCCTCCTTCTTGACACAAACTGCGTATACGGACGCCTTTGGCTCCCGTGGTCTATCGAGGCACCGCAAACCATGACCTGCGTGGCGACGGGTGAAGGCACGGCCGCACAGGTTAGCAAGGACAAATACAAAACAAACTTCAAACTGGTTTCTCGTACGAAACGTGATAGCGGCTACGCGGCTACCAGCGAAACACGATACGCCGGGAAGTCAGAGTCTGTGCAGTCATCATGTGGCGAAGGCCAAAAGATAAAAAAAAGAAAGAAAAAGAAAAAAAGATTTTCAATCCCACCCGGAAGCGATTTTCTTAGAATGCTTAGCTATGCGAGTTGGTTCACGGTCATAAAATAAAAGCCGAGCGCAAGAAAGACTCATCCAGTCTTCTTGTCTCTCTTGTCCCGTTTTCTTTTTTTTAACTCTGCTTTTATTTTAAATGATTCTCATTCGCCAGACGCTCGTTCATTGCTTCGCAGTCGACGGCGAGGGTGATCCCATTTATTGCGATTTTGTACGTTCTTTTGACGGATGCTTTACGAGGCAAACGTTGTGGTTTTAAAGGAACCGGTAGATGGCCGCATACATACTAGCGCATTGAGCTCATTGGCCGTTCGGTTGCTTATCTGAAGGCCTTGGAAGTCGTGCGTGCAACTGCAGAGCAAGTTCTTTCACAATTCAAAAAAAGTTGCTCGTGGTTTACAAAAATTAAGGCAGCTTCGCATTAGGGTTGCCAAGCCTGAAGTTCTAAGTCACTAGTTCTCGTCGAGGAACTAGTAGAAGCTAGGCGAACTTAATCATTACTGGATTGTGACCTTGACAACTGCTGCAGCATGATGATTCAGGAAATGGGAAACCGGGAGTTGTCAAAAGCGACAGCAGCAAAATTGGAAGCATGGCACAATGTTTATATTGCACACGAACAAAATTAAAAACGAAACTCTGTATAGAAAGGAAACAGCCAGTTGCAAGAACAGCACGTCAGAGCATAGAAAAGAGCCGCGTGTGTAATCAATGGTATACAAAGCGATTCTCACTGATGTTGCAACCTCATCAATCACCGGTGTCCCTAACGATGAGAAAGCGCAGTACGATGAATGGCTTTTAGTACATATAGGCCTTGCGGAGGGCAATTTCTCTCGACCTAATGCATATCAAATGCAACATGGATGTATAGTAATATGCTGCTGAAATGAACTTTGCCTAAACGGAATCCCAAATTTGGATCACAACAATAACTTATCTATTTCGCATCTCTCTCTGAACGCACGGTTATATTCCTCCTCCCCCCCCCTCCCCCAACTTTAGGAAAATGGGAAAAGCATAACAATGCGTATTAGTTAGGAAATTGAAGCTTGCTCCGAGGTAGAGCTTTGTCTTAACACTCGTCAAATAAAAAAAATGAGAAGAGTAGCAAAAACGCATCTGTACGCTTTAACCAAGAACAAAAGCGAAATAATACATTCCTCCAGCACGATTCACCGCTACTCGTTTCTACGTGGAAGCTCATAACATCGACCGATCGTTGTACTATGCCCTCCCTGTTCGCGAATTCAGCAACCGCTTGGACTTCCATTCAATGTCGTCAGCGTACGCTATTCGGGTCTGACGGCCAGAGAGCATCGAATATTGGAGGCGACGACGCAAGCTGCCTTCTTATGTCCCGGTATACTGGATGTTTCGCGAAACGAGTTCGAGATTCCTTAAAGTATCGATGTCTGAAACTGGCGTCGTTGAAGCCGCCATGTTGTAGTACCTCCACGGTGGAAAGCTAAGTTCGTGATGTCACGTGAAAGCTGTCAATACATCGCACGCAGGTTCTGTCGTTGACGAGGCTCGCAGGCCAGCAACGTTCCCTCCGCATCTGTATCACACTCTGAATCAGGTACCGCATAAAGTGCTAGATATAGCCAGGAAACAGGACATTTTTCGTCTTGTTTCCTAGATATAGCCGGCATTTAACCAGGGGTTGATTAAGAGTGCACATTGAAGAAGGTTAAGCGCAGCACTGAATCTGCTGCGTTGACGTCATGGTAGCCGCCATGTTGTGCAGTACCAGCATGCTATAAAGCTGCGTCTATGACGTCACGCGCAAGCTACCAATAGGAGCGGTGAGATGATTCGATTGTTTCCTGTAGACTGCAGTTGAAACAGGAGGCAATACTTTCAGACGGCGCGAAGATATTAACTGGACGAGCAATTATGAAAAATAAACCAGTCTTGTGTGATTTTAATACGATTTATTGAGTTTCGTTAACAAAATAGGCTCTGGCGTAGCCAGGGGGAGGGGGTTCAGCCCCCTCCCGGTAAATGTTCAATTTCGCAAGTGTATATTACACGCACACTACAAACGCACGCATGAACATACATAAAGTACGGTCGAACCCCCCCCTCCCCCCCCAAAAAAAAAAAATTCTGGCTACGTTACTGATAATAGGAATCAGGCCCGTAGCCAGGAATTTTTTTCGGGGGAGGGGGGCACTTGTTGAAAGCTTTGAAAAACACCCATTTTTATTATTTTTCCTCGGTAAAACACATCCTTCAATACCGAATTTCGAAGCAGGGGGGGGGGGGGGGGGGGGCTAGCGGTCCTGATAGGGATATTCATCGTCGAGTAAATAGACGCAACTGGGAGAGACAGATTTAGAAGGAGAGTATACAGAAACGGAAGGACCAAGAACCAAACTTAATAAAGGTGTGACGCTCCAAGTCTGCTCCACATCTTTGCTGCGTACACGCTTGTACACGCGGACGACTGTACACGCCTGGGTATCTTCCTATCACTTTGCAGTCTCGGAAATCCGGTGTGCACCCGCACGTGTCTGATAGCCGAGGCTTTCGCTATTATTAAACTAAGGGGCGACACATGCGTTAGTGCGCCGTCCATAACACTAAGCAAAGAAGAGATTAACTATCTCGCACGTGCCTAGGTGCATTCTCAAATTTGTAATCTTGTCGATTTATAGCTTCTACCCACTGTATCGCGACGAATAGCTTGAAGTTCCACGTGACTTGTTTCCCCGCACTTTTTACTTTATATTGTATCGAAGCAATAAAACAGTCAGTTGTTAGTCAGCGCTCCTCCTGTGTGTTTCTTCGCTCGTCTCGTCTATTTTGCGCTGTTCTTACTTTTTACAATGTGTGACCAACTAGCCCAACGAAACACACTTCCATGGGAAATCGGCAGGCACGACACCTCTGATTGTCATTCAGCATGCGGGCTTGCCGTTCGCTCCGTCGGCGAAGCAAACACAAAGAGAAAGCAAGTTTTAAAAAGCAGCTGGAACGCTTGTCTGATGATACGGCACTACCCGTACATTTAGGTACGTGCACTATGTATCAAGGCTGTCGACGCTCACCGTGCATTTGCGCGGACTGCCTCACGGCACGCAGTACGCGGTCGAATGTGCGACGAGTGTAAGTAGCAATCACGTGGTACCAGTATGTGTCAAGTAGATCACGTGACATCAAGACGTGACATATCAACCCTTCGATTTGCCCCGTCGCCTCCTATGCTATATACTACTCAACAGAAACGCGAATAGTAGAACAGCGAATAATAAGATGGAGGAGGGGGGGCAGGCATAGAATAACTTCAGGTTGATGAAGAGACACGCCATGCAAAGTTTGCACACAGACAGTTTGATTTATGAAGAAATCGTACTGATATATACGTATGCATACATGGACACACGCATGCAACAATACCGTTCAAAACCACCTGCCCGAATAACTGTGCAGCTTGTAAACGGTAAACAGATAACTGCTTTCAATTATCCGTGAAATCGAGAAGTGACATTACTTAACCCTTTCACGCCCAGTGATTCCAAATATGGTAATAATCAATTTTCGTAGGTCAGTCAGCAGCCATTTGGAAGAAAAGAAAAAAACATGGCAGCTTCGCACTAGTGGTGCCAAGCCTGAAAGAAGAGCGTAGCTCTGTGGTCCTCCCTTGTTTCTCTTAATTACTTTTTTTCTTCCTTCCTTCTATTTCTCTCTGTTTCTTGTACCTGTTTCTTTATCTCTTTCTTTCTCTTTCTTTCGTTCTTTTTCTTTCTTTCTCTGTATATCTATTTCTTTCTCTTTCTCACTCTTAACCTTTATTTCTCTTTCTTCCACTTCTTTCCCTATCTCTGCTTCTTTGTCCTTCTTTCTTTCTCTTTCCGCCTTGCTCTCTGTTTTTCTATCTATTTTTCGTGTCTGTTCCTTTCTATATCTTTCTCTGTCTTTCTATCTTTCCTTCTATCTCTTTCTATCTGTTTCTTTCTCTCTCCTTCATCTTTCTCTTTATTTTTCTTTCTGTAATTGCTCTCTATTTTTCTCTTCCGTGTCTGTTTCTAGTTTCTTTCTCTCTCTTGCTACGTTTTTCTCTGTCCCTCTATATTTCATGTCTTTATTCCCTTTATTTCTCTCTATTTTTGTCTTCCTCTCTTTTTCTATCTCTTTCTTTCTCTTCGTCTTTTTCACGTGTTCGTTTTCATTTGACACTCGCACCTGCTGTACGCGGTAGTGCGAGACTCGCCCGATTCCTGTGGCGCATACTCACTTGACGACTGACTGCTGACTGAAGAACATTTATTTGCAGAAGTTGTGTCCAGAGAGGGTGAGGAGCGGTCACTAAGGGGCCGCCCCGTACAAACACTAGGTGGGCTCCCTCTTACGGGAGCCCATTGGCGTCGGCCGCGGCACGGGCCCGCTCGACCAAGGCCCGTTGGGCTGTCAGGTCAGAGCAGCCGAGCAGGGCTGCCTCCCAGTCCTCCCGGGAAGGGTTGGGTGAAGGGCAGGCCCGTAGCCAAGGAGGTGCCCTAGCCCCCCCCCCCCCCCGAAATTGCGTTGAAGGGGGGGTGTTTTACCGAGGAGAGATAATAAAAATAGGCGATTTTCAAGGCCTTCAACAAGCACCCCCCCCCCCCACCCCCCACCCCACCCTCCAGAAAAAAAAAATTCCTGGCTACAGGCCTGCTGGAGGGGTCAGGTTGGGTTGGGTTTTTTTTTTCTTTTTTTTTTTTTTGGCACGCCCACACCATGTGGAAAATGTCACAGGAATTTTCCTCACAGTGCGGGTAATTTCCCGCGCAAGCGGGGTCGAACTGTTTGACGATTGCCGGGAACAACCGAGCTTTGCTATAAAGGCGAAGGAGTATTCGCTCCTCCGCCTTCGTGAGGGCCCTTACAGGGTTTGGGATATATGTCGAGTTTTCTGATGAGACCGCACAAACTACGGCGAGCTGCAACAGCTTCGCTGTTAAAAGGTTGTTCTTCAGCTACAACTCATATCTAGCATCTGCTCTACGTATAATACCAACCTGGTACATACTAGAAACTGAGGTCACGTTTGAACAAAGAAATTACAGAAGCGATCATTCTGTTCCCGCAATTCGCTGAGACGGCTTCTTTCACCCTGCTTAAGCAGAGCATTTATTTTAGTTTTGTGTAGATAATTTTGACTATTGGGTACAAATTCATACCATCGAACTAATTTTCAGCAATAAATTATTAAATAATATTAGAAATATTTATTCATTGATCAATTAAATCACTGATTAACATTGATTTAAACGTGTGAGCACACTTTTCTTTTTTTTTCTTTTTTTCTGGCTACCATGTTCATCTAAAACTTTTTGTTGGGCTAGTTGGTTCATTTGAGCAGTGAATAAAGGCGTCAACGAAGACAAGAAGAGACAAGGACGTACGCCCTTAGGCGTACGTCCTTGTCTTCGTTTAGTTGACGCCTTTATTCGCTACCATGTTCATGCGCATCTCAATTTGTAAAAGCCAGTTGCTTACATTGAACGGGAATAGTTTGAGCCTGACAGGTTTAAACAAGCCACCGGATATGCATACAGTGTCCGCGACCACGTTTCTGTAAACAGCGACATCGACCAGACTTTTCTCGCTGACGACAGTGGCGTAGCCGGGGGTGGCACACCGGGAACGTGCCCCCCCCCCCGTAATTTTTTTCGCCATGGCATGCAGAGCGAAAAATTACCAGTTCAGGGAGGTGCACCCCCTGAAATCAAGGAGGTGCCCCCCCCCCCCCCCCCCCCACGAAAAAATCTTCTGGCTACGCCCCTGCCTGACGAACGTCCAAGTCCGGAAGCCCGCATTAGCCGTGCTCATCTTTCACGTCCGCTATGTTTACGTTTCTGACCCGAGTGAGTCGCCGGCCCTCAGCAGCTGTGTTCCTTTGGAAACGCGACGTACAGTTGCGCGAGCGGCTCACCGGATACTTTCAACGTGACGGTGTTCAAGAGTCTGTGTCCAGGTTTTGAAAAGAAGCGGGCTAAACTTGGGAAGAACAACGTTTTCATTGTCGTGATGGCGATGCCTAATTAACGGTGACTAGTTTTAGAAGTGTGCTTCCGGTGCCCGTTTGTGGAGAACGTCGCGATTACACCTGTCACTTTTTTTTTTTTCAACTTTGACTCCACGTCGAAGTCCATGAAGTATAGCGCAGGGAAACAGAGAAGTCGGCTTCAGGTATGCTTAGTTCTCTTTTAAATGTATTTTTGTGTACACGATATAATGTACAGGATTCATCAGCGATCGACTGAGCAACGGTCTTTCATACAGAGCTGAGAATTTTGATACCTCGGCGTTTGCGTACGGCGCACGTTGGCTTGAACTCTCTATCGTTCTGTTCTTCTCCTTTACGACTGCACAATAGTAGACTATTTATGCACAATCCTAGCACGCCACGCAGAAAGGATATCAACCAAAAATAACGCGAAAAAAAAATTCGGGAGCCCTTGTTTCATCGGGAAAATGGGAGAAAGCGAAACTTGGGGTGTGCATGCCTGACGTCCTAGTTTTCTTTCTTTCTTTCTTTCTTTCTTTCTTTCTTTCTTTCTTTCTTTCTTTCTTTCTTTCTTTCTTTCTTTCTTTCTTTCTTTCTTTCTTTCTTTCTTTCTTTCTTTCTCTCTTTTTCTTCCTTTCTCTTTCTATCTTTTTCCTTCTTTCCTCTCTTTCTTCCTCTCTTCCTTCTTTCCTCTCTTTCTTCCCTTTTCCTTCTCTCTTCCTTTCTCCCTTCCTTTTTCTTCCATTCTCTCTTTCTTCCTTTTTCTTTCTTTCTTTTCTTTCTTCCTTTTTCTTTCTCTCTCTTTCTTCTTTTCTCTATTTCTTCCTTTCTCTCTTCCTTTTCCTTTCTTCCTTTTTTCTTTCTTTCTTTCTTCCTTTGTTTCTGTCTTTCTCTTTCTTTCTTTCTTCCTTTCTTTCCTTACTTCCTTCCCTCTTTCTTCCTTTCTCTCTTTCTTCCTTCCTTTTTCTTTCTTTCTTTCTTTCTGTCTTTCATCCTTTTTCTTTCTTTCCTCCTTTCTCTCTTTCTTCCTTTTTCATTCTTTCTTCTTGTCTTTCTCTCTTTATTTCTTTCTCTCCATAGCACTGTGCAATGCTCCCTCCTAACTATTTCCTTCCTCCACGCCGGAATTCGGACCTTTATCCACGTGCTTAGCAGCGCAAAACTTCAATTGCTACGAACGACAACAACGGCCATGCTTTCATATCCAAGCAAAAATGAAATGTGGCTACGTGAAATGACAAGCCACCTCTGTAAAATATCAGTTTGTCATATCAGAAACGGCTGATCGCCCACAAGCCCACGATCAAGAAAGCAACAATTATTGTTCAATAAAACCGACTGGTGGGCTAGTTATTAATTATTAACGATTATTTACAATTATTCGAAAACGGCGATCGTACAAATACGCATGCGACGGGCTCGCCTTCGAAGGCCGCATTTTGCTGCGCTCGCGGGCACCAGTTTTTTTTTTTTTTTTTTTTTTTTTTTTTTTTTTTTTTTTTTTTTTTTTTACTGTTTCAGTTACAGCGCTTAACACCTGTGAGGCAAATGCGCCCTTTGCTTGGAAAAAAAATTAAACAAGAGTCCCAACCGACACATCACCGGTGGTGCGGAACGAGAAAGAGAACGCACTATGTAGTCACAACATGTATTGCATTTCGTTGTGATCAAATTCTCTCGACAGGTGGCAGCGGCGTCGCTTATGTTTCCGTTATTGCACTATGTAGCGTGGCGTTAGCATCGATGAAGGGTTAAAAGATCACCATCGCCAACAAAATGCAAAGCAAACACCAACAACAATCAGACAGGCACGCACAATGCCTCTGAGCGTAGAGCGCCGCAACAATGTCTGTCAACGCGCCGCCGCGACCGGAAAGCCGAGTGTCAGCCGTGCATGTGCGAGTTGCGAACGCGAGCTGGCTTAGCGCCTAACCTGGAACAAGGTGAGCGGGACGCGACACAGCGAGAGCGTACCGCACGTGCTCGCGTCTTCTTCGTGCTGTACGACGTCCCTCGAATTTAGCCTCCCATTAAGTGGCTCTACAAGGAGTTGAAAAGCGCCGCTGCAGCTGTGATGACATGCTACAGGGACTCCACGCCAGAGAGGCAAGTTTTCCAAAGGACGCAATCTTTCCTCTGCGAGTGCTGCATGGAATATCAGCTGCTCTGAATTGCGTCTTTTACTGCCGCGCGTTCTGTAGGAACAGCTGTTTTGCTCTCGTAAACCAATTGAGTATTCCAGTGTTCCAGTACGTGCTCTAAGCGCGGTATTGCTTGCTAGAACATTTAAGGCGACAGCTTTAGATGCCTCATCAAAGGGGAAAATTGACCAGTCAGCGTCGGCGTCAGCACGAGTGATGCGAAAGAAAAAAATATCTTGGCATTATGACGTCATCATCACGTCACAGATCGCCTATATATATGTGAAGTCATAATGACGTCATCATGACATCACTATGACGTCAGAAACGTAATGTGATCTCATGTGACATTTACACGACATCGACGCTTGGTCATAGGTTGGCCGATCACGGAGGCTATGCAAAGCTATAGGTGAGGTGCCGAAAGCTTGCCAATGCTTCCGATCCTGGAGGGAGTGCAAACCCACTTTTAGTGCAGAAAGCCTTCGGAGGGGGGCCACGAAGGATCAATCAATACATCGACTGAGACGAAAAAGAAGACGGCTTTTGCCTTGGAGTCGTTTAAGGCGAATGCAAAAGGGACCATCTGTGTTTTTTTATCGATACGTACGCCCAATTTCTATCTAGTGTGCCTGTAGTAGCGCTAAGCAGGCTAGTGGATGCGCGCCCCTTGCGGCGCGCTCTAAAGGCCTGACCACACGTAGGCGTTGCAGCGCGTCAGCGCGTGGCTTCTTGACTCGGCGCCGCGCCCTCTTCCAATGTTGAGAGGGGACGCAGCTTCGCGTAGCCGCGCGCCCCCCTCTCACTATTGGGAGAGGGCGTGACGCCGCGTCGAAAAGCCACGCGCTGACACGCTGCAACGCGTACGTGTGGTCAGGCCTTAAGACATCGTGGGGTACCGCGTTCGTCGGTCGGCGAGGCGTCTTTATAGGGAGTATGCACTGACGTCACTGCGGTCGCCATTTTGTTGTACAGAAAGCGCAGTGAAAGGTGCGCTTTCTTATGTTGATGTGCTTATCTCCAGCACGGTGAAGCCGCGGATTGTACAACAAAATGGCGCACGATGACGTCACCTGAATACCCCCCTATAGGCCAGGTCATAAGAGCCATTGTGCGCCTATGCCGTTTTGTAATTCCCTCGAAAGCGCTGCGTGTCCTTTTATAGTTTTCTTCCGCGTGTCATTACACTGGAGAGTACGGCGCCCTTTGTATTACGTCAGTTTTGCGAACTAAAGAGTTGCAGATGTTTTATTGTTAGGAGCAAGCATATATCCGCGAATAATACCACGCCGCGACGGCGCGCGCGTTGGGAATGGGAATGAAAAGAAAGAAGTTGGATTCGCGTAAAGACTCTATGAAATTCTCACTAAATGCTGTTGCACGCCTTTTGTACTTGATGCAGCTTAGCTTTTTTTCGTACGCGTTTTTTGCTTTACATATATATTCATTCTTTATCATGACCATTACTATTACTTTTTTTTTAATACTGCCCCCCTGAATTATGGCTTATAGTTGGTTCGTTTCTTCGAAAACGGTAATAACTATCATCAATATCTTATTTGGGTCGCACGTTCTAAAGAAAGAAACGGTAGGTTTATGTCTAGATCCCGTGCTACAAGAACATCTGCAAGAATATCGAATGCAATAGTGCGCGAACTCTTCATGGAAGGTCAAGATAAGGTAAGCTACTCCTTCTAACACAGCGCACACGTCGGCATGAAAGCGTTATGAAATTATACACTCAGACAGTGGTTTCGCAGATGGTATTCGAGTTCAGGATAACAGCTTCTTACTACACGCCCTGTCTAGAACGCGTGTCTGACAGACCAAGCACAAATGAGACTGCAGAGGTTGCGCTATAGATGACCATGTCGTATAGGCACCCGGCAATGCAGTTTACGAGATCCGACGGTAGCGCCAGAACACACAGCCTAGCGAGTAGACGCAGCATAAAATAGGCGCGCCTCTACATAGCCTAGCTGGCCTGGCGAGTAGACGCAGCAAAAACGGACCCGCCAGGGCACATGTGCACTTTTTTAGATGTGAAGCATCTTATGGCGAAGCTTAATCTGGTGGTGGTGGTGTGCCGCGTGCCCACCCTTACTGCGCATGCGCAAATCCTTAAAAAAAATAAAAATAAAAAAACCTCCTCTCCCCCTCTCTCTCCTCTAGGCATCCCTCCCCGCGGCAACCACACCCTCACTGCGCATGCGCCTCCCCTCCTCTCTCCTCTTTTAAGCTCCCCCCCTCTCTCCTCTACGCATCCCTGCCCACGGCGCTCAGACTCCCACTGCGCATGCGTGTCACCCCCCTCTCTCTCTCCTCTCCTACGCTCCCCCCCTCTCTCGCCTCGCGACGCCGACGCACGCAGCGTCTGCTAGTGAGTTTCTTGGTTGAAAAAACCGACTGCTCGCGCTGCACAACCGTTCACTGGCCACCCCGTATATATGGCAATGGATCTTGACCTCTAAGGTGGTGCCGGTGGGAGATTTCTCCTGTGCGTTGTTGAACAATAAAAATTCGCAGCGTGCGCGTTAACTAAAAGCGGAGTGCGGGTCTCTGTGTCCAGTCGGAGACTTCTGTCTCTCATTGCCCATTAGCAGCGATTGGCATGTTCCAGTAGGAAACACTGCTCCATCACTGCCTGATTTTCGCCTCCCCAGTTTTCTCTCCTGCGCAACGCTGCGATGAGCGCCAGCGTCAACGCCGCCGCTAGTGTAAGCGTTAGCGCCCGCTGCTTCACATCTACACATGGTTCCCTTTAGCGGGAGAGGGTTTAATTTTTTTAAATGGGGGGGAGGGCGGTGACGGGCTGGTCACGGGTGATTACGGACGCACTCAGAAAGCGTTCGTTGAAAACGTGCCCAAAAGGAAGGCACTTGAGCGCGTCTATGTGTTCAGCGAGCGTTTCATTTTCTTGGTATCCCTGGCGGTCGGTGCCGTCAATGCTTAGGCGTCCCACAAGTAAATACCCACAAGAGCTCCATCGCGCCGCCTAGTCAGTGTCGGGTGCCTATGGCTTGCTGTAGCTCCAGCTATCAGAAGCTGTAGCTCAAGCTCAGACAAGTACGCTACGGTATGAGTCAACTTTGATTGGCTGGGTTGTTACCGAGGGGGGCTTGGAAAAAAGTCACAGTTTCGCCACTAGGGCGAAGCAATGAATGCGATAGCAAGAAATTAGTTTGTCACACGAAGAACGACAAGCAGCTCGATACTTGCAACGCGCCGCCGCAGCACAAAGAAGGACGCTCGAAAAGGACGCATAGGTATACGCAGGACAAGCGTGAACTAACAACTGTCGCAGTTGTTACGTATTTGTATTTGAGCGACGCGCTGCGAGTGTCCACAATGCAGAAGCCGACACTGTTGTTGCTGTTGCCTCTGACATGGCTCATACCCACTCAGGGGGGGATTGGCCAAGGATTGATTATATGATTATATGACTTTTCGACGCTGTTTGATACTTCTTTTTCTTTTAAACTGCGGCACGTGGAATGACCCCTCTGCGTTTCCTGCCACGCGGTGGCGTCTGACGCGTGCCCGGTGTTGTTTTGTTTCATTCTACATCATGAGTGGTACAGAAGGGAGCCACGTTTTCGTGCGCATCTGAAGGGCAGTTTTCAATTTGAAAGAAACTGTAAAAGCGTTGCGTGATAGAAAACACGCTCGAACTGTTCCGAGATCTGCGTACCGCGAGCGGCAAATGGTGCATATGAATAGCTCGCCGTTATATCGCTGGCACGAGCATGGCGTGTGGCTGTGTTGGCTAGCAGGCTGCGGAGCGAGGGGTCGCTGGTTGGAATGACGGCGTCGACAGACGGCGAAAATCAGCAGAGAGTGTCCATATAATTGCTATCGCAATAAAAGAATCCTGGAGCGGAAGCCTTCACGACGCCTCAGCAGTAAATTCGAAGGCTGTATTTGCATGTAACACGTTCTTGCTCCGTGGCCCGTAAGTTCACCTCAAAAACACAGCCTTCCCGTGTGATGCCTGATTACAGATAGAGTGCGTCTGTTCTGCGAGCGCAGATGCGAGGTAAAATGTAAAATAAGATAACTACGTTCCCGATGAAAGTAATTTATCCGGATGATTGTTGGTGACGCGATCTCTAATAAAATTTCACAAGATTTTTAGGTTTCTTAAGAAAACCAGGAACACCGTGGGGCCGGTTGAGCAGTATCTGCCAGGAAAAGTTAGCTACATTAAACTTGTAGGCAGATGGAAGGAGCATAGCTCAATGGAAGTCGTGGACAAGGTAAGGTCCCTAAAGAAACATAGAGGGACTTTAGGACAAGGAAGGGCGACGCACACTCAGCGTTAAGTTGCAACACTATATATTCACCGTACGAGAAGGATGAACTTGTATACATATATATGACGCTGCGATGCGCCACAACCGGGAAGAAAATGAAGAATCATTTTTACTTAATGTTGTACGTAGTACAAGCAACAGGGCGCACAGTAGTGTGTAATTCAAGCCTGTTTAGATGTGATATTTCACGAGATGAAAGTGCTATTGAAGGAGTACTGACACACGTGCTATCGAACGGCCTTGGACCGTGGCAACACGGTCCGAGGCCACCTGGGCATCCATTCAAGTGATTGCGGTTGTGTGCCCGTCTTTGACAAAAGCGAGGTGCTGGCTAAGCATTGTTCACATTTGACAAGTGAAATCGTTAAGGCAGACTTGATCAGAAAGTTCGATAGGACGTGTGTCAGTACTCCTTCAATAGCACTTTTAACTGGTGAAATATAATATCGAAACAGGCTCCAAATTATATGCAGTGCTGCGCGCAGTGTTGTTTGTACTATGTACAACGTAAAGTAAAAATTATTCTTCATTTTCTTCCTAGATGTGGCGCATGTCAGTGGCATATTAGTTCATCCATCCCTTCTAGTGAACGAAGTGTTGCAATTCAGCTTTGTGTGTGCGTCGCCCTTCCTTGTCCCCGTCTTCTTTTGCGTTGTGTTCCTTCCAATGTTTCACCAATGCGCCCCAGCTTCTAAGTTTTAGGGAGTGTTAAAAAAAAAACAAAAAAAACACTGCACTTCGCTGTACGCTAACTTTGTATATAGATGTAGCTGTCAGGTTATTTTCCAGCGGGACGGCCTATAGGGCTGTCTTATAGTAGAGTATACAGTCCTCTAAATTATCTACCATTTGTTCCTAACACACCATGCCTGTAGTAAGATGGCGGAGGTCTGACTTCACTTTCGCGACATGATTTCCCCTCCAGTATTCTTTTTTAAACCTACTTGGTTTTTACCCAGCGCTCTGAGAGGCTACCACTTTTATCCCTCGCCCACTTACACCCTCCCAAATTTTGGGTAGTGGACCGGACACTCCCATCCCGCTACTCTGTTTACCACTACAGTTCTTTTATAAACGCTCTCACTCGCAGTCGCCGCAGGCGGAGGCCGGCTCGCCGAAGTCGTCCCTGGAGCGCCGCGAGCAGACGTCACTGCCCGTCGTGCTGGTGCTGTTCGCGGCTTCGACGTTCACCTGACGTCAGCAAGATGGTGTGCAGCTACTCGCTGCGCTACCACAACCATGGTATGTCCTGCACGGTAGAGGAAGTTAATTTCGAGGTCTGGCGAAATGAGTCTCCCAAATGAAATAGACTTACTCTACATGGCTCCCTTTGGGACCCATAAAGAGGAACTATACGAATGCACCTATGGACCTATTCCATGTTTGTAAACAGGGGTAGGTGCTGTCGACATACTTAGGCGCTTGTAGCTACGTCGCGGCGCGTAGGCTCCGCCCAGCCTAAAGCTTGCCACCGCCCTCTATGATCACGTGACAACTGGCCGAGCACAGCGCGTCGGGGAGTCTCCCCGACGCGTTGCATATAATTGCTACCGCGGGAGGCACCTCAAGCGTCTATTGCTACCGCAATAAAGCTTCTGGGGTTTCAAGGGAATTATCAGGTGAAACACGTAAATGGTTACGCAGGAGAGAAGGAAAGCGTGAGGATGTGTGTGAACTCGCTCCCTTTGTATCTACTTGTGCCACAGGTTCATACCCGATGAACCAGTCGCTGATGGTGGCGGCGACCGAGGTCCTGAAGTGCGTTCTCGTCACCATCGTGCACGTGGTCACGAGTGGCTCTCTGCGCATGCGCCCTTCGTACAAGTTCCTGCTGCCTTCGGTCATCTACATGCTCACGAACAACATATTCTTCTACGCGCTGCACTACGTCACGCCCGCCGTCTGGCTTGTGTTTGTCCAGTGCAGGATCTTCCTCACGCTGTTCGTCTACAGGTGAGCCTGCTTATGACGTATTACAGCCTTACATCTTTATTTGAGGGGTCTGAAGAAAAATAAAACTTGATTAGAACTCAGAAGTACTTTTATATGAGATTAGAACATACAAAATTACTTTCACGCTACAGCTAGGGTGACCCAACTTTTGGTGTTGTTTGTCGGCGCAGTTGTGTGAAAGCTTGATGAAGTCTGTAGCGCGACATATAATGCACAATCGACGTCAATAGTCTAAAGACCACTAAGTACGAGAAAACTGAATTTATATCAGCAATTTGTGACCCTAGTAGGTCGAACAGCACAGTGCGTGTTCGGAAGCGCGTTTTAGTAACGGGTCGGAAATCTAAATTCAAGGCTGCCTGCCGCAGCAGCGTAAATATTCAGTTTTTTTCTTTCGTGTCATGGTCCATAAACTTTTGACGCTGACTCTACGTCTTTATATCCCGCGCTAACTTACGCTTCCTAAGTCCTTAAGTTGCCAGGCTGACGACGTCAGAAAACATCACAGTTTCGCCGGGAAGGCAAAACACTGATGGTGATAATAATGCTTTAAACAGCTCTGAAATGTAATGGTCATAGCCCTGGCTGGGACGATGCGTCCACCCTCGAATCGCCCATCCATCGGCGGCGGAGCAACATCGCTTGTGCATGCAGTACGGACGAGGCAAAGCGACCGTGCGGGAGACGAAAACGAGCCAAGTGGGCTTCAGTATCATGCGCAGAGCTATCAGATTTAGAAATTGTTTCCAGTGTTCGTCCGAAACCGAAAGAAGAAGAGTGCGACAAAGAAGCTGTAATGGCTGAGGTAGGTTTAAATTCTGTATCTGTAATTGAGGCCGTAGGATACATTAGAAAGTTGCGAGTTCGTGTCACAGCAACAAGCTGTGCCAGAGGCAGTACCCAAAAACTTAGACTCTCTGGACAGCTTTGTCTCTTCTTGCGCTTTAAGGGCGCCAGTTCAAATGAAAATTACGGAATTCTTTTTTCAAAATAAACTGCATTTCACGCGTTTGACTTGATTTCTGCTGTGCCCCATGCTGTTCCGTATTCTGGTGAATGTTCAGTTAAGTGAATTATTTCCATGGGTCCCTTGAAGTTCACTCACTTGAGGGTTCACTGTAGTCTCGTTATTAGCATTTAGAGTCGAAGCAGATGACCTTGCAAGACAGTTTTGAATAAGTAAAACCACAAGTTAAAAAAAAAGCCATGGCGACAACTGGAAATTTTCGTCGCCAACGGGGTCCAAAAGCAGCCAATTTGGCGCAAAGTAGCCACCAACGGCAACCCTGATTGCGCGAAGCAACGGCCTGGCCGCTCCTGACAAGTGGAGTTGCTATTCCCGGGCCTGTTGTTAGAAGTGTTCATTCCCGATACAGGTTTTAAAAGGTGACACACTAACATGTTTTGCCGAATCACCACAATGTTTAGCGGACACCAGCGCTATGAAAACTGTACAAGTTCTGGGAACAAAGGAAAGGGCGACGGGGGCGCTTTGTGTCTAAGTGGCACTGTTTCACACCGAAAAACACTGAATTTCATCTAGCCTACGTTTCTGTCTAGAATGACTACTCACTAGTACTACAATAGGAGATTTTCGCGGGGTGTCTGTCTCGGATTTCGGAAGGGATTTGGTTCATCGCGAACATGGAATGGTCAAGAGCGGATTAAGTTGATTCGATATTAACATCTCGTAAGGGACACAAACAGCAATAAATCGTTTTAGGCGGATAAAATACCTTTTCGAAATTCTTCCTTCTATAGCAACTCTTATTCTCTCTTACTCATTGCTTCTCTTCTTCTCAGCAAAAAAACAAGGTTCGTTTACAATACTAGAGAGAAAAGTTTCAGGACTCTGATCTTACACACTGATCGCACCTTGAAATGTAACACTGCCGCAGTTGCCATAGTAACGAGCTGCTTGTACACGGAGTCGTGAAGTGTGCGTTTATCGTCCACCGTGCCGCTTCTAGTTACCCGTTCGGAAGGCACGTGACCCGAGCGCAGTGGACCGCTGGTGCCCTCTCATCGCGGCCGCCGTGGTGGGCAGCCAGGCAGACGTGCTGGCCAGCTCCGCGCACTCCTCGTCAGTGGCCACAGCCATGGCACTGGCACTGCTCTGCGGGACCCTCTCCACTATTGTGGCTGTCTACACAGAGGTGCGTAATCTTACTACACAAAATACAACTGCTTGGGGCTGCTACGCACAAGTAATGCCAAGATCGACTGATGGCCTTCCCCTCCTCCTCACCTTCACCTCCCTTTCCCAACCTCCTTGCAATACAGTACTATACATGGCTACGCTATGCTTTGCGCTCTTCCCTCCTCTTTCCCGTCCTCCTCACCCTCCCTTTCCTTGGCCGCCCCTTGCCATACTATGCTATACATGGCTATGCTATGCTATGCTATGCTATACCCTCTCCCCTCCTCCTTTTCCTTCTCACCCACACATTCGCTTTACCATCTCCCCTTCCTCATTTGTCTCCTCCTCATCCTCACTTCCCGTTTCCATCACCTTGCTATACTATACTATGCGTGACTATGCTGTGCTAGGAGATGCTTGGCCCATACTATGGCTCATACCCGCCCAATTTCGTGCGGACGACTCCGGAGTTTTGCCAGGTTTAAAGAGCTAAGCTGTTAAAGAAGCTTTATTCGGTTCACACTGTACACTGCATACCGAGGAAAATTGGGTAAAAGGTGTTTCAATACACCTGATGAAGGCCAAACTTCTCTTCGGTAGCTTAGGCACATGTAGTTGCAGCGTAGAATTCACTCAAGTGTTATATAGTGCTATACAACATTATAAAATATGTTGCGCAATCTGATATATAGTTTTTGATATATTTCTCTTGATTCAGGAAATACATATATAGCGAATTATCGGATATAACGGTGTAAACGAAGAATTGTGACGTCGCTATTGCTGTACATCACATTTACGCGTTTACACTGAATAGTGCATATAACGAACTCATTTTCTTGTTTGATGCTACTTCGTTGAACGAGGTTCTACTGTGTATTTACATCGTTTTGGTAAACCTTAAGACGCGCAGCAAAAAACGTCACCTTATCTAATCATTCTATCCGAGGAACCGCGATATCTGCGGAAATGACTGCACCGACGAGCAGACGTTACCTGCGCATGAGTCTGGTTAATGCCTTTCTAGCTTTCTAGGCGACCCCTTCCCCAACATTCTGAAACCCATTTAAAGCTACGGTGACACGTATCTGCACATTCTACTGACTAGTGATTATGCATTAGCTGCCATTTCGTGTAGCTGTGCTCCTTTTCATTTGATGACGCCATGTCGTACTCTGTGTGTTCGATCGCAGTACTACTTTAAAAACGACAGCCGCTCCATCTGGGAGCAGCAGTGCCAGATCTACTTCGGCACGGCCGTCATCTCCAGCATTGCGCCGCTGTTCTCCGCGGAGGCACTCATCAGCGCAGGTAACAGATAGTCTGAACCATTGCGTTCTCGCATAGTCTCATCTATCTATCTATCTATCTATCTATCTATCTATCTATCTATCTATCTATCTATCTATCTATCTATCTATCTATCTATCTATCTATCTATCTATCTATCTATCTATCTATCTATCTATCTATCTATCTATCTATCTATCTATCTATCTATCTATCTATCTATCTATCTATCTATCTATCTATCTATCTATCTATCTATCTATCTATCTATCTATCTATCTATCTATCTAATCCCATTAATGAGCGGTGGGATGGGAACTAAAAGCCCTAGTGAGCTTGACAAGGCTTCCTAGCAGAGTACTGTTCAACAGCATACAGTGGTGGCAAACATAGAACACAGTGGCATTTCAGAAGCACTTGTAATGCGAGAGCACTACTTGGCTCTTTTCTAGGAGCCAAGCTCCTTAGGCCCGCACCCCGCCATCGAAGCTCCCTGCAACATAGATGCGGCGCCGGCGCAAAAAGAAAATGAAACGCTGCGCGCGAATCGATGGCGGGGTGCGGGCCTAAGGAGCTTGGCTCCTAGAAAAGAGCCAAGTAGTGCTCTCGCATTACAAGTGCTTCTGAAATGCCACTGTGTTCTATGTTTGCCACCACTGTATGCTGTTGAACAGTACTCTGCTAGGAAGCCTTGTCAAGCTCACTAGGGCTTTTAGTTTCGTCGCCGCCGAAGCTCCCCGCCGCATCACCACTCGCACCCCTCTCCCACCTGTCTCCTTCTCTTTCCGCTGCGCGCGCCGCACATTTACTTGCCCAGTTCGTTCCCGCCACCGAGCACAGCAAACGCTCACCCACCCGCTTCCCCACCCTACCGCCTTCATGAAAGCCAGCAGCGAGATCAGACGCATAGTCGTTTGCGTCCCATTTCTAAGGAGCTTCGCTCATCGGTTGTATTCGTACACGGAACGACTGCTAGTTTTTTTTTTTTTTTAATTCCCGCTGTCACCACAAAGTCGTGGAAGCAAAAGCAGCACACAGATTACGCAATCCTTTAAGTGAAGAAGCCCAGCAAGTGCGACGATTGAACCACTGCCCTACTGCCACAGCTACTGTTCCGTAGACGAGCGCGCTAACCACTGCGCCACTGTTTTCTGTTCTTTGATCCCGGTCGCTGCGCTACTTCTGGCCTGAGCTTTGACTGCCGCAACAATGTCAAAAGTTGGGCCAGTTGGGGCATGATTCAACATGAAAAACAAGCCACAAACACAACGCACATCGCGACTATAAACACGACGGAATGGCATGTCTCTTGTATTTATCGCTTTTTCTTTTTTTCATTTCGAAGTGTTCATTGGAGCCGAGTGTGCATGGTACCAAAAGCCTGCTCCATTTCGTGAACGCGAAAGGCAGGGCATTGCAGCTTGCTGCTGCTAAGCCTCCACTTGCTCGGTTGTGATGTGTCGACTAACACGCCGTCTGCGGTGACCATTTTGGACAGACGAATACACTTCGTGATTAATTGCGTCCTGCCTGTGCACGTCTAATACTGGCTCGGGCATCGGAACTAGAAAAAAAACGAAAAAAAAAAAAGAAACGTGGGACAGAGGTTGGTTGGTAAGGTGCAACGTCCCAAAGCGACTAAGGCTATCAGAAACGACGTAGGGGAGGGCTCCGGATAATTTTTCCAACGTCCTGGAGTTCTTTAACGTGCACACAAATCGCTCGGTGTCCGGGCCTCTAGAATTTCGCTTCCGTCAAAATGCGACTGCCGCGGCCGGAATCGAATCCACGTCTTTTAGTTCAGCAGCCAAGCACCGTAACCACTACGTCACCGCGACGCGTAAGAGACAAAGCAGGGGCGTATGCCGAAACTTTTTACGGAAGAGGGGAGGGGGGGTGCACCTCCTTGATCTGATGTAGGGGCTGGACAGGCACAGGTGGTCGAGTGTGATGTTGGGCTATGTATGCCATGGAGAAAAAAAAATTCGCGGAGAAGGGGAGAGGGAGGGGGGATGGGTCCGTTGTGCCGCCCCTCGGCTACGCCACTGGGTACAAAGAGAGGACATACAGAGATGTCGCTGTATGTCCCTCGTAGTTTCCAGTTCCACTGCTCGAACCCTTATTAGCCACGAACCAACTTGCGTAGTTCTATATACCGTCCTGTGCGTCTCACACTCACCTTCAACCTTGCGCAGACGAGCTGACCGGCCGCGTGCTGCATTTCCTGGTCGCCACCATAGTGTTCAGCGCCACCAACGGCCTCTGCGTGGCGCTCGTCGTGACGCGGCTCGACAACGTGGTCAAGTACCACGTGTCGGCCACTTCCAGCGTGCTCAACACGTTCGCCTCGGCCGCCCTCTTCCCGGACCAGTTCCGAATCACGCCGGCTTACGTCATCTCCCTGTTCGTGCTCATGGTGGCCATCTACCTTTACGAGAAGAAGAGCTTCGTGTTGCCAGACTTGTTGCTCCGATGGTGTGATGACGGTGCGAAGCGTGAAGACCAGACGCTAGTGTCGGTGGCGGCAAACGAACCTGACGAAGAGGCCGATGACGTTGACGACGAGAAGGCGCCGCTCGTTTAATCGGGACGAGTCCAACGCGCATGCGCGGTGCGGTGCCAGCGTTAGTGTCTATAGTGTTCTTGTGAAAAATGATGAACCATCCTGATTATTCGCGACTTTGTTGGTCTTCTGCTGCTGAATGATTGTTCACCGCGGTTTCCATTTCTTGAACATTTCACCTTATTTAATAAAGCTTTACAGCTACCGGCGGGTCGAGCCATCGCTGGCTTTATCACGGAGCCATTCCACGCTGTGAAGGTGAGTGACCAGTGAAGCTACGTGGCACGTGGCAGGCAGGTGACACTGAATGGGCCTTTTCCGGGTAGGTAGTCTGCGCATGCGCGCCGGCCTCGAGGAAGCACGCGCCATGATTTTTGGTGGCCAAAAACAAGGCCTTGGCCAAAACGCGACGACAGGTGCGGACCATGCGACATCTGGTGTCACAAACATGAAAATGTTTCCCCCCAAAGAGAGACGCGAGTGCAGGCCTCCGAGATTGCCTACCGGCATATGGCGGACAATTTCGGAGTCCAAGGGCCATCAGTTTTGATTTCGGCGATCTCCGCTGTGGTACTGTTCGGACTAGGAAAAGGCCCATTTTGATGAAGACGTACACTTTACTTTTTTTTATGAAAGGGAACACGCGAGTGCGTGGCCTGCGCTCTGCCGCGACTTCCTACAGCACAATCAACCGGCAGATAAAGGAAGTGCGCCCGCTTGCACTGATCCCCTATTTCCACACTGGTTCACTCAAAGTAAGGAAGGGAACGCGCGCGGGGCGATTACCAATCAGGATTTCTGGCAGACGTAACCAGTAATTGAGAAAGATCTGAACAGTCATGATTAACCTAGTAATAAACACGTTTCAGCATCGCTGGTAAACCATTTGTGCGGAGTGCTTGGACGGTGATTTCTCTTTAAATGCGAAGCATTTCTTTGCGTACTGTAAGCACTTTTGCGTTTCTATCTATCTAGCCGCCTACGTCTGGGTGCTCTCGTGATCGCCTCCTTAACATGGGGTATACCAAAATTTGTATGGGAGGTTAAGAGGTATTGACGAATATGTCTGGCTGGTCATGACATGAATAACGGGAAAATCCTGTCGTATACCTCGTCAAACCCTTTCCTGCAGACACGTGTGGCACATACCCGTATACCATGGGCCGCGGTATGCGAGTATGCGCCACAGGTGTTTGACAATTTATGTCTACCCAGGAACGGCGAGGACAGATATTAGTGATTTAAAAGCGAGAGCGTTAAGAAAAACTGACGTCGGCAGTCCCAGTAGGAATCGAACCCATGAAATCTGCGTGGCAATCAAGTATTATACCACAGAGCCACACCAGGTCTCGGAACTGCTTTGCAAAAAGACCCTATGCCGGCGTAATGTTGGTGAAACGTTAGTTGTGGTTCCACTGCTGGCTATCTAACTTTATAAACATTACATATGTACTCCTATGAGGCAGGCGTCATGTCGGGTTAACGTCAATTGTATACTTGAGCGCCATCCACTGTAGTTGGTCCACGAAGCACTATCCAGGGCTACCACTCTCACAAACAGAAGTGCTACATATGAGATTACCGCTTCTGGTGTACGTAATACACATGTTTCTGTTGGGATCGTTACGCAGGTGTAAAGAACTGGTTATATGAAACGTATGCGACTGTTCAACATTTCTGTGCGTACAGCATTTGTAAATATATTTTACGTCATTTCGTAATGGTTCACTCAATAAGAAAATTACAACCCAGTCACCTTTCTTCCGCATGCTTCGCATAACATCGATTCCCATGGTACCTGGAATCTGCCATTTTTTTTTTATTTTTAGAATTGATGTGTTCATCTTTGTGTCGGTCGAGGTATACATTATATTTAAAATGAGATCTTCAAGCTAGTAAATCAGCGAGTCCCTGTGGTGAGTTGTTTCTTTTTTTTTTTTTTTTTCACGCTGTCAAAACGCGCCCGTTTATTGACCTTCACGGGGCGAAGTCCACACAATGAGTTAGTTGGATGGCCTTGAGAATCCAGAGCGACTTGAGCGCTGATCTGAGCTTGTCTTCTTAATACTCCTTGCAGTATCCATCCGTTCCGCAGTAGCCTTGAATATAGGGGGGGGGAAATATCATGTTAATTAGCGAGCCAATTCAGGGTGAACGAACTCGTGCTGTCATCGAATGTGCGAGCAGACATGGGCTCTGACGCACATTACGACACACGCGCAACATTTATTTACACAACTGAACCTCGATGTAACAAACATGTGAGCATCCATCGACTTGTATTGACTGTGTGCACGCGCGCGCGTGTGTGTGTGCATAGACGTGCGCAGGGTTACCATTCATGGGGGGCGAAGGCACTTCGCAGCGCCCCCCCTTCCCTATTAAGTCAATGTACGGGGCAGACTTTGCGCCCCCCCCCCCTCTTAGGTTCTTAGGGGACTAGGGGGGGCGGCCACCCCCTCTGCCCCCCTCGTGCGCACGCCTATGTGTGTGCGTGCGTGTGTGTTCGCGCGTGTGTGTGTCTGTATGCATGCGTGCGTGTGTTCGAGTGCGTGTGTGTGTTTGTTGACTTGGTGTATTGATTGTGTGATCGTGAATAGCTTTCGAATATTTTGGTAGTAGCTATTAAACACGCAGTCCTCGTGTATTGAAACGCCACATCATTTTTAAATGCGAAGCATTTCTTAGCGAACTTCGGCGACTTTGAGCGTATCTATCTATCTAGCTATCTATCTATCTAGCCACCTACGACTTTGTGCTCTCCTGGCCGTATCGTTAATGGGATTTATACCAAATTTGGTATCCCATAACATGACTGTATGACGAACATAAATGGCTGGTCATATCATGAAAATCATGAATAACTTGTCATGAAAAGTATGATTTACATGCAACGCTCATGGCGCGCTCGCGGCCGTTTCGTTAGCTTGATATACAACAAATTTGGGATTGAGTGACGTGACTGTATGACGAACAAAAATGACCGGTGGTAATATGCAAATAATGACATGTCATGTGCGACACGACTTGCATGCCACGCTCATGGCGCGCACGTGGGCGTTTCGTTAGCTTGATATACACCAAATTCGGTATTGTGGTGATGTCACTGTATGACGAACATAAATGACAAGTGGTAATATGGAAATCATGACTCGTCATGTGCGACATGACTTGCATGCCACGCTCATGGCGCGCTCGCGGCCGTTTCGTTAGCTTGATATACACCAAACTTGGTATTGAGTGACGAGACTGTATGAAAAACATAAATTAAAAGTGGTTATATGGAAATCATGACATGTCATGAGCGACATGACTTGCGTTCCACGCTCATGGCGCGCTCGCGGCCGTTTCGTTAGCTTGATATACACCAAATTTGGTATTGAGTGACATGACTGTATAACGAACATAAGTGGCAGGTGGTAACATGAAAATCTTTGCATGCATGTCATCTACAACGCCATTTACATGTCACGCTCGTGGTGCGCTTGCGTCCAGTTCGCTAGCTTGATATACACCAAAATTGGTATTGCGCGACGTGACTGTATGAGGAACATAAATGACAGGTCCTAACATGTAAAACATGACATGCAAATGATGTAAAGCATGATTTGCTCCTTCCTGGCTGCTTCGTATTACATCGATTCCCACAGTGCGTGGGATCTGCCGGCTTTTTTTAACAGTGAAGCTGTTGCAGCCCGCTGTAGTTTGTCTGGTGTTGCATAAATCTACACTGGGCATAAAGTTTTCATCATCATCATCGTCGTCATCATCATCATCAGGCGGTTATGCGCCACCGAAATTGGATTAGCGCCACTACCGAGTACAGCAGGTGCGGGCGTTAAACGAAAACTCTGCTCGGCGAAGCAGAACGCGGAGAAAAGAGAGAGGGAGAAAAGAAAGCGATAGAAAGGAAGGGAAAGACAAAATAGAGAGAGAGTGTGTGTGTGAGAAAAAATGAGAGTAAAATAGAAATAAATAAATGGAATAAAGACATAAAAAGGTAGAAACAGAGAGAAAGACATAGATATGAACAGACACAAAAAAAAGACAAAAGAGAGAAATAAAGAGCACCAAAGAAAGAGTGAACGAAGCAGAGAGAGAAAGAAAGGGAAGATAATTAGATATAAAAAAAGAGAGAAAGGAATATAGAAATAAACATACAAAAATATAGATACAAGAATCCTAGAGAAAGATAAATAAAGAGAGGGAAGCAAAAAACCGCCAGGCCTGCGCAGAACGCGCAGCACATGTCACAGCGAAAGCTGGAAGAGCGGCCTTTCTAGAGCCTTTTTTAAAGACTCGTGGGGCAGCTATTACAAGCACACTTGCGTACGTACCCACTACGCCATAAATCATCATAACTTTTGTGTAGTGGGGAAGCGTCCACTGTGCCATTATTCGTCATTCTTTGGAAAAGCGCGGTACCCGCTACACACTTTTAACGCATTATGTGCACTTTGTTGATGCTGTAGCTGATGACGCTGAAGAACTATGCCTGAGGCTTTTGTAATGGGTGGGAGCATTGAACGACCCACTCGTTACGCAATTCGCATTGCGTGACGCCTGGTTGTTACTTTACTGTTCTAAAACGCTTTATTAAACGTGTTAACGCGATTCTTTACCCGACATGAAGCCTTAATAGTGTCAGTTTGCAACGCAGTTTCAAGCACCGGCGTAGCTCAGTGATCTGCAGTGCTGCAGTCTCACATTTTCCATGTCAGTACATATAAATGCAACATCATCAGCATAGGCAAGCATTCGTACATCACAGGATTGCAGTCGGAAACATCCTAACTGGTCACTGTTAATGATTTTCCTACACAAGGGCTCTAAAAACAAAGCAAACAGCAATGGCGACATTGGGCATCCCTGTCTTACAGACGAACGAACATCAGTGCGTTCTGTAAGTTCCCCATTTACAACCAAACTGGTTGTACAGTTTTGATATGCCATTCTAACTCCGTCACATAGAATAGAACCCAGGCCAGCATGTTCTAATATATCAAAAAGTGTGACATGACAAACCATATCAAAGGCTTTTGAAAAATCAACTTGTATCATCGCTGCTCTTCCTGACTGAGCATCGCAGTATTCTAGAATATTCGTCGCTACATGAACGTTTGTAAATATACACCTTTGATTCCACAAGTCTGATGTAGCCACGCATGTTTCTGGCTATAATGGCGACCGAGGAGCACTGATGTTGCATTCCAAGGGATGTTTACTTCCCATTTTCACGCCCGGAAAGCAGGGGACGATGGGCAGACCGTTGTAAGAAGCATATCATCGCTTTATTTTCATTCTTGCATTCACTGCGAAGCTTAATTTCGTTCGAACTACACCAAGCCAGGGGGGGGGGGGGGGCTGCTTTGAGGCTTCGTCACCCTCCCCATAATGGGGAACCCTGCGCACGCCTATCAAGCACAGGGTTGCCGTTGGGTGGACATGAAAAGACGCCAGAACTCACGCCAAAAGTATCCAAAGTAGCCACGTCATTTGATATTATCGCCAAATATCTAGCCACATAGAACAGAAACGGTATTATCAACAGAGCCTTTACTATTGATTAATAAATAAAACAATTTGGAATAAGTAAAACCACAAGCTTAAAAAAGAGCCATTGCGCCAACTGGAAATTTTCGTCGCCAACGGGGTCCAAAAGTAGCCAGTTTGGCGCAAAGTAGCCACCAACGGCAACCCTGATCAAGCACTACACCAGGGGTCGGCAACATGCGGCCCGCGGGCTGCATGCGGACCCGCGCGGCACCATTATGTGGCCCCCGTCACGACGTCACCCCCCCCCCCCCCCCCCCCGCCCATTTCCCTTGTCGCTTCCTATCTGAAGGCTGACATGACATTTTTGACCTGAAATGGGATTTTCGCTAGTAATGCAAGTTTGGTTGCAACTTTGTGACATGCGTGCTGAAAATAAACATGCATGATTTCTAACCCAGTTCTGCAAATTATTGTCATTTCGCCAAACTTTTACGCTTTGCCTGCAAGCCCCCCCCCCCCCCCTCCCCTTCCGATTTGCCGTCCGGTACCCCGCTGTGCAACTTGGCCCTCCGCCTCACAAGGTTGCCGAAACCTGCTCTGCACGATTTGTAATCGATTCGGCCTCGAAAAGCGTTTGCAAAGCCCCCTGCACCACTCACCGACGCGGCATGGACATGCGTTCACGTAGACGCCTCCCTTGAGCTGGAAATCGGTGCATCGTTCGCCGAGCGCAGCGCGGCGAAGGCACTGCCTCGGAGTACGTGTCTGGCCGCCTCCGGTAAACGCCTCCGAGCAGCACCGGGACCGGCACTCGGAGTTGAATCGGCAGGAGCCTCCATCCTCGATGTTCTATTCGCAGAAATGAGCAGCTATGGTGTTTCATGACACAATGGTTGTAGGCGCGCTCTTTCGATCACACAGGGAGGGAAATTACCGAAGCATTTCAAAGGCACATCAGCGAAGGGTGCGTTATTACTCCCTCGATCGCCCTCTCTAAAAAAAAAAAAAAGTTAACTTTTTGATGGAAACCACGTTACAGCATACATAACTCATGACACGTGTCGGTGACATTGTTTGACACCCTGATATGTTTTCTTTATTTTAGGGGCGAAGCTCCTTATGGTAGAGGCTTGTACATCACTCCCCCGGTGTCCCCCCGGTGTCCCCCCCGGTGTAGCCACGCCTAGTGCGATGACGATGACGCTGCCATCACGGCACAGCACATGCAAGGTAACCATTATACGCCATGGCGATGACGATGACGCTGATGACGATGAAGAATAAGCGCGTTCCAGACCACACATTCTCTTTCTGCCGTGGATGAAGACGATCGTGAACGCGCTCTCGCCCGCGAAAGGCAAAACGGCAACGCCGACAACAAGCTGCTACTCCGGCCTAGAGGACGCGGGAAGCGGCGGCTCAACGGCAACAACACATTGTATATACTGTACACACGCGTTGTCGCTCATTTACATGCGCTACTGGGCAATGTCACGGGTGATTTACGGTAAGAACGATCCCCAGTGCTTCGCCCACTCGTCATGATTCACTTCGCGGAAATGCGATTTTTTTTTGTACTCTAGTTAGTAGCAGGAATAAAGAAACCATTTTTCTCATTTCACAACCACTGAGCCCTGATGACCTATTTTGACAGCACGTTAGTAAATCCATAAATAATTGCACGAATGGCTCAATTTTTCGTTTGTGGTCTTCTGAGGTCCTAACCATTAGGAAAACACGCAAAAGAATATCTTGCCGCCAAAATGAAATATTCAGCGCTGAAAGGGCTTACGGAGAAACCTGCGCGCGCCTGCGTAGTTATGCAGGTACACATAAGTAGATAATGTGGCCTCTTTGTACCCAAATCAGTACGCAGATCATGTGTGCCCGGTGGTGGTAACGATAATATAATAATAATTGTCGGGTTTTTACGTCCCGAAACCGAAACCAGTATATGATTATGAGAAACGCCTTTGTGGAGGGCTGCGGAAAATTTGGACCACCTGGTGTTCTTTAATGGGCGACTAAAAATCTAGTAAGTACATCAGCCTCTAGCATTTTCTCCTCCATCCAAATGTGGTCGCCGCGGCCGCGATTCAATACCGCGACCTTCGGGTTAGCAGTCAAGCGCCATAACCACTACACCACCACGGCGGGTAATGAACTAAAGATAAACGCTAACAAAGTGGTAACTGCCTTCGCAGTCAGACATAACTAGGCTCTTTCCCAAGTAATGCAACTGAGGGTTGAGCAAAGCGCGTATCCGACAGAGCACCGCAGCCTCCACAATCGCCAACTGATTGTGTGAAATTTTTTTCGACATCATTTCCGTGACGGAAATACGTCACTGAATTTTTGGTGGACTCCGGTATAAAACACTTTCCTGTTAAAAATAGTGACAATAAATGTTTTTCGCATATTGTCAAGGCCTTCAGCAAGCGCCCCCCCCCCCCTTCACCCTGAAAAAAGATTCCTAGCTACGGCCCTGGTGTTGCCAAACGAAGGAAACACATCCATACATACGACGGTATAGGTTGTTTAGTTGAATTAGCACCGACTAAACTTCACTCACCTGGGCGAGCGGGCCCATAGGGTACCTGGGCGATTGGGCCCAAAGGAACCTGAGTGGTGTTGACTGACGACAATACGACCGCGGCGATGAGCAGCAAAGCGACGGTAGCTCTCTCGTTCATATTGCTAGCCCGTACGGTCAAGTGACGTCTAAAGCAGCGGATCTTTCTGGTTGAAATGCAGACACGTTTCTTTGTCTTCACCCTGACGAGAGGGTCCGTTGAATGCCCTCGCAATTGTGCGCACTCCACGCTATGCGTCGTCTTACAGCTCCGCACGTCCAGCGCTCGACTCAACGAGTCAACAGCCCAGCGATAACTCCCCTAGCGGGGTCCAATACAGAATCCCTCCTCCTCACATCAAACCGCGTATATACGAATTGGTACAGGACAACGCGAACCAAGACCTGTGTGGGGACGGTTAACGGCAGGCAGACACGTGGAACGGCTTCTCTGGCAAGGGCAAGTATATATAACTCCAAACGGGTTCCTTGTGGTAGGCGTGATAGGGGCTTCTCGGCCACCGACGAAGTACGATACGCCGCGAAGTTCGCGCTACGTAGTCTCCCTGACCATGCACCGAATACGAAAGGTAAAAAAGAAAGGTGTATCCGGAAGAGAGATTCCGTCTTGTAACGTTCGTTCATTGCACCGATGTCGTGAAACGATATCTTATGTCACGTCACACGCTTTTCTTTTCTACCTCGATTCGACGGACGTTTTCGCGATGTTGCCGCACTGGTTTTACCAGGCACTATAGTCGATGGTTGCACGCAATATCGCGCATCTGGCATCGGGTTAGATCTTTGGCTGCTTTCGTTGTTTGTCGGGAGACCGGCGAAATCGTACCTGCATGCAGCGGTAATACTGGTTCTATCGCGATGAAAAAAATTTTCGCAGCTTGACTCGCTTGACTGCCTGTCCCATCGTGGGCGGAGCCCACCAACATGATCTCGGGGAGCCCTCCGGCTCTCTAGATCCGAGTTCCTCAGGACTGAAATGAAGTTCTTATCATGTCATCCCATGTCAGGCTCGCACTACGTCGTGCAAGGCTGGGGACACAGCAGAGCTGGTGGGTACGTGTCAGCTTCTCTTGTTTATCTGTGCAGAATGCTTGGCCGGTCACTGAGCGCGAGCCGGTTCGTCGTGACGAAAATTTTCTATCTACGACACAAGGCAGACCTCGACCGTAAGAGTTCTGCTGTAGAGAGAGAGAGAGAGAAAAGTCAAGTGAAAGGCAGGGAGGTTAAATAGAAGAAAGTTTCCGGTTTGCTACCCTGCACTGGGGAAGGGGTGAGGGGGGGGATAGAAAGGTAAGGAGGGAAAAAGAAAAGAGGAATTGAGGAAAAAGAAAATAGAAAGAAAGAAAACGCGCGCACACTCAAGCACGGGAGTGTCATAGTCGTTTAGCAAGTCCGGTGTACCGCAGAAACCTCAGCAGCGCCTTCGTCGCTTTCTGGTTTGAAGCTCGAATGTTCCTGCACTCCAAAATTGACTGCTCGGAAAGCGGCCGGTCATCGAGCCGTGCTAACGTTGCCGAAAGTTGTTGCCTCTGGGAGCTTTAATGAGGACAATCACATAGGACGTGTGCAACGGTTTCGTCACTGCCACAGTGAAGTTCTGCTGTAAAAACATTATATAGTGCGTATGCTAAGAAATGGTTAGGCACCATCAAAATCAATGACAACCGCAAAAACTCGCAGGGTACCTTACGCACTCACCTAAGACGACCGGAAGGCGAAAGCCATGTTCTTTTTCTTTTCAGTATATGTATTGATCCTGCCCCGCCACCATCCGGAAGCTGTGGGCACCTAGCGTGGTTTTCCTCGGCCTCCCAGGATCGGAGGCACGCCATTTGGGTTTGCGCTGGCTCCGTGATCGGCACACCATGACGTCATGATGATGTCACAAGTTCTGGCGATCTGTGACGTCGTGATGACGTCATATGTGGCGTCATCACTCATGTTGACGCCGCCTACGCGGGACGCCGGTCATTTTTCGCGTTTGATGAGGCATCCAAGTATTTCGCCTTAATAATACTAATAGACTAGCATTCCGCTGCAGACAGGTGGCGTAAAAGCATGCGCACGAGAAACCACGTCGACAAAGTTTCGTAATAGTGTACTAGAGGGAAATCTGGCGCTAGTGTTTGTGGGAGGTGCAACGCATGGCGCTCCAGCCAGCGTGTGAATTATGTGTAGTAAGCTTTAGCATAAGTTTCGTTTCTTAAGGATCCGTGTGGCTCCGAGAGTCCTGCCACCGCCTTGTCGCAAGACGAATGCGCAAAAGTTCAACAGTCCCACTTCACCACTTTGACCCGTTTAGGCTAATTCGAAACAGCTCGCGAGGTTCACAACGGGCCAACCTTTTATTCGAAACAAAAGCCAAACTAAAGCAATAAACAAAGTCACAAATGCGCTTGAAGCCCCAAGCAGGAAGTCTACGCTAATTCGTTTATTACTAGTCATTCCCGTGGTGGCTGAACGATGGCAGTACCACAGTTCCTTCTAGCAAATATTGTAGGAAACTATATATTTAGGCCTATATCTGTGCCTCTTCTGCAACAAAACCTTGCTTTGCCCGTGAAAATCCTCTAAGGTTTGACAAAGTGTACGTCTCTCTTTAGCTGGGCATGTGATGACTAAACTTCGAAATTGAAAAACATAGCAAAAGATGGAAGACCGGCAAAAGTGTTAACATGATATATAGTAATTGTTCAAGAGAATATGCATACATTTAAGGGCTCGTTTTGTTAATGAGAACTGCATCATTGTCTGTTAGTTCTCAATAGTAATTGTTGGTGTTTTACGTCCCAAAACCACGGTATTGCCTCGACACTAACATTTTAGTGGAGACCGTGAGACACGACCTTGAGAGGCACCGTAGTGGAGGGATACGGAAATTTCGACCCCCTAGAGTCCCCTTAACGTGCACCAAAATCTAAGTACACGGGCCTCAAACACTCCGCCTTCATTAAAATGCGGCTGCCACGGCCGGGATTCGATGCCGTAACCGCAAGAACACTGTGGCGGGTTGTTATATAGTTTTTGTGTAGTTTCTATATAATCAAGATATTCATCTTCGCGTTTGTCGATATGTCAACAATCTTCAAAACGCGATCATCAAGTAAGTAAATCAGCCATTCCGCAGTCAGATTGCTGTGCGCTTTCAAAAGCGCCCGTTTATTAAGCTTCGGGATCCGGCTCCATCGTCTTGAGAGTCCCGAGCAACTTGAGCGCCGATCTGTGCTCGTCTTACTCCTGCTTGCAGTGTCCGTCCCTTCCGCAGTAACCTTGCAAAAAGGAAAACAGAATCACGTTAATTAGCGAGAAAATTCAGGCAGATCGAACTCGTCCCGTCTTTGAATGTGAGAGAAACCATGAACTATACATTAGACGCGCGTATAACTTCTTAATTGAACCTCCATATAATTAACACGGATATAGAGAATTGTTGGGTATAACAATATAAATTCAATAACTGTTGAGCCGCGATTACGTTTATAACGCATACGTTTATAACGAATAGTGCATATTACGAACATTTTCCAGCGTTTGATGCTACTAAGTTAGCATGAGATTCTACCGTATTGACGTCTTTATTCGGCATGTACATCACTTTCCATTGTCATGGCAACAAGGAATGCAAAGGCGATGAATGCTGAAGTATGAGAAATATATGGAATATTTGCAGCGTAAGACTTGGCAGAAAACTCAAAAGTCGTTAGAGTGCGACAGAATGAATACAGTGTTGCTCAGAGGAGAGTGCACATTAGCTGAAGTTAGTTAGAATTAGCGAACACTTACCACCATTAAGCCAATATATACGACAAGACACATAGACAGGAGTCAGAGGAAGGTGGAAGCTTGGGATGAAAAATTCGCGAACAGTACGTGTGCTGGAGCAGACTTTTAGACAAGCGGACTTGGCTTCTTCAAGGCTGCAGCCTCGAAGAACACAAGTCCGCGTCGAAACGTCGGTTCCGAGCACACCTCCTGTTTGCGCATTTTTCACCACCCATAGAGTTTCAAAATAGCATACTAGAGAGAAACCTGCCACCAGTGGCGTAAATCATGGGGGGGGTCAGGGGGGGTCCTGACACCCCTTGTGCTCAGGCTGGGGATGACACCCCCCTGCAAGTGTCCCCCCCTTGAAATTTCTCTTTCAAACATTTTATATCTGAATGACTTGACAGTTAAGTATAGCGCGTTCAATATTTTTAAATGCGAAGCATTTCTTAGCGAACTTCGGCGACTTTGAGCGCATCTATCTATCTAGCTATCTATCTATCTAGCTATCTAGCCGCCTACGACTTTGTGCTCTCCTGGCCGTATCGTTAATGGGATTTATACCAAATTTGGTATGGCATAACATGACCGTATTGCGAACATAAATGGCTGGTCATATCATGAAAGTCATGACTAGCTTGTCATGAAAAGCATGATTTACCTGCCACGCTCATGGCGCGCTCCCGGCCGTTTGGTTAGCTTGATATACACCAAATTAGGGATAGAGTGACGTGACTGTATGATGAATATAAATGACCAGTGGTAATATGGAAATCATGACTTGTCATGTGCGACATGACTTGCATGCCACGCTCATGGCGCGCTCGCGGCCGTTTCGTTAGCTTGATATACACCAAAATTGGTATTCAGTGACGTGACTGTATGACGAACATAAATCATCAGTGGTAATATGGAAATCATGACTTGTCATGTGCGACATGACTTGCATGCCACGCTCATGGCGCGCTCGCGGCCGTTTCGTTAGCTTGATATACACCAAATTTGGTATTGCGCGACGTGACTGTATGACGAACATAAATGACAGGTCCTAACATGTAAAACATGACATGCAAATTTTGTAAAGCATGATTTGACTGCTTCGCATTACATCGATTCCCACAGTGCGTGGGATCTGCCGGTTTTTAATGTCTGTTTTTTTATTTGTAGCGTGTATTAATTGGTGTTCAATACCCCTCAGCTGTGCGAGACTATTGAAATCGCAACTGCCACGAGATCGGTTTCAGAAAATACTCTACAGAACAATTAAAATTACGTGAGCTAGGTACCCATAAGTTCGTTTTTCAATTTCATTTCAAGGCATCATTTTAATTTTTATATAGGAAAAAATAAAACATACACAACATTTATAAGAACAAAATGGCCGCCATGGCAAGATGTGGGTTCCCCTATTTTTAGGTTGTGGGTTCCCCCCTTGTGATTTTTGTGGATTTACGCCACTTCCTGTCGCTATCTGTGGGAGCAGGAACGTGCGGCACTTCAGCCAGTACGGGAATGATGGGTAGTACGCGCATTTGCATAAGCTTCATTCGTTCGGCTTCGTGGGGCTTGCGGCCGCTTAGACGCAAGACGAAGTTGAGCGAAAGTTCAGCAGTCACACTTCATTGCCTCGACCCTTTTAGGCTCGCCAATTCAAATCAGCTCACAAAGTTCAACACGAGCCGTTATTTTATCCGAAACAAATGACAAAACACAACAATAAACAAAGCCACAAGTACGTTAGAAGCCGCAAGCACGAAGACCGAGCAAATCTTTGTACTACCCATCATTCTCATGGTGACTTAACCATCGCAGCACCACAGTTCCCTCTAGTAAATATTGTAGGAAACTCTATCACGACACCAGCTGACATTAGCGATGAAGTGGCCAATGTATCGCAGCGCAAGTCGGCATGTGCTGATAGTAAGTCAACATGAGATGCTGTGTCGCATTTATTCAATACTAGTCAGCAATGAGCCAACATTAGCGAGCTCTAGCCGATATTAGCCATGATTTAGTCAACACTTGCCAAGATCAACCACTCCTAACTAGTGCTGGTAGCATAAGAGTAAAACCGTTTGCCTGCTTGACTTTTTCCGCTGGACTTCTGCATATCGTATCGTTTTGCAAAAGAAACGTACTTGTGTTTGTGCGGACACAACTTGACCTCGAGCCGGTGATGATAACAGCTTATCATCGCAATGTATGCGCTGATATTATCTCGTGGCATATAACCTTTCCTAGCACGGTATCGCAATACGACGACGCAATTTACTTCACTACATTTTCGATAAGTGTCACCACTCACTGCTCGTTCTCAAATTCGCCTTTTGTTCCGCCACGGTGGAATCAGTGGCTACGGTGCTCGGCTGCTGACCCGAAGGTCCCGGGTTCGATCCCGGCTGCGCCGGTCGCATTTCGGTGGAGGCGAAATGGTAGAGGCTCGTGCATGTACTGTGCCGAGACCTCGCCTTACAGCTCTTCATATACTGCTTTACAGGGGGCGTAGCGAGCGGTCATGGTTACTCGGTGACGCTTCCGGAATACCCCACAACCTCCAGCCCCCATACCCACCCAGCAACTCGAAAACCATTCGTAGGCTATTCTATATCCAGAAGTTTTCTACTGTTCAGAATATACACGAATCCAAACATATATCATTTAATGGCATTCGATTTGCACATTGTTCCAGTCACTTCTGGTAGCTACACGATTTGTAATTTATTCCACCACGAAAACTATAGCATTTTGACATTCCATGCCCTACTCACCGACGCGGCAGGGACAACCGTTCACGTAGATGCCACCCTTGATCTGCTCGTCGCTGCATGGCTCGCCGATCTCAGCGAAGCGACGGCACTGCCTCGGACTGCCTGCCTGGTCGCCCCTGGGGAACACCTTCGAGCAGCACTGGGATCGGCACTCCATGCTGAATCGGCAGGAGCCCCCATCCTCGATGTTCTGTTTGCAAAAAGAAATCGCCCAGTGAAAGTTATTGACACTGTTATGCCTTCGGTAATGTAGGCAGAGAAGGATGTACAGCCGCCCATTTTTTTAACCTGAACACGCAAGCATCGACCACCGAGTCAATAAGCGCCGATTCCCGGCGTCTTGGTGTACGGTTCTCGGAACAACCTGGCAGAAGGCAGCTGCACAGGACTGTTCATCAGGCACATGCGCGTAATCTCGTTAATTTCACCGCCGTGCTTCGTTATACGGCGATTATCGACTGGGCGGTCGACGCTCGCGCGTTCAGGTTAAAAATATGGGCGGCAAAAATATGAGCCGCGTCCACGCTTATGCAGAGCGCTAAAGCTGCCGGCCTTGCACTGGAGGGCGACACCTTATGGTGCTTGCGGCCATAGGCGTGCGCACGAGGGGGGGCAGAGGGGGCGGCCGCACCCCCCCCCCCCCCCAAGTTACCTAAGAAGGGGGGGGCGCAAAGTCGGCCCTATACATTGACTTAATAGGGGAGGAGGGCGCAGCAACGAACCTTCGCCCCCCCCCCCCTCCCCCCCGCCCTGAAGGGGAACCTGTGCACGCTTATGATTGCAGCGTCTGACGTAGTGTGCCCAGGAGCATACGCAGCCTAATAGACATGCTGACCTGCTTTGCACGAGTGACAATATTGAAAGGTGCGCTTGTCTAACCGAAGATGCACGCTCCCTCGTGGCGCTTTCGGCATCTCGATTGCAAAAGATGACGTATTTCGACTGGTGGAACACGCGCCTAGTCAGGCGCGTGTTATCAGTCGAAACGCGTCATCTTTTGCAATCGAGGCCCCTTTTGATAGTTGTTTCGATAGAACAATCGAGGCGTCTTCTGATAATTGTACCAATTGTCCGCCTCGGTGGTGCAGGTGATAGCGGCTCCTCTCGGCTACCGGCGAAGCACGACACGCTGTAAAGTTCAAGCTCGCTCCGTAAACATGCAGCGAATACGACAAATTAGAAACAAAACAAAACAGCGTCTATCCGGACGAGAGATTCACAAGAAAGTCGAGGGTTCGATCCCAGCCGCCATGCTAGAAGCCGGGGAATTATGCGATGTCAGCGCATGTTAAAGAACAACCAATGGCAGAAACTTCCGGAGTCCTTAGCTTTCGCAGCGAGTAAACTTCACTCACCTGGGCGATCGGGCCCACAGCTACCTGTCCGACGAATTTTGTAGATACCATGGCAACGGCAAGAAGCAGCAACGCGGCAGTCACTCTCGCGTTCATATTACTCGCCTTTGCAGTTACGTAACGCCGAAAGCAATGTATCTTTCTCGGTAGAACGCAATTACGTTTCTTAACCTCGTGGAGAAAGAGCGTGCTTTTACGCCCTCCACGCGTCGTCTTCTAGCTCCACATGTCCGGCGTTCGACGAGTCGACAGCCAAGCGATAACTCGCCCTAGCGGGGTTCAACAGAGAAACCATCCTCCTTCCCACGAGCTGCTTGTGCACGACATTGGATCACACGCGCCCTTTCCGGGCAACGCGAACCAAGACCTGCGTGCCGACGATTGCAGGAAGGCACAGAATTACAAACACCTATCCGGCAGGAACAAATATATATAACTCCAAACGGGTTTCCTGTGGAAAAAGGTGATAGCGGCTCCTCTCGGCTACCAGCGAGACACTGCACGCCGTAAAGTTCAAGCCCGCTCCGTAAACATGCAGCGAATGCGACAAATTAGAAACAAAACAAAACGACGCCTATCCGGAAGAGAGATTCAGTCTTGTAACGTCCGTTCATTGCCTCGCAGCTGACGACAAGCGATATCTTACTTCACGAGCTCTTCTTTCTTCACTTCGAAGGAAGTTTTGCGACGTTGCCACGGTGATTTTAACGGAACTGTTGCAACGTAGAATAAATATATGCTCCGCCCTCAGCCGTCGCTTTACCACCCGGAGAGAATTTGCATTGACGTCCTAGCCAATTGTATTTGCTCATTTCCGTGACGCCAAGAACCTTACGAGCATTTCCGGTAGGTTATTTTTCCACAGACCCACATGGTTCTGTAGCTTGGTTTTCGGTCGCAAACTTGAGCTTCCTCTGGCAAATTTCAGCAAAGATTTCGAAATCACTACACAGCCAAACGTAATATTTTGGGTAGGGACGACGAACTTTTAATTAGTAATAATATTCGTAGTACTTAGATTAGCAGCGAAAAAGTCATTATAGTTAGGACAGAAACCACCTACTATTCCCCTCTTACGCCGATGAATGGCAGGCACGCCGCAGTTCTAGGGGCGGAGCATGCATTTATTCTTAGGTCGTAACAGACTAGAGTTGATGGTCGCACGCAAATACCGAGCATTCAGCACAGGTTGAATCCTTGGTTACTTTCGTTGCTCGTCGGGACACCGCGGCAATCGTATACCTGAAGCTGCAGTAAAACTGGTTGGTTTCGCGACCGAATAAAACTTAAAAGCAGCTACGATAAGAAAAAGGGTTAAGCGCTGCCCGAATCATTGATAACCGTAATAAAACTAATAGACTAGCACTCCATTGTAACCGCATCACACCTACAGGTGATGGAAGAGGGTACAGGGGGTCAAAAGTTCCCAGGCCACTATCCCATGAATTCCTATGGCAGCGTGGCCTGGGTGACCCCCCCCCCCTGTACGTACTAAAACCCTGGCCGACATCTCTGCCTCTCCTGACCTTACTATCCACATTAAAATCCCCTAGGGATGCCCCACAGTGTACGACTCTGTTTAGCGGGGCCCGAACATTTGGGTCGAGTATTTTTCGAAATCACGCCATCACGTCGTTCCAAGTGACGGCAAAACTTCGAAATTCAAAAATAGCGCGAAAGACGGAAGACCGGCAAAAATATTACAAGAAAATATAGTAATCGTTAAACGTTTTACGTCCCAAAACCTATTATATGATTATGACAGATGCCGTATAGTGGAGGGCTTCGGAAATTTAGACGAACTGCTGCTCCTTTAACATGCACCGACATCACACAGCACACGGGCCTCTAGCATTTGGCCTCCATCTAAACGCGACAGCCGCGGCCTGGGTCGAACCCGCTACCTTTGGTTCTAATCTGCGCTGTTCTAAGGTATCAATCAGCCGAAGCAGCGATTAAAGCTTCACTTGCCTTTGCAACCGGGCCCACGGGGACTTGTCCCATGTCCCCGAATGCAGACGCCATTGCCACAACGACAAGCAGCAGCAAAGCGACAGTCGAGATCTTGCTCATTTTGCCTGTATAGTAGCGCGACTCCAAAAGCAGCGGATCCTCTTCGATAGAACGCAATTATGCGGTTCCCTGAGCCTGATGAGTGTGTGGCTTACCCTCCCACTTATATAGGCCGTTCAATAACAAGGTCAGCCCACAAAGGCGTCATCTACATTATCGTCGCCTTATCCGCCCTTCGCTATTGTGTGAACTGCTGATAACAGCTTATCGCGAATCAACTCGACCGGCTGCAATCCATTAGCGCTACGGTAACAGCATCCGAGGCGATTAATGTGTTTCCTGTATGGAACTGTCCCGCGATGACGTCGAAGACTTTGAACCTGTCCTTGACTTTAAGTCTGTGGTTTTTATATCAGTTTGTTGTAATGTACCACTCTGGGCTTTTATCTTATGATCTTTTTAGAGTGCTATATTATGTTCAGATTCGTAGATGTCGCGTGATCTTTAACCTTAACATTATCGTTGCTCTTGGTGCTGTATTATACCACCTGAAATGCCTTTTTTTTTGTTTTCTACCCCAAAAAAGTACAAATCGGGCCCTGCATGTGCTAGACTTAATGATTAGTTCATTAATTATTTATTAATTAATTAACCAAGTCGTTTAGCATTCTTCCCCTTGTTCTACGTCTTCCTTTTCTTATTCGTTTTTCTTGCGGGCGTCGCGAAAGTGAGTGGCGGAGCGCGTTCAGCAGTGGATTCTAAAGGCCTGACCACACGTACCCGTTGCAGCGCGTCAGCGCGCGTCTTTCTGACGCGGCGCCGCGCCCTCTCCCTATGGTGAGAGAGGGCGCGTGGCTACGTTGCGAAGCTGCACGCCCTCTCTCTCCATAGGGAGAGGGCGCGACGCCGCGTCGAAAAGCTACGCGCTGACGCGCTGCAACGGGCACGTGTGGTCAGGCCTTTATGGAGAGAGAGGGCGCGCAGCTTCGCGTAGCCACGTGCCCTCTCTCTATAGAGAGAGGGCGCAGCGCCGCGTCAAAAACCCACGCGCTGACGCGCTGCAACGGGCACGTGTGGTCAGGCCTTAAACCTACTGATTTCCACTTTCCCCCCACCCACGTGTAGGGTAGCCAACCGAGCCCAGCTTGGTTAACTTCCCTATCTTTCCTCTTCGTTTCTCTTCATCTCTCTCTCCTACTGACAAATTATTATTGTCTGATACGCGTACCCAAATGCACAAGGACTCAGGGGAAACAGGTAGAGAGCAGGCTGACAGCTGCCACGTATAGACGGTCGCAAACTAAGAATAAATACGAAATCCACCCCCCAGTACTGTAACGCGCCTGTCATTCATACAGAACCGTACTTGGTGGTTCCCGTTGAAACCTTGAGCACTTATTCGCTGCTAATGGGAATAGTGAGCATATTACGAATTAAGTGTTCATCGTTCCTTAAGTGTTACGTTTGACTGAGAAGTGAGGTAATACTTGCTGAAATTGGCCAGCAAGTTTTCGACCAAAAGCTAGCGACAGAGACATGTGCGCGTATGGGAAAGTAGCCTACTTGAAATACGCAAGACGTGCTTGACGTCACGTGGTTAAGCTATTGAAATTGGATGTGACATTTACGCAAATCCTTTTTGGGTGGGAACAGGGACGACTGTGGGTGGAGCTTATATTTAGTCATATGTTGTAATCGACTATACAGGGGTATAATGCCTGCCTACTGTTTCCAGAGACGGGAAGAGATTGTCGAGATGAAGGATAGGAGGAGAGAGAGAGCAAAAATATATAGGAAAGAACATACAAAAAAAAAAAGACGAAGACTTGGACAAAAGAAAGTAAAAACCCGAGAGAAAAACCCACGCATCTTCCACGAAGTGAATCATGACGAGTGGGCGAAGCTAGGCTCTAAGGTCCATGATGTCTACGTTGAAGTCACCGACTAGTATAAAGGGTTTGTGCTTGCAGGTGTTTTATATTGTTCTGTCACAATTATGATTGATATTAGTCTGGTAAACCTTTTTTTTGTGTGTCACATATGTTACCCGAGCGTTGCCCCATATAATGTGAATTGAGTGACATAAAGTGACATAAAGTGACATGAAGAGTCGACGACAAAGCTAGGTCCTAAGGTTCATAATGTCTACGTTGAAGTCGCCGACAAGAACAAAGGGTTTGTGCTTGTAGGTGTTCTATATTGTTGTGTCACAATCATGGTAGATATTAGTCTATTGTAAAACCGCCTTTTGTGTCTCACCTATCGTACGTTACCCGAGCGTTCCCGAGCGTTGCCTCATATAATGTAGCCGTGACAACGGACACCGGACAAGCCTCGCCCCTAAGGTGCTTCGCCCCTAAAAAGAAACGTCATTGAACGGGTGGTCAGATCCGTTTTATCCATAAAAGTCAGCAGAGCCCGGTGGGCTTGGTCACGTCGAGCGGCACACTCTCTCGGAAAGAGGTGATCGTCAAGGATCGCACACTTACATTCAATCAGTCGATATTCCTTAACCAGCAAAGACCCGCGACGTTACCAAATGCGGGACACTTGAATGTAAGACGCTCAAGTGTTTCGCAAAAGCCACAAAGTGTTCGCACCAACGACGTCCTTGACGGTATGAGCGCTTGCGCGCCAACACAGAGCTGACAAAGACCCTATCGCGTCAAATAAATAAATTAAAAACACGTGCACACACGGGCTGATAAAAAAAAACACACAGGGTCTCTTATGCATTCGCCTATGACGACTCGAAGGCGAAAGCCATCTTGTTTTTCTTCTCAATCGTTGCACTTGATCCTGCCCCGCCCACCTCCGAAAGCTTTCTGCACCTAACATGGTTTTGCACTGCCTCCGTGATCGGCCCACCTTTTGGCCAAGTGACAATGCCATGTGATGACGCCATCATGTGACGACATAGTGACGTCATTATGACATCATAATTACATCACAAATTTCGGTGAAATGTGACATCTGCTGAAGTTATATGGCGACGGCAGCACGTGCTGATGATCTATTCCATCACTCGTGTTGACGCCGACGCCGCCGACGGTTCATTTTCGCGTTTGGTGAGGTTTACGCCTTAATATTGTTCTCTAAGGTTTTGTCGATTTCAAGGTTGTAATATTTGTTTTTTGTGCACCTGAAGCGTACGTGACTTATCTTCCTGGACGCTTCTATTTCGCATCGGATTGCAAAAGGAAGGCGCAAGTGTTTGTACGGACACAACTCAATCAGGCGATGATAACAGCGTATCGTCGTAATGTGCGCGCGAATATTATCTCGTGGCATATAACCTTTTCTGGTGCGGTGTCTCAATGCGAAGAGCCAATTTACTCCAGTACATTTCCACTTGGTGACGTCGCGATAGAATTCCGAACATACAACGCAAGCGCAGTCGTTTCTTAACCAAAACGAATATGATACACTTGAGTACAGAGAATGTAAAATGATATAATCGTGTTTTTTGTAGGTGGTCATCAGGCTTGACCAGAAGTTTGACGTGTTTCTCCGTCCATGTTACTTTCGTTAATGAGTATTATGTCCCCTACAATCTTAATCATGTCCTGCGTAATGTGCTACTTATAACCAGGACACTAGACCTATTTCGTGTAGTTTCCTGGCTATAGCTAGCAGTTTAAGCGGGGCTTGATTAAGAGTATCAGAAGGCGATCAACAATATAGTAACTAGTGCATCAATGTGTGGTATATATTTCAATTTAATAGATGATTTGAAAGAGGCCAATGCGAGTCATTAACTGTAATTATGAACACTGGGCTGATGGGGCCTAAATGTTGTTACTACGGGTTCAACGTCATTTTTATTTTTCTTGCAAAGTTCTTAATGTATTTCCGTAGACCGTAAGAACACTTAATATCCGTGGCTGAAGGGGATAAAAAGAAAACACGAATGCCGGACCTTTTGCATATTATACGGTGGAAAGTTGAATAACGTAACTTTTCGTATAATTAACATTCCATATCCACTGCGTTATCTGCGAATGCGACGTGCAAGACAGGAAGAACTGTAAAAAGATAAGAACATAGAAGCAGCGAGCTGTTACTTGTGAGGGAGTCGGTGCACAGTAGGCGTTTCCATTCGAAGAAAGGGCTAAAATATTTTAATTATACCGGTGTCTGTAAGAAAGAGAAATTCAGAGGAAGACGGAAGCTTGAGCGATAGAGGTAAAGGAAAGACAGAAATGTTAACCAGAGGAAGACTCCGGTTTGCTACCCTGTACTTGGGAAAGAGGAAAAGGGGGTGTAAAAGAATGAAAGAGAGGAAGAAGAGTTCGTGAAAGTAGGCAAAAAAGAAAAAGTAGTGACTGGAGCACCGTCCGAGTACTACGCAGCAACATTGTTCGCGAACAGTCACAGTTTGTTGATCAGTCCGGTTGCTTGCAGAAACCGCATCAACGCCTTCAGAGCGGCTCGTGTTGCAGACCGGGTAGGCCAGGGCCCCAGGGTTTTGTTCTCTGTGAGGGGGGCGGTTGTCCAGCTGGCCCAGTGCGGCTGAGAGGGTTGCTCTTTCGCAGTTGAAGCGGGTGCAGTCACAGAGAAGGTGCGCGACTGCTTTCGCTGCATCCCGCATACTTCACATGACGGGCTGTCAGCCATTCCAATCAGAGATGAATAGGCATTTGTGAACGCCACTCCAAGCCACAGACGCGCCAGCAAGGTACTGTCACGTCGTGATAGGCTGGGCGGGATACGTAGCTGGAGGTCAGGGTCCGAAGTATGCAGCCGTACACTTGTGAATGTCGGTGAATGCCACAAGTCCAACATTAGACGACGGGCTAGCGCACTAAGTTCTTTTGCGACGTCGGATCTTGAAAGGGGAGTGACGACACTGCTAACACCGTCGTGGGCGGATCGGGCAGCTTCGTCCGCTTGGTCATTTCCCTGAATGCCACAGTGACTAGGCAGCCACTGGAATATTACTTTGTGCCCTTTTTCGATTGCTTCATGATGGACTTGTCTGATTTCCGCAACGAGCTGCTCATGGGAACCATGACGTAAGGCGGAGGGTAGACCTTTGGAGAGGGCTGCTCTGTATAAATAGTTTACCTGCGAAGCTGAAATGTGCGGCTCCGGTGATGATCACTGGGTCCAGGCCCGTAGCCAGGAATATTTTCAGGGGGGGGGGGATTGAAGGCCTTGAAAAACACTTATTTTTGATTGTTTATTCTCGGTAAAACACCCCCCCCCCCCCCCCCCTCTTCTCCGAATTTCGGGTAGGGGGGAATGTGTTTCATGCTTCACAAACATGCGCGTCCCATGTACAGACGTAATAGTACGAAATGTAATATCGCAGTAAAACGTGGTAAAAGCGTGCATAGCCGCTGGGCGAAACATCATGTGAATAGTATAACGAGTTGGTGGCTTGAAGCCGGCCATCCATTACGAAAGTAACACACATCACTACGCGTGTACCCGACGAGCACGTAGCGGGTGCATCGCAACGCCAAAAAAGTGTCACGCGCGTAATTGCTGCCATGCGACTCGTTACAAAGGGCACAAACATAAGTGCGCGCGTTCTCTTACACACACGTAGTGGGTAGGGTAAGGCGGGGCAAAATGAGACACGGGGCAAAACGCGACATTTTGGCTTTGCCGACCTCTATAGCTAATACAGAAAGCACTTTTCTTTGTTTTTATATTTCATCGAGAGGTGCTGGTAGTTGTCCACCTTTTTATGTGTAAAAGTTGATGATTTCTCACAGCGTTCGCGTTAAAAAAAATTACGCGGCTGGTGTCGAATGTGTTCGTGACCTGTCAAAAAGGGGCGAAATTTTGCTCGGCCAAATTTTCGGATCCGTGCTTGAGGCTACTCTGGCGTCAGTACAACAACGTAAGTATTTATATTGTTACTTTATACTACTAGCTACATGCCACCAAAATTTTAGTTCATTTGGTGCGCGGGGCCAAAGCGGAAATTTTTTTGAATTTGGGCATGTGAGGGGGGGGCAAAACGCGACAAAAAGGCATTGAATTGCCCTTAGAGAGTGTCTTATTAAGTGAACCATTTGCTTACACTCATTATATATTTTATTTTATTGTTTAGTAGGGTTCGGACGCACAAGAGAATATTATATAGAGCTTCCTGGGAGGAAAACGGCGTGAAAAAGCACTGATTGCTGTTCAGGACACTCACTCCATTCGCGCTGCATCGAGGTTTTTCCGCGTTCCCAAGGATACTCTCAAGAGGCGAACACAAAATTGGAAGAATCTACAAGTCAAGTCGTTCACAAACACGTCTCGGCATCGAGTTTTCCTCCAATACCAAATTTAAAAAAGAAGCACTAGAAAATTCGAATCTAGCAGAGTTTTAAATTCATTGCCTCACGAAGCCCGGCTAACGAAGTTGAAAGCCACGAAAAGCCCGTGCAGTTCTGCACCAAAACGGCAAAAGGAGGCGAAGAAGATGCGTCATAACATATCTAGCGTCCAATCGTTGAATACCAATGAAGTGCAAGCTTTCAAGAAAATACAACAATAGCACGAAGAAAGACTTCAACGAGCGGCAGCGGACATACTTTCTTGCTGACGCATGCCATTTTCCGAAAGCCAGTATACTAAACAAATACGCACATTTCACGCCAACTATATTATTCTACTTCCCTATTCGCCTGCTTTCGCCAGCTGTGTTAGTTTGAAAAACCGATCAGCGTTTGCGCAAAGTCAACATGACAATCTCTGGGGAGCGTACGCGAGTGCTTTGAGAAGAAGTGAGCTGAACTTGTGTGGAACAGCGTTTTCGCTGTCTTATTGGTGATGCCTAGAAGGGACTAATTTACAAGTGTACGTGCCCTACATCGATAACTTCCCGATAATACCTGTCATTTTCTTACACTTGAGTCCACGTCGATCTCGATGGAGCACAGCACGGGGAAAACGGAAAGCCGGCTTCAGGTATCATTTTTTTATACATAACTTTATTTATTTATTTATTTATTTATTTATTTATTTATTTTATTTTTTTTATTTTTTTTTTTTTGAGAGAGAACGATATGTTCAGGAATCATCACCGATTGACAGTCTGTGACGCAGAGACGATAATTCCCCCCACCACGGTGGTCTAGTGGTTAAGGTGCTCGACTGCTGACCCGAAGGTCGCGGGATCGAATCCAAAGTGCTGGCGCCGCATTTCGACTGAGGCGAAATGCTAGAGGCCCGTGCACTTAGATTTATACCCCTGTCACACGTGGCAACTAAAGTGCACTTTGAGCGAGTGCACTAATACCCCTGTCACACGTGGCAACGTAAGTGCACTTTGAACGAGTGCACTTCGCCGCGAGTGTCATTTGCACGCTGTCACACGAGAAAGTTTAGTGCCACTCGCTGCAAAGTACACTTGCCGGCAAGTGTGTTCGCAAACCTCACTTCGCTGCGACGGAGTGTGTAGCCTCGTTAGCAGTGGCTTGCGCATAAATACGCTATTGCATGAAGCGGCGCTCATAGTATTTTTTAAACCATTGCTTTGTTATTAGGAATACTGATATGTATTAAAACAAGTCATACAACAACGAAAAACCTCGCTACTCTCGCCCTCGGGCAGTTTGCGGCCACGTCCGCTAGGGGGATGCGGGAGCGCATGCCGTGTAATGGCCGTGTCTGTCGTATTGTTTACTTCCTTGCACACTTGCACATGTGTTGGTCACTCGTTCTCTAGTCATTTGTGATGGCGTGTGCCACTGGTGCTACTTTCACGAAGACAGCGTGTCCGATGCTGTAACAAATATATGCTGCGCTACTAATCGGCCAATTGCCACTGTCATCATTTCCAAAGTACACTTCGCGTTCTCGTGTAGCAGCGCACCGCCAAAGTGACACTTTGTGAGCGTAAGTACACTCGCTCAAAGTGCGCTTAAGTTGCCACGTGTGACATAGGTATTATTAACGCTCACAAAGTGTCACTCTGGCGGTGCGCTGCTACACGAGAAAGCGAAGTGTACTTTGGAAATTATGACAGTGGCAATTGGCGGATTAGTTGTGCCCGTGTCACAGCGTCGGACCACGTTGTCTTCGTAAAAGTAGCACCAGTGGCACACGCCATCGCAAATGACTAGAGAACGAGTGACCTACACATGTGCAAGTGTGCAAGGAAGTAAACAACACGGACGGACGCGGCCATTACACGGCATTGCTCCCGCATCCCCCATAGCGGACGTGGCCGCAAACTGCCCGAGGGCGAGCGTAGCGAGGTTTTTCGTTGTAGTATGACTTGTTTTAATACATATCAGTATTCCTAATAACGAAAACAATGGTTTAAAAATACTGTGAGCGCCGCTTTATGCAATAGCGTATTTATGTGCAAGCCACTGCTACCGAGGCTACACACGACGTCGCAGCGAAGTGAGGTTTGCGAACACACTTACCGGCAAGTGTACTTTGCAGCGAGTGGCACTAAACTTTCTCGTGTGACAGCGTGCAAATGACACTCGCGGCGAAGTGCACTCGCTCAAAGTGCACTTACGTTGCCACGTGTGACAGGGGTACAATAAGAACCTAAGGTGCTCGAAACTTCCGCAGCCCTCCACAGCCCTCGCAATAATATCGTGGTATCGGGACTTAAAACCCCAGAAATTATTACTACTAGATATGAGAATTCCAATTACGCCGGCCTCGTCTTGCAGAACGCATGGTCCTCAACGTTATCTCATTCTGTTCATGTTTTCCTCCTGTTTCGTCAGTGTAGGGTAGTAGACCGTCCAGAGTCCTGTTAAACCTCAGTACAGCCTTTCATTTAAGATTATATCTTTCTCTCTTGCGGCATCTGTACTCTTTAAATTGAAGAAGCCCGCTGTGCAGCAGCTGTGAGTGAGTGAGTGAGTGAGTGAGTGAGTGAGTGAGTGAGTGAGTGAGTGAGTGAGTGAGTGAGTGAGTGAGTGAGTGGAGTGAGTGAGTGAGTGAGTGAGTGAGTGAGTGAGTGAGTGAGTGAGTGAGTGAGTGAGTGAGTGAGTGAGTGAGTGACTGATTGAGCTTGTACTGAATTGACAAACGTGAGTTTTAAAAAATTGGCTTTAGATTCACGGTCATGAAGGACTTATTCAGCGATGGCAGTTCATATATCCCCCCTTTTGCTGTCTATTTATGACAGCGAAGCGGCATAAGCCTACGAGGTGGGAAATATGGCGGTCCATGAGTGCGCAGTAACTAACGAAGAAGGAACGCTAGCACACGCTACCTCGAAGGTGTTCCACGCTTGCACTAGTTTCTCTACAGGTTGTGTGGGCATACAGAGTCTTCGTCTAAATACTGCCTATGGAAACAACTTACGGTACCGCCTCGGTCAAGCAACAAGTCCGCACTGCAACAACTGCGGCTCCGTCGAAACTATGGAACATATTTTGTTTGAATGTCGAGCGCATGCCTACGAGCGCTCTCTCTATGAACATTGCATGCTTTTGATAACGCAAGAAAACTTTATGATTTGACTGTATCTTGGGCCCTTTCTAGCCTGCCTCACGCGACAGAGGCGTGCGGCCTATTTAGACAGTATCGGTCAGCTCGACCCATTTTAGTTGCCCCTTGAATGCCCGCAATGACGGACCCTATCAGGGCAAGTCCCCACCCAGGAGACAGAAAAATCAGTCTGATCTTTATTCTATTCTATATTAATTCTACTTTAACGTGTTTTACGTTATTTTTTCTCCCCTCTCTCTGTTCCTGTCTTTCCATCCCCAATGTCCTTTCCCACGCATAGTATAGTAAGTCAGCGATTTGTATACGCCGGCTAAATTCTCTGCTTTGCTATAAATAGTTCTCTCTCTCTCCCACTCTCTCTCTCTCTTTGTCGGCATATACAGCTAGAGATGATACCCGCCGCAGTAAGAATTGCTACCCATAAAATCCTTTAGGCGTTCGAACTGTCATTTAAAAGGGGCCCTGCAACACTTTTTCAGCATGGTCAGAAATCACCGCCGATCGGTAGTCGAGGCTCCCGAGAACACGTGAGCCAGATATTATAGCGCGGCACGCGGCCTGGAATTCACAATAAATTCTCAAAGTCAGCTAAAAATTGCTTTCTCTTCTCTCGACAAATGACGCTACAAGTCCTAAAATCACTCGTCACAGCCATTGCATCAGCCATTGGCTGATTTGAGCATGGCGCGCTCGGTCGTTACTGGGGCCGCCGCGGGAGGCCGGGAGTTGTCCACGCGTGCGCGCGCGATCGAACTGAAAAGCCACGTATTGGAAGAAAAAATAGAGAAAAAAAGTCACAGTTTCGCCACAAGGCGAAGCAATGAATGCGATAGCAACAAATTGGAATGTCAAGCGACGAATGGCAAGCAGGTCGAAACGCGCAGCGCGCTGCTCACGCACACATGACGCACGAAAACAACACGCACAGGACGAGAGCGAACTAAAAACATTCACAGCTCGACACTTAACGCGCTACTCAAACAAAAACGACGCACGAAACGTATTCACAGGTACAGACGAGCGCGAACTAACAAGTGTCACAGTTGTTCGCTGTGTTTGAAAAGCGTGCTCTTTTCGCAAACGGGGGGGGACTGCAGCGAGCGATGTGACCTTCACGCGCCCGGTAATGACAACGCTATCGTTCCGCCGAAAGGCCCTTTCTCCGCCACCGCGAGATAAGCGCGCGCGCCCACGGGCATCTACCCTCCCCCCCCCCCTCCCCTTCCGAAGGAGCACATCGAGGCACCCTAGCGCCGGAGAGTTAGGAAGCGCCGAGAGCGCGCGTCGCGACGAACGGGGCCCCGCCCAGCTAAGCCCCGCCGAGCGCGGCCTTTGCGCCATCTTGCTGGTAATGCTGAAAACACGCTGAAAACTCGCTGTATATAAATAGCTCACCGTTTGAACGTTGATGGACGTTCTCCTTCGTGGTTCAGCGGTTAACGCCGCGCGCTGCAGAGCAAGAGGTCCCTGGTTCGATGCCGCGCGTCGGAAACATTTTTCTGAATTATTTTTCTTTGGGGTTTTTATAAATATATAGATACACATACATATACGGGGAATGACGGCGGCGGCAACGGCGACGCCGACGGCGAAAACCAGCCGAGAGTGTCCATATAATTGCTATCGCAATAAAAGTGCTCAAGGTCACGAGGCGCGCATGACGTATTTTCTTTCCCCGTGCCATCCCTCCCTGCTTAGCTTCCAGCGCTTTCGCCGGGACGAGAGAAGAGAGAACGCAATCGTAGCGTGCGACAAATATCTTTGTAACTTCGCTCGTACTGGACGGATTCTAAAAACTTTTGCGGCAGTGAATTCGTGAGGCAATAAGTTCCTTTAGTGAGTCCATTCCAGTGTTGCGGAATGGGCGCCTCCATTCCATTCCAATTCCATTCCAGGGAATTAGAACTTGCCGCAATTCCATTCCTCTCAATTCCTCGGAATGAAAAAACTTAGCCCATTCCCACTCCCGGAATGGCCGGGCAGTTCAATGCCATTCCTGTAATTCCTCTACGTAGGAAATGCATCTTGATAGTTTGATCGTGTTAAGACTGAACGCCCCATAAAGCTGATGCCATCGGATGTATTAACAACTGGAAAAGTACGCAAAACACGTTACCAAGGTCGAGGGATAGTAGCCTGGTAACATATCTCGTGCAGTAACCACCCTATTAATTCCCATAGGGGCAGTTATCTCGCTACCTATAGTATTTGCATGGCCAGCATGTTTGAACGTATGATGATGTTTTGATATTGTTTAAGCTTGAAATGTATTAATGCTAAAATGACGACATAGCGTATTTTTATGCTGACGAAAGTAGTGTTCAAGAAGACTAAGCAGTTTTGCCACGCGTCTGTGGCGATCGTGAATATGGAGAAAACTAAGATTTGGTTAATGGGGAACAAAACCCTCCAGATCTGCTGGTATTAGTTGGAACAGTGCACCGCTCGGGCACCTCGTGCCTTTGCATCGAATATGGAACACTGGGCCGCACTGGTCGTCAGCACTCACGCTTGTCAAGCGCGCCTCGCAAGCATGGATGTGGTGAGGAGAACTTTCTGTGTTCGCCTGTGCGCAGGTATGCAATCTCAGGTATACAACTTAGAAAAGCGCTTTTTCGAATATGCGTCCGAGTCGCCGACGACGACAGAAGGAAAAACAAAAAAGTGAAGGGTGGTGAGACAGCAGGCGGCTGGGGCGCCGCCGAGGGAAAGAAAATCATAAGGCGTCAGCGGGGAGGGGTATGCCGCCGCCGTAGTTTCGCACGACGGATACCAACGGCATAGAACCGCAGTTACGCGAAGCATAGAGACGAACTTCGGAGCAACACAGTTTATATAAGGACAGAATTGCAGTACTCGCGTTGCTTATAAATGTACCGCGCTTGTAATCAGCCAAGCCAAATACTGCTTTTTTGTTAAATTCGAGGCTCTGACTTACTAATGTTTGAAGTTTGAAAAAACAGCGCGTAGACGAAAAGGTGCTCTATTTTCGAAAAAAGACGTAATTCCATTCCCATTCCATTCCGTGCAAAAGGCGCCTAATTCCATTCCCATTCCATTCCTCCAAGCGTTGTCCCCATTCCATTCCCATTCCATTCCATTCCGGGGTCGCAAAAATGTGGAATGAATCCGGAGTCATTCCAATTCCGGAGTGGCAACTCCGCAACACTGGTCCATTCCATAGCTACCTGGAAAAGTGTTGAAGGGCCCCTTTAAGCTAGCGTCACCAAACGCAAAGTTTGAAGCACGCATCTCCTAAATAGGTGTGTCATACAGCAATGGAAAGCTACAATAGAAGACACTTCGATGGGACCGCAGCTCGTGATAAGCACCAGAGCTTATCGCCTGTGGATAACCGCCTGTGGCTGCACGTCCTAGCTTCGCTGGTTAACAATCTGTACGCAGTGCTTGGGCGGTGACTTATTTATTTATTTATTTATTTATTTATTTATTTATTTATTCATTTATTTATTTATTTATACGAACGTGCGTTTCGAACGCGAGTGATCGACTACATTACGTAAATTACAGTATGTGCTATAAATTACAGCATGTGCTATAGACCACAAAGTAGAAACGCGAATCGGCGAAAATTCTGCGAAATCGACAATTGTTCGGTTTGATTTCTCGTACAGATATTGTGCGCTTCTGAGAACTGGGCTACTCGACACAGGTGATATTCAAAGCGGCCGTTAACACTTGGAGAGTTCAAGAGTGGGTGACGGGCGTGACTGAATACAGAGAGCTAAAGAAAACAAAGGCACAAAAAGAAACCATAGCTGAGTGCGCTGTGACGAAAGGAAAAGGTGCAGCGCACGACAGAGCGATCAATTTTCATCGACGAAGGGCGCAGCTGTCGTCACAGAACACACAAACGTATGTTGTGACACCCGCTCCGCCGTTTGCTGAGTGACGCACGCCTGTAACGTGAGATTCGCTCCTCACGCAAAGCTTATTTTAAAAGCTCACCAGAAAAAAAAATAATAATAATAATAATCACAAAGCGAGGCGGTCCGCCGCGGTGGAGCAGTGGCTATGGTGCTCGGCTGCTAACCCGAAGGTCGCGGGTTCGATCCCGGCCGCGGCGGTCGCATTTCGATGGAGGCGAAATGGCAGAGGCCCGTGTACTGTGCGATGTCAGTGCACGTTAAAGAACACCAGATGGTCGAAATTTCAGGAGCCCTCCACTACGGCGTCTCTCATAATCATATCGTGGTTTTGGGACGTAAAACCCCAGATATTATTATTACAAAGCGAGGCGTTGATGGAGGTACTGAAGTGTGTCGCCCGTTAAGGTTTTTTTTTTTATTATTATTTGGAACGTTACCCGCAGTGCCATTTAGACATTATTTCGGGAGGCACAGACCTTCATAGAATAAATCCGCAGTCTTGCGGCCAACCAAATCAGTTCGGTAAAATATTCCATTCCGTAATCGCTTAAATAAAAAAAGAATGTTTACAAATTTCAATCCTGGGGACGTATGGCTGTAACTAGAATTTGTGATCAAGACGGGAGGACCGATAATGCGCTGGTTTTAAATAATCTGAATCATTAATCCCTGTTTCATTGTTATAGATTGAGTGAAATAGCTTCAAGTCTAAGCTTATACGTCTTCGGTCTTGCAGAGACTGTCAATTAAGGTATCTCTTCATATCTAGGGAGCTTTCAGATCGGTCATATTTCCCCAGAAGAAATCTTGCTGCGATTGACTGAATACGCTGAGGTGCATGAATATATACCTCGTGAAACGGATCCCACACAGGACAGGCATATTTCAGCATAGGCTTAACGTATGCATGTTATGCGGCATGTATAGTTTAACTCCTCTAGTTACATGTTTAGGATTTCGTAGTAAAAAGCTGACCAACTCTGCTGGCAGCGGTGCTAATGTATACAGACTACCACCCATCCTCATAAAACATAACAAAGATGCTTGTATTTGTCTTCTTTCCTAATTACCCCGTTGTTTAAGATGCATTGATTCGTGAACCAATTGACCCCTTTAGTGAAGCTGGCGGGATCGCATTTGCTAGTGTTTAATCATGTGACAATTTTTACACCATACCTCTACGTGATGAAGGTCATCCTGAAGCCGGGTTAAATACGCTAGGTCGGTCAAGTTAGTATACAAAACACAATCATCAGCAAACATTCTAATACGACACTTAATTGCATCCAAGATATCATTTATGAGCAACTATGAAAAAAAGTCCGACAATCGGGAGCTTCTTTTAGGGGCGAAGCTCCTTAGGGTGTGGGTCGTTCCCTCCTCCGTACATAGTATGTAGCCACCTCTAGTTCGTGAAGTAATCACTAGATGGCGTTGGTGGCGCTCGCTCCATAGATGCGTGCTCTAGTGTGATAGGAGACCGCTCTCCCCCCTCTTCCCTCGCCCTCTCCTACGCTCCCCCCTCTCTCTCCTCTCCTACGGTCCCCCCCCCCCCTCTCTCGCCTCGCGACGCCGACGCAGGCAGCGTCTGCTAGCGAGTTTCTTGATTGAAAAAACCGACTGCTCGCGCTGCACAACCGTTCACTGACCGCCCCGTATATATAGGCACTGGATTTTGACCTCCAAGGTAGCGCCTGTGTGAGATTTCTCCTGTGCGTGATTAAACAATAAAAATTCACAGCGTACATGTAAAATTAAAGTGAGCTGCAAGTCGCCATGACTCTCATCGACCCTTTAGTATAAACGCGCCCGATCTCACGTCGTTGATGATGTACTGGGCAGAATTCACGGAAGATTCACGGTTTACCGATGAACCTCCGGAGCTTCGTTCACTCATCATCATTCACTCCGTGGATATGCTGTGAATTTTTTTTTCTTTTTCACAACGGAGCTGTTACACTTTCTGTTATGCCGCTAAGCGTCCGCAAAACTATCATCATCGCGAATTGGCATCTACCTTTCTAGAGCGTGGAACGCAATAAGTCGGCCGGCGCGAGCTCTCTTCGTCCTCTTCTTCAGCTTCTGATTCGCTCCCCGAACGCGGAGAGCGTACCTCTCCCGCTGCACAGACTCGTCCAGCGTGGGATGCAGTAACTCGGATGGGCGAGAGAACAGGTACAGAGATCTATAGAGAAAGAGAGAGAGAAACACAAAGATAGAGAGAAAGAGAAAAAGGATAGAAAGGCAGGGAAAGAAATACACACAGAGAGAGGAGATAGAAAGAAACAGGCATAAAAAAGAGAAGGAAAAAAAACAGCGAGACAGAAAGAGAAAGAAGAAAGAGAAAGAAATGCGGAGATAAAGAGAAAGAAATAGAGGGATCGAGAGGACGCGAGAAAGAGAAAGAATGAGAGGAAGGGAGAAAGAGACAAAATTTGAAGACGCTTGAGCTTCGCCTCAAGAGTAGAACACGATAGCTTAATCGGGCCCCGTTCGCATCGCCTTCTCAACCGGTAGACTCGCTTCGCTTCTCAGTGGACTCCGGCCCCTAACCATATACCGCAAGGAAGAGGGTGCGTCTGTGCGCGTAACATTGGCCGTTTCAAGCTATCCTATACATAACTTGCAAGTGACGTCAGTTCCTGTCTTCCGTCCGTCTTCCGTCCGCCATTACCGAGCACATACGTCTCAGTGACCGCGCCGTATTTACGTTCGTGCGGCGGATCGTTTGGCGTAGTGCGCGCGTTTGGGTGGTTTGCCTTGCGCGTGTGACGAAGGAGAATCGTTCAGGACATTATGCAGCCGGCAGCGAAGCAGTGTTGAATGGGGAACTCGGATCCTCCGTGTCTGCAGTGTCCGTGTCCATGGTGTCGCACGTTATGGGTGAAACAACTTCGCACGAGATTTGGAAACATAGCTTGCCTTTTATAAAGTGACGCCCGCGCACACGTACGTTGTTCAGTCTTCGGATCCTTCCTGTTTATGCGCGCGCATGAGCCATGTGCTCCTCTTCTCGGACAGGCTCTTTCGTGCGGTCGCACGGGTTTGTGATCACCTTTGGCAAACAGTACGTCCCCGCTTCTGGTCCTTTTTTATCTCATTTACACTTACTTCTCGTGCGGCAGTCAAACATCGCACAAATCGCCATTGCGACGGACGGCGTTGACGGGAAGCGCGTGAGCCGCACAGCTTGGCTCGCGGTGTCGTCTGCTGCCATGTGCTCGGTTATGGCGGCGCTATAGCGGTGCATATGCCGAGATCGTATCCCAGAGTTCCGCAGTGTGACGTACTTGCAAGTTATGTATAGAATGCTTACTGCAAGTACAGCTGCGAAGTGCCCACTACGCCGTAATTCCTCCTTTTGCGGCAACACGCGAACTTACGCAGCTGCTCACTTTGTTGATGCTTTTGCTGATGATGATGATGATTAAGTACGTCTGAGCGCTTTGTAATGGATGGACCTTTCAAAAACCGGATTCGTTGCGCAATTCCGCATGTTTTGACGCCTGGCGCGATTTTCACAATTTTCGCCCCTACATGACATTCATAGTGTTTTTTTTTTTTTTTTTTTTTTTTTTTTTTTTTTTTTTTTTTTTTTTCTCTCGAAGCAGTTCAAGCAGTGGCGTGACTCTGCGGTAGAACGCCAGCTTGCCTCGAAGAAAGCCTGGGTGCGATTCTCACTCAAACCGAAAATTTTTCCGGGTTTATTTTATTTGCACCGTTATCGACTTTTCGTTCACGGATAACGCTGATTTTTCGCTCGCAACCAACGACGCCCACATCAAACTATATCTACCAAACGAGCTCTTTCACGCAATCGCGTTAATAATGAAATGCAAGGAAAGCTGCTCAACTCTGTCGCTCCTTCAGGCTTGGCGCCACTAGTGCGAAGATGCTTTATTTATTTATTTATTTATTTATTTATTTATTTATTTATTTATTTATTTATTTATTTATTTATTTATTTATTGTGCGAGAAAGCTACAAACGTGGCAAGGCCTCGCAAAACACGGTATGACACCTTCGACGCTTATGTTCTGCGCGTCATACACCAAAAATAGAAGTTTACGGCTGTATATTCTGAGCTGACGTGCAGAGTATAACAACAAACGGAGCGCACATCAAAGATATTCGCGTGCGAATACCACGCGTCAGGAATGAAGCGAATGCATCTACACAGAGTTCAACAGACTTGTGTAAAACGCTGGAACGGCACGCTGGGGCACGTTCCAGCACGCTACGACGCCGTGTATACCCATAACAAGTAGTTTGAAATAGCCGACACTTGAGCATTCATCCTTAGCGGCCATTGGGGTCATTCAACTCATGACGGCAAGCGCAAAGAAAGCTTGAAAACGATGTCACGAACGTTGTCATTCGAAATTAAAGGAAGCTTATCTCATATTAGGGTCCTTTCTGAAGGGCGTTTAAATTGTCGTGATTCCAGAAACGTCGATAACGATCTGCAGATTGAGTAAAATATGGGCGCCTGTTCTAAGATACAGTTCTAGGAGCGAAGCACCTTAGGGTCTAGGCTTGTCCGTTGTCCGTGCTCACGATGACGATGACGCCGATGACGACACAAGGTATGACGATGACGCTGATGACGATGACGATGAAGAATAAGCGCGTTCCAGACCACACATTCTCTTTCTTCCAAGGATGAAAACGAGCATGAACGCTCTCTCGCCCGGGAAAGGCAACACCGACGCAGACAACAGCCGATGACGCTGATGACGATGAAGTATAAGCGCGTTCCAGACCACACTGTAAGTAATTTAGCGCAACCTGTTAATCCCTTGAAACACTCACACATTCACACACGCTTACACTTGCGCTGTGTGTGGTGTGTGTTTCGTGAGTGTAAGCGTGTGTGAATGTTCCAAGGGATTACCAAGTTACACTAAATTACTTACAATATGACGAGTTAACAACTAGCCCAATTAACAACAAGTTTCAATAGACCACACATTCTCTTTCTGCCGTGGATGAAAACGAACGTGAACGCGCTCTCGCCCGCGAAAGGCAACGCCGACGCAGACAAAAAAGCTACCCCGGCGGCGAGAGCTCGCGAAGCAGCGGCAAAGCGGCAACGCCGACAGCGAGCTGCTACTCCGGCGGCGAGAGCGCGGCATGCGGCGGCTCAACGTCTACGCAGACAGCAAGCTGCCTCGGAGGCGACAGCTCGGGAAGCAGCGGCAATGTCACGGGTGATCTACGGTAAAGAACGATCCCCAGTGCTTCGCCCACTCGTCATGATTCACTTCGTGGAGATGCGTGGATTTTAAATGCGAATGCATTTCATAGTCGGGCTATGTCAGGCATCCGGCGTCGTGCGGCGTTGGCGTTGTCCGCGGCAGGTGTTATCTCTCCGCTCTCACTCCCTCTCCCATAGCAACAGCTGCGGGCGCGCGCGCTTATCCTCGCCCCTAGCAACCGGAGCAGGTGGTGCGGGCGGAGTAGCGGAGAGTGAATGGAGAGGAGGAGCGCGCTCTGAAGCGTGAGGGCGCTCGCATCGCGGGAGCTCGGCGGAGCTATATATCAAAAAAAAATTTTTTTTAATTAAAAAAAGAAAGAAAAAATTTAAAAAAAACACAAGAAAAAGCAAAAAAAAAAAAGAGGCGCTGCGCCGTGCTCCCGACCAGGCTGCAGAAATTAGGCGCCTTTTCCTTCTTCGAACCACAACCACCATATATAAATGGAGTGAAGCGCGCGCGAAATGCATTCGCATTTCCTCACGATTCCCTTCGGGGAGGTGGGGGCATTTTTTTTTTATCCATGGTTGTTTCAACGCATGGTGACCCCATAGGTTGCATCACGAAAAGAATGCTTGCGACCAGTCATGTCTGTGTAGCTGATGGGCATAATTATCAAGAATAGAAATATATATGAGAAGAAGACAGTCATCCGCGGGCCGCGGATCGATAGGGAAAGGTTCGTGTGCCGCGTTTTTGAGACCCCTGCACTAGACCTTTGCGGCGGGTCTAAGGAAACGAAGAAGGTGGCCTTTCGCCTTCCAGTCGTCTTAGGCAAATGCATACGGTCCGTGTGACTTTTCTTTTATGTACAACCGGGAGCGTTGTGTGTTATATCACCGTCACCTTTGAGCACCAGTGCTAGGTACGGTGAACACGCGAGCTCGTGGGCACACGCAACACGCAACGCAGAGCACTATAGTGCATCTTGCCCGGTCGCGCATCCAAGCAGCATGCATGTGCAAAAGCGCTTGGAGAGAGAGAAAACTTTTTATTTGAATCATTGAGGAATGTCGGGTGGGGCTCTCAGTCCAGAGCTCCAACAGCCGCTGCCGCGTCCCGTGCCCGACGGACCAGCGGCCGCTGGCCACTCGGGCTTTCGTCACGCAGCATGGCCTCCCAGTCTTGCAGGGTTGGAATAGGGGAGGAGATGGGAGAACGCCCGGCCGGCGGACGCTGACATTCCAGCGTTACGTGAAATAACGTCAGGACCGCTCCGCAGCCAGGACATTTGTCAGGGTAAGAAGTGGGATGGAGGATGTGGAGGAAATATAGGTTGGGGAATGTGTTGGCCTGCAGTTGACGCACCGCGGTTGCATCCTCTCGGGTCAGCGTGTGGTGTGGTGGAGGGTACCGAAGACGTTCTCGTCTATAGTAATCGAGAGTGTCTCGATATCCTAAAAGTTCTGTGTTTGTGTCCTCCTCATCTGGATTGGAAAGCACTTGGAGGAATGCTGTGCTTGTGCAGCGTTCCTCCAGGCATTCAAGAATGCTGGGCAAGTTCAGGAACGGGTCGTGTGCTACATCGAGAAATTTGGTTCCTGGCGGAGTTGGTGCATATATAGTAGGGATAACATGTTTCGCAAACGTCTGCTACATGCACACGCGTCAAATCCGCGTTCATCTGAATCAAACTGCGCTCGTTTCACTGTTTCAAGAGCAGAGTAGCCGCAACGTAGCCAGCCTTGCATTCGCACGTCAATTAACATATAGTGGGCGCTTCACACCGACGGCGAATGAACTGACGTGGATCCTGCAAACTGCACTCTTTTTTGAAAAGTGATTAATTTTTTTTTGACAGCAGGAAGCAGTGAGAGACATGTAGTAGTTTGTTAGTTCTTTAATTTTTTTTATTTTTTTTTACCTCAACTCAACTTTGTCTCAAACTCACCTCAGTCAGCGGGCCGCAGTCACGCAGTTTAGTTTTGCAAGGGCCGGTGCAGTGACGAAGGTAAGAGCGTACGAGGGGGGGGGGGGGGGGGGTTCTGAACAATTTGTTAGCAAACGTTGCCATTTGAAAGAAAGCTGTCCCATATCTCATATGCAGGTCATTACTGAAGGAGATTCGGTGCTAGGTTTCCAAAATTATGTCGATACCGATCTCCAACATGACTCAGATCTGGGCGCCGATTCTGAAATATAATTTTTGTTTCACGATTACGTTTCAAAACAAGGTGAACACATATGATGCCTCATGAACCCAATGCCTCAAACCAGCCATGCCCGTGTAGCTCACGAATATATTTAATAAGAAAATAAAAACAATGTGCAGCGAAGGTAGTCATGTGCGGGCCGCGGGCCGCAACCAAGAGCCTGGCGGGCCGCATGTGGCCCGCGGGCCGCGTGTTTGAGACCCCTGACCTAGAGGAACAGTTTGCTGACGTCCATGTAGATCACTAGCAGGGTTGCCGTTGGGTGGACATAAAAAGGCGCCAGAACTCACGCCAAAAGTAGCCAAAGTAGCCATGTCATTTGATATTATCGCCGCATTTCTTGCCAAATAGAGCAGAAGCGGTATTATTAACAGTCTTTACTATTGATGAACAAATAAAACCATTTTGAATATATTCAAAATGGTTTTAAGTAAAATCACAAGTTTAGAAAAGAGCCATGGCGCCAACTGGAAATTTTCGTCGCCAACGGGGTCCAAAAGTAGCTAATTTGGCGCAATGTAGCCACCAACGGCAACTCTGATCACTAGGGCTCAAGTCCGTAAAACCGCCGTTTTGCACGCGTCACACAAAAACACGTCTGGCTTCCAATAGTGATGAGCCGCTAAACACACGCCTGGCGAAGTTTTGAAAAAAAAAACAGTAAAATGTGGCTCGAGACTGTGCCATCAGTTATACCTGTGCAGGCGCAGCTCGCTTCCACGTGCCTCCACGTTCACTGGCGTTTCACACATCACCACGCAGTCACGTGTTCACCCCTATAGCTGTGTTCATAGCTGTAGTACAGTCTTGGATAGATGAAACGCGAGCAAGAAGTTACGAAGTAAAATAGGTTTCGGGAGCGATGATTAAGTCGAGAGAAACTGTCGTCAACAGCTGCTTAGGTGGTTGTCTGGGGTGGTTTGGTGTATAGATAGCGTTCAAACTTATATAATGCTGATTTCTGACATTGCGCTTAACGGCGGGGACGAGAACGAAAGAGAGCATTTCATAGTTGAGCCGAACTTGTTTCTATTTAAAGGGGCCCTGCAACGCTTTTTGAGCATGGTCAGAAAACGCTGCCGATCGGTAGTCGAGGCTCCCGAGAGCACGCGAGCCAAATATTATAGCGCAGCACGCGGCCTGGAATTCACAATAAATTCTCAGTCAGCTAAAAATTGCTTTCTGTTCTCTCAAAAAAATGACGCCACAAGCTCAAAAATCACTCGTCACAGCCATTGTATCAGCCATTGCCTGATTGGAGCGTGGCGCGCTCGGTAGTTACTGGGGACCGCCGCGGGAGGCCGCGACTTGTGCACGCCTGCGCGCGCGATCTCACTGAAAAGCCGCGTATTCGAAGAAAAAAAAAAAGAGAGAGAAAGTGCTCAAGGTCACGAGGTGCGCATGACGCATTTTCTTTCCCCGTGCCATCCCTCCCTGCTTAGCTTCCAGCGCTTTCGTAGGGAGGAGAGAAGAGAGAATGCAATAGCAGTGTGCGACAAATCTTTCATATGTGGGGTTTAACGTCCCAAAACCACGATATGATTATGAGAGACGCCGTAGTGGACGGCTCCGGAAATTTCGACCATCTGGTGTTCTTTAACGTGCACTGACATCGCACAGTACACGGGCCTCTACCATTTCGCCTCCATCGAAATGCGACCGCCGCGGCCGGGATCGAACCCGCGACCTTCGGGTCAGCAGCCGAGCACCCTAGCCACTGATCCACCGAGGCGGACTTGCGACAAATCTTTGTAACTCCGCTCGCACTGAACTGATTCTAAAAATTTTTGCGGCGGTGAATTCGTGAGGCAATAAGCTCCTTTAGTGAATCTATTCCATGGCTACTTGGAAAAGTGTTGCAGGGCCCCTTTAATTGTACACGACTACATATGCGAACGTATCACGGCGAGTAGTGCAAACTCAAACGAGAACGCTACGGCCAACTACGATATCTATACGGACTTGCACCTTCTGCCGCCGACAATTTGAACACCCTATATATTTAGATATACGGAGGGGGGTGGGGGGTGTTCGTAGCTAAAAATATATTTGTTCAGGGGGGGGATCCCCCTTATGTAGGCTAAGTTCGTGTGTGTGTGTGTGTGTGTGTGTGTGTGCGTGTGTGTGCGTGTGTGTGTGTGTGTGTGTGTGTGTGTGTGTGTGTGTGTGTGTGTGTGTGTGTGTGTGTGTGTGTGTGTGTGTACACATACAAAAGGCAAATATTAGGGGGGAGGGGGAGTTGCTGGAAACCTTTAAATAACACCCGTGGTAACTCCACACGGCGCTTTCTTTAGCGCCATCGTTAACGATCTAACCATCTATGGCTGGTGCGTAAGTGCTCTGCAGTGCAACAGGCGACAGACCGTAAGAGCATTCGTAGAATCCGGCAAATAAAACAACCTCATGACATTTAGGCGCGCATGGTACAGGTACAGCACTTGCACACCTTTGCTGGGTGATACAAACGTTCTATTGTATGCAAATCAGCTCATCGGCTGATAAAATAAATTATCAAAGCACTTGAGAGGAAAAAGCTCGGGGACTCTAGTTCTGCAGTATGACCTCTACTTATAATGCCATCAGAGAAGGATGCCTGCTTCTCAGTGTTTTCATCTGGACATGAAATGCGCGCAGTATATGCTTACGCCGATGTCTTTCGTTTACGCTTGTATAGCAGCACCGTGATCATATACGCGATCAACAAATAAACCTTCACTTGGTTGAAATAGGAGGGGGGAGGGGGGGGGGGAATGGGCGTTGGCAGCATTTGTCTTGGGGGGAGGTGCAAACCTGTGCTGCATAGCGGTGGGGAGGAGGGGGGGGGGGGGGGCTGCTGGTTCTGCTTGGGTGGGGAGCAAGTGTTGGTGTGGCTTGGGGGTTGCAATGCCCCTTTTGCACCCTCCTGCTGTCGCCCATAGGGAGGCGGGCGGAGTTCACCACATCCTCCGCCCCCCCCTCACCCCCCCCCCCCCCCTGTTGGTCGAGTCCGAAGAAAGACAAGCAAGCCTGGTAATTGATGCAAAAATGAAAATGAAGCGATGGCGTGCCTCCCACAGCAGCCTGCCTTTCGTTCCTGACTTTCGAGTGGGGAAGCAAACAGTACTTATACAAGTATAAAAATAGATGCGCCTTCACATAACAACTGTTTATTCTGCCGACGTTTCGACGGGAACCCCGTCTTTTTCAAGGCGGGGTTCCCATGCCTTGAAAAAGACGGGGTTCCCGTCGAAACGTCGGCAGAATAAACAGTTGTTATGTGAAGGCGCATCTATATTTATTCTTGTAACCTTGCGGCAACCGAAGTTATTCTTCAGCATATAAGCCTTATATATATATATATGTATATATATATATATATATATATATATATATATATATATATATATATATATATATATATATATATATATATATATATATATATATATATATATATATGCACATTGTTGCTATCGCATTGATTGATTCACCTTTGCGGCAAAACTGTACTTTTTAAAACCTCGTTGCACACGATTTCTCTCTTTTTCACGATTAGTTGCCGCAGGCGGAGACAGTCTCGCCGAGGTCGTCCCTGGAGCGCCGCGAGCAGACGTCACTGCCCGTCGTGTTGGTGCTGTTCGCGGCTTCGACGTTCACTGACGTCAGCAAGATGGTGTGCAGCTACTCGCTGCGCTATCACAACCACGGTAAGTCATACACGGTGCAGAGCTTTAATGTCGAGGTCTGGCGAAGTGGCGAAGTGCATCTGGCGCAGTGATTGTTCAAACTTTAAAAGGTGTCTCCTAAATATTTCATTGGGACTTCTAGTAGATACACAGACGAATCTACCCAACCTTAACGTTACATACACACTTTTTGTACGCCACACTGCAAGCTTAAACACTAGTCCTTGTGCCTACATAAAATTCATAAAATGACCTACAGATAATAACAAATATATGTCCTTCGGTGTATTGTGGTTCATACACAAAAAGTCACAGTTTCACCGCAAGGGTGAAGCAATGAATGCGATAGCAAAAAATTGTAATGTTATACGAAGTGAGGCTGGCAGCTAACTCTTTTTTGGATCCGATCTCACGCAACTCTAGAAAACGCTTGTTTAAGAGAATTCTCTTCGCGTTGAGAGCGCAGCACGTAGAAGGGTACGCCGACCCGGCCGCCGAGAAGGGGAGATGAGAAGGGGGGAATAAAGCGCGCGCCCGCGCCCGAGCTCGTAAAATCGAACGTCGCCCCCCCCCCCCCCCGCCCGCTGTCGGCCGCCGAGAAGGGGAGATAACGCGAGCGCCCCCGCTCGTAAAATCGAAGGTCGCTCGAGGGACCCCCCCCCCCCCCACTCGCGTCTTATCACGCTCACGAACCACGGGCGGGCCCGGTTATATATATACATATACATATACGACAAATGACGCCGACGCCGACGGCGAAAACCAGCCGCGAGTGTCCATATAATTGCTATCGCAATAAAAAGAATGACACAAAAAAGTGTAGGAAATGAACGCAAACGTAAGACACACAACACACACAAGCAGTGCCGTAGCCAGGAGGTGGCACACCGGGCGCGGGCCCCTCCCGAAATTTATTTCTGTCATGGGACACAGAGCACATGACACTCGAACACACTTAATTTTTTTAATTATATATTTTTAAAAAAAAACATAATAAGGTGGGCTGCGTTAGAGCCAGCTCTCTCATAAATGACATGACACAAAAAATAAGAAAAACTACAACGAATAAAATAATAAGAAAATAAATAAAAAATTTAATCAGAAGCACTATGTACCTACATGCGCAATATATGGCGTATGAAGAATGACCAGAGTTTAAGCGCATATTCCAGTACATATGTAGTATGGTCACACCGCAGATAGTCCGTACAGTTAGTTTTATATACATATATCCTGACTATGAGATATGTCCATTTAGCACTCAGCACTATGAAAGGGAGCAATCATTACAACTATAGACAGTTCATTAAACTCGTGTTCATTTAAAAATCACGAAGAGCGCTCACTGCGCCTTTGACTATAAGGATGTGGCCACGATCCAAGCGCTTTGCCAATTGTAAGTGGTGGTCTGTCGAGGCTGTTCAACCGATCACTCAGTTGAGCGCGTTGTTCGTCGTATTGCGGGCATTCTATAACGATATGCTCCACTGACGCATCGGGATTGCCACAGTGGTCGCATTGTGAGGACGTTCTTCTTTTGATGCGGCACAAGAAGTGAGGCCCCATTTTGAATTCAGGACACGCCCCCCTCCCCTCCCCTACGAAATAAATTTCCGCCTACGCCACTGCACACAAGAACGCTGTTGTAACTTGTTAGTGCTTTTCTCATGTCTGTTTCCAGTTGGTGCTTATAGATTGAAGGGACACTAGAGTGAAAACAATGAGTCGTTTTAGGTTGATAAATTGCGCAATGAAAACTCAAATGACGTTAATTTCACCATCATAGGTTTATTAACAGAGCAGAAAGTCGAGGTCCATGTTCCATTTTTAAATTTCGCGCCGAAATTTTCGCGCATGACGTCACGGAGTGTATTTTTCTCGTATTTTGGCGACATTGGCTCAACGATATTTCCTGAAGTTTGATATGTCAAGTCTCTATAGCTCCCTCAGAGGACAATCTGCTTCATTTTTACCGACTGGGAACAACCTAGGCCCCAGTAGACGCCGTCAAAATCCATGACGTCACGGTGATTCGTGCGGGATCCTCACAATGGCGTCGTTACCCGCATTTTCTTTTTCAGCATTTTCTCTCTTACCAAGCGTCTTCTAGCGGGAATCGAGTTTGGTGGTTTTGATATTGCGAAAAAGTAATTTACTGATACGAGAAAAATCGTTTTTTTTCCCCTCTTGTGTCCCTTAAAGGGGCCCTGCAACACTTTTTTGAGCACGGTCAGAAAAAGCTGCCGATCGGTAGTCGAGGCTCCCGAGAACGCGTGAGCCAAATATTATAGCGCAGCACGCGGCCTAGGAATTCACAAAATAAATTCTCAAAGTGAGCTAAAAATTGCTTTCTCTGCTCTCGACAAATGACGCTACAAGCTCAAAAATCACTCGTCACAGCCATTGTATCAGCCATTGGCTGATTTGAGCATGGCGCGCTCGGTAGGTTACTGCGGCCGCCGCGGGAGGCCGCGACTTGTCCACGCGGGCGCGCGCTATCGCACTGAGAAACCGCGTATTCGAAGAAAAAAGAAAGAGAAAAAAATGCCCCCCACCTCCCCGAAGGGAATCGTGAGGAAATGCGAATGCATTTCGCGCGCGCTTCACTCCATTTATATATGGTGGTTGTGGTTCGAAGAAGGAAAAGGCGCCTAATTTCTGCAGCCCGGTCGGGAGCACGGCGCAGCGCCTGTTCTTTTTTTTTTTATCGCGGGACCTCCGCCGAGCTCCCGCGATGCGAGCGCCCTCACGCACCAGAGCGTGCTCCTCCTCTCCACTTCTGCCATCGCCTTAAGAGGCGCCCAGCCAGCGAACGGTCGAGAGTGAGGCGCGAGCGGACGGGAGAGTGGGGCGAAGGGAGGAGAGAGAGCGAACGGCGAGAGGAGCGGCGAAGCACTGCACCTACCCTCTCTCGCACCGCATGCTCCGGTTGCTAGGGGCGAGGATAAGCGCGCGCGCCCGCAGCTGTTGCTATGGGAGAGGGAGTGAGAACGGAGAGATAACACCTGCCGGCGCGCGGACACCTCCTCAACCTATCCTCCTCCTCCTCCGCGGACAACGCCGGACAACGCGGGACAACGCCGCCTGACATAGCCCGACTAAGAAATGCATTCGCATTTAAAAGTGCTCAAGGTCACGAGGCGCGCGTGACGTATTTTCTTTCTCCGTGCCTTCCCTCCCTGCTTAGCTTCCAGCTTGCGACAAATCTTTGTAACTCCGCTTGTACTGGACGGATTCTAAAAATTTTTTTGCGGTGATGAATTCGTGAGGCAATAAGCTCCTTTATTGAATTCATTCTATGGCTACTTGGAAAAGTGTTGCAGGGCCCCTTTAATTTAACGTAGCCGGACTGCCACTTCCATGGTAAACTAGCGCTTGGATTGCCTGATTAAAGGGGTCATGACACCCAATTTTCGATCATAATCTGTGTTATGTGGGTTAATCCTCGAGCAATCACAAATAAGCTGGCGAAATTTTAGGGCATTTGACCAAGCACTTAATTTATAATTGAATATTTTTATAAACAGAAAGTGTACGTCATGATGTGTGTAAACAACTGGTTTCCTTCGTATCTGCCTGTCACGCAGGTTCGTACCCGATGAACCAGTCGCTGATGGTAGCGCTGACCGAGGTCCTCAAGTGCGTCCTCGTGACCGTCGTGCACGTGGTCACGAGCGGCTCCCTGCGCATGCGTCCCTCGTCCAAGTTCCTAGTGCCCTCACTCATCTACATGCTCACGAACAACATATTCTTCATCGCGCTGCACTACGTCACGCCCGCCGGGTGGCTCGTGCTTGTCCAGTGTAGGATCTTCCTCACGCTGTTCGCATACAAGTGAGCCTACTCTTTCACATCCTACACCCTGAATAAAAAAAATTTTCTTGAGCAAGGAGGGGGGGAGGGGGGCTGAAGAAATAGGATGTAAGGCTGCGCGAGTTGGTTAAGCTTCATAGTTTAAAGCAGCGCAAAAGACGGAAGCACAAGACACAGAACACCACAACACAAGGCGCTTTGTCCTCAAACCACAGCACAGCGCCTTGTCCTGTGGTATTCGTTGTCTAGTGCTTCCGTCGTTCGCGCTGCTTTTAAACTATAAGTTTAAAATACACATTTTCTCGAAGAAAATGTGTATTTCTTCCCGAAGAAAAATCGGGTCATTAGAACTTAACACTTTTCTACGTGAGGTGAGAGCGTATAACATCAGCTCCACGTCACTGGGTGACCTAACTGCGGGTGAAATTTGTGACCGCAAATTTTGTGAAGTCTGTCACAAGTCTGTTGCGCTACATGTAATAAGTGTACATCTTTGATTGCCTTACATTTTAACCGCCTACATAAACTGTCCCAGTGTCGCCTAAAGTCCCTAGAATAACTAAAGTAGCGTCATACGTGTCAATGCGCAGGCTCCTCCTCTCCCCTATGCTTGGCAGTGCAAGCGCCATCTTGTCCGTCCTCTGCGCATACCCTCTCCCGTGCGCCGGGAGAGGGTATGCCTGTGAGAGGGTATGCCTTTCGCCGTGCTTTCCGCAGTTTCCTGGCGGACACCATAGAGGCGCTGCTGCAGCTTCTGGAAGAGGAGGCAGACGCGAAGGGGCGCGGTTGGCGCTACTTTAGTTTATCTAGGGATTTTAGTGTCGCCCGGTCACCGAAGCAGTGATCGCATTAACACTTAATATATATTTTTAGAGAATGGCGAAACTTGCACTAAGCCGCGCAAGACTTGAAACAGCGAAACTGGAAGAAGTCTGAAGACTAATCTGTTTGCTTCTAAGCTGTTTCTAGGCCTTAGCTAGGTGATGCAGGTTGTTTTTCAGGTTGCTTATATGTCTTTGCTATAGGCTGTAGCTAAGTGATGCTAGGTTGTTTCTACGTTGATTCTCAGCGCAGAGAGGTTCGAGTTAAAACACAGACAGTCACATACACGACACGGATGTCCAAACATCAGGGACAACCTCGCGCTGAAGCCAAGCGTTCACTCCTCTCATATATCTAGTTGTATTTGTATCATAGATACATAGATCTAGTTATTATTGTAGCTACACATAGGCGCGCGCGGGGTTCCCCTTCAAGAGGGGGGCCCGGGGGGGGGGGAGAAGGTTCGTCGCAGCACCCTCCTCCCTATATGGTCAATGTATGGGGCAGGCTTTGCCCCCCCCCCCCCCTCTTAGGTACTAGGGGGGGGGGGGGGGCTGCACCCTCGTGCTTACGCCAACTCGTTGTAGCTAGGATGAACTTGCTAGAGCTTGGCAATATCGAAGTTAAGCTTGGTGTGGCTAGTTCTCATTAATATTTTGTCTATACTTGTGGTGTATACTTTATGGCGTAAACGATTGCTATGCGACACCAATTTTAAATCCATATTTAAACTTCTTTAGCGCTCACAAAAGACATAAAAACTTGTCCCAGTTATCAGTCTTACCAATTTTAAACTTGGAGCGGTGTTAACACAGATGCTGCGCGGCGCATGCGCGACTCGGACGTGACGGCACCCCAGCTGTCGCGGTAGCCAGGCGCGGCGGCCTCTCCGCCAGCTTGGCGGCGGCGTGGCTTCGGCGCATGCGCGGCTTGGCGTGACGTCACGGTAGCAAGGCGCGGCGAGGCCAGGTGGTGCGCAGCTGTGGCGGCTGCTATGGCAACGGCGCGACGAGGTTTTCTGCGGACGACTGCCGTTTTCATGATTCGACTAACAGTTTCGCTGTTTAAAAAGTAAATAGAAACAACGACGGCTACCCAGCTCCGCCATTCCTCCAGCTAGGCTTGGCATGACTAGTGCGAAGCTATTTTGCTCTCGTGTTCTTTTCGTGTGATTATGCGTTATTTTATATCGTTTTCTGTTCTTTTCCTGTAACTGTCTGATTGTTATGCGATTGCCCAATTTCTGTTTTACTGTCTCCTTCCAACTGTTTGGTGCTCCGAGCGTGGTGCGTTTAACTTTCGGCGCTGGCGTTTTTACCTCCGCTTCTCTTTTCCGTAGATCTGTGTAACTCGCGACTCTGTCGCTTCGCTGGCTCGGACACACAAATTAGCCCTTCGGCCACGCTATAGCGTTCACGGGCAAGCGTATACTGGCGTTCCAAACGTGCAGGCTTCTCGTGTTATGTGAAACGTTGGATCTGCGTGACACCAACGCGCTACATGAGGCGACGATAGGGCAGTCCCTTGAACTGCTCCGCACTTAAAGACATCACACATCTCGCCCCTTTTTAATCCCTCTCTCGAACCTCCCTCCAATTTACGGACGAACAGCGTTCCTAGACATTCTACATTGCCGCAGTTGTCTTAGTAACAAGCTGATTGCGCACAAAGTCGTAAAGTGTGTGTTTCCAGTCCCCCGTGACACTTAATTAATTCCAGGTACCCATTTGGAAGACACGTGACTAGAGCCCAGTGGACGGCTGGTGTCCTCATCGCGGCTGCAGCAGCGGGTAGCCAAGCAGACACCCTGGTCAGCCAGGAGAGTTCGTCGACAGTGGTAACGGCCATGGCGCTGGCACTGCTCTCCGGGGCCCTCTCCACTACAGTGTCTATCCACACAGAGGTACAGCTGTGAACGTCTACACAACCACGCATATAATGAGCTATTGGATATAATGATGTAAACGAAGGATTGTCTTGCTGTTATTGATACCCAGATATGTTTATAACGGAGCAGAAACCTGGATGCTCACAAATAGGGTTCGACTTAAATTGAGAACGACGCAGCGAGCAATGGAAAGGAAAAATGACAGGTGTAACCTTGAAGGGGCCCTGCAACACTTTTTTAAGTAGCCATGGAATGGATTCACTAAAGGAGCTTATTGCCTCACGAATTAACCACCGCAAAAATTTTTATAATCCGTCCAGTACGAGCGGAGCTAGAAAGATTTGTAAATCTTTGTAACTCCGCTCAAAGATTTGAAAATCTTCTCTCGTCCCGACGAAAGCGCTGGAAGCTAAGTAGGGAGGGATGGCACGGAGGAGGAAAATACGTCACGCGCACCTCATGACCTTGAGCACCTTTTCTCTTCTTTTTTTCTTCGAATGCGCAGCTTTTCAGCGCGATCGTGCGCGCACGCGTGGACAAGTCGCGGCCTTCCGCGGCGGCCGCAGTAACTACCGAGCGCGGCATGCTTAATTCAGCCAATGGCTGATACAATGGCTGTGACGAGTGATTTTTGAGCTTGTAGCGTCATTTATCGAGAGAAGAGAAAGCAATTTTTAGCTCACTTTGAGACTTTATTGTGAATTCTAGGCCGCGTGCTGCGCTATAATATTTGGCTCACGCGTTCTCGGGAGCCTCGACTACCGATCGGCAGCTTTTTCTGACCGTGCTCAAAAAGTGTTGCAGGGCCTCTTTAAGGGACAGGAAGAGAGCAGAGTGGGTCAGGGAACAAACGGGGGTTAAGGATATCATATATGAAATCTGAAATCAAGAAGAAGAAATGGACATGGGCCGGGCACGTAGGCACGGGTAACCGCTGGTTATTAAGGGTAACTGCTCCGGCATTGCTATCACTTGCACTTCTAAGAGAAGGCAAACGCGTGAGGGGGGAGACAAACAATTAGATGGGTAGATGAGATTAAGAAGTTTGCAGGTATAACGTGGCAGCAAAAAGCACAGGACTGCGTTGATTGGCGTAACATGGGAGAGGCCTTTGCCCTGCAGTGGGCGTTGTCAGGCTGATGATGATGACGTTTATAGCGAATAGTGGATATAACGGAACTTTGTGCTGCGTCTTCTATTCACGCGTTTCATGGCCTATAGGTGACGCTTGCCTTACAACATGGCGCCCAACTAGATTATTGCGCCGAGCCGTGCTTCTGCGGTAAGCTGAAAACTAGCTGAAGCTGGCACTAGGAAAATAATTGCATATAATTGCACTATGGGGCCCACAGCAGATGCACTTACTCCGGAGAAGGGCAGCACAGGAGCAGATAGCCGGCCTGCAAAAAGAACAGGAGAGTCTAATGGCGTGGGTCAATTTCTCCTCTGTCGGTGAACACCCCAAGAGGTAAATTACAAGCAAGACAAAAGCCGCGTATGCATCACATTTTTATTTCTTTTGATCTTAATTCTCCATTCCCCTGACGGATCTCCGCGGTTTCGGGTTTCGTATTCACCAACCGCTCGTGCCATGTCAGCGCGGCGGCGTATGGTGGCCGAAGAAGCTCGTTTTCTTTTAGACTCGATTAATGGAAAAAGAGCGGCGGGGAAGAGAGGGGGGAGGCTGCGGACCCGCCTCCAACACTGCTGACCCCAGGTTGTGGCTAGACAATGTTAGCCCTGCTGTCTGTCCAAATAGATTACACATGCGACAGCATTCAAACAGCGAATTAACTGGTTTGCAAGAGGATCGTCCCACATAAATTCCTCATACTTCTTCGTTTTCTCATACTTCTTCCCGACCAGACGATGTTTCGTCAAACCATCGATTTCATAAATTCCAATAATGCCCACATTGGAACTGGATCCCGTTTGATCTTTACGAACCGACGCTGACATACCAGCTGGAACATGCTCAACGTTCCATGAATATGAAGACTTGCCACTGGCAAAACGGAATGCTTTGTCTATGCCCTACCTACGTTTGTTGTCCCCTGAATTATAAATACATCTATTGCATACGCACAGTTAACGAATGGACAGATAAAGGCAAACCACCATGGCCTACATCTTCTTCACCATCCTTCACCATGTGATTTGAGTAAGTTGTCAAGGTTTAGGGTAACCAATTAATATAATAGGCAGGATAACAGACGTCATAGGGGGAGCTCATCCTGACTAATATCTTGAAGCAGTGGTCGGCTATTAGCTTGGTTTTTGAGTGAAGGGAGCAGCGCAGATATCGACGAGGATAAAGAACGCCAAAAGTTCATCATCAGCGCTACGTGTGTAGCGCTGACTATTGACAAAATGTTATTTTGCATGTGCACAGCTGCTCACGTATCTTTCTCATATTGCTATCACCCCTGGGCATTTTTATCTAGAATGGTCAGCTTTTTCCCACACAAAGCTACAGATGGGCAGCTAATGCAATTCTGACCCTGCATGTGATAGTTTTTGAGACGACACGTTCAACGTATCACGCGTTACTGCATGCAGACGTGCACTATTATGCATCTTACAAAGATGAGATAGCATATTTATGTGCTTACGGAAAAATCGTTTATTCTATATATATATGTCCCTTTAGTGATGGCTAAATGCAATGCATTTTCCTGTGTGTCATGCCCATGAGCGATAACCCTACCAGACTCTAACACCCACCTCATACCGACATCACTCAAATCTGCACTTCTAATGACAACTTATGCACTAGCTGCCATTCAGTATAGCTGTGCTCTCTTCTACGTCATGACAGCGTATCTCTCTCTGTGTTCGATCGCAGTACTACTTTAAGAACGACAACCGCTCGATCTGGGAGCAGCAGTGCCAGATATACTTTGGCACGGCCATCATCTCCGGCATTGTTCCGCTCTTCTCCGCGGAGCCACTCATCTATGCAGGTAACAAATTGACTGCAGTGTGTTCTCGTGTAGTCTTTGGTATCAATGTTAGAGTTGCACATAACGCGTCACAAGTAACTGATTACTTGTAATGCGTTACATTTTCTCATAACTGATTACCGGGAATCAATGACTGTTTTTCCAAAATCACATCGTAACCAGACTTGTACGGCAGTTCACGCCCGGGAAGATATGCGACAGCTCTGTAGGGACCCCCCCATCCGGTCAAATGGGGTGTCCCAACGGAGCCTCTTTTTCACCTTTTGCTTGGCCTTACCTGCAAGGTTTTACCCGAACACCAGCAACAGCGAAGCTCTATGCTTCACAGATGACATGGACACTAGCATTGAACAACTGGGCAACTACGAGCTGGTGCACAAGATGTTCCTACGTTAGAATACCACCCTTCCCTTCCCTCTAGGGCATGCAGTGAGAGAGCGTTCAGTGTAGCAGCTGACCTCTTTACGAGGAAATGTAAAAGAATCCGCGACGACAAGTTTGAAAAACTCCCGTTGAAAGCTGACGTGTAACACCATGTCTCAGAAGCCACAGCAAAGCTCCCAGCCTTCACGCAAGCCACCAGCCTTCTCTCTGCTATGCAAGACACAGTAGTTCTTCGTTGTTCGAGTAAACTTGGGTCATTGTGTTACACGAGTAAAATTTTGAAGGAAAGTAACACAAAAGTAATCGATTACATTTCTGTGATTGCTGAGTTACTTTTCTGGGGCTGTAATTGACCACTGTAATCAATAACATTTTAAAGGGAGTAAATTGAAATCATTTACTTATTTTCTGTAACGTGCACAAGTTTGATCAATGTGAGTCAGTTTTATGGGAAGTAAACTGGCGCTTCCGATGCAGTTAATGGGTCAGTTAATAAGAACCCCGTCACATGCTAAAATTGGGGAATAAATATAGTAATGTATAGTGGGACGTACAAACTATGCAAGAGATCCTATAATTATGATGAAATATGCTCTAGAACACAGACTAATTTTGAAAAAACAAAAGGCTGACGCGTACCACATTTACTCCTTTTATGTTGCTACTGGCTATGTTGGCTGCACTCTCTTACAGCAGTGTGATGGAACAACATGTGTGTACTACTGTACGCTTTGGCCTCGCTCTATAAAATACTTCCCACACTACAACAGTTTCTCCTCAACGAAATTCTCTGAAAAAAATTTTTTTTTTCAGGCAGTGTGACAATAAGGGCCACCACTAGTAGAGTTTTCCAAGCATAGAGTTTTTCTCAAAAACTTACTGAAGGCATAAAAAGGCTCTGGCATTGCTATCACTTGCACTTCGCGTGTCCTCTCGTATTTGCGTACTGTGTGCTTTAGCCGCTTCACACTTCTTCTAATGGTTTCTTTATTATGCTTAATCCTTTCTTCACAGTTTCCCACACGCTCAATCATTGGGCACTGTTGCATTTGTTGAAAACAGCAAGTTACACAAATAGCAAAACCAATTGAATCTAAAATGATTAAGTTTGGGAAAAATGCAGAAACTCATAGCATTCACTTGTTGGCTGAACATCTCCTTGATACTTGAGGCATACTTTGATGCCAGCACTAGTAGTATTAGGATGAAATTTGTAGACATATAATATCGGCTAACACTGGACATGGTAATTAAGTCTTTTTCATAGGAAGGAGGAATGACTGAAATTTGTCATGCAGGTGACATAATCGAGCTGTTACAGCTCGCTTGGTTGTGCAAGGCACGGACATTGGCTGATGTACAATTTCAGCTACCACAGGACAGGTAACAGGCCGTCTCCTTGAATGGGAATGACACAATTCTCCTGCAGTACACATTAAACGTTTCGTTACTGACCTGCTAGCTTGGTCGTGCTTAAGAGGCTTGCAAGAATACCAAACAATGAGCGTTACAATGATTTGGTTGAAGCAGCTAGGAAAGGAGTATTGACTGAAACCCTCCAGGACTTGTGCTGACTTGTGATGGCGGTGCTGACTAACATGGCAACACAGCGGCAGGTTTGGGTAGACCCTTTCGCTTTGGGGTCATGTAGTGCTTGTGGAATAAAGGTGTCTTCACCAGTGAAGTGGAGCGGAAAAGGGTTTAATAACTCAAAGAGGTAACAACACGTCCATTTCGGGCACTATTTCCATGCTGCACACCAAGTGCACGGTCTTATCTTGCATCAACACTTCGTTCTCTCCTTCCTTCCACACTTCTTTTAACAGTGCTTACTCATCTCATGTGACTCGTCTTCACCTTTGCACAGACCAGCTGACCGGCAGTGTGCCGTTTTTCCTGGTCGCCACCATAATGCTCAGCGCCGCCTACGGACTCTGCGCTGCACTTGTCGTGACGCGGCTCGACAACGTGGTCAAGTACCATCTGTCGGCCACTTCCAGCCTGCTCAACATGTTCGCGTCAGCTGCCCTGTTTCCGGACCAGTTCCGCATCACACCGGCTTACGTCGTCTCGTTGTTTGTGCTTGTGGTGGCCATCTACCTTTATGAGAAGAAGCGCTTTGTGCTGCCCGACTTCTTGGATCGCTGGTGTCGCACCAGCTCGAAGGGCACAGGCCAGACACCAGCGTTGGTAACAAGCAACAAATCCGACGGAGGGGCCAATGACACTGACAACAAGAAGGTGGCACTCGTTTCATTGAAACGAGTCTGATGGTCATGCACGATGCCAGCCAGCGTGCAGCCCTGTGTTGTGTGACGTTGATGAACTACCCTGATTACTCGTGATATCGTTAGTCTTGTGCAGGTGATTGCTCACTGGCTGGCATTGCTCGCACATAAGTATTATTTAATAACAGAGTGGTACAGTATCGGTGCTTCAAGTCGTGAATGATAGGCACAGTGATCCTTATGTATATAAGCATAAAACAGCAGCATAGGCAGTAGTTAACGACAATGACACAAAAAATGCTGCTAGTTGAATAGTTTGGTTCAACGATGCTGCTTCTAATAGTTTTACTATGCAGTTTTACCGCGCTTTACTATTTTCAATGCATGTGTCCACCTGGGGACTAAAACACAGTAAGATTTATCAATGGTAAGTAAATAAGAGAACACGTACCTTGAGGTCATATGTCATGGTTAAGGAACACAGCTTCGGCACTGACCAAGTACTCCAAAGCCATCGAAACGACCCAGTTAAACAAGCCGTTCCCCGTCGTTACTGGTTATGGCTTAATGACATAGTGATTGTATCACCATTGCAAAAGCTATTCCTCATATTGCAGTGCACCTCAACATGGAAATTTGCTGAGGGCGACACAGTTGTGGAGAACAACGTCGAAATCATGCATAGTGTCATTTTTAAGCAATAAAGAGTAACGCGCCTCACTAACTTGAGCATTCACTTTTTCTGCACGATTCTCGGCGGCTACATTATGTACAATATATGTTTGCACTGCAGTCGCAGGAGAAATCAATCCCTAACTTTGTAAATCACATGTAGTGGTTATGTGCCAAATTCACTAACAAAAACAAAACATAAATGCAAATCAGATCGGTGAAAACTGCTGTTGTCACAATACCTGAGTACAGAGCCAAAAGATGCACTCAAGTCTGCGATGTTCTTTTATATCCTTCACATCTAAAAAATGGTACCAGACGGAAAAGCACTAATGGTCCTTAATTATTGCTGCAGACCACAAAGCAGATAACACAGCCTCAATGGTAATAGGATGGCCCATCATTTGGTGCTCCATTATTGACCGTGTAAAGGCTACTACATGCTATAACAATGCCACAATGCTAGGTGAACGAGCGACATTTCTCGTTTTCAGTTGCTGTATAATTATGGCTAAGTAGTCACTCAAATTTCATTTGTCATTCACCTAAAATATTAATTTTGAATGGAGGCTCACAGTAGACGTATGGTGAAAGTTCTGTAACTGCTAGACATACGGTGAAACTTCAGTAGTTAATTCAGGCAGTAGTGCATAAAATCCTGTGGACAGTGAAAGAGCAAGACAGGAGCACTGTATGAATTATGTACAGTTAAAAATCGATTTAACGAAACCCAATTTCACAAATACCCCGACTGAACGAACAAATTCAGTTTCCCCCCGCAGTTGGCCCATTGGCTATTTTGCTTCCCGATTTAGCGAAGTTCCCGATTTAACAAAATAATTCACGGGTCCGCTCAATTTCGTTAAATAGAGTTTTAACTGTACTACCATCTAGCCCATCAGTCTGTCCTTTTGAATTTCAGTAGTTAACATGCAGGAGGACAAACATGTAAACAAATAAAGAAATGCAATTGCTGCTACTCGATGAACATGTGGGCAAGCTCAGTAGCACACACTGACAACCTTGAAGATGTCAGAATGAAAGAAAAGGACGAAAAAAAAAAAACGAGTGTCAGCTGTGTAAAAACTGCGTGAACTTAGATACACGCCGCGGATGCAACAGCCATCAGTGAGCTGCTGAATGGCTATTATAACTTGATTAACCAACTGCTCACTTGCACCGTTGGTCATGCAACCTGTTATGACTCTTCCCAGCAACAGGTTTCCACAATTTATAGGGCTATCCATGCCATCAATTGAAAGATGTACGAGAAACATTGTTGCAAACAGACGTGTTGTGTAAAAACAAAGTAATACAGATCAAAGCTTTATCTGGCCTAGTCGAAGTAGCCGGCTTCCTTGTACTTTGCGTGCAGACCGTCACCCTCTTTGACAGTGAAGCCCAGCGTAGGCTTTCTGGTAGTAGTCGGGGAACGTTTCCAGGTTCGATATGACCGTGGAAAGCAGATGCGCCCTCTCGACCTGCGTGCCGGGCGCATCGAAGCCCAGCACCGAAAAGTGCACGTGCAGGTGGTAGTATGAGGGCTGGTAATGTAGGTAGCCGCGCAGCCGGTGCGAAGGAACACCAAACTGCAGCAGCAACGCCGCCTGGGTGAGGAAAAAAGGTAACACATTACCCTTATGGCCTCCAACGTTCCTCTACTCTATTTAATACATCAGATGCAACACTGTCGGAAGCTATGCAAAAAGTTTTGGTCAGCAAAGTGTGTAAGTACGTGCATCTTCCACTTGGACCTTGTTGCCGTAAACGTGGCCTTCACGAGTGGCTCTGGCTGCGCGCTACTGGAACTAATATCGGAGGCCATGATACAAAAACAAACACGCAAAGCGATCCAGAACAACCCATTGACAGTCGTATAAATAAAGGTGTTTGTTTATTTCCAAGGCAAGAGGCATCTTCATTTATTCCTCAGTCTAAAAAAAATAATCACATTATGGGAAGTAAAATCATTCAACTATTTCTTGGTGCGAACACACATCTACTGCAAGAAGCCTCGCTAGCTTTCATAGCATTGCACATGATGCATGAATTGGAGTATAGACTCATTACGTGCGCTGCCCGATCTTGGAGGCCTCAGTAGACTGTTATTAATGGTCCTGTGCAGTGGATACATTGACATATTTATGGTGTAAAGGCGTCGCACAACCTCGGTCTTGTGGTGATTCTGCTGACTGCAAGCTGTCCACGATTTCTTTTCCTAAGCCTCCGCTTTAAGTGTATAAATACATCATCTCAAAAGCACAGCTTTGTGTTCCCTTAGACAGCATCTTGATGGAGGGCTTTATGCATGTGGAAGTGCTATCTGAAACTCCGCTTTCTGTACAGCTGGAGCGGTCCCTGCACTGATGTTTAGGCTGAGACAAACAATAACTTGCAATAAAGAAACACAAAAAAAAAAATTCAGGGAGAACCACCTCACGTTGTTGCCTAGTATGTATAGAAACATAACTGGATTGACATAGAATAAAGACAATGTCAAAGTCGTAACAGCAGACGGTCTACATTAGCTGACATTGGCTACCACTATCATTTAGCCAACAAATGGCAGCACTAGCTGACGTGTGCCAGTGGTGAGCCAACAATAGCAATTATTTAGACATATTTAGCCAGTGTTAGCAGTGATTCGGCCCCACACTAACCAATATACTTAAAAGGCCCCTGAACCACCCAGAGGTCGAAATTTAGTTGTGGTGTTGCAGTTGTGCATGAGTCCTCAACAAACATGCAGCCGTGAGAATTTCTCGAAACGGTGCCGTAATAGCGGAGTTAAATGCCCTTGATCCAAAAGCGGCCCCCCACTCATTTTGCACTTTCCTTCCCTAAGTTCCGTTTATCGGCTATCGCTCCTTCTGGCTTAGTGCTCCTCCCCGCAAGGCGAGGAGAAAGGGCAGTAAGCGCGTGTACCTGCGAGTAGACAAGCAGGTTCTTTTTATGGATGAGATGACCAGATGGCAATGTGGATGTCACTGCCATCGCTGAGGATTACCGAAAGGCCTATGGAAGAGAAGGGATTGTTTCTAGGAATTTGTGCCGCTGCGGCTGGTAGCGCTGCCGCGTTTGGCATTGTTAATTGTGATGACATTACGAACTAGATGCGTGAGATTACTTGAAAAGTTGAAAAATTATCAGCGGTGGTTTAGGGGCACTTTAAAAGAGTTTGAGCCAATAAGTGATGCATATTGGTAAATCGAAGCACAATAGACAAGACAAAGAAAGTGAGACAGGCGGGACAAGCACTAATTGACAACTGTGAACATATTCGAAGACATCGCCACAGCTAGTCACATTTCCATTGCTTTTAACAAATATATTTGCCACGTGTTGCGATGTTGTCACAAGGGTTTTTCATGTATGCTTCAGCATTTGTTGCTGTTTTTTGAGGGTCTTGTGCATATATGCATATTGTCTAGCAGCGGCAATGTTTTTGCATAAATGTTCACAGCTAGTTAGTGCTTGTCCCATCTGTCTCGCTTGTTTCAGGTCTGTCTATTGCACTTCAATTTACCAAATTTCCTCATCAGTCAGCCAGTGTTGACCAGTGTCGGTAGGGTGCAAGTAAATATGGTGGTCCAGGGTGCCCTGGCCAATGTTCACAAGAGGGTTCACTAAGATATGCTCTTGCATGTAAAAATGGCTTACGTTGACTTTCTCGTTGATGTTGCGCAGCAGCGAGAGGTGGTCGGCCGTCAGGTCCCTGAGCGACCTGATGCCATGCTTGTGGCAGATGGCGAGCACATAAAGGTTCTCTGGTTGTTTGGTGTCCCACTTCATGTCCGGAAGTAGAATGAAACCCTTTTCCGGGTCCGGGTCCTCGAACAGGATACGTTCAGACTCCTTCTTGTGCTCGAGGATGTTGTAGACCCACTAGTCGTGCGCAGAGAAGTTTTAGACGACTCAGTCACTAGGTTGAGATTCGAGGAAGACAGTGTTGCTTAACATGACAGAATAGTAGCTCGGGCTAGCTGGTGATTCAATATCGACATGCTCGTACAGCTCAAGTGAAACGAGGACAGAGGAGAAGGCACAAAAATGTCACGGGGTCCCTTATGCATACACCTAAGACGACTCTAAGGCGAAGGCCGTCTTGGTCCTGCCCGCCCCTCTCCAAAAGCTTTCTGCACCAAACTTGGCTTCGCACCGCTTCCAGAATCGGAGGCACCTCACCTGGCTTTGCATACCCTCCGTGATCAAGACACCTTTGACCAAGCAACGATGTCATGTGATGACGTCATCGTGTGACGTACGTCACATGACGTCGCAAATTTTGCCGATCTGTGACGTCACAACGTAATAATTTTTTGCATCCCTACTGTTGTCCCCAACACCGTGGGACGCCGATGAGAACGGTCAGTTTTTGTGCTTGATGAGGCATCTGAGGCTTTCACATTAAAATACTCAGCGCCTGTGTTGTGTCCTCTCCTCTGCACTGTCTAGGCTTTTTCTGAGATTTCAAAACATCAGTGTTTAGGCCATTGCACTGTCTCTGGAGCTATACCACTTAAGAACTAAGGAGAGTGAAATATAGAAAGTATATTTATGGGCGGTAGATGTTTAAGTGGCTGATCATCAGCAAACAGCACACACAGACCCATCATCACTCCTTTCAGTCGTTTTTCTTTTCTTTTTTTCCACCCCCAGAGAAAGGTAGCATGCCCGCTCATATGGTTGCGCATATCTGTGGGTGTGTGTATACGCATCATTATCATGACAGAGTTGTCGACAGTGTATGACCCCAATATAAATCTAGCTCAAAGTAAATGTAGCAGGTTTCTGATGCAATATAGTGAACACGCATAAATTCCTAATCGAAAAATCGTGTTGAATGACCGAACACTTTTTAAAGAGAGCCAAATGTCTGCTAGTAATCAGTTACAAAGAACATAATTCCCCCCACCTGCAAAGAAAGCTGCTGTGAGGTGATGTACGGTTCTGTCACTTCCTTGTACAGCTTTGGAGTCTCAGTGATCATATGCTGTGGCTTGAAGAGATATTTGTCCACATGCTTCTGTGTTGCAGGACATATTACAGTGGCCGTGAGACCTATGAAGCATGGAAAGAAAGACACCATTTGGGGGGAAAAGAAACTCAGGCAAAACCAAATGGGGTTCTTTATGTGAATGCGAGAATGCGCATCAGTGTTCTGAGATTGAATTAAAGGAGTACTGACATGAGTTTTAAAAATAAAAAATGAAAATTTCGCGACAGCAGCCAACACTACATGGCTTGCACGTGACGTCATGGACATCCCTCCGTCAAAGCGGCGGCCATACTGGAGGACCACCTGTTGCCTCGTTTTGCTTCACTTTGTGCAGTGCCATTACCACTTTCATTTCGTGACTTTCCAAGCACAATGGCGCCCCGAAAGTCACAACCGAACATTCCATCAATGGGCATCAATGCTGCACCTGAAGTGACGCACGGGGACATCACGAATTGCCTTGTCTGCTCCAAGGTTTTGTGACCATGCAGGTGATGAAAGCGTTCAAGCCCAGTGAGAAAGCTACCAACCGGGCTTATTTCTTTCCATGTGGCTTTCGTCTTCTGATTGGGGCTGGCCTTCCACTGCGTTGTTCCTGCTGGTGTCAATTGACTCCACGACTGCCGCCACATCAGCCTCATCTTTCTGTGGGCGTTCTATGTTCATGCGGTCATAAGGCGCAGGGTCTTCATGACAAGTGCTGTATCCCAGCAGAAGCGTCGGTGCCCAATCTGGATTCGTCTCCTCCCACAGCTTAGATGGCCTGCCTACGAATGCAAGTTGTGCCATGTCCTGGCTTCTCAATCACAAAAAACTCTAAATCCAATGCTTAATGTAGTGCTAATTCTGCTCCAATTCAGTGATGATTCTTTGTTTAATGTAGCGCTAATGTAGTTCTCATGTTTCACGCTTTGTGCAGTTATGAATCCTGTGCTAATGTTGTTCTTGTGTAGGTCTTAATGCAGCTCAACCACCATGAAACCTAAGGAAGTGCGTAGCATGGGCAACCCAGCAATTCCCTCGGCAATCGCGGGCTTGCCTAGGCGATGGCGCCCTCTCTTGCGCAGTACGGGTCTTTTTACGCGACTGCGATTAATTCTGGGTTATTTCTGCAGTTTATATTATTTTAGACCTTGTTAGGTGCACTGGCTTTGAGCATTGTTCGCCTTTTTTTCGTGACCATGCGTCGAGACTGTGGGTGGACGACGATCCGGGCCCCCAGAGTGTCACGCACTCGGAAGGCTTCGAGCTCACCTGATACGAAGTGGGCGCCACACACTCGTACGTCACCACGGTCGGGGTTGAGATCGGCGCGCCTAATACGCGTCAGCCACAGACGGCGCCGTTTCACGCTTAGTGCCTTTGTACGGTCGCACTGATTATGCACGACGCTTGGCAGGCGGTAGAGATTTGTGACCGCCGACTCGCGTCTCTTCGACGTTTTGCTGCGGTTCGAACACCCATATACGGCGCATAGCACCATGGCTAGAGCGATCGCAGAAACGCTACCGTTCGTTTACTTTTACAGGTGGTCCTCCATGATGGCGGACTAGTATCCCAGAGTTCCTGGCCGTGACGTAGGGCAAGCCAACAGAAGGCCAACCCAGCCAACACTAGCCAGCGCCGGTAGCATGCAACTTGGCATGCAAGGATGCAAGAATCAGCGGAGTCCTGACTCCGCTCATTCTATCACAGCATTACAAACTCACCATTCAATGCAGCGGATAGTTTGCCTCCATACGATGTGTAGACGTCGTTGTGGAAGGTTTCTTCTAGCTTCGTGTCCGCGGTGAAGACTAGTTCGTAATTTTCACGGCTGAAAGGGGTCTTTTCGACAACAACAACGGCGGCAGCGCTATCGGACGCATCGCCGCCGAACGTACCTTCTACAGCCATGAACTTGGTCCGTGCGTCTTCGCTCAGTATGCGGCGCGGTTTGAAATCGCCGAAAGACGAAACGTGTTGGAAAGGGGTTGCAGCATTATCGAGCTTCGCCTTTTTCGTTGATTCATCGACCACTTCTCCATCGCCGGCAGCTCGCTTTGCACCGAGCGTCGCTTCCGTGCCTACTGTCGCCGCCATTTTTTTTAAACAACGCGACCTGTGACTTGTGTCCGCACGCACCTGTGTTCGAGAAAGCGAAACTGGCAAAAATAACACGTTTCCAATGGTCACCATAAAAATTAAAAAAAACCATAGCCTTTCAGACTAACAAACGCTTCAAGTGGCCCCTAAAATATGTTTTTCCAAGAATGATACTGACGTTAAGCGAGATTTTATGAACAAATTGTCAGTAAATGAAGATACAAACGGAGACAAGTGAATCTAAAGTCGTAGCCTCAACTGCATGGAGAATCGGCTGCCGCGTGATTTCAGACTGAAGTAACCCTGTTTTGTTTGATGCATACTCACTGGTTATCTGGCGCAGTATCCGTAGAAACATGCGTACCGAAAGTATCCGGACAATAAGAGACGTCGAAAAGGCTTATCAGTAACCCGCGTCCCATGTTACAGGCCTGGAGCCGGAAGATCGTCCGGCACCGTTTTGCGAAGGTGCTGCTGCCTGCGCGTGGACTTTCGCGGCTCCGCTACATCGTGCAGCACGGAGGGTGATCGCGTGTTACCGCGAACGATGAAGCTCGACAGCCCTCAGTTCCGCGCGCTCTTCACTCCCGGAGGTGAAGGAGCTCGTGGACATATTCAAGCGGCACGGCCACGAGCTTCGCATCGCCGGAGGCGCCGTGCGAGACCTCCTGATGCACAAACAACCGCACGACTTGGACTTTGCCACGACCGCCACGCCGACCGAGATGAAGGAGATGTTCGAGAACGAAGGGGTGCGCATGATCAACACCCGAGGCGAGAAGCACGGCACCATAACGGCGCGCATCAACGACAAGACCAACTTCGAGGTCACCACCTTGCGGGTTGACGTTGTCACCGACGGACGGCACGCCGAGGTCGAGTTCACCACCGACTGGCATACGGACGCCAACAGACGCGACCTGACTGTGAACGCGCTCTTCTTGGGCCTCGACGGCACCGTGTATGACTACTTCCGCGGCATCGAAGACCTGGAGAAGAGGCGCGTCGCCTTCGTCGGAGACCCCGCGCAGCGGATACAGGAGGACTACCTGAGGATCCTGCGCTATTTCCGCTTCTACGGACGCATAGCGGTCCAACCGGACAATCACGAACCGGAGACCCTGACGGCCATACGGGAGAACGTCGGTGGTCTCGCGCGCATATCAGGCGAGCGCCTCTGGACCGAGCTCAAGAAGATACTCGTGGGCAACTTCAACAAGGAGCTCATGTGTCGCATCGTGGACGTGGGCGCGGCTCCCTTCCTGGGCCTTCCGGAGTCTCCGGACCTCCACGAGTTCTCCAAGGTGTGCGAAGCCTCCAAGCAGCTCGAGCCGCAGCCCATTACTCTCCTGTCTGCGCTTCTGCAGAACGAATCGGACGTCACGAACATGCACAACCGGCTAAAGCTCTCCGCCTACGAGCGCGACCTCGCCCTGTTCGTGGTCGCCCACAGGGATGACGAGTCCTCTTTCGGAGACCGGCTAAAACCTTTCCAGGCGCTGCTCTTCACGACCAAGGGTAAGGTTGGGGACGTCCAGGAGTGGATCTGCGAAGTCCTCAAGTACCGAGCCGACGCTGAACTCCTGGAACGGTTCAGGTGTTGGGACGTGCCCAAGTTTCCCGTCAACGGCAACATGCTCATCGAGCGGGGCCTTCGGAGCGGCCCCAAGTTCGCGACTGTGCTGACAAAGCTCAAAGAGCTTTGGTTCGACAGCGACTTCACGATGACGGCGGACGAGCTACTCAAGAAGCTTCCGGACATTCTGGCCGAGGTCAAAATGAGTAGTAAATCAAAAAAGGCTTGAATTCAATTTCTGTTCAGTGGCAAGGCCATCAAACACACACAGTTAAGAGGAAAGGTGTTAACATGGTTGGCAGCATTGCTGCATCTACGCAGTTTTTCAGGCAACAGATTGAAGAATGCATTGCGGCGTCGTCAGTTGCAGTAGGCTGTTCACAGTACCCACAGTAGCAACATTCTCTTCGGTCTGTGAAGCCGGCCTGTCTTCCAATGTAGCCCTGGGCAACATTATGGTGGCCACATGAAACAGAAGTTTTGGCATGGACCCAAACGAGAATGGCTATGTGGCACCTCATGCATTTTTTTTTGTTTTCATGAGGTCATAGAAAACTAATCACAAGACGTGCTCAGAGACACTAGCTTTATTCAATGCCAGTTCGCACAAATCATTCGCAAGCTCTAGAGCAGCCGTGCACACAACTCTGAATGACTGGAAAGAAAAAGTGTGTGTGCAGTGACATGCCATTCCATTGCTCCCTTCCTCGACAAAACAAAATGCAGCTTTCCCTCTTCCAAGTCCCAAAGACTTCAATAAATCTACGCATTCCTCCCATAAGCTCTTCCTTCACTATAACCTGTACACAAGCCTTGGCTTGGCTTGGCTGCAGTCTCTTGGGGACGCAGCCAAAGCCGCTGCAAGATCCGCAAGAACGAACTCCCGGGAACGTGGCAATAAATAAGCGAGCATCATATTGTAAAACACTGCAACAACTCTCGTAAAGATAGGCACACTATGCATTGTACTTCAAGATGGATGAAAGGGGGTCAGGGTAGGTGGGTGGGGCTTGGATCAGTCTGAAAGTACCGTATTTTCTCGCGTATAGACTGCACGAATTATACGGGAAGTTCAGAGATAAGAGTCGGGGTGTTGGTTATAAATGAATTTCGATGCACAAGCAGGATTCCCGGTGATACACGGGGGCTTTCTTCTTTTCTGCAGTCTTGTTGTTGGGGGTGCTGGTTACATGCAGGGGCGGGTTATACGCGAGAAAATATGGTATGCCACACATATGGATAACAACGATCGCAATACGCTTGCTAAAAGGAGGGACATGCAGTGAAATACTGGGCTGGTCTGCATACTCACACGAAACACACGAAGGGAGCCATAGGAACAAGGCATAGTTAAATGTTTATTGTGCATCTGTTGACCTTATCCGTTTGTCTCAGGAGGAGGGGTGTGTCCAGAGTCTCTCTCGAGACTCAAAAAAGAAAATCTAGTTTATTATCTTACTCTAGCAAGCTGCTAACTTCATTTTTTTTTTTTAATTTTCGGCCTTTGGTGCAGAAAATGCAAGGGGGACGTAAAGGGAAGCAAGAAATAACCACATATCTCTTCGCTAATAATGACTTACATGATGCAAAAAACGAAAAAAAAAAAAAAAAAAGGTAAAAAGAAACAAACAAGCCCTGTGATGAGTGACTGAAAGAAAAAAGTGCAGCTAACGACTGAGTGACATTCAAGACTTCTTCGCAACTTTGCGAGAGAGGGAAGGGGCTTCTCAAAACAAAATCAACAAGAAAACGCAGATACGGTAAAAAAAAAAAAAGTATCCCATAATTTCTCAACCTTTTTTTTTTTTTTCATTTTGTTTTCTTTCTGTGCAAGAAAAAAAAAATAATGACGGGGAGGGCAGGCATTGGAAGGTGGGGAATTGCCGCGGACTCTGACCACAAGAACTGGAGTAGTAGTAGTACTAGTAATAATAATATCTCTTCTTGTCTAAATTTGCCTGGCAACCCATTTGAGGGGCGACGGAGCAAAAGAAAAAAAAAAACATACAATCACAGCATAGTTGCTTTTCGGGCGATGCATGAAGCACGCATGCGCACGATTTTGGCGGTCGCCTCTAACCGAAAAAAGAAAAAAACTGACGCCCGAATTGTCGTGAGGGTGGTTTTTCCGGTAGGAATTAATAAAGCGGGCGATGACGAGGGCCGTAAAGCAGTGCGTGTTTTGTGCATTCATCCCTTATTTGCCCCCCTTTTTCTTTCGTTTCTTTTCTTCAGGGGGGGAGGGGGGTCAGTTTTTTAGGGGGGGCGACTGGGCGCACAGCTGCCGATGCTGCGTCGACAGGCCCGAGGGTCGGGTGGGACGATTGTTTCAGTTGAGGAGGATGTCGATGTCGCTCCAGTCTGAGTCCGAATCTTCCGTCTCGGAGAGGATCTCGAACACGTCTTCCAGGTTGAAAGGCGCGAACATGTGACTGTCGGCGACGTCGAGGAAATCCCACAGGTACAGGCGCTGGAGAGTACAGGAACGAAAGAAAGAGAAAAAAAAACAAAAACAAAAAAATGGAGATAAATATTTACTTCTTTAGAAGGCGAAAGAATACACATGTAACAGATCGTACGCACACGTTGGACTGCCAAATTTACTAGACTAACGTACGCTCCTTAGCCCACAATAGTTCAATGTTCACTTACTCTTACGTCAGTGAGCATAACACAGACGCTCAACTGTGACGGAAGCCAGAGTTTCCAAGAAAATGTTTAAGGGACGCATCATGTAGAAGAATCTTGTTAATAAGAACCTGATGAGACTGGGGAGATGAAGCCTAACATCTGAGCCTTTCATATTCTAGAAGAGTGATGTTAGGCCTGTTGGTCCATTGCTTGAAAATCGAGGAAGCCAGCCTTCACAGTGACCACACACGCTGGGGACCAGCGTGTGTGGTCGACAATACTTCTCTTCTTGTGTACATGTCTTTGAAAGCTGGGTTACTCGATTTTCCAAGTTTTCGTACTCTTTGAGAGTTGACCCATCACTGAACCTAGTACTATTCGCTGCTGAATTTACTTCATGGAGCTGCCTGTCTTTACCTGGATCATAGATATCCGAAATGTTCTACAACGGCTATAACGTCGTCTTCTGAAAACAATGCATGAAACGCACATAAACCGCCTTCCTTAACTTCTACAGCCTCTTTTACGAAATACAGCCGTGACTACAGTATTCAAGGTGGTACTTTGTCAACAGCTTTTAGATAATACGGCTGACCAACCTCCATGATCTCGAGGTCGCCGTTGTGGTTTTGCCTGCGCCTTGGCCGAGGAGGCGGCATGACGGCTTTTCTTCCATCGGGGTACATGTGTTGGTAGAAGCAGGCACCCGCAAACGGGCACTCGCCCCGGCCCTCCTGGAAGTATCGACAGGGCTTCGCACTGCGAGCAAAACCAAAATTAGGGTCAATTTTTTTCTTTCTTTTTTTTTTCGATACTAGTGACGATACAGGCTCGTCCAGACACTGTGCACGAAATGTACACCAAAGTGGCAAACCCACCTCATGGCGGATTTGTAGTCTGCTATTAACTTGTCCTTCTCCTCTCCCATGTCCACCCAGAAGCTGCTTGGTGTCACAAAGTCCGACGGAACTCTGCATTCTGGACACGACCTGAAAAAAAGGGAAATTTTTCTCGTTATATTGCAGGCATACACGACCTGGAAAAACATTTTGCTATATTTTAGGTTTATCTTTTTGTTGCTAAGCCAACACCAAGCAATACAGATGACATTTGGCTAATAGAAAGCAAACAAATGCAATCATTTAACCAACAGGCCCCTATAGTTTTTTTTTTTTTTTCAAGTTGCTCTGGATACACAAGATGCAAAATCGGACACACGCAGAAGGATGAATACACGTTGCTATTTGTATGTATAACCAGCCAGCCCCTGTAGGTGGCACTGTTGGAAACACTAGCCGCTGACATCTGCCAATTGTAAAAACCAGCACTTGCCATTTCTGCCAACTGTAAGCAAAGACTAGCTGACATCTGCAGATTGTATTGACTAAGGGTGTGCAAATATTCGAAATTTCGAATATTTTTCGAATAGTGTTTGGTATTCAATTCGATTCACACTGGAATTTTACTATTTGAACTTCCCAAAAACAAATTCGGTCAACGTCCGATTGAAAGAGACCCCTTCAGAGTTTCACTATGCTTCACCTCATCACACTCTCGTATTGCAGCAAAGCTACCTTTCAGGCTCCGCTACGGTCGCAAACGTATTGACCAAAAAAAAAAAAACGCTGGTTCTAACATGGAGATGATAGATGTGGCAGAGGTGGGGGGCTCAATTAATGCTGTTTTGTACCTGAAATTTGGAAAACACTGATTGCACCAAATCATGTACATAAATACAATTCGGCCTCAGCACTGCCTCATTCTTGATAACACAACTATGAAACACCACCCCGCCAGCCTAGCGAAAACCTAGCGAAAACCCATCAACCTAGCGAAAAGAAACACTCATGTTGCTATCTTACAAGCATATGCTTGGGAATCCTCTCCAACTTTTTTTCCTGCAATTTCGCTACGAAGTATTTGGAAAATATTGTAGAAATATTCGAGAAATATTCTATTAAATTCGCACTCACACTTGAATATTCGAATTCGCTTCGCACCTAAAATTTTGCTATTCGCACAGCTCTAGTATTAACCCTTTGCGATCCACTGTTAGGCCTTGCTCGACAATGCGACACCGTTGCAGCAGTCGATTGTCAGCCAGTGCTGGACAAACTCTCATGGTTGATCCATGCACGCATTTTCTCACTGCATTATGCCATATCTTTTAAAATCTTTTAAAAGAAAGCGTAAACGTAGTTTACTTCAGCTTTCCCTTGTTCAATTTCAGACCAGAACGGACAGAAGGTGAGTAAAGGTTTTGGACCGCATAGGGCTAAGCTTTTATTCCGTTGTTTAACCAACGTACAGCAACACGAGACGATGTTTGGCCAATAGTAAGCCAACACAAGCAGTCATTTAGCCAACAGTAACCATACGTTGCCCAACAAACGTGTATTCACCCTTCTGCATGTGTTTTATTTTGCACTTAGTGCCTCCAAAGCAACTCAGTAAAAACGGTAAGGTTACTGTTGGCTAAATGACTGCTTGTGTTGGCTTACTATTGGCCCAACATAGTATAGTGTTGCTGTATGTTGGTTAAATGACGAAAAAAAAGCTTGGCCCTTTGCGGTTCGAAACATTTACTCGTCTTCTGTCCGTTGAGGTCTGAAACTGAACAAGGGAAAGCTGAAGTAAATTAAGTTTACTCTTTCTTTTAAAAGATGTTAAACGTTGCCAGTAGTGGCATTATTAGAAACACTAACCATTGACATATGCCAACTGTTAGCCCATGACTAGCTGACATCTGCTAATTGTAATAATAATCATAATATTTGCTGAGGTATTACGTGTTGAAACCACGACATCATCATGGAAACGCCATAGTGGGAGACCCCGGATTAATTTCGACCAGCTGCAGTTGTTTAACATGCACCAAAATGTAAGCACATGGGTGTTCTTTGCATTTAGCCGCAGTGGCTGTGAATAGAACCCCCGTCCTCAAGTTTACTATTGCAACACCTAACGCGCTAAGCTACCATGGTAGGTATCTGCCGATTCTAAGACAAGACCAGCTGACATCTGCAGACTGTGAAGCAAGACCATCTGACGCGTAGAAAATGAAAGACAATGTCAGCCGACATTTGGAGATTGAAAACCAACACTAGCCAACATCTGGCTATTAAAAGCCAAGACCAGCTGGCGACTGTAAGCGAAGGCCAGCCGACATCTGCCAATTGCAAAACAAGACCAGCTGACACATGGCGAATGTAAGCCAAGAACATCTAACCCATGGCAATGGGAAGCCAAGACTATTCAACATCTGGCAAGTGAAAGTCAAGACCATCCGACATCAGACGATAGTAAGCTCGGACTAGCTGACATCTACTTATAGTAGACATACCTTGATATTTAAAATAAGCATACGAGAAAGACAGAGACACTCCTCACCGGACGGTCTTGCTGTCGAACTGCTTGGAGCCACGCCACTTGCGGATGCAGTTGAGGCAGAAGATGTGGCTGCACTTTTCGAGGATGCCGAAGCGACGCTCCGACGGGGGCTCCTTGTCCATCACTACGTCCATGCAGATGCCACAGCACTTGTCCGCGCTGCGCTGGATCGCAAACGACAGCTCCATGTCCTGCTCGTGCCGCTGGACACACTCCTGGAACGATTGAGGATTGCATACGCGTATTTAACAAATGTGACCTTCAAGTTGACTCTATTAGTATAGGACATAGCAGCTTCAGGGACAGAGACGCAAGAAGAACACAACACAAGCACTCGTGTTGTGTTCTTCCAGTGGGGAGTCCTTCGAGTGCTCCACTGTTATGTCACACCAAAAAGGCCGAAAGTTAGCATTGGTCTCTTATAGGGGTATCAAAACCAATTTTCAAAGCAGAGTTTACCCTGCTTTACTCTGCCATACAAATCTCTTGAATACAGAGAAAGCTCAGAGCAAATGTGAAGCTAAGCAGGTGCAGATACGATATTTTATTCTGACAATTAAGGGGAGATGCTACTCAAAAAACATTTTTTCTTATTTCTTGACATAGATCTTTGAAATTTTAGGTGTAGGTAGACCTTGTGATGCTGATTTCAAAACTGTAATTGTTTTCCCGATAGCTATAGTAGTTCCAGAGTTACTAAAACTTTGATAACAAAATATAGGGTTTTTTGTGCACACTTTTGAGCTTACTAAAAATTTTCACACAGAATCCCAATATGGCTCATTTTGCTGCACATGAGCAGTACAATACAGAAAAGTACCTCGAATGAGTGCTTAACTTGGTACCTTTGATAAAAAAAAAACAAGGGCACCAAATGTATATTTCAGATCTCCCCCATCAGCTTATCAAGCTATGGAACAAAAATCTGTGATGAATATTGCAACTTCATATAGATATCTGTATTCTAGAGTGGCTGACGAAGCTCTGGAAATTGAGAAAAACGCATTTGAAAGTTATACATGAAAGGTCATCCTTGTGGCAAAGATACGCTTTTTAGAATGATTTCTTCCATCATGAGAGCTTGGGAACCATGGTTATTTTGAGCGTGTGGCTTTGGTGAACTCCTCATGCGAAATGCAATGGCAAGCAGCCATGTGACCATTTCCAGGGAACTCTAGACAATCACTTCTTTATAGTTTTTAATAGCCACCTTGTGCTCTTTAAAAGCAATTTTAACCTACTTCAAGTTTAATTACAACCTTGTTTTTTTTTTTTCTGTCTAGAAAGTAGAGAAACTAAGCTTGTGAAAGCAAGTAAAAACAAAAAATATGTAATTTTGGAAAAAAGTTGCGTTTTTTGAGTAGCATCTCCCCCTTAAGTGCGTCTTCGCATGGCGTACCCACTGATATCGACACTGTCGTGATGTCAGGCTACAGCATCAATCCTAGTGACTTTACGCACGAGTATGGCTACATGCGATGACTTCAGGTACCAAAACAATCAAAATCACCACTTGCACGTCCCGAACGGAGCCACAGAGCAGAGAGGCCGTGGAAACGACAATATATTGTGTGAGCATGCGATGAGAAGCTCATACGGTGTGTCATAACGTCAGAATACAATAGGAACCAAACTATGCTTTTGAAAACATATTGTCGTTAATTCTTCAGGGTGCACTTATGCTTACCAGCACTTTTTCTCGCCTCTTGAGGGCCTGTCCTTTCAGGCGAAAAATGCCGCCCACCACTTCACTTCACCGCACTCTGCGTTCGATATAACACCCACTGCTCCGATTGACCCATTTGAAATGCGCGCCTGAGCAACCACTAAACAGCAACTCTGCATGCGCAATGCAGCGAGCAGTGCCTCAAGCCACCTGGGTATATAAAAAGAGTCTCAACAAGTGGCCTTGTGGTTTCAAAGATCACCAACTCCAGTGCAAGCGCTAGAACATAAGTTCCCTTGATTCTGTTTTGCACGAGCGTCATAGATGCCAGAATGTGTGACCAGAAACAAAATTCGAATGTGTGTTGAAAACTGAAAATTCTTAAAGGAATACTGAACAAAAATGTGAAAAAATGATGGAAACAGAAATTCGACTTGGGAGACACGACTGTTCTAATAGACAGTGTTTATTTCACGTATTTCTTAACAGTTGGCTGTACTTTTAGAGGACTGGGAGAGTGTGACGGCTGCGCGCCAGCGCTCCTGTCGACGGCCGTGACGTCAGATGCGCCAAGTAAAAGGCAGGCAACCAACGCATTCATTCCTATGCTGCTATTTCCCTTTCACCACCTCTCCCTCTACATCCCAATTGAGAGCATGTTTACGGAGAGACGGGCAGACGCAGGTGACGGCTTATGATGTCAATGGGTTGGCAGGTCGCTTTTCGGCAGCTTTCACGTAATATCCTCTAGTTCACGGCATGGCCACTAGATGCGCAAGTTTGGAAAAAACGCATTAAATTCATTATTCTCCACTAGTTTCTGTCTGAAATTAAGGCCATGTTACCAATTTCAGCCCCTAATTTTTCTGTTTGGCTGAAAATCTCAGCAAAAATTTTGGTCGGTATCTCTTTAAACTTAAATACCTCAAACCCACATACAAGCATCGTACCTCTCTATGCTGTGTTCGCTGTTCCTCGTTGTAGGGGTGCAGGCAGGGCTTCTGGCAGAGGTCGCACAGTTCGCCGTGCAGGTAGGTGCAGGCGGCGCCCATCGGGCAGCCATTGCTGGCCACCTCGTACGGGCAGAGTGGAAGAGAGGCCTCCTTGCTGGGCGGGGCCTTTTCGGTGCTGCCCTCGGGCCGCACGATGGACGCGTACGACCTCGTTGCTCGTGCTGGCGCACCACCTGTTTCATTGGATTAATTTTTATCATGCTGGTTTTCTAGGTAAACGTGTGAAGCTTGTACACAAACAATTTGTATTACACCTCTTTGAGAAATGCAGCTGGCATGGCAAATGTAATTGGATGCAGAACTCTATAGCTTGGCACTAGAACCGATTCAATGTTTGGCTTTAGCGTGCCTAAGAGACAAGAGGCAAAAATTTCCTGGAAGGCATGAAAACAGTTCCGATGACAGAGGGTCGACTACCAATTCAATTAATTGTCCTGAATGAATACCACTCCTAGGAGGGACGCAACTGCAAACATTTCGGGACCCATTATTAGCGCCTTGATCATTAACAAGCACGAAGGTCAAACTTCACAGGCATTCATTAAACAAACAATACCACTGTTACAATGACAGCAGGGTCAGCGCACTGAAGCACGATTGTCAAATCGGAAGCGTGAACTGAAATTTTAGAGAATTTGCCATGCAGGTGAAGTCAAGTGGTACTTGAACTCACAGCGACTTAAAAACTGAACAGCTGTTAGCAGCAGGCTTAAGATCCCGGTGCCCCCAAAGATGTGAAAGGGTGGGCCATGCACATGCAATGACAGGTTTCGAAGATGCCAGCAGCAACGCCAACATGCGAGACACGTTAGCCATATATCAAACCTCGTATGATATCCCGCCGTACCTTTCATTACAATGCCGTAATAGAAGATGCGCAGGCCATATTTCTGCCATGACAGGCCTTACATTAGATCAGCAAATCTGGAATGACGTACACGCCTTGGGAGAAAATTAGCAAGTCAAGCCACAACAAGCACATGCCAAGTTTAGAAAGCATTAGTCTGGAGTTTCGCTTTGGGTGCAAAACATGCTAAAAGTAAACGGCAGTCGCACCGCTGTCGAAAAACGCTGAATGAAGTGTGACAGTGCATCTACCCGTCTTTTTTTTTTACGTATGAAAGGGACCCAGCAACACTTTTCTGAATTACAGTTAAACCTGGATATAACGAACCTCCATATAACGAATTCCTCGATATAACGAAGTTTTTCTAATCCCCGCCATTACTCCATAGAAACACGTGTATTTGCGACCTCTATGTAACGAAGTGGCAGCGGGAAACACCCTTGATGTAACGAATTTTCGCCACCGACAACCTAAAAATTTTGCCCCGGATTTTGCCATTTTGGCACGAGCATGCATCTTCTGCAGTTGCCTCGCCGCCGACGAAGCGCGATCGGCGGCGTCGCGCACGGCGCGCTCGGAGCCCCGGTGACTGCGAACGCGCAGGCGGGCCGGCGCCCTCGAGCCGGCGTTGCCGCTGTATTTGCCATTGCGGGCGAATGCGCCGCGCACGTGCCCTCCCTCCCTTCAAACAAAAAAAAAAAAAAAAGAAAAGAAAAAGAAAACGACTAGCGTTGGCAGCGCCACTCTTCGATTGCTGCAGAAGTCACTGAACTGCACTTCGTTAGAGTGACACATAAAAAAAAAAAAAAAATTTGCTCCGTGTCGGTACGCTTGAAGTTCGCGTCGCATATGTGAGGCCACGGAGCATATGTAGAGCGCTTTTCCGAATTGTATTCCGCGGTATACATGTCGTTCGCTTCTTCGCGACGCCGTGCACGCGTGCATGGTTTCACTGCGCGGCGCGCGCATGGAGTGGCCCCCTCCCCCAACGACGTTCAGCTTTGCGCTTTTTTTTTTTTTTTTTTTTTAATTTCAGCGGACAACTGTTTCGTCACTACCGAGATGTCAGATTAGGCGCTGGTGTAAACTGTCCGAGACCGTGGTGACGACGGATCTTCGGAGGTCGACTCGTCGCGCTTTGCAGTCATGCGCCGCGCCGCGAGTTCGCTAGGACACGCCCCGCGGCGCGGCGCAAGACTGCAAAGCGCGCGACGAGTCGACCTCCGAACCTAATGACCTAATCGGCGCTCGCGATAAGCCGATTAGGCCCGGCAACACGATGGCGTCGTTGAATGCAATGCAATGAATGCGAAAGCGGACAAAGAAGGGAACGAACAACACGGCGCCGTGTTGTTCGTTCCCTTTTTGTCCTCGTGTATGTTGCGCTGCAACCAAGTGAAAAAATGAATCCCAACCAACTGGCCCAACTTGCCGCTTTGCTGGAATGCGAAAGCAACAAATTGTAATGTTATACGAAGTAAGGCTGGCAACCTAGTCTTTTGGATCCGATATCGCGTAACCCTAAAAAAAAAGCTGTGTAAGAAAATACTGCCGCTCCAGGCAGAAGTGCTCTTTTCACAGTCTCTTCGCGTTGAGAGCGCAGCACGTGGAAAGGTTACGGGCCGAGCGCAGATGCTTGCCGAGATAGCGTGCGCGCCTGCGATCGTTAAAATCAAAGTTCACTGTTGCTGCTCGAGTGATCCCCCGTCCCCTCCGCGTCTTTTCATGCTCGTTCAAGACGGGCGGGGTGTTTCCTCTTTGCTTGAGCGGGGGGGATCTTATCGCATGCGGCCTCGGGGCGACAGAGATAGGCCGGCTCGTTTGATCTCTGCTTCAGCAGCACTCGTCGCCCCCACTCACGCGCTTTTACCCATGCGGAAGAGTTACGATGCGCGGGGGCATGATAACAATTCGGACTTTACACGGAACATGGCGGCGACGGCAAAAACCCGTCGAGAGTGTCTATATAATTGCTATCACAATAATCACGCAGTTTTTTACTGCTAAATAAGTGTTTTGGGTTAGCTCTGCCTTCAGTTCCCCTTTTGTTTAATTTTTGCGTTTCGTTTTCGCATTTTCGTGCTGAAACTGGATATAACGAAAACCTGTTTGTAACGAATTTTTTGGGGAATTTGTCAATTTCGTTATATCCAGGTTTAACTGTATAAAGGAATAGTCTCACTATTAGCGCATGAAACTTTACAAATCATATGCCACAAAAATGTTTAGAATCTGTCAGGTACAAGCGGAGTTACAGGGTGTCGCACGCTTCAAGCACTTTTTCTCTTCTTTCATACCGGCAGGCACGCTGAAAGCTATGCAGGGAGGGGGGATGGCAAGGGCGCATGAAGATGCGTCCAGTCGTACGCACGCATCATGACCTTGCGCCTTTCCTATTCCCTTTTTCTTTGAACGTACGGCTTACTTGCAGTGTGATTGCAAGCGATACACGCGCGCGGGCATGCGGCAGAATTTTGCGGTGGCCACGGTAAGTACGCAAATCACAATGCTCAAATCGGTCATTGCCGTGGACTGGGTACATGGTGCATTAATTTGGATATATGGTATCGTGTGTAGAGAGAATCTGAGGGAGCGATTTCCGGCTGACTTTCAAAATTATTTGTAAATTACAGGCCGCGTGCTGCGCTACAATGCTTGACTCGCGTGTTCTCGGGAGCCTTGACTACCGATCCGATCATCAGCGTTTCCTGATCATGCTCAAAAAGTTTCGCTGGGCCCCTTTAAGGAAAGTTAACCACAGATCAGTCGGGTCTCCGCGATGCCCAATTGTCAAAATTGTGAAATCGACATGCTTTTCCATGATGAGAGAGGATGCAAAATGTTAACGAAGTGGGACCATAACCAACATTAATTAAGCTAAGTTACCAATTAAATGGCAGCTAAAGCAGCATGGTAAAAAGCTTACAGCACTACATCGCTGCAATGTAACGCCGGAGGTTGCAAATTCTAAATTCGAACACTAGCTTAGGTGCTTAGATTGAGGAAGTATTCAGCTCTTGCTGAATTCCCATGCTCCATAAGCTTTAATTTCCAACAGCGTGCAAATGTGTTTTGTGAATATGGACCCAAAGGGCACAAGGGTGCATTACAAACGAGTAAATAATGTAAAGCGTTACAAAGTCAACCAGTCTTGCCGTTTGACGGTAACGCTGGCATTGCAAGGGCACTTTCGGTCTCAATCGAGCTTGGTTTGGATTCATTTCGGGAAAAAAAATTGCGGACCAAGGACAATAGATTACAGTGAACAAAAATAGAATAGAGGTGGTTCGCTTCACAATACACCCCGTCTTTGTGCTTTGCTCTTTTTATTACCCCGAGATGAAACCGTTCCAAACACGATATAAATTTTTGGTTTAGATTAAGGGCCATTACCAGGACACATACCGCTGCAAATTCATTTCCCGTCTTCCGTCAATTGTTATCCTACGCCAACATCTACGCTAACGACTTTAGCAGTGTGACGGGCAAAATCATCAGGTGCTTCGGGCGTGCTTGTTAGGATGTTTTAGCAGTGCTGGTTTGCTTCATGTAAGGTACGGTAATACCGTACCGGTTGAAAGGTGCACATGCGTGACCATTGCAGAACAAGAACTCTTTCCATATTGTATAGGAGGTCTATCCGTATACAGTAAACTGAGCACCGTGCAAAAGGTGGCTCATACTTGGCTTGCAAATACATTTCATCAATCCTATCGCCTCAACGCTAAATGCCTCTATCCACAAACTTATGCATTCTTCTCGTAACAAATATTAGTTTTGTTTGTCAGCATGAACTTTTGGTGACCTGGACAGGTTCTGCCATCTGGCGGCAGAGAGATCAACCAGGCAAGCCCCTAACCTAAACAAGTTCTACTTCCCTTCGGGTGTAAATTTTTAGCAGCTGCGCAACTTCAAATGCACTGGCTTTAAAAATTCTGAACGTCACGGACACTCCATGAAATGATTATTTGGTGATCGGCACGTAGCTATCTTAGTCTGCAAGACCTGCAAGAGCCGCTATCAATGCAATCACGTTACTGAACACTTGCGCAGCTACAATGTTTTCGGGACTGTGGTACGCAAACACGGGACAGTAAAACTGGCAAACCATACAGTACTACCAGCACTGCTAAACCACCTTATTGATGCTTGATTTACCAAAGAAAATCAAATGCCGTCAACATTGTAGGACTCAAGGAGGTTTAAAAAAAAAGATTCTGGAGTGGACGCTTTCACAAGGTCTTAGCAGCAGATGTGAAGCCAGCGTTTGCCTGCAGTTTACCTCAAAAGCATGGCGTTCTAGTTTGATGCCCGATTAGAGATAAAGTGCTTTTTTTTTTTCTGCCAATGGAATTTCTAGCCTAAATATAAAATAAGAGATTGCTGTTACCGACAAAAGTAATATATCTGGATGAGTATATGTAACTCAATCTCTACTAAAATGTGCCAAGACTTCCGGACTTTTTAAGGAAACCAGTAACGCTAAGACATCCGCTGAGCAGCATCTGACTGGAAGAATTACCACAATGCGTAGAATGTGTGAGGCAAACGCTGCATTTTCTTTGCTGTACGCTAACCTTTTATCGTGCCAGGAGCAAGATGGCAGAGGCCTGACTTCATTGTAACTTGATTCATGGCTGCCCTAAAAACACGAACAGAAGAGACATACACACGATGGGCGCATATGTCTCTTCTGTTGTCCGTGTTTTTAGCGCAGCCATGAATCAAGTTACAAGATTGCACCAACTGGCCCAATTGAAAGCGTTACTGCCTGACTTCACTTTCCACACATAATTTCCACTCCAGCAGTTTCTTTTTAAACTTCCTGGGCTAGGCTACAAAAGCGGACTTTTGACTAAACAAATTTGACTGCGAATGGACTCGCTTGCGACCGAAAGCGCTCGTGCGGGGCCGGTACAACGGCTGAAGAGAAAACGAAGAGGACCTACTTTTGGGGACAAACTCTGGCGCGTCGGCCCAACTAGAAGAGTGCACCGTCTTGCAAGTTGGATCGCCGCTCCAGGAAGACTCATTGTTGTTCTTTTTAAGAACCGTCAACGGCCCTTGGGAGGAAGAGGAGAGGGGAAGAAAGAATGCTCAATCAAGCGAGCCCACCACCACAACCTCGCGTTATGCACATTCAACGTGTGATGACACAATACTTTCTAGTAACTGCTTTTGTTACAATGAATGTCTGCGACCTCAAAACCACAAGAAAGATATTGCCGCCTTAGAGCAGGGATCTCAAACACGCAGCCCACAGACATCTCGCTAGCAGCCTGGCCTGCTGCACACAACTCTTAAAAAATTTTCTTCAATAAGTATGTTTATGAGCTACACAGACGTCACTGGTAATCGAGCATTTCTCCATGAGCCACCATATGTTCAATCGTTTGAACACATGCTGATTTGAGTCTTTCTAGTGATCAGTGTTGGTGCTTCTCCAAGCCAGACATCAAATCCCCTTCAGAAATGATCCATTCATCCGATATGTGAAAGGCCTTCTTTTAAATGGCAACATTAGCTGCCATCTCGTTCAAACTCATCCCCCCAACCCCAACCTTCTTTGGTGTCCCTTGCGGGAGACTGAACTTCGTGACTATGGCCCACTAGTTGAGAGTTTGAGACCCCTGCCTTTAGGGATCCTGAATATGTGATGTCATACAGCAACTTTTTTAACGGCACTTTTGGTTTTTGTTTCCAGAGGTTACACAGTTGAACCTCAATACTATATAAAACAGTATGTGCCAAAAAAAAATGTAATATTGCAAACTCTGTTGCATGATTGCTTTGGTGCTTCAGTTGCGTTAACGAAGCTGCTCATTGCTAGCATCTTCCGTTGCAGCTGATTTCATGTCGTGCATATTTAACCACTCAGCTTAGATTCCCTGACCAAATTGTAGATATTTCAGTACCTTTAAAGCTGGTTGAATCTGAATGTTTCCACAAAAAAATATTTCAAGCTTTGAGTGATGCTGCAGTGACCACCAGAAAGTAGATGCTTTTCGCGAATACGAAAGCGCAATCACACAATACTGTCTGTAAATGGCGTCCTGCAACTGCACGAACAATTGTATGCTTCTCATGTGCAAATGGGACTGGACAAGCATGGAAAGAATCACCACAATTGACTTTGCAATCACTGCTGAGTAGCCTTCAGATGAGATAGCTTTTATCTCAAGTGCCCTTCACAGATGATGAAGCTTGAAGCTTATCATGCAATGTTTTGTTTTCGACGCGGAAGAGAGGTGCTGCCGATGTGCCTATCGCCATCCTGTCTAATAAAAGCACGTTTCCTGCGTTGCACCAGTGCTTTGCCACATTTTTCTCAAGGCTGTCAACAAAGAACCAGCTTCTGAATCTCGACGATACAATTTGTCTTTTCAAACGAATTTTCTGAAGTTTCCTTTTGTGCTCGGAAATGCTCTGCTCTATCAAGGCAAGCGACTGGTTTAAATCGAGGGGAAAGATTTGTGTATTTTAACGAAAGCAAAAAAGTGATGAAAAATGCTAGATACATCAAAAACTTTGTTATATTGTGGTTCAATTCTATTGTATAGTGACCATAGCTCGGCACACTCACTCATGAGTGCACTCAACTCACACTCACTCACACTCATTTGAACGTGGTGAGTTGAGTATGAGTGAGTACTCATGCGTGTGAGTGGACGTGAGTGTGAACGTGAGTGAGAACTCATGAGTGTGAGTGGTCGTGAGTGTGAACGTGAGTGAGTACTCATGAGTGTGAGTGGACGTGAGTGTGAACGTGAGTGAGTGCGAAGGCTGAAAAAATTGTGGTGAGTGAGTTTGAGTGAGTACTCCCTTAAAGTGCCGACCTTATGGAGCTCGGCACACTCACTCATGAGTGCACTCAACTCACACTCACTCACACTCATTTGAACGTGGTGAGTTGAGTATGAGTGAGTACTCATGAGTGTGAGTGGAGGTGAGTGTGAACGTGAGTGAGTACTCATGAGTGTGAGTGGACGTGAGTGTGAACGTGAGTGAGTGCGAAGGCTGAAAAAATTGTGGTGAGTGAGTTTGAGTGAGTACTCCCTTAAAGTGCCGACCTTATGGAGCTCGGCACACTCACTCATGAGTGCACTCAACTCACACTCACTCACACTCATTTGAACATGGTGAGTTGAGTATGAGTGAGTACTCATGCGTGTGAGTGGACGCGAGTGTGAACATGAGTGAGAACTCATGAGTGTGAGTGGTCGTGAGTGTGAATGTGAGTGAGTGCGAAGGCTGAAAAAATTGTGGTGAGTGAGTTTGAGTGAGTACTCCCTTAAAGTGCCGACCTATGATCGTGACAAGCACAGAATAATTTCCACGTGGTAGCAGGGCATCACGACATTTTGCCGCTCCCTACGGGTTGCTCCATTGCCTTTGTATGCCGATACTGGTTGTAAAGGCCAATGTAGCAGCGTAGCAAACGAGTAAGTGAGTCAGAGCAAGTGTTGAAACATCGTATTCAAACAAAACAGAAGTCCACGAGGAGGAGGAAGTGTGAAGCGTCGAGAAACTGTCAAACGAGGAGGCATGTCACTGGAGCCAACATTTCAACAAAGCTAGGCACTTGATGAACATATGTCCTCTCGCTAAAAGACTGGCTCTAGCAATATTCCTGTCCGATCGACAATTTCTTAAAATGTTGTACAGTGCTGCTCCCGTGTGACTGCCCCCCATCCTCTGGTTCGCGACGTGCAGATAAAGCATGACCTCCACAAATAAAACAGAAAACTGGCTGTATAGAATTTAATGTCACATTGCTTAGTGTGCTTGCAGACTTGGCAGCGTTCTTGCTGTGGTTTTGAGATCCCAGACTTTCACTGAAAACTGACTTAGCCAAAAGATGTGTCAGTAACACTTTGACGAAGTACCAACACACATTCTTGAGGCTGTACAAGCTCTATCAAGCGCTTCTCACACATAGCGCAGGAGTAACACTTAACGCACGGCTGCAGCAAGGAAATTTTGGAATGCGTACAAAGCTTAGCTTCAGGTAGTTTCCAGGTATGGAGCAGCTTTCAAGCAAAATTTTGTGGCTTAATACAGGTGGATACACATAGTGCGGAATGGCTTGCTAAAGTTCACTAAATAAGTAAAGAAAAGGCCCTACCCCTTGCCTGATATGAGGTGCGATGCGATTGCATCTACATTTGAGGTACTAGAACTGATTCATCGAAAGTATCAACAAAATATTTAGGCTTCTTGTGGCTATATTTATTGTGGATAAAGAATGTTGTGTTGGCACTCCTTTTGAATATCTGTGCATATTTTTAAAGGTTTTATATGTGACAAACAATATTTATGAGTGACAAAGGCACCAGGCAAGAAGCAGGAATAACAAAATGCAAGGACAGAGGGACTATGAGGGGCGCATTCACGTTGCCAAATTGAGAGAGGACAAAAATTTGGCCCTACAGAGGTCTTAGTTTGCAATGGTGAGCGCGACCTATCAGTAACTGGCTCAAAACAACAAGGTTAATGTTGTCTTTGCCCAAGGTGCACGGCTTTGTGATTAAACGGCATAGAACACACAGGACAACCAAAGAGGTCTCTCTTTTTGCCTTAAGTTGCTCACCATCTAAACCAAACGTCTACAGGTGGGACTAGAACATTTGCGTGCATTAAAGGGACACTAAAGGCAAATAACAATTTATGTCATAGTGAAAGGTCAATGGTTGAGAACGTCTAAAGCATCAGTATTATACGCAGCAGCACTTTTGCAATCAAGAAATTAAGGTATATGTGGGGCACGATTTGCACCACTATTGGGACAGTCTTGAACACGAGGCCGGTGATGAGGTTAGGGCCTCAGTACAATTTATCACAAATGCTTCAACCACCCATGACGGAAAAGAACATTTCAGTGCATTTCAAGACAGAATAGAATGCAAGTACAGTCAACTGCCAATTTTTCGGACACCCTAGGGACCGTGAAATCGTCCGAAAAAACGAATTCATGCTTTTTAATTCCGCTCAAGTGGTCAAATCGCCACCCATGTCCGAAATAGCTTCAATGGCTCCCAGCACACTTATCGGGCATTTTGGTGAGCGCCCAGGCTCCTGTGTATACATTCGGTACGTGCCGCGTACCCCGCTTAACTATTGTGCCGATACCAGCAAAGCGCGGATCAAGTTACGGCTCTCTCGCATCGGGCGTTTGGGAACGATGACGCGAAACACAAAGGCTGTGGCGGATCATACGACTTTCCCCGATTCGTGTGCGCTACTGAACGAAAATCTCCGCCAACACGCAATATATGATGCCGTGTGCAGCCAATCGTTCCTAGTTGTGTGCAGCACGTCGCCGATTACGCAGACTCCGTCCCTGCTGGGCTGCTTGCTAGCTGTAGTGTATGCACGCGTTAGCCGTGAAGGTGTTCGTTATGCCCACTCAGTTCCTGACTGCACACGGGCGCGGCGATGCGGCTTTCGTTCCTCAAAGCAACGTGTCTGTGCGGAGCACTTAGCAGTCTCGCACAAAGAGGCAACACGAACGGCGGCGCGGCGCATTCGGGTTGTCGCACATTAAAAGCGTGCAGTATGCTTACAACTGCGCTGGACCTCATGCACTACCGAGCAGTTAGCGGAAGATGCTTATCATAAAGAATTGTCAGCGATTAGGTCGTACTGGCGAGTTTGCCACCAGCCGCCATCACGCCTCCATGCATTCCCAGTGTTTATCCGTAAAGACGTCGCCGCACTGGGCCGTGATAGTAACCCCTTCGTATTTTTGATCTGCTTCACCCCATAACAAGTAAGCACTGCGGCAAAGCCGACTTTCGGACACTGCTACGGCTGCAAAGAGATCGACTCGCGAAAGCGCTGGTTCAAACCTACGAGACGATAGATGCGGCAGAGGTTGGGGCTTTAAATAATGCCGTTTCCGACCAGCAATTTGGGCAAAAAGTCCGAAAAATCAGACGCCGAAGAGTTTCCGCGTCCGAAATTTCAGACGTTCTTATACATTGACGTCTATGAGGCTTGGGACGGTGCCGTGAAGGCGTCCGAATTTTCAAGCATGTCCGAAAAATCGGGCGTCCAAAAAATCGGCAGTTGACTGTAGTACATTTCAGTCCGATTCATGCCTAAAAAAACTTCTCGACGTTACCCTTGAGAATGACGCAAGTTCCGCTTTTACATGGCTGTGCTTTGCTAAAGCCTGTTGTGCCGCAGCGCCAACTGTCGGGTAGTAAAGCGAGTAGAGGGCAGGCATGGCTACATCAGAAGGCCGTTCTCTGAGGCGGGTGGCTTGAATTGCGCTAACGCTATGCGAACCACTAAAACATGGTTTTCTTTCAAATTAGGCATTTTCCTTGGTACAAAACAAGCACTATGAAGATGCTGGAATGCTATTTCAACTATCTACATCAACTTACTAGTATTTGCCTTTAGTGTTCCTTTAATCTGCACCTATGGAAACGCCATGCCACGATAGAGCATCACTGCGAAAAAGACGCTAATTTAACCTTCCCAAGCCTTTGATATCCGTAACTAGAAAGGTGCCATTCAGAATTAAAAACACCTAGAGTTTCAGAGATGCATTTCACAAACGACAGGGTGCTCGTCATGAACAAGACTTAAATTAATGTCCACACAGAGGACGCAGGCATCTGCATGCATTCGGATGCGTGATGCGACATACGGGGCAATGTGCAGGTGAAACAAGCGTGTCCGCTAGAATACAGTAACGAGGAAGTGACAAAATGTGTATCTGCCTACTGTTAGCCAATTACTAATTAGTAATTAGCTATGCTTGGTAAGGAGGTTTATGTCTCATTGTTTATTTCGTAGCCTTTTTTTTTTTTAAACCACATCTTGAAGTCTTAGATTCAATGGGCTGCAACATAGGTATTATAATGGTATGAGCTAGGGTCTATGAGATGTTAAATTTCAAACGCTGAACAGTGACTCGTTCAATTCAGTATTGAAGTCAAATAGCCATTATTAGTTTACAAATTCTTTAAAGGATCTTTCAAAATCGGCAAAAAAGTAAAACGTATTTCAGGCTCGCGGGCATAGGATATATTTTACGCATACAATGCCAGAGCGTACGTAACGCAGCATATGTCATTTGGGGGAGTCAGCCTTTACCAGCTATACAATCATCATTTGCACTCCCTGAAGAGTTATGTGCATGTGAAGTTTCTGGTTATCTGTGACTTCAGTGCTGAAATATGAATACTATCATGTGATAATCATTTTACAATAACTGTAAATAATGACAGTTTTAACATTAAAGAACTATGCAATATTGGATCCACTCGTGGGGCTATTCGATTTGGTTTCAAGGATCGTTTTTCGCACATTGCAAGTCTGATCACTATACTGCTGACTTTTCATTCCTCAATCTTAAGCTGGTTCATCATGCCTTAGGAACTCCTTGTGGTGCCATTTTTAAAAATGTTATACTGTGGTCTCAAACCAAGGAAGTGAGACGTTAGTTGTCATAACTAATTAATCAACATAACGATTTCTTATGCCCGCAGAAGTTTACCATTGCATTCAGGTTTGCAGTGCACTGCTCTTCCTTTTCTTCAAATGGGCAAACCGATCCATCTTCACGTCCCGTTCTTGGTGTCGCACGGAAGAACTAACCTGTGTGTGGTGTACGGTTGACCGACGATGAACAGGCCGGCGTTGTCCCTTCGACTGTACTTAATTGTGACCGCCCCTGGTTTGTGCCTCGGCTTGACCTCCCCGACCATGCACAGTTGTCAGTCCGGGGTTTGGTCCGGATGTGGTCATACCTGAGAGAGGGACACAGACACTGTCATGAAAATGCGCTGAAACTAAACGAAGGCTGGCATCATTATCATTTAGCCAGTGCTGACAATCATGCAGCCTTACATCATCATCATCAGCCTAACTACGCCCACTGCAGAGCAAAGGGCCTCTCCCAAGTTCCGCCAATCAACCCGGTCCTGTGCTTTCTGCTGCCACGTTATACCTGCAAACCTCTTATTCTCATCTGTCCACCTAGTTTTCTGTCTCCTCCTCACGAGTTTGCCTTCTCTTGGAATCTGGTCGGTTACCCGTAATGACCAGCGGTTATCCTGCCGACGTGCTACGTGCCCGGCCCATGTCCACTTCATCTTCTTGATTTCAACTATGATATCCTTAACCCCCGTTAGTTCCCTGACCCACCCTGCCCTCTTCCCGTCTCTTAAGGTTACACCTATCATTTTCCTTTCCATCACTCACTGTGTCGTCCTCAATTTAAGGTGAACCCTCTTTGTAAGTCTCCAGGTTTCATAGCCTTACATAGCCTACTTAAGCTCTGACTTATGACCCATAATTGAGCCAGCAGACGTTTGAGGCGCCTTGACTTCGCCCTTGTGTCCACATTTGCACGCCCAGTCATTTAAGATGAATACGTACAAACTAGCTCAGCTCTGTCATTCTGAGCCAGCACTGACAATCATACAGCCATATACAGGGTGGCCCAAATATAACGCGGCACGATTTAAAAAAAAAAAAGGAACGGCGTTACGCAAAGCAGACCTAGTACATATTGTTCCCAGGAGACTAGACTAGCCACAGCTTATTTTTTTCGTTAATGGGGTTCAATTAATTAATCGTAATTATATTGTTCAATCTACAAGTACTCATGTAACTATTAAAATGTCAATGAGGCACACATAGGTACGTTCAAATGACATCCAACTGCCATTCTGAACCACGTACTAATCGCATGCTCATTTTTTCCGGCTGCTAAAGAATGCCCATGCAATATATTGAAAAAAAAAAAAAAAAAAACACGGGACTACACTTCCACCCGCAAAAGAAAGCAGGGCCCTCAAATATACTTACTGCAAGCAACAGCTTTGCTAGTTGACTGTTGCCAGAGGCAGCGTTTCGCACATTGGCAAGGGTACAGGCCAACAACATGCGTCGAAATTTTCAGGGATTCCTTCCACTTGATTGTACGCCACTATCACTATCCATATCTCACGGCAGACTGTTCCCATTGATAACGTGGCTGGTGCGCTGTTCTGATTACGGCCTGATTACGCAAAACACCGCATTTCTTCAGTTATAATAATAATATCTGGGGTTTAACGTCCCAAAACCACATTATGATTATGAGAGACGCCGTAGTGGAGGGCTCCGGAAATTTTTGACCATCTGGTGTTCTTTAACGTGCACTGACATCGCACAGTACACGGGCCTCTACCATTTCGCCTCCATCGAAATGCGACCGCCGCGGCCGGGATCGAACCCGCGACCTTCGGGTCAGCAGCCGAGCACCCTAGCCACTGATCCACCGAGGCGGACCATTTCTTCAGTTAGGGAGAGGCAGACAGGGCAGTCCATATTTTTTTCTTCTGCATTTTTTTCCTTGATATTGGCTACCTCACAGTGAGCCTGCTTGAGGGCACAACTTCCTGATGCGCGCAACAATCCAATCATGTGTCATTTTTCAGATTTCGTGGGCTTTCTCAGTAAAAAAAAATTAGAGTGCAATTGGTACATTGTTGAAAACTGCCCAATTAGATGTCATTCAAATATGCCTCATTGGCATTTTGATGATTAGGTGAGTGCTTGAAGAGTTACAAATATAATTATGACTAAACAATTAAACCTCATTAACGAAAAAATTAGTGCTGGGTACTCCAGTCTACTGGGAACAATATGTACTAGGTTTGGTTCGCGCAACGCCATTCCCAATTTTTTAAATCATGCTGCGTGATATTTGGGACACCCTGTATAGCCAACTTTAGCATTCACTTACGACACATAATTGAGCCAGCACTGACAATCATACAGCCATATGTGGCCAACTCTAGCGATCACCTATGACCCATCATTCCGGCACTGACAATCACGCAGCCATATGCAGCCAACTTTAGCTATCACTTATCACCCATCATTGAGCCAACACTGACAACCATACAGAATTGCATAGCCTACTGACAATCACACATCCATATGTAGCCAACTTTAGCGATCACTTATAGCCAATAGCAGTCCCCATTATTCAGTGAGAACCGGTGCTTGTAGTACAAGAGAAAATTCGGTACGGCCAGGACACCGGACACAGTTCCTTGCAAATGGCAGGAAAAAAGGGAGAGAGAGAAAGAGTGAAGGATTAACTAAGACAAGTCCTCTAAAATGAAAAGTTTCTATGGGAAAAGGTCACGTGTAATGTAAATGTGTTGTCTGATCTCTGTACTTTGTTTTTTCCGCCCTGCCATGTACACAAGGGACTTGGAGCTTTGTCAAGCTTAACTGTTCATCTGAAACACTTTGTAGCGCAGGAAAAACAGACACAAAAATAAGACACCAGACGACATACATAACAGGCCCAATTTGGCACAATTTTGAATTGAACTGTCCCCGTAGCGCAAGAATTTGACACAGGACAAGACACGAGTGCTAACTTTCCGAGGTTTTTTTTTTTCAGTTGAAAGTTAGCGCTCGTCTTTGTCCCTTCTCTTGTCCTATGTCAAATTTCTGTGCTATGTGAACAGTCATGCATCACCAGGAAGCCCAACTTCACACTTTTGTCACACTGTTTTCTAGCGGCTTTTAGTCCCATATGCCTCAAACATGTATGTAAACACGCTTGTTGGAAATAAACTACACTAAACTGAGGGCTAGCCAGATCATCTTACGCTGTCCAAAACGGGCTAAGACCCTCAAAATCAACGGCTCACCTGCACCGCGAGCCGTAGATGCATTCGCCCTTGAGGTAATAGCGGCACACATTGTCAACCTGGGCATGTGAACGGTCGTGCGAAAAGAGGCACCGCTGCCCATCCCTGCACACGCCGCTTAAAAAATATCTGCAACAATAAAAAAAGAGTAATGATTGCACAGTCGAACCTTATTAAAACTAAGTAGCATCAGGATCATCTATTAGTTCATTATAACCAACATCCCTTGTAACAGAAGACATAAAATGGACTCTAAACTCCGTATCCTAGATCATGTGCCATGCTATGGAAGCTAGCGAGACTCCTTGCAGTAGATGCATTTGCACCCCAAGAAATAGTTGTATAATTTTACCACCCGTCATGTGATTTCTTTTTTCGTTTTTAGACTGTAATAACTGAAGATGCAGTGCACCTAAGAAATAAGCAATCGTTATTTACATGGTTATCAATGATTTGTTCTGGACTGCTTCGTTTTCATATTGTGGCCTCGGCGATTAGTTCCGGTAGCGTGCAGTCAGAGCCAACCGCAGAGGCCAAGTCTACTACTACGAAATACCAAGTGCGAGATGCGCGGACTTGCACATTTTGCTGACAACTTCTTGCATAGCTTCCACAGTGTTGCACCTGATGTATGAAGCGAAGTATAAGCTCTCTTGCCTCCAACTGGAATTAGCATCGCATGATGCGGGACCTGAAGCCGGAAAAACACTGATTCTACGCAACGACAGACCGGCAGTAATAGAGAGATGACATACTTTGACTATAGCCAAGCCCCCCAAGCAGCACCATTCGCTTAAAACAGGTGTGTAGCACTGTGAGACTGCACAAAAGCCACTCGGCAGCGGACAACAAATAGTGCTCACAAGTACAGCCTCCAAGATGGTGCATGAGTGCTTTAGTTTCCGAGATCGGAGATGTTAATACATTTTTTTCAATTTCTGATGTGCTCTAACAAAAATTGACCAATGGCTCGTCTGAGACCATGCTGAAGAGCCACATGCTCAAAATTAGCTTTCGCATTAGTTCTCTTTGCAAGTGGTAAATTTTACTTTTTTCCCAGTTTCAGTATTTACAACAGCTATTCCTGCCAGCTGTTGGTGATGTTTCCATTTGTATCATGAATGTAAAAACTTCATGAAGGCTCTTCTAAATCTGTGTATTTAGCTAGCTTTTTTTTTTTTTAAATGTCCAAAATTTAATAGCAGTTGGCCTTCAGGTTTAAACTCTTGTTCAAACTTGTTCTTGTTCCAGTTAAATTCTTGTTCAATACTACAAGGGGTGCCAATGGTCTCTTTCGCAGCTTCGAAGATTCTCAGTGCTGATCAAAAGATTATCACAGCTTAGCATAAACTGCCAACTGTCTGACGCAAAGTTACACAGAAGTGAAACCAAATCTTGTGACTCATTCCAACATGCGAACATTGAATAAAAGACGTGGCTGATGTGAATTCATTGTCACTGCTTTCAAAGTTCGCGGAATAAATGTCACTTTTCTTTGACGAAATGCAGAGCAGCTGCAAAGGTAATTTGTATAGCAAACACTCTATTTAGAACAATTTTTTTTTTTTTTCATACAAGTACTGTTACACTCGCGCTGTGCTGCCAGTTGCGACAACTGTTGTGATGCCTTGTAACACTTCAGAGAAATTTACTGCGGCTTTTTTTTTTTTTTGTGACCCATTTTCATAAACAAACATAATATTCAAGAAAAACAACAAAATTTGGTCTACTAAAACAATGATATTTTGCTATTCGGATAATGCTGCTGCGAACAGTTAAGTCTTTCAAGACAAGTTACAGACATTGCAAAGTTTTACTATAGAGTCAAAGTTCCTGAATCACCTTTCTTTTTTTCACACGTACAAATCTTCCAGAACTGCAGGACATGGGAATGCAAATGAGGGCAGCATGGGGCATGAAAGCAAACAATTTTTCACAACGCAACGCTGAAATGTCCCCACATACTAGATCACACATTTACGTAACTTGATATGACTAGCTGTCTTCACGTTTCATATTCATAAATTCTGAGGCTGTATGTGCCAAAACCACGATATGATCTCAAGGCAAGCGATAGCAGGGGGACTCCAGGTCAATTTTGAACACCGGGGATTCTGTAATGTGCACCTAAATAAACATAAGTACACGAGTGTTCTTACATATCGTCCCCATCGAAACGCGGCCGCGGTGGTCGGGGTTCGAACCCGCGCCCATGCCCTTAGCAACACACCATGGCATGGCCGCTGAGCCATCACGGCAGGTGTTTCGTGCTCTAGCTTCTGCAGGATTTCGTCACGCTACCGGTTAACAATACATCCGAACATAAAGCACAGAAAACCTAAGAGGCCTGAATGTCAAACGATTACGTGTAAGCTTGCATAACTGAGCGCAGACGCGCGCAACAGCGAATTTCGCCTGTTTCTAGGCGCCACATCACCAATGCGGCATCGTACTGCAGTCGCAAACCGACAAGATAGCGAATGCGCGACCCAGTAAAGCCGACACTGCGCAAACAGTAAAGCTTAGTGAACAAGAATAGTAGCCGAGATAAAGATGACCGCACGAAGTGGTGAGAAACGTTTAGTTTTCAACCAGGGAGCCAGTCTGACATGATAAAACTACTCGGACAACTGTCAACACACGATATCAAAAGCTAGACAGCGAAGGAAACTAGAAACCGAGGTAGTTATTCGTAAAACTAACACCTACACATGATCTGAAACAACGTGCAAAAGTCAAGCGCTCATTCGATAAGCTTGCAACAGCGGATGCGATGGTTAACGACGGAAAAAAATTATACAGGCCGTTCAGTTCATTCTCAACAGTTGCTTGAACCAAACTACAGCAAGAGGCCAGTCAAACAGCGACGAGATATAACCGTCCGGGACACTATTTGAATGGGAAAACAGTCGCGCGCCCTGTGCTGTCGATGTCGTGTCACTATTTCTTGCACGAATGAGACAAATCTGGTAAGCTTTGGGAACGCGCGTAACGAAACTAAAATACTAGCCACGAACACAAGTCACTGCCTTCTTCGCTAGGCGGTGGCTGTATCGGCGACAACGGTCCACAAACGAACACGTAGACCTTGCATTGTTACTTTTTTGGTACGCGCTCTTCCGCTTAGTGGTACCGTAGTATTGCAATTTGGTACGCTTACAGTTACGTAACGTGTCTATCGATGTTAACAAGTCGGGTTAGCGGAGAACAACGGCTCACCGCTGTACTAAGCTACCCGTACAAAATGTTATCGGGCGCTCAATTAGATTAGGGACGTTACGAAACGCTAGCTTTTACTGCTTCATCTTGTACGGTAACACACTTTTCACTAGAGAGAACAACAGGGCTTCAAAAAGCACACTGCCGGGAGCCAACGGACAAGAGCGTTTGTGCAGGCTTTGCAAAGCGGTGTTATTATCGCTGTATCTTGTCGACGGGCGGCTATTATCGCGAAAGACAAATCTTAAAGCATGTTTACTTGCCTACATAGGACACCTTCCGTACCGCCCTCCGCCATCTTGCTCTCCTTAATGGACAATTTTGGATGGGGGGCGCTGAGATCTGTGAGTCAGCCGTAGATGCTTGCTGGCTCCCAACTTGCGCAATCCCACGCTGTTCTTATTCACAATTTTTTAAAGTATTGCGCGAAGGAGGGTTACTCGACGTTTACGGGATCGTAAACGTGAGCGAATTTCCACGCGACAAAGCGAACACGCTGCTTAGGCGAACCATTTGTCGACGGCGAATGAATGGAACGCTGTACGCGCTTCGACCATTCAACACTTTAAACACACACTGCATCACGATTCACGCAAGCCTGCGAAAACTCGCATGCTTACGAAACGCGCAAGTTGATTGGACAAGACCTCAAGCATCAGCCGATCATCACGTCATCTTTGGGGAATAAATATAAGTAATAATCGCGCGATCGCGCGCGATAACGAAAGCAGTTTCCTGGAGGCTAGACACACGGCAAGTAAGCTAGGGAAACGAGCGCTTCCACTAATGACCAGTAAACGAGCACGTTAATCACAAATCGCTCTCTCAGTTTTGTCTGAAGTGATAAAGTCAGATAAAGTGGCGGGGGGAAGCTCGCGTTTCAATTTGTCGTTAGCTGATGGCGCGTTGACCAGCCAACACTTCCCATATGCTTCAAACACACTTACGCCCCAATACCAACTAAATTAAGAAACTTACGGGCTTACGGGTCATCTAGCGCGCTATATACAAGTTAATAATGCAAAATACTTGACAATTTAAGCAAATATTAGTTTTGTTTTTGCTTCATAGATGGCGCGGCAGTTTGTAAAGTACAATAATTGGTCACTTTTTGGGGTTTGTAGTTTGATAGAAAGATCTCCGATACGATAGGCGGTATTATGGTCACGTGACATGCGCCGTCGGAAAAAACGTGCTTTGGCGCGTGGTAGCTGGGTGCGCTCGCGGGCGCGCGTTCGGCGTTTCGGGATGAATTCCTCGTTAGCAACGTTAGTTCGACTGCGAGCGTGCGCTGGTAGGTTAGGTCAGGTAGGCTGCAGGCACTGTTCGAGAGACACGAGGATTCTTGTAGAGGAAAGCACGACGCTTAGGTCAGGCGATGCGCTGAATAGTACGGGAGACACCGAGCTACCGCAGGGCGATAACACCGGTACGAATTTTATCCAGTTGTTTCATGACTATCGATGGACCAGTTCGATTAATCGTCTCTTCCAGACGCCATGGATCCTGCCAACATCCTGGCTGCCTTGGATCCTGTGATGACGAAGCACTGCGGGTCCGGCCACTGTCTTTCGGTCTGCAAGGTCGTCTTTGGTGAGATTTGGAAATAAAATTTCGGCTGCAGTACTTCGAGGCGAATTTATCAAAGGGTTTTATCGGATATCCCGCGCATTTCTTGCGGTGCTACCCGACCGCTTTTGTCAGCCGTTTATAACATAGGCGCGTTTGGGCATTTCACGCATTTGGACATGCATAGTTGAGCCCATGGTAAAATCGTTCTCTTAAATCGGATATCTATCTTGCAGATGGCCAGCAGTTATGGAAGGCTCGGGTTTCAGTCCCGTGGCCCAAAGAATTGTCTGTCGATGCAGTGACATCGAGTAAGAAAGAATCCGTCAAGATCGCCAGTGCCCGCATGTGCTCCGCTCTGCAGGTAGGAATTCGTTAACGTGCTGCACTTTAAAAGAAAAACTGTGTATTTGGGGCGTGTTGTTGGTTTCTTGCGTTTCCTTTCTCAAGGCTGCGTGTGCGAATTCGACATCGTGTGCGCAATGGCATGCAACGGCGCTCACATTAAACTTAACCATAATGGTTTCTTATAAAGTTCATGATTTTTTGGTAATTTTGCAATGTTAATAATTTTGCTTCTAGTTTTACTAGTAAACAACAAGCCGTGTTGGCAAGAAAGTTTTAAAAAAGATGTAACTGTGCACAAGTGCAATAACGCATACAAGAAGTTGGCAGTTGAGTTATTCTATATCTGTACAGATGGATGAATGTTACGATGATCCCTGCTGAATAGGTGTGATGGCTAGTGCGACCAAGCCCTTTACTGGATACCTTTACTATGTTTAGCTTGCACTAATCAACGGTTCGCTCTGACAGTGCATCCTATGCGGCTGTTCCCATATTCTTCACAAATAATTGCATTTCAAACAAATTTTCAATGACGAAAATACCAGAAGAATGTCTTTGCAAACTAGTCATTCTGGTAACTCTCGGTAACTGCCCAATTAAACACGCTAATGGCCAAGCTTTTCGATCTCGGGTTCTATATCAGCGTTTTGCGTCGTGCTGTTGAAAATGTGCTGTTAACAAGCACAACTCCCAAAATGAAAGTAGCCATGTTCAGTGTAATCACACAGTTCAGGTTCACTCTTACTCTGATGTGCGAGCTTCCTGATTGCGTCTTTAGTGCAGGGAGATGTGACGGCAGTCGACGAGGCCATGAAGTTGTCGCAGCTTTATTGGGACGCGGGCGAAGTGAAGCAATAGCAGCTGCCGCGTCCAGCCAGGTCAAAAGCCAGGCCGTTCTGATCACCTCGTGGCTCGTGCATCACGAGCCACGCGGCTGTCTTCTTTTGCGCGGCAGCGCAGTGCTACAGGTCAAATGGTAGAGCAACCTACTGGAAAAGAGTTGGTCCCAGGTTTGAAACCCAGGCCGGGACGGGCTTTTTCCTGAATGAGGAAGCTTTGTTTCCCAGTAATCTGTGCGGATTTCTTTTTTTTTTCATAGTGTCGCGCCATGAACGGGTGGACGACTACTTTTCCTAAGCCCTTCCTCTACTTTGGGGTCTGTCACCGAATGTGTGCCATATCAACAACTTCATGCATTTTCATGTGTAGATGGCTTGCTCTGACGTCACTGAAGCAGCCACTTCGGAGCATCAATATGGTGGTGTCATGTGTTATCAGAACATCACATGCTGGTTCATTCATTATTCATGCGGAGAAGTCCTATAACGTTCTAGCAGCATTGTTATCACACTGAAGCAGGTTAATCGCCGTCTAATTATATTGGCTTGACATCATCTAAGCTGCCATGTGGTGCACCCATGACGTCGCAGTCAAGCTATCAATTTGCCTTGAACCTTCCCTTCCCGGCTCAATTTGCACTGCGAAGCAGCAAGCCTGAAACAGAGCTGCTCTGGCCAACCTCTATTATTTTTCTCGCATTGAAATGTCACTCTGTCTCGATTTGTTCTAGCAGTGCATGATGCTGCATATGACGGATAAGGTGCGCAGTCTGCATCACAGATTGTGGCCTCCTGTATCTTTTGCTTACAGGAGATAGGTCTGCTGAAAAACATTAAACTAGGGCCAGCCCTAGAAGCTGCTGGTGAACCTTGTCCTCTAAGAACCTCTTCCAAAGGCACTTCACCAGCTAGGAATCCGGTCCAGAATGGGACACTGTTGCCCTCTCGAACTGAGCAACAACTGTACCACAACGGTAAGTGTTTACTTAAATTCCTGGAGAAAACCTGAGCTGCTGTGCTGACAAGTCTAGAGGCTGCGCTTTCTTCTTTTCAACACTCTTGAACAGGTATGGCTCTCAAGGGGTCATGAACCCACCCCATCGGGATACTATAAACAGTTCAGACAAATCTTGCAGTCGTGCGTGGCAAGGAGAGCTTACAAGCGGAGTGCAAAGTTGCCATTTTATCAGGTGCCCTCTTTTTTATACAGAGGGCTGTGCTCGCTCTTCAGGGCTGCTGGAACCTGCTGGCACCTGCTGTTTGGCATCGCATAACAGAAAGCATGCTCAACAGCCAACATCGATCAAGAGCGGCGCTTAGATAAGGTGCACATCTTGCCGTGGAGTGCTGCTGCCGCGCTCCATAGTCTGCTAACATCACACACTAGCGCGCATGGGAATCGCAACAGTAAAGGTGGATCACGTTTTATCACGTGCTTATGGTAATGACACGCGCTGACGTAACTTCTTTCCCCCCGTGCCATTAACTCCCTGTGCAGCTTCCAGTGCGTTCGTCAGGATGAGAGAAAAGAGAAAGCGTGCGAAGCGTGTTACTAATCCCTGCAACTCTGCTCGTTCTTGACGGATAAGAGAAGTTTTATCGGTAATCCATACATGTGGCACCAAACTACGATACCAAGGTCTTCGATAATTACCTGAAGAAGAGGTTCAGGACCACCGGAACTTCTCACCCTACGACGTCCTTTGAGCCTCTTAGCGGCTGTGGTGGCCCACTGGTTACACTGCTAATCATAGGCGTGTGCACAGGCGGGAAGGGGGGGGGGGGAGGGGGGGGGGGGGCAAAGCTAGCCTCATACACTGACATAATAGGGAGGGGGCTGCGACTCGGGGGGGGGGGTGGCGCAAAGTCAGCCCCATACATTGACATAATAGGGAGGGGGGCACTGCGACGAACCTTCGCCCCCCCCTGAAGGGGAACCCTACGCATGCCTATGCTCCGCAGAACTCAATTTCAATACGCCTATGCTGCTAATAATAATAATAATTGTTGGAGTTTAACGTCCCAAAACCACAATATGGTTATGAGGTATACCATAGTGGAGGGCTCTGCAAATTTCCACCACATGAGGTTCTTTAACATGCACCTAAGTCTATGTACACGGGCCTCAAGCATGTTCACCTCCATCAAAAATGCAGCCGCCACGGCTGGGATTCGATCCCGTGACCTTTGGGTCGGCAGTTAAGCACCATAACCTCTAAACCACTGTGGCAGGTGGGTTACAGTGCTCGGCTGCTGACCCTGAAAGATGCGAGTTATACTCCAGCCGCAGCAGTCACTTGTTGACGACTCGATGGAGGCGAAATACTAGAGGCCTGTGTACTGCATGATTTCAGCACACTTTGCAGAACCCCAAGTGGTCAAAATTATCCAGAGCCCTCCTCTACGGCTTCTGTCGTAGCCTGAGTTGCTTTGGGATGTTAAACCCCATAAGCCAGAGGTTGGCAACCTCTTGAGGTTGAGGGCCAAGTTGTATGAAGCTGCCATAAGCCAACCAAAGAACCAGAGCCTCTAAAATATGGAGGCCTCCTACTGGTCTTGCTGGCTGAATATCCTGTCGTCATGACAGCGTATAACACAGCATGTGCACATAGGAAAAATAAACAGAGCAAAAAAGGACCGCTGACTTCTAATTGTCCACGTGATTTGTTATACTTTGTCATGAACCAGAACTAACTCGCCCAGGCTTATACTCTTGTACGCTACATTCTTGTGATCACGTTACGGCATGAAGAGTAGCTTTCCAAACATGTTCGCTGCAGGTCCACCTCGCTCTGTAAACCTTCACTGTGGTGTGTTGTCATCGAGCTTCAAAACAGCAAAGCGCTTCCCCTTGTGTTGTCACATGGATGTCAGGCCTTCTTTCTTTTGCCGCGTTTGTAAATCTGCGTTTTTTACAGGCACACCAACGCCACCTGCGCCTACACAGCTCCCCAGCGCACAGTCACGAGAAGTCGCACGAGGAAATGCCACGGCACCTAGTCAGAGATTGAAATCGTGGTCTCAAAAGCGGGAGCTTGGTCGATGCAAGTCCATCTTGCACAACATCTACGCACACGTCAGCAAGCTCAAAGATGACAGAAGCCTAATGCCTGTGTACTACTCGAATCTGTATCAGGGTGAGTTATGCTCCATTTCCTACCTATGGTGCGACGCTATAGAAGCTAGTGAGATTTCTTGCTGTAGATATGTTCACACCAAGAAATAGTTTAATGATTTTACCACCCAGCCAGATTTCTTGCAGTAGATGCGTTTGCACCAAGAAATAGTTCAGTGATTTTTACCACCCGTAATCTTACTCTTTTTTTCATTTTTTTTGGTACTGAGTACCGTGTTTACACGATTGTAAGTTGACTCGAATGTAGGTCGACGCCCCTAATATCACACGGCAAAAAAAAGAAAAAGGAGCACGAGCACATTTCATAAAAAAAATTTATTTATGATATCTCCGAAGGAAACGAAGTCGAATTACTATGGTCTGCCAAGGTTGCTTCACGGCAATGCTTGAAAGCTGTGCAGGAAAGCTAGCTTCGCGGCAATACGCGGAGATCATTTTCAGAAAGACTTTACAACCGAAACTAGTTTTCGATTCTAGGTCGACCTACAATCGTGTAAATACGGTAATAAATGAACATGCTTTGCGCCTTAGAAATAAACAAACCCTGTTATCTATACGGTTGTCGATTGTAACGTGGCTTCTGCGATTAGTTCCGGTAGCGTGCCGCTGAAGCCAGTCGCGGAGGCAATGTTTACAGCAACCAAATCTAAGCACGAGACGTGCGGGCTTGCACATTTTGCTGACCGAATTTCGTGCATAGCTCCCACAATGTTCCACCTGATGTATAAACTGAGTACAGTTATAATAAAACTGTGATGAGGTAGGCATTAGGAGAAACTATGATATTGAGGGAGCACCAACTTTTAACTATCATTCTTTGGTAGCATTGAAAGGGAGCTTCGATCCACTCTCAGTCTAGAAACTGCTCAGTCTATAACATGATTCAGTCGAGGCACTGCTCAACACGTCCATTGGAATGTTAATCTGCATGAGTCTCGCAACTGTTCGAGGCAGGACAAGCCAGTCACACCAAGCTTCTCGAATTGCAAAGATGTCAGTTAAATTACCCTGATTTAGCGTAGTACTATCTCTTTCTTCATATAAAAAAAATTCTGTCTGACTATATAGAGGGAGCTTTCTTAAAATTGGAACTAAACGGTAGAAAAGCAGGGCTTCAAATTTCCAAGCAGCTTTGGCTGAGGACCTTTAGTCAAATGGTGTTCGGCCAACTTTTGCACTTGGCCCTGCAACAAAATTTCACTTCGGCTTGACCAAATTCGTCGAGCGACTGGTATACAACACCGAAACAGGGAATGCAAAAGGGCTAGTAATGTGTAGTTTGGTTGGTTCGCAGCTTTCAAACAGCTGCTGAGCAGATGACTCAGGCAGCACGTGGCTTTTCACTTTGACGTTTCTTCAGGCACAATACCTCCTGGATGCTCGAGCGCCCCCCCATCTCTGAGGTCATGCTGGGGAGCCACACATTCTAGGTCGCGTGTTGTCATGCTTCGTGATCGTATGTTTGCTCATGGGAGGGGGGGCGACTGCTCCCCCTTCTAGTCACCTCAGAGGAGGTGCAAAGTCTGCCCCATACTTCTACTCGGGTCGAGTCTGTCCCGCCATTGCTTAAAGAGCAAGATTATGGCCACGCAGGTTTTTGACGGTAATGGCTGCTGAAGGACCCCTGATCAGTCTTTAGTCCTGGAAAGTCGGGGACGAAAGGCAGGCCATTGTGAGAAGCATCTCATTGCGTCATTTTCATTTTTGCATCTATTGTGAAGCATGTTGTCTTTTGGACTCGACCAACAGGGGAAGGGGGGAGCTGCAGTAAACCTTTGCCCCCCCCTCGTCCCACTAGGGGGGGAACCCTGCGCACGCCTATAGTCATGATATTGAGCTGTTAGTTATTCTAAAACAGCGCACAAACGGGACAAGAACGAACCACACAACACAAGCGCTGTTTGAGCACTGTTTTAGAATAACTACCGTATTTACACGAATATAGGTTGACCCATTTTTTCAAATTTGACAATCCAATGTTGGGGGGGTCGACTTAGAATCGAAAACCAAAACTAGAGCTTTTTTTTGCCGAGCGATTTTTGGGGGGGGGTCAACCTACATTGGAGTCGACTTACATTCGTGTAAATACGGTATGTGTACGTACCAACAAGCCCGCTTAGCTACCGTATTGAGCTGTTAAGTTTGCAGTTTTGGTATTGGGTGCAGCTATTCTTGCAAGCTATTTGCAACACTTTCGCTCATATTTCAAACGTAAAGATTACCACGCAGCCTCCTCTGTAGTGCCTCCACTGTGCGGTTGGGCCTTTAACGTAACACTTTCGTGCGCTTTTCAGCCGACGTTGCTACCTGGACGGCGAAGGTTGCGGTAAGGTGGCCGCGCGAGTTGATGTACGAAGGCAGCGCCCGGAACAAAGCCGAAGCAGAGGCACTGGCTGCCAAAGCCCTAATCCAGTACCTCGTAACAAAGGGACATGTGGACAGCGACCTGAGCCCGAAGACCGCATCGGACCAAGAAGTGCGACGCCACAAGAGCCAGCGGATCGCTCCGGTTTCGGTAACCCTACCCGAAGCCTCGGTCCACGAAATGGAACACCTCTTGAAGGAATTCGAGGCAAGTGCTGACAGCGGCACCAAGGAATGCACGCTGTGCCGTCATGAGCAATATGAGAGTGAACCATTGAGATTACCTTAATAATAATTGTTGGGGTTTAACGTCCCAAAACCACAATACGATTACGAGAGATGCTGTAGTGAAGGGCTCCGTGAATTTTGACCATCTGGGGTTCTTTAATGTACACTTAAATATAAGTACTCAAGGCCACTAGCATTTTTCAGCTCCATCGAAAATGCGGCCAGAGCGGCTGGGATTTGATCCTGCGACCTGCGGGTCAGCAGTGAAGCACCATAACCACTAGACCACTGTAGCGAGTCTTTAATTGCCTTTTCAAAGGTTATAAGGTCATAGTGGCTAATCGCTAGGCTTGTGTGAATATTCTAACGAATATTACAGTACTCGAATTCACTTCGATTCGAATTTAAATTATTCGAAATTTCAAAGTATTCGAAAGAAATGAATAGGTGTAGTATATTAGTTCGCATGTAAGGGTGGTTCCACTGCAGTGGAGGGGTGCTAAGCCATGAAAACGCCTATCCAGAGGAAATCTGCACTGCAGCAAAGCCCCACTTCAAGGTTAAATAGTAAACATATTGCCCTCACATCAATTCATCATTTTTTTAAGTTTAGGAGCTTGTTATACCAGCTTATATGCTCTAGGTGTAGTAAATTTTAAAACGGAACATATTTTACAGGTTATCACATGCATTTTACCTCAATTCAAATCCTGCTACTATTCAATGTTTTTTCCACTTTTTTTTAACCAAAAAGAATGGCATTTGTACGGGCCTTGTTTCCATTTTAAAAAAAATATTGTGCAGACTAGTTGGGTCATGACAAATATGCCCATTTTTCTTCTTAATATGTGATATACTATACTATTTGAATTCGATTCAAAATTATTCGACCAAATCACTATTCGCTTCAAATTCGCTTCGAACCTAAAATTTACTATACGCTCAAGCCTACTAATCATTTCACATTCAGAGAGAGAGGTATCACTTCACATTCAGTACGTGGCATCCATATTGGTACATTACCAGTAATCTTTCATAAAACACGAATTTGGTGTTCCCTCTCGTATTGGTCACGGCTGTACTTCAAGGCGTAGTGTACAGTACTCTCATTAAACGGAACCTGAAGGGACCGGGAAAATGTTTCATTAAACAGGAGTTTCGTTTACTGAGAGATGAACAGGGGTGAAGAATACAAGTACAAAACCAATCACATCAGAGGCGGTTCTATTTAAACAGCAGTTCCGTTTAATTGATTTCCATTTACCTGAGAGTCTACTGTATATGGATAACTGTTAATCGTTTCTGTCAGTCAAACTAGGAAGCGGACAAGTTCCCTGCAGAACTACAATTCTGAATTCCGTGCTTACGGGCTCACAGCTCGTACGATGAAGGCCGCTGCTAGCAAGTGAGCTCAATTTTTAAGCTTTGACGATTCGGACTTCACGAAGTGTTTTTGTCAGTGGTGTACTGTCAAAAGCAATAATAACATTCTCTAAAAGTTTGAAAGTTTAAAAAGACTTAATCACTATGTGGCTTAGCGTTATTTAGTCCTAGTAACACTGTTTTTGGTCATTAATATCCGTCTACTGCCTAAAATATGTGCTAGTTATGGAAACGGCATTGTTTTCTCATTTCTTTTCGGAGTTCACTCACACTGAATTGAAAGAAATATGTATTAATAAATGTGGGTGCAAGCGAAATGTCAAAAAATAATTAATGGCAGTGTTCCCTGGTTTGTTCATGGCATTTTTTCCATGACTGTGTTTAGGCTAACCACAAAAATATTTTGTGTTGTCTTTATTAAATACAATATATCGAGTTGTCTGAAAAATTGTTATTCTTAATATTATTATTACATGTTCTCTAAAAAACTATGGAGATATGAGGGGCCACCTGAAGTTGCAAACTTGGGACCTGCTCCTGCATATTTTCCTGTATATCACTCTTACTGTATCAGTAGGCTTGTGCTAATAGTGAATTTAGGTTCGAAGCGAACAGTGATTTTGGTCGAATTATTTCGAATCGAATTCGAATAGCATATATCACATATTATAAAAAAAAAAATGGGCATATTTGTCTTGACCTAACTAACCTGCGCAATAGTTTTTAAAAATTGAAACAACACCTGTGCAAATGCCATTTTTTGCTTCAAAGGACGCACAAACAACTTTGAATAGTAGCAAGATTTGACTTTCGGTAGAATGCAAGTGATAACCTGTAAAATATGTTAAGTTTTAAAATTTACTATACTTAGAGCATAAAAAGCCGGTATAACAAGCTTTTAAACTTTAAAAATGAATCGATGTGACGGTAATATCTTCATTTAACCGTGAAGTGGGGCTTTCCGACAGTGCGGATTTCCCCTGGGTATGTATTTTCACGGCTTAGCACCACTTCACTGCAGTGAAACCACCTTTACAGGGTTTACATGCGGACTAATATACATCTGGATAGGTACTTTCGCGGCTTTGCACCTCTCAACTGCAGTGAAACCACCTTTACAGGGATATGCGGACTAATATTCACATTGATAGGTGCTTTCACAGGTTAGCACCCCTCCACTGCAGCGAAACCGCAGTTACAGGGAGTTACATGCGGACTAATACATACCTGGATAGGTGCTTTCACGGCTTAGCACCCCTTCACGGCAGTGAAACCACCTTCACAGGGTGTTACATGCGGACTATGCATTTATTCGTTCGTTTCGAATACTTCCGAAATTTTCAATAAGTTAAGCGAATTCGAATACTGCAATATTCGCTGGAATATTTGAAGCATTCGAATATTCGCATAAGCCTATGTATCAGTAATAATGGGTCAGTTTTATTAGCCATCAAGTCAATCCAATCATTGTGCATAAAGCCTAAATAAAGCTGTCAGGTGTGTGCTTGATATCTGCTCATTTTTTCAGAGCTGTAATGTCGCATTTAGATTCATTTTCTGCATTGAATCTATTCACTGCTGGTGCATTTGATTTGGGGACGTGCTAGACTTGGAGTAAACACTGCCATACAAGGCAGTGGTGTTTTTTTTTTTGTGTCCCTTGCTCAATTCAACCAACTTCCTAAAGAGACATTGCTCCAACTGTTATTGGGAATGTAACCTTTCTGGTGTGTCTCATGAAAAATATTTTCCATGATGTTGAAACTGATAAATTCCCGTACTTGAGGTAATAATAAATTCAAGCCCTCCTTGATCCTGTCTTAGTCGAATTGACGGTAGGTTGTGTCCGTAGCGAATTTTGATATAATGTTTTGCAGTTGTATGCCAGATTCCACACATTTACAGCAAAGTGATAGCATGGATTCGTAACCAACCAGGCCACACAAGAGCTCAAGAGCTGCAAGAAAAGACTTTTTTTACAGCAGAGCTGTTAAGCTTTTCGTCAGGCCTGTTCGCATCACCAGAAAACTCGAGCAGCTCCTAGCATACTATGCAGTTGGCGAGTCGTTGTGTGTGTCACTTCTTTCCCTTGTCCACCGTTTTCTTGACTGGTTTATACTTAGGCCTCCTAGCATAGCGTAAGAAACTTGAATCGGACCCAGGCTGTCTGCGTGGCAGGCCAGATGTTCTACCACAGAGCCACGCCAGTGCTTAACACTGCTTGAGGAAAAAAACAAAAAAAATTGGCCGCGCATCTACATGCTTCGCTGCAAATGTCGTCGAAAGACTATAGTCTTGTGCCGGCCGTACTACTATGTTTTGCCTTGCCTCAGACAGCGCCTACTCTACGTTGAATTGGCTGCATCTGGCTGGCATTGATAAAACACTAGGGTCTTTAGAATTGCGTACCTATGTATTTTCTAATAAAAGAACACACGACCTGACACTAACATATTAATGTTGCGCCTCAGGTATGCGTAGTATTTGCTTTTTGATCAAATATGTTCACAAGTATGAATGCAAACACCAGTTCAAGATGGCTGGGCGTTCAGAAAGTGGTTAAACTTTGGCTGAGTAGCTGAATCGGGTTACCGACAGACAGACAGAAAGACCAAAATTTTTGCGTTCAAGTATCCCAAGAAAGACTATCGTCTTTAAAAAAACACTATACATGTATCATTTAGTGCTTGTTGGGAAAGGGAAGTGAGCATGAGGAGTAGTGATGTAAGGGTGAGGGGGGATAAAAGAGGAGGAGGTCACAGAAAGATAGACAGATGAAAGAAGATGATGTCAATCTGTATTCGCTAGGTGGTGGCACTTGCTTGCCAGTCCAAGTTAAGCCTACGTTTTTCGAAGAAAGGCTGCCCAGTTCCGCTTGTCCTTCAGGCTTGGCACCACTTGTGTGAAGCTGCCCTAATGTTTGTTTGTTTGTTTCCAGGCTCTCGTGGCCAGTGCACCACGCCTTCGCAACGACGACCACGAAGACGAGGCTGCCTGCATTGACATGTCGCAGAACACAGTGGCAGGTGGGGACAAAGAGTTGCACGACATCATGACTGGCCGACTGCTCAAGTCGCCGAACGAGCACAACGCCCGCAGAGACCGTGAGCTATTGTCCAAGGCCGAGAAGTCTTGGCTCTACAAAACCACGTACACCTACCAGCGGGCGAGGACGGAACTTCCAATCTATCCCTACAGGTAAGGTGCAGCAAACCTGCGTGTATGTATAGCCGATGTGTAGCGTGTGTGTTTAGACACCCTGAAAGGTCTGCTGTGCAAAACTTTACCTCAGTTAGAGTGACACTGAAGAGACAAAACGATTTTTCTCATATTAATAAATTACTCCTTGAAGATTCTAAAATCACCCTGCTTGCAGCAAAAAAAATAAAACAAAAAACAATTGGTAAGCAGTTGGTAAACGCGCAAAACAAATGCAGGGGGCGGCGCCACCTCGAAATTCCTGCACCAATCATCGCCACGTCAGATTTTGATGATGTCTGCTAGGTCTTATATAGTTCCTAATTTGTAAAAATGAAGTAAATCGTCTTCTGAGGACGATGTACAGTCGAACCCACTTATAACAATCCCAGGTACAACGATCTATCGGTTATAACGACCATATTTCGGTGCACTTGCGACTTTCCTATGCTACCCATTGAAACTGCGTCCACATATAGTAGCGAACATTTTTCAAAGCCTCCTACTTTTACAACGCACACTTCCGACACGGTCGTGGTAAAAATATGGCGCATACGAAGCGAAAGAAAAGTGAAAACGGGCATTCTAAAGCATGTAGAGGGGTGCGGTCGCGCGTGCCCCGCTGCAGTTTACTAGCGACTATGCTCACGACGAAGATATCGTAGACTGTGGCGAGCACCGATTTTGGACGCTGCGAGCGAGGTCGCTCACTATGGCTACTCTCCAGCCGTTTGCATGGCAGTGAGAAAAAAAATTAAAAATTAGGAGGCAGCACAAAGACTTGCGGTCAGCTTTCGCACTGCAAACATTTCTGACGCCGTTCTCTACTGCGACCGCCGACGATGAACCAAACAATGCCTTCGAATGCAAGAAGCCATAAATACGAAGCGATAACTTTTTGTCGCATTAAAGTTCACTGTGACGCTAACGCCGACGCCGCAGTGTGCTGCATAAGGTCTTCCGCCTTTCGATATCTGGTCGATCAATGATGACTGCCGCTGGTTGCGGCGCTGCCTTAACTGATAAGCATCAGAAAAGAGCGACGGTAGGTGGCTGTGGCAAGAATGCGCAATTTTGACCTGTCTGCGACAACCTTATCACAGTCATCTGCAGATATCTGCGCGATTGCGCGTGTTTAAACCGCGTGGAGTGACGGCGGTACCGCGTCTTGCTGCCTTTCGTAAGTTCACCGCCTTTTCCACCGCAAAGTCGTGCGAGGCCACTTGCGCATTGCTTGCAAAATGCGTGTCTTAGTCGATTGAACGAACAGGCTACTCGCCGCACCCAAGCACGACCCGGAGTAAAGCATGCGCGAAGAACGAAATGCACGCATACATTTAGACTGCAAACGGTCCGGCATGCGGCGGCGAAAGCCGAGTTAGCGACATGCTGCACACAACTAGCCAGGGATGATTGGTTCCACGTGGCAGTACTGCGCTTCAGTGGAACAGTGCGAGTTCATTGTAAATGTGGTTTAATTCACTCAGCGGGCGTCACTCAACATGCGAAAAGGCCAAACTTGTCACCGGAGAGATTGTTAGCCCTTTTTAATAAAAATACACAGAAAAATAAAACGGTTTGGTCGCTAAATGCACGTTTTTAAGGGCGAGTCCATATACAACGAACTACTCATATAACAACCACTTTTAGCGGCACTTTCAAGTTCGTTATAAACGGGTTCAACTGTACTTCATTTTGCAAGAATTTCACGAATAGGTGCTGTAATAAGGAAGCTACAGGGCATAGAACAACCTGCTTCGGCTGGTTTCGGTTTCTCGCTTGGCCTTCCCACCCTTCTCGGCAGCCAAGAAGGGTAGGCGTAGCCCGCTGTAATGACTACGCCCACTTCGGCAACGTAACTGACATCAGCAATTACGTCATCGGCATGCAGCCAACGAACAAGCAAGGCTTCTTCCTCGTGTCGGAGTGGCACGAGGGTCACCCTAGCGGCGCAGTGGAGAAATACGGTAAATGCGCAGCCAAACAGCATCACCATAGGGCCAGTGCACCGTTTCGTAGTGCAGAGAACCAATTGATGAAGTCAGTGGTACGTAAAATTGCTCATGGGCAAGTTTACGTCGCTTCGTGTACGAGGAGGATTGGACACGCACTGGAGAAAGGTGTGGGAATTGTTTTTCGAAATGGGGTGTCTGGTGTGGCATGCAGCACTGTGATATTCATAAAATGTGCTGCAGCTGTCTGCACGAATTGGTGAGCTTGTTTGGGAGATGTAAAAAAAAAAAAGTCAGAGCCTGCTTACTGGCTGTTTAAGATAATGCTCTGGCACACAAAAAACACTAGACTTGTGTTCTTACACTGCAGGGAAGAGATATTAGGCACCATCAATCGGAAGCGAGTGGTGGTGATCTGCGGCGAGACTGGGTCGGGCAAGACCACGCAGGTGCCCCAGTTCATCTTCGAGGACCACGTGCGCGAGGGAGCAGGCTCCCGCTGCAACATTGTGATCACCCAGCCCAGGAGATTCGCAGCTATCTCCATGGCGAAGCGGGTAGCTAAGGAGCGGAGAGAAGAGGTCAGTAAGCTTATATTTCACTTCCAATGAAAGCTTGTTAAAGGGGCCACTGCTCTCTGAAATGAACCCTTTCAGGCTTGGCCTGCGAAGAACTGTTGTCTCAAGTTTACAGAACGTTATTTCAAGCCACTCTATATTCTATTTCAACGAAAATAATGTCATAATACATTGATTTGTCTTTTATAGTTATCAATCTGAATTCTAGTTATGTATCCATTTATCCCAGTGTCATCCATGTTCTGTTTCTGCTAGGGGTGTACGAATAGTATTCGAAATTTCGAATATTTTTCCATTAGTGCTGGCTTTTCAATTCGATTCGCACCGAAATTTTACTATGCGAGCTTCCCCAAGACAAATATAGTCGAATGTCCGATTGAAAGTGACGCCTTCAAATTTTCAATATGCTTCACCTCATCACACTCGTATTGCGGCAAAGCTGCCTTTTAGGCTCCGCTACGGTCGCAAATGTATTGACTCAAGAAAACGCTGGTTCTAACATGTAGATGATAGATGTGGCAGAGGTAGGGGCTCAATTAATGCTGTTTTGGACCTAAATTTGAGCAACACATTGGTTGCACCAAATCATGTACATAAATACAATTCAGCCTCTACATTGCATCATTCTTGATAAGACAACTATGAAACACCACTCCGCCAGCACTTCATCAACCTAGCGAGAAGAAACATTTTCATGTTTCTATCTCATAAGAATATGCTTAGGAATCCTCTCCAACTTTTTTTTCTGCAATTTCACTTCGAAGAATTAGAACAATATTCGATTTGATTTGCACTCGAACTTCAATATTCGAATTCGCTTCGCACCTAAAAGTTTGCTATTCACACAGCTCGTTTTGAGTGCAGTTTCCCTGCTTTAGACCTACTCACAGCAGTGGCTTTGTTTTGTCACCAGGGGTGAGACAGCTGCGCATATTGCGCACTTTTGATACGATTCCATTTTCCCATGCCAAGCTGCTCCAAAAGCATTAAAATCGCAAAAATTGCACCAGACTGCTCCAAAACAGCCTTAAAAACAGCAATTTTGATGCCCACCTCAGCTTCAGTGGGGAAAAAATGCTCAGTTGACAACACGATTTTCCAAGCAGCGCCAGGACTACCAAAATAAGACGTTCACCAAAACTCTCATGGTGCCGCCATAATCTCCTCTGGGCTGTTATATGCGCGTGACCATGCAAAACTGTGCTCCCGTGCCACAAGCATGCTGCTTCTACTTGCTAGGCTATGTATTATCGGGAGTTCTACATCAGCGGCGATGGCCTTCGATACTGTAGTGTGCACGTACCTCACAGGAGTACGGCCACTAGCGTGGGTTCGGACTTAGCGAGCCACAGGGCCGCGTTTGCCGTCGCCTCGCGTGAACCAGCGTGCCGCAGCACAAGTGCGTTCGGGCAGCAAGGGCTCCCGAGCGCAGCGCGGCAAGTACACAGTATACTGCTCTCGGGATCCGCAATACTTTATTGCCTGCGGCAACACCACAAAACGCAGTACAACGCCCGCTGCAAAAGGCGGCGGGAAAAGCAACGGGCTTAACCACGCCACGGGCGAAAATACAACACAAAGGGTGCCGCTAGCACGTCTCCGCGGGCAAAAGGGCTCACGGCGACACGTCGCTGGGGGAAACGTTCCCTCGCGACTACGCTGCGTACTCGCACGATCAGTGACCAAAAGGGCCCGATCGCTCGAGTGAGGGCAAACTCCGCTCGCGTTGGCTTCGATAGGTACGGCTCGGCGTAGTAAGACCACGCGCGAACACACCGCACCGCTCTTCGGCCTAACGTTCGGAAAAGGGCAACGGGAGGTAAGCGTTCGCCGCGGGCGCAAGGCACCGTTGGCGAACCGTCCGAGCGAACCCCAAGAACAAAGGAGCCGACGGACGGAAAATAAAAGACGTGCTTACCCCACGCTGTCCAGAGAGATTCTCACTCCCGCCGCGCGCGCGAAACGTCTTGCGAGACGCGAGACTCGAGCGCGGCGCCACAGTCGAGAATCGGCGCCGGGTGCGAGGTTAGCGTTACTCCCGCTCTCCCAGCACCGACGGACCGCGGAGGAGGGGAGAGTCATGCGAGGACATGGGGACGGCAGAAATGGGCGAAAAAGCCGGCGCAATGGCGACGGGCTAGCCTCAATCCCCACAATACTAAAGAGGACAGGCCAAGGTGGGCAGTGTTAATACTGTGGCTGCGCGCGTCGAAAGGCATCATAGCACTGATCTTAAGCGAAGACCTACTGAACTACCATTCCTGTGCAGTCGCTATTAATCTTTTTCTTTATTCATAAGTGTGATGCTCTTTTCCCCAAGTGTTAGAGGTGAACCTGGTTTCCGGAACCTTTTTCAATTATTTTATATGTGTGTTACATGGGCTAGATAGCTCTTGTGTAAAAAGGTAGTGTAGTTCATACCTGGTAAAAATCTGTTCCAAAAAGCTTTCTCCAAAAGCTGTTTCAATGTTGTGTACTCTAAGAGAATGTACTTGTCCCTCCAAGTTGCTACAAGTTTGTTTTTTCAAGCTCCTAGGACGACGTATTAAATGCCGCTAACTGCTTCAAATAAAAGTGTTTCTGCTCCAAAATTGAAATTTTGCTGCTTCAAGAACTGCTCCAATTCAATTTCAGCCATCTCACTTCTGTGTCACTGCTGTTTTCTTGTTTCGACGTTGCATTGGCATTCAAATGCAAACGTATGTACATCACGCGGCACGTTAAACCCCCCATCAATTCTCTTTCGATTCCACAGTTGAGTGACACCGTCGGCTACCAGGTGCGCTTATCAAAGCAGCTGCTGACTCTGCGCGGAGGCATGCTCTTCTGCACGGTGGGCATCCTGCTGCGCCACTTGCAGCACAACGCCGATCTGCTGGGAGTCTCTCACGTGATTGTTGATGAGGTGCACGAGCGCGATGTTTGCACCGACTTCCTGCTTGCTCTCCTTCGTGCGTTGCTCTCCTCGAACACCAGTATCAAGGTGGGCTTTTTTTACATCAAAGTTGTCTTAGTATACCCTGTGCTGTAGTCATAGTAGTAGTAGTAGTAGTAGTAGTAGTAGTAGTAGTAGTAGTACTAGTAGTAGTAGTAGTAGTACAGTAGAACCTCGTTGATACTTTTCCGAAAAAAACGCGGAAAATAAACGTACGATCCGGGAAAACGTACGATCCGGGAAAACGTAAATTTAATTTTCGCGATTGCTATCGTAGGAGCTGGGAAATCGTATTAAGCGGGAACGTATCAACGAGGTTCTACTGAGTAGCAGCACTGTAGAAGTAGTAGTAGCAGCAGCAGCAGCAGCAGCAGCAGCAGCAGTAATAGTACTGTATATACTCTTGTAATGGCCACAGGTTTTTCTTTTTTAAACGTTTGGGCTGAAAATTGCGGGTGCAGCCATTGCACGGAGCAAAAGACAATTTTTTTTCTTTTTCATACATTTTTCGGTGCTACTTGCCTTCATTAAACTGCAGTCACGGAGCAAGAAACATTTAGGAGGTGCTACTCTGCTATTTGAGGCAACTAGGTAAGGTCATGCTCCCAGAGAGCCACATCATGCTAGCAGCATCTTGCAGCAGGCGAGGGAAGAGCGGGGGACCGGTCACGTGTGATCTCCGTGCCGCCGCAGTCACTGATTGTGGACACGAGTGCATTTGGCCATGTTCATTTCTGGCTCCGTGGCCAAAAGGTCCTTGCAGAAACTCGTGGAAACTGACACAAAAGAATATATATATTGTAGTGAAGAGGAATGCCCAGCGCTGCAGCCGCATCGACAGCTTTGAGCGAGGCACGAGCCGGAGCTGCCTGGCCTGTTTTGCTGCTGCAACGCTGCCCGCACCCGTCCAGCTCTTGCAGTTACCGTTCCGACGCCACTGCCGCTTTTAGCCCAGTATTCACATTATATTTTTGGTGGAGGTGCTGGGTATCGATCCCAGTACCTCTCGTGTTGATTACCGTCGTCTTAACAAGATCACCCGAAAAGACGTTTACCCTCTACCGAGAATTGACGATGCCCTTGAGTGTCTCCAAGGCGCGGAGTTCTTCTCTTCTATCGACTTACGGAGCGGCTATTGGCAAGTTCCTATGGCACCTGACGACCAACCTAAAACGGCCTTCATCACACCTGATGGCCTTTACGAATTCCGTGTCATGCCTTTCGGTCTTTGCAATGCCCCCGCAACATTCGAGAGGATGATGGACAACCTTTTGCGGGGTCTTAAGTGGAAAACGTGTCTGTGCTACTTAGATGACGTGGTTATATTTTCACCAGATTTTCCCACGCATCTCTGCAGGCTAGAGGAAGTACTCTAGTGCCTCACTGACACAGGCCTACAGCTCAACCTGAAGAAATGCCGCTTCGGCGCAAGTCAGCTCACCATCCTCGGCTATGTTGTATCCAAAGACGGTATACTTCCCGACACCACCAAGCTTCGGGCAGTCGCTGACTTTCCTCGACCTACGTCTCTAAAAGAGCTTCGCAGCTTCCTTGGCCTCTGTTCCTATTTTCGCCGCTTCATTCGGAATTTCGCGACCATCAGCGCTCCCTTGAATCAGCTCCTATGGAGCGACTCGAAAATTTACGCTTGGTCGCCTGCCTGTGACGATGCCTTCAAAGAGCTGCGTCGTCTGCTAACCTCATCACCAATACTGCGTCACTTCCACCCTACTGCTCCGACTGAGGTTCACACCGACGCCAGCGGTGTTGGACTCGGCGCCGTGCTCGCGCAGCGCAAATCTGGGTTCCACGAGTACGTCATCGCATACGCAAGCCGTACACTAACTAAGGCCGAGAAGAATTATTCCGTTACGGAGAAGGAATGTCTGGCCATAATTTGGGCTCTTGGTAAATTCAGACCTTACCTATATGGCCGTCCCTTCGACGTAGTTACAGATCACCATGCACTTTGTTGGCTCTCCACGCTCAAGGACCCCTCCGGCCGATTAGCACGTTGGGCTTTGCGGCTGCAAGATTTTGACATGCGTGTTGTCTACAGGTCTGGCCGCCGCCACAGCGATGCCGACGCCCTATCACGCTCGCCTGTGTCAACCGAAGGCGCTGCCTGCCTATCTGCCGTGGACGAAATACTTTCGTTCCCAGCAGGCTGTGACATGGCATCAGAGCAACGCAAGGATGCCTGGATCAGCGCCCTCCTGCGATTACTTTCCGACCCGTCAACTTTACCTTCAGCTCCTCGAGCATTGCGCCGTCAAGCTTGTCACTTTGAGATCCGCGATGGCCTCCTCTATCGCCGGAACTACATGTCTGGACGGCCGCAAATGGTTACTAGTCATACCCCGCCATCTTCGTGCTCAGATATGCTCAGCCTTTCATGCTGACCCGCAGTGCGCGCACGTGGGAGTCTTCAAAACATACGCCCGACTTTCCTCCAGGTTTTATTGGCGAGGCTTGTACACCTTTGTGTGCAAGTACATTCGGTCATGCCCCCAGTGCCAACGACGCAAAGCTCCTCCTCAGCACGCCTCTGCTCTGCTCCAGCCAATTCCGTGCCCGGCCAGACCCTTCCACCGCATTGGCATTGACCTGTATGGGCCCCTCCCATACACGACTTCCGGAAACCGCTGGGTAGTCGTCGCGGTCGACCACCTGACGCGATACGCGGAAACAGCCGCTCTTCCTGCTGCCACAGCCCGCGACATATCATCTTTCCTCCTGCGGAACTTCATTCTCCGTCACGGCGCACCGCGTGAACTTCTGAGCGATAGGGGACGCGTCTTCCTTTCCGAAGTCGTAAGCGCACTCCTTTCCGAATGTCGTGTAGTTCATCGTACTACTACCGCTTACCATCCCCAAACTAATGGGTTGACGGAAAGATTCACCGCACCCTTGGTGACATGATCTCCAAGTATGTTGCCTCAGATCACTCTGATTGGGACCTAATTTTGCCCTTTGTGACGTACGCCTACAACACGGCTCCACAAGCGACTACAGGCTTTCCGCCATTTTTCCTCTTATATGGCCGAGAACCTTCGACCACACTCGATACCATTCTGCCGTACCGACCCGATTCATCCGAGTCTACGCCCATCTCTGAAGCTGCTCGCCGCGCCGAGGAATGCCGTCAGCTCGCCCGCTCGTTTACAACCGTCGACCAATGGCGACAGAAATCTCGACGTGACAATGACCACCCTTACCCTCACTTTTTCCCGGACTCCCTTGTGTGGCTCTGGGTTCCAGCTGTCCCTACTGGCCTCTCCTCCAAGCTTGCTTCAAAATATCAGGGACCCTCCCGAGTTGTTGCACAGACGTCACCTGTCAACTACATCGTCGAACCCGTTACGCCATCAACCGACCAATGTTTTCGTGGTCGTGAAACCATTCACGTACAGCGCCTGAAGCCCTATTACGATCCGCTCGTAGTATGTTCTCCGTGAGTCGCCAGGATGGCTCCTTTTCCGACGGGGGACGAATTGTAGTGAAGAGGAATGCCCAGCGCTGCAGCCGCATCGACAGCTTTGCGCGAGGCACGAGCCGGAGCTGCCTGGCCTGTTTTGCTGCTGCAACGCTGCCCGCACCCGTCCAGCTATATATGAGGGGCGTTCATAAAGTTCGTATTATCGGCATGATGAAAGAGAGAGGAAGAAACGAAATTTGAGCAGATTTTACCTTCTCTACATAATCTCCTCCCAAAGTCACGCACTCCTGCCGACGATGCATGAGCATGCCACAGGCCATTGCAGTAGAACATAGAACTCTCCATTTTGAGAGTTCAGGAAGAACTCAATTTCAGCGTTCACTTCTGCATCGTCTCGAAAATGTTTCCTGCGCAGTGCGCTCTTCCTGATAGGATAGAGCAAGAAGTCCATTGGTGCAAGGTCAGGCGAATATGGGTGGTCAGGGAATATTTCGTAGCCTAAGGAGGTTGCATGTGTCACCGTCACCTGTGCTGAGTGACCGGGGCTTTGGGTGCCTATGGGTGCTGCCATTTTTGTTTTGGGTGTCCTAATGGTGTTGCATCGTTTTATAAAGAAGATAAATTTTATATTGCATTCAAACTAGATCGTTGCAAGCTCATTTTGATGACTATATATATATATATATATATATATATATATATATATATATATATATATATATATATATATATATATATATATATATATATAATATTGTAGCGAAACCTTGAGACTGTGTAATGGGTTGAGCTCTCCAGCGCTTTCTAGTGGATCGTCCTCATCGGCTCCTTCCTGGAAGAACGCTGTCTTGCTAAGTGCCGTCAAATAAACGCCTTAACAATATATATATATACACCCATTCTTGAGTGTAACTGAGCATAAACACTAAACTAAAAAAAATAAGTGGCCCAATAGGGTATTGCGACAACTTGGCGTCTTTCCTTAAGCAAATTTCGCTGCGACGCACTTTTTTTTTTTTTCAAAGTTCATCACATGAGCCTTTCCTGTCTGACTTAACCGAAATTGTGCATTTTCTGCGCCCCGAAATGGTCAGTTTACGGTATCGCTTTGTTTGGGGCCCTCGGTTTCGATGATTAATATATCTCAATGTGTGCTTTTTGAGGTTTTTAAAAAATGGGTATGCCATAAAATTTTCGCGTCCTAGAACTTCTAAATATAAACAACTGCCCTAAGTTACTAGTTAAAAAGTTAATGAGTTTTTGTTAAATATAACTTTAGGTGCACCTCGGCCTCGAGTTGTTTGCAAAGACATAGGTCAGACAGTCGTGGCATTTTTATAAAAAAATCTGTATTGTCTAAAAAACACCCTGTGTACTCATGTGCTTACAGCTTCACTGTCTGGCAGTTCTGCAGCTTGGAACTGGCTGCAATTTTTGTTTATGTAAAACATTTTATAGGTACTGAGCATCATATACACTGGCTAACCATGTTGTGTCATCACCATAGGTCGGTGAACTCATGAGTCGACTCACTGGACTCACTCAGACTCGGATCGAGCCGTGAGTCTGACTCTGAGTGAGTTTGGGTGAGTAATATTTTGGTGAGTTTGAGTCCGAGTGAGTCCGGTTGAAGTAAATTTTCGTGAATGTGAGTATAAGTGAGTTTGGCTCGGGAACATTTTGGTGAGTCTGAGTCCGAGTGAGCCCTAAGCGCAACATATATTTCATGAGTGAGTCTGAGTGAACTTCACAAGTTTTGCCGACCTATGGTCGTGACTGATCTGATCACTAAAGGTGACAGCGGTTCTTGTATGAGGGTACGAGCCAATGTTGCGTCAATGCGACATGAACTGGAGAGGGTGGGAAAAACACATGCGTTACTTCACCCTCCCTGAATTGACGCATTTAATTCAATGAGCACTGTACGCATGCACCACTGTAGGTGTCCGTCACTCTGTATTATTGGATGAAGTGTAAGGTTTGTATGAAGGCTATCATTCTGAGTCACTTACAACCAGCATTGACTATTGTTGCTTAGTCTGAGGTGAATGTTGGCTAAAGCTGGCTCATGCTTTGATGCTGGCTGGTTGATGCTATAGCAATGCAATGAAACAGTAATACGCCTATGCTTTATGAAAGCCTCGTTCAATGCGGTAGTTCCCCTCGGGGAGTTCATCGTAGCCCACTAAAATTATCGAGAAGTGTAGGAATTTCAACCAATTCTCTGAATTTGCAAATAAGTGCGTTTACGGTACACAAAGCCTCACCCACATTTGATTACCCAAATTTTCAGAGCTCTGAACTTAGGCACCCGTACAGCGTCGGCGTGCCTTGTCCATCGTAACCAAGGGAATGAATGTGGCAAAAGATGAAAGTGAATGGAAAGCACATGGCGAGAGGGGAAGATAGAATCAGCATGCCAGATGGCACCACAGTACTTGCAATCAGCACTGCCTAAGCAGGGGCATTCGTGTACGATTGCACTGAAGTTTTGCCTTGGGGGGCATTGTAATAACTTTCAATTTTTTTCCCCCCAGTAGTCGTTGCTCTTTCTAAAGTAGCTGCTGCAAAATGTGCATGCAAGTGCTTTAGTGAATGGGTTCCTCGGAAGAAACAAGCTTGTTTGAGGCTGCAGGTTTGTTCCCAAGCTCTGCCAGTATACCAGCTGTAATAAAGCACTCCTTGATGCAGAGTTTCTCGTATTCATTCTTTTGAAAAGACAGTGCGTATGATGTTTTTCGTATGATGTTTCATACCTGAGGTATGAATTTTTACACTGTGTCCTGCCGCATTGATCATTGTATCGCCCATGTACCTTCTTGCCGCATCCAGATACATTTTCCCAGTCGTTTCTTACTCGTACGTCGTTAGCGGAACTGCACTCCTGCAAATGCTGGATCTGACGGGAGATAATTCCTCCTTTTGTGATACGTTAGCCAGTATTAGCGCATTTTCATTTTAGCTTGTACTAGCGCTATTATTTTTATTCCGTAATCTGTCAAATGTCCTGTAATGCAGTGCTCTTTTCAAAACTGTCATGAAAGAAGGCCCTTAAGGATTTGTTAATAAATTGCCGAATGAAATTATCGTTTATGATTTCTTGTCCTTTTCATCCTGCAGGTGATCCTCATGAGTGCGACCATCAACGCTGAAAAGTTTTCCGAGTATTTTGACGACGCACCCGTCATCAGGATTCCAGGAAGAACGCATCCAGTCACCCAGTTCTTTCTGGAAGACCTCATCGCGCAGAACATTGTTACCAAGGCAGCCTTTGAAAAGGTGATGGCGCAGATGGTTGGCTGGACGTTCCGCTTTGCACTTGAAATGGTTGTAGATTACTGGGCCTGATCGTAAATGACTGCGAATTTTACACTTCCTAGAATAAGTAATATGGCTCTGCCTCTACTTCATCACCTCTTCCTTCTCTAGGATGAAATGTGGTAGAACACCATATCGGAGTATTCCAGGGAAAGCTAACATCTGACACAAACGGCGGAGCTTTTAAGCTTCTCGTTCCGCCTGTTCGCGGGACCAGAAAACTAAGCTGCGCCTGCGTGTGTAACGCAATCACTCGGCCGGCATGCCCTTTTCGTTTTCTTTTAGGAAGATTGACTCTAAATAAAGACAGTTCACTCTTGGTGACGTACATTCAAGAAATAGGGATTATATATATATATATATATATATATATATATATATATATATATATATATATATATATATATATATATATATATAATTTTTTTTTTTTCATCACCTAGTAATAAATCCTGTGCCCAGCAGATTCATTGAGGTTGACTTGATGATGTGCAGTGTAGGTGTTTTTAAAGTGTATGCCTTCTGAAGAAAATGAAAGAGAAGCACAGAGCAGATAAATGGGAGAGAAAGAAAGAGAAATGGACAGAAACAGACAGAGAGGACATTGCTAATTAGAATATTGCTAATTAAAACCATCTAATTAAGACCATGCAAAGTAAGACCTTGCTAATAATCTATGTTGGTCACAAGCCCCACTTTTAGTCGAGCCTTGCACCACTAGTGCAAGCTGCCTGCATTTTGTTACGTGTTACGCTGGTAATAAGGTTATTTACAAAATACTATATGTATAACTTGCCTAAGGGGGGGAGACATTGGCTGAGATATTTCCTGTTTTATGGCCAGATCTGATAAAACAATATCGACTTGTTTAGTATTTATGCTGATTTCAAACACAGTATTCAATAATTCATCATTTGGTCCATCTGCTTCAGGAGATAGAAGCCGTTTCCCTCTTGTTTCGGGACACAGTAGGAAAAGACATAAACACATTTGTCGTTTGTTGTTGTCGGTGATGTACGTCTTGCATACGCTTTGTCGTATCTCGTGACTTGTCAGAGTTCTACTGTAACAGTCGTGACTGCCGATTTGCTGCTTCCAGTGCCGCGATGACTCGGTCAAAATTGTGCCCGACGTTTTGTCGTACCTTATGGAGATGAAGCCGCCCGGTGCAATTCTCTGCTTCTTGCCTGGCTGGAACGAGATCAACAAGGTGCGGGCGGAGCTGTGCAAGCGAGCGCCACCCAAGTTTCACGAATGGATTTTGCCTCTGCACTCACGTCTCCATTACCACGAGCAGCAAAAGATATTTGGAACTCCTCCATCAGGTTGGTCTCTTTGATTGGTTCTGACCCTCAGCCGAAATTGCTGATGTGCTCGTTGAAAGCGCATGGCATTTTTTTAGGCACCAACTGGCCATTTGAATCGACTGACTGGGTACCTAAACCAAGGATGACGTCATGCACACGTGTGTGTGATGTCAGAGCAGCGCAGATGTACAGAGTCAACCGCATATAATGTAAACACCTAATTAGTATTCAAGCCAGTAAAATTGGACCGTTTATTCTACTTCACGAGTGAAATGTTCGTTGTATGACCTCGAATGACGGTGTCGATAAATGCAATAATAAATTTGCAAACAATGTAATTACACATCAGAATCTGGAAGGTCATAAATACTAATGAGGCACTTACCTTAGATGCAGATGACCCTGTACACCAGATAAACATTAATAAAAAACGTTATGAATATGCTCAGACGGCATGTACTGAACTCATACATGTATTTGTAGTGTCTAGACACGGTGCTTGGAACTGCTATGAAAATTTAACTTTAAAGAGGGAATCTTGAACGTCCCGGATATTTTTGCAGGTAATTTCACTTCCGGCAGATATTTCGGCTTAAGAACTTCTATTTTCCTACAAGCCTAACATCTGCATCAGCAGAGCGGAAAGTTAGGCTCTTTATAGAAGTAGAACGCCTGCTGTAGGTTCTTGTTGATGAGCTTGTACTGAGATTGTACTGAAGTGTTGTCAGCGAGCTGGTTGTTGTTGAGCATTGTCAACGGATGTCACCGAGTGTACAGTTGAACGTCGTTACAACAAACACTGATTGTGAATTATTGGTTATAGTGAACTAAATACAAACGCGCGCTGGTTCCTCGGTCGGAGCTCGTGCGCATGCAGGGCAGGCACGTGCACTGCAGCCGTCTTCACTAGTCGTAATAAGGTTGTCGGCACTGCGCCTGGTTTGCGACACCTACAATGCACAGAGTGGTGTGCGTAGCGCTCAAGTGCTGGCAGTTTTTGTGACAGTACGTAAGGAATGTTACATCGCTACAACTGTGGATAGCCAAAACTTCAAACACAGTTGGCATTGCCCCCCACAGGAAGCTGTGCTCAGAATTCGCATTAGGCAGTGTCGTAATCGCCGGTGAAATTTTTTTATAACAAAACTGAAAATACCAGTGCTGTGCAATATTTGCTGTAACTGAGAAATATTTGGTCTGCGCAAGGCCCAAAACTTGCAAGGTGGCATAAAAAAAAGGGAATAATTATTGAAAGACAATTTACAACCACGTTTCTTTTTAAAGTATGACCGTGATCTCACGAATTTGGTTCAAAAGGTCGCATCCCTCTTCAAATAAATGTGAACGCAAGGCTGTTTTGTCAAACGAACCTTTGTTTTCTTGCAATTTCACCTTATCATGCTTTGGTTTGTGTAGTGTGAAACGCCACTAGGAGAAAGATTACCGGCGTAGATTTGAAGCCTAAAATAATTTGTTTTGGCATCTGGTATTTTCGCATGAGCCAGATAGTCGATTGCTAGTGCCGATTTTTATCTCTGCTGTTGCAACGAATATAGGTTATAACTAGCTAACTTATGGTACCCATGTCTGTTATAATGAGGTTTGGCTGAGTCACATTTTCTGGCTTGTGTCTTCCCACATTGTGCACCCATGTTGCCCTTTCAGACGTGCGCAAGGTGATCCTCTCCACCAACCTCGCCGAGACATCCATCACAGTCGAAGACGTAACATATGTAGTGGACACGGGCCTGCACCGCGAGCAGCGGTTCAACCCGTCCACGGGTGTGAGCGTTCTCGGCACCTTCCCAACGTCCCAGGCCAGCGTCCGTCAACGGGCGGGTCGCGCGGGACGCGTGCGGCCTGGTGAATCTTACCACCTGTTCACACGGGACATGTTGAGCACGTGGGACGAGTTCAAGCGACCTGAGATACAGACTATCGACCTGACCAGAGTGGCCCTCGACGCCAAGGTGGGTCAGTTCATCGAGGCAGCGCCTAGTCTATTTTTAGAGCGCATTCCTGCGTTGAGAGGTATCGCCGCCGGTGGCGTAACCAATAGCCTAGGAAAAAATAAAGTTCGAAAAAATTGAAGGGGATTCGAACCAGGGCCCTCTGCATGGCAGTCGAGTGTTCTACAACAGAGCCACACTGGTGCTTGAAACTTATATGCAAAAAGACGCAAAAAGACCCTATACTACAGGCGTCACACCAGGCAAGGAATCGCGTTAACCTATGTAATGTAGCGTGGCAGAAGAGTAGAATAACAACTAGTCATTACACAATGCTAATTGTGCAACAAATGTGTGGTTTAATGCTTTGCTCCCTCTGCAAAGTGCTCAACCAAAATTATTCATCATCAGCTGCATACAGCATCAATAAAGTGCACATAATACTACCTTACAGATGTTCATAAAATAACAGTGCAAAAACTACGGACGAACACACAATCAGCGCTCATTTGTCTCTGTGTGTTCGTCCGTTGTTTTTTGTGCTTTTATTTTATCATCATGAGTAACCAACTAGCCCGATTCAGTGCCATTGTGAACTTATAGATGTGTAGCGGGTACCTCGCTTATTTGCAGAAAGGCAAATAATGGCCTAGTGGGTGCTGTCCTACTGTACAAAAATTGATTTATGGCGTAGTCGATACCTTGCGGAAAGCCGGAACTTCAAACCCAGTTGGCCTTGCCCCCAACACGAAGCTGCCTTCAGAATTCGCATTAGCCAGTATTGTAATCGTTGGTGCATTTTTTTTAACCCTTTGAGGGTTGAATTTTTTTTGCGAAATGCAGTCCAGAAATGTGTAATTTTTTTTTCTGCTGAAATAAATTCTGCACACGATTCTAATTAAGAAAAAAAATTGTCTAAAATATTTTTGCGTGACCGTAAAGTGACAAAAAAAAAAACTTCTGTTGTTAAATACACATGGTTTATTATCAAGCAAAATCCTAAAAAAAAAAGAAAACTTGTACGATTTTTTATTAATGAAAATTATGCATTGTATTAAACATAGCTCACAGACATACAAAAATAAGTGCACCAGAGTACTCTTCCGGTAAAAAAAGGTTTTTGCTCTAACACTAAACACTGGGGAATTGTCACCTTTGATCCGATCCAGATTGTCTTGCCGCACACGCTTTCGAGATATCGCTCCTTCATCGTCAGAGTCTGAACTCGTAAGTAAATCCTCGTCTGACGAACTGACATCCGATGACTCAGACTCTACGATGACTCTGACTCGGACGGTACTTAGGGAATAGACCACATAGGAAGAATCGTCGCTCGACTCTCTAGCACCAGAGCAATCGGCGCACACTTCCGTAGCGTATTCAGTTGTCAATTCGTGTCTTCGCTTCGTCCTCGTCCTTTTTGCACCATACTTATTTTTCTCAAGTGATGAACCAACGAGTTCTGCTACAAACCCTGTTGGCCGTCTGATAGTGGCACTTGCATGTGGGAATCCATGTGCCCCCTGTGTTACTTCGGTTATTTTTTTAAGGGGAATTGTTTTTCCGCAAAGCGCGAGCTGTTCATGCCATCCCAGGAACACCAGGCAAAATTAGGCAGCTTGTGCATCCAAACTATGAAGCATTTTATCCTGAAGTGTGGTTCGTTGTGCTAATCGTATATTTGTATACGGGAAGAACAGCGCAAACAGAGACGCAGCACAAACAGGACAAGCACTGACTAAGAACTGAAGGTTTTATTGTTTTGATGCAGTACTATAAAAAAATGCCGTCGGTTTCCCGCCAACTTGAAGTTTCATGTGTTGTTGGTTTCTCGCCAATTTTCGTTCTTCAGTTGTTATTTGACGGGTTTCTTGACAATGTGCAAGTTCTAAAGAAATGTCGGTACCTATACGCACGCATGATTTTTTGTTTTCTTGTTCCTTGTTGCATTTTTTTAGCCCTGTCACCTGCTTACAAACCCTTTTCGTTGGACCCAGTTTTACCTCTTTTAATCAGTTTTGTACTGACCGCCTAGTCGCGGTCAGCACAATGTCCTTCATGCTCTTCGTCCCGTTTTCTGCGCCGTTCTGCCACAATGCTCACGAACCAACTAGCCCACCCTTGTGTACGATTTCTTCTTTCAATTGTACGCAGCTTTTCTGTCCGCACATGTCCGTGGAAGACGTGCTGTCGCTCGTTCCGGACCCGCCCACTCCGGAGATGATCACCAAGGCCATCAAAGACCTCCAAGACATGGGCCTGATGAACGACAACGCGCAACTGACCGATCTGGGCCACCACGTCTGTCACTTCGCGACGACACCGCAGTTGGCGAAGGCTGTCATCTATGGCGCATTGCTGGGGTGTGTGCTCGGCTTTGTTCTCCCACCTCTGTCACTAGAATATTCCCGGAGACAGAGGTGCAGAATAGAAAATGAAATGCAAGACCTGCCCAACAGTTATATTGTACAGGATTTCGCAGCCGACAGCCTTTAAAAAAAAATGACGCATCAGAGTACCTCTCAAATCAATGTGTTTCTGAAAAATTCAGGCACTTGAGCAATGGAAGTTCGCAAACGTGCCAAATGCCTGTCGGTTGAAATCTTCTCTCTTTTCTACATCTTTTATTTCCCAGTGAGCCGTGTTCCCTTATGGGCTTCAGATCATTCCAGCTTGTCTATTCCTAACAATAATCATTTCTCTTGTGGCTAGAATAATGTGCAAACACGTAGACTTTTCAGCAAGGTGGGTTTGGGAAAAGTTGCTAGATAGCACCTACCTGCAGAGGGACTTTGTGTAACATTTATTTTTACAGTTATAGATGAAATCATTCTTCCCATTAGCATCTGCTGTGGTGGTCTAGTGATTGTGGTGCTTGACTGCTGACACGAAGGTAGCGGGATTGAATCCCGGCCGCGGTGACCACATTTTTGATAGAGGCGAAAATGCTGGAGGCCCGTGTTCTTGGATTAGGTCCACGTAAAAGAAACCCAGGTGGTCAAAATTACCGGAGCCCTCCACTATGGCGTTCCTCCTAATCATATCTTGGTTTTTGGACGTAAAACCCAAAAAATTCTTATTATCTTACCTTTAGTGTCCTTTTGAAGGGACACTAAAGAGACATTTCTTCTTGTATTAGTAAATCACTCTTTCGCAACTCCAGAATCATTTGGCGCGGTGAAGATGCTTGGGGAGCAAGAAAACGCGCGAAGAGAAAGTGTGGGTGGCGACACCACGTTGAAGTTCCCACACCAGTCGCTGCAGTGTTATGGACTTGGCACTGTCTGCTAGGGCCTACGTAGCTCCTAATCCGTGATAATGTATTACATTGCCTTTTGAGGTAGCCAAAGACTTAACGCACCTTGTTTCAGGAAATTTCAGTGAGCCAATGTGGCCAAAATACGTAAACAACACTTGGAAGTCTGTTTGAGGGAGAGCTTGGTGGGAAATTTAAGAAATAAAATTTCAAACGTTGATTTTCTCATCCATTAAAAGAGGCCCTGCAACACTTTTCCAAGTAGCCATGGAATGGATTCACTAAAGGAGCCTATTGCCTCACGAATTCACCGCCGCAAAAATTTTTAGAACCCGTTCAGTACGAGCGGAGTTACAGAGATTTGTCGCACACTGCAATTGCATTCTCTCTTCTCTCGTCCCGACGAAAGCGCTGGAAGCTAAGCAGGGAGGGATGGCACGGGGGAAGAAGGTACGTCACGCAGCCGCCTCCTGACCTTGAGCACTTGGATGCGTGACTTGTCAATCCAATTGCGCACGCACGCATGGACAAGTCGCGGCCTCTCACGGCGGCCCCAGTAACTTCCAAGTGCACCATGCTCAAATCAGCCACTGGCGTGTACTTGGGCCTGTGACGCAGTGATTTTGAGCCTGTAGCATCATTTGTCGAGAGAAGAGAAAGCGATTTTTGGCTGACTTTGAGAACTTATTGCAAATTCCAGGCCGCGTGATGCAATACTTGGCTCGCGTGTTCTCGGGAGCCTCGACTACCGATCGGCAGCATTTTCTGACCATGCTCAAAAAGTGTTGCAGCGCCCCTTTAATAAACCTACAGTGGTGAAATTAGAAACACTAGAGTTCTTGGAGCATAATTTATCAGTCCAATTTAAGGTATCATTTGAGTGTCCCATTAATGTGTTTCATTAATAATGTGAGTGTCTGTGGAGGCTGAGATTGAACAAAGACGGGCAGGCAATGTGGAAATGGGGTAGAATTTTTTCTTACAGGCTGTGCAAAAGAACAAAAAGATATTTAAAAAGAAGCAAGGTTTTTAAAAAAAAAGCCCATCGCGTTCAACTACTGTGCTTACTGATCAGTGCCACCTTTTTCAAGGCATAGCCTTTAATGTCTCATGCTCATGTCCGTCCATCCATTCGTGCTCAGATATCTCTGCCCCCCCCCCCCGTCATGATAAAGACCCACCATTGTCGCTGGTTTCATTTCGGAAACTTGAACATCCTGGTAAATTTCGTTCGATATTCTGACACTGCTGCTCAGCCAAACATAATATTATTAACAGTAATGACGAACCTTTAATTAATAGTATGCGTAGTGCTTATATTCGCCGACAAACTGTACTTGCAGTTTGAGCGGGAACCAGCTAGCGCGACTGTCTTTCACAGGAGAAGGGCAGGCGCACCGGCAAGCGATTCCACGGCAAGCAGTTTGGAGAAGCACCCCAAGAGTGTGGATTCCCCCGATACCGACCACTACACATGCACAAAAAAAAAAAGATGACATGGCATAATCAGTTGAATGGCCACAGGCTTTTGCCAAACACACTTTGGAATTTACAAAGGGCCCTTCAAATTTTTTTTTCGTCATTCGTTTTCATACTCCAGGTGCCTCGACGGCGTGGTGTCGACAGTGTCACTTCTGGCAGAAGCCGCCAACTTGTTTGCCATCAAACGCACCTCGGAAGGTGCCAGCCGCAACAAAGAGGTAGTCTTTTTCCTTGGTGCACCTGTATTTTGTGAAGTTGCTAGCAAGTTTGTGAAGTGAGCTAACTAATGAAATGTTGTAACCTGCGTTATTGAAAATCGGAATTATGGGATATCTTTAGGCTTGTGCGAATATTCAAATGCTTCGAATATTCGAATGAATATTGCAGTATTCGAATTCGCTTCGATTCGAATTTTAATTATTGCAAATTTCGAAGTATTCAAAACGAGCGAATAGATGCATATTAGTCCGCACGTAACCGCCTGTAAAGGTGGTTTCACTGCTATGGAAAAGTGCTAACCGTGAAAGTACCTATCCAAGTGTATATTAGTGCACATGTAACTCCCTGTAAAGGTGGTTTCACTGTAGTGGAGGAGTGCTAAGCCGTGAAAACATGTATCAAGGGGAAATTCGCACTGCCGCGAAGCCCCACTTCATGGTTAAATGAAGAGATTACACCCTCACATCGATTCATTTTTTTAAAGTTTAAAAGCTTGTTATACCGGCTTATATGCTCTAGGTATAGTAAATTTCAAAACGTAACATATTTTGCAGGTTATCACTTGCGTTCTACCGAAAGTCAAATTCTGCTACTATTCAAAGTGGTTTCCACTTCCTTTGAAGCAAAAAAATGGCATTTGCACAGGCCTTGTTTCAATTTTTTTAAAAATATTGTGCAGGTTAGTTAGGTCAAGACAAATATGCCCATTTTTCTTTATAATATGTGATGTATACTATTCGAATTCGATTCGAAATTATTCAACCAAAATCACTATTCGCTTCGAACCTAAAATTCACTATTCGCACAAGCCTAGATATCTTAGCTTTTCAGATAACTCTTGTAGGACGACAAACCTAATTAATAAAAGATTGTTTTTGCTCTTCTGCTTCCGTACTCTTTCTTTTTGTTTAGGTTTTGAGCAGTAAGTGTAAATATTTTCTGCTTACCTAAACAGAGCAGCATTTCGTTTGAAATCCCGAAATATATTGTGTTCCGTTTCTCAGATAGGCATTTTTCATTTGAAACATTTTCGAGTTTAATACGCGTAGCATGTATGTGGAATTCTTTCACTGAAAAAATGATGTTATCAGACGTTGCATTTATTTCACAAATGCCCACCTGGAACCACACTTTACGTCGGCAGGCCCAATTTTTCAGGCATGCCTGATAAACACGGATGCCTTCATCGCACCGTCATGCGTTCTCACGTCGCGCCACTTTTACGTTAAAATGGTGGTGTGGGGTCTTGCCTTCTCTCTTGCGTCCATGTTTGCACGCCCAGTATTTTAACATGAATGCCTGCAAACTAGCTCAGCCCTCTGTTATTTTAATGCCATTCTTGCATCACAGATTTTCGTGGCATGTTACAGACTACAGAAACTGATGCTACACACTTGCCATTGGCACTGCGTATATTGAAAACAAATAACTACATTGGTCATGGATAATGGCCACGGCGATCGCATTTCAATGGAGGTGAAATGCTAGAAGCCCGTGTGCTATGTGATGTCAATACACGTTAAAGAACACCAGATGGTCGAAATTTCCGTAGCCCTGCTCTACGGCGTCCCTCATAATCATATCATGATTTTGGGGTGTAAAACCAGATATTATTATTATCACATTCGTTGCGTATCGCTTTTTCTGTCTTCCTTGTTCATAACTCGCTACATGCTCTGTATCAGGAACAGCAAGCTTAGCCCTTTCAGGCGCCACCTATGAAAAACTGTCTGTAAATCTGTCAAATCGATACAATGTTATTTCAAGGCACTCACTATTCTGTTGCAACAAAAATAATGTCATAATATGTTAATATATGCATGTTATTGTAACTAATCTCAGTGGTTGTAATTAAATATCTATTTATTAACACGAAAGTGCTTTATGCCGGGGTCCACCAAGTATATCCATTACGGATATGACGTTGATATAATTAACGCTACCAAATGAGAAAGAAAAATTATTATAAAAATGTTCTCCCGCCGGGAATCAAACCTCTGACTCCTTGGCCTGTGACGAAGGGCGCCCGGTTTCTTACCGACTAAGCCACCGTTGCAGCTGGAGAGCAACCGGCCAATGCGCCTTATATCTCTCACACATTCTCTCTCGCATGCTGCTCTCTGTTGGCGTGGCTTAGGCGTGGCGGGTCGCTGTCGCCGCCTGTGAGCGGAGAAGTGAAGTAATGCGGCATGACACTTACTAGAGCAGAGAGCGAACGATTAGTCGACGACGCAGTTAAAGCAGGCGTCAGAGATTGCGCGCCGGCGCATAATCTCGGAGGCCATGTTTTAACTGCGTCTCGATAGCAGTGAAAAACATTGCATTGGCCGTGCTAGCATCGGAGAGTCGCCGATGTAGCTATGTTCTTTGCCTTTAGCTTCGTGTTAGCGTGTGACGGCTCTTTGTCGGAGTCGTGCATCTTCCACATGCACCAACGTTGTTTCGCCGACGGCTACTTCGGGTGCGAGAGCACCGACTAATGAAACTGCTGCAGTGAGCGCAGCCGCAAGGCAGCGATGTCGACGGGCGAATGTTGCACCTTGGTGGAGCGAGACAGAGACCAGCAGGACGTAGAACGCCTGCTCGTGCTTGCGGCTCAAGCTACGAACCTCGGCCTCCCGCAGTGCTGAAGCGCAGCGTGGTAGTGTATGCATGAGTGCAGGAGTAGGTTACCTTATTACTCAGGCGCGCATACCGTACCACTTCTCTTTGAAGACGCGCATATCGAGTGCCAGTGTTCATTACGTGCTTGTTGGTGTCTTTGCGCTAGATTCACGATACGCTGTGTCCAGGTATATCATGTTGACAACTTCAGCTACAACAACGGTTAATTCATGACCATGGGCGTTAGTCGTCGCAATGGAGATTTTGCCACTAGGCGTCAACGTGGGTGTGTCCACGTCAAACGGTGCTATAGCTGTCAAACACCAATAGACATTGTACAAGCTCTCATATATCGCTACGCAATAAGCACTACTTCTGCGAAGGCGCGTTTTACTTTCATGTTATACCGATTCCTATGACGGAGGGATCAGCCATGTTTTTATGCAGCCATTCATGCTCTGTTTTGGCATAAATGAATTGTAATCTCAGTGTAGAAATACAGTGCAAATACATTTTTGGTTATGTCCATTTTGAGCAAAGAAAAATTATACGTTTTCACATGGCTCACAGGAAGTGGCACGTCGAACGACTCGTGAATGTTGTAGTACCTTCAGCAAAGAGATCATATGCAACAGTACCCTTCAAAATGAAGTTAAATGAAGACACAAAATTTATTATGCAGGAGGTTCAATTCATCCATAGCTTGATATATCTTGCTCTTTCTTATTCGTAGGCCCTAGTTGATACAAATAACAAAATCAAAGTAGTGTACACAATTGTGTGCATAGCGCCTCAAAGGGTTAGGTGGAAGAAGTGTCATTCCCAGGCATGTTGGAATTATTTTTTTGGTGTTTTTCCAGATCAAACGCTGCTTCGACACCGTAGGAACGAGTGACCACATGGCACTATCACAGATTTTTTTTCGCTGGAACGAACTCATGCCGGGAGCTGAGCAACTGTCGTTCTGCCAGCGCAACGAGCTGAGCTCCTTTGGCCTGGAAGTTGGCAAAGGTAGGATAATCGTGATTTACATCGAGGTTCTCATCGTATTTCTAAATGATTGAATTTATTATTCATATTTTCTTTGTCCTGAAACAAAGTTTTCATCGCGATACGACAATCAGTGGCCTTCCATTGCAACAATTTGAGGCAGTTACGCAGGGTGTGCAAGATTTTTTTTATTGAGAGCTTATACAGTTAAAACTTGTTACGAGATGGGCTATAACGAAATAATGGATGAAACGAACGAATTGTTATTCTCCTTCAAAGTCTCCATAGAAACCGATGTATTTAATAACTCGTTTTAACTAGGTAAAATTTGCCTGTTACAGAATATAAGGAACAAGTTCTGTTAAATTCTGTTAGGAAATAAAATTGTGACCCAGCGTCATGACAGGGCATAACGCAGGTTTGAGAACGGTGCGCGACGCAACAACTGTATTTAGCAGTTCAAAACTCCCGCCATGCGTCCTCCAGAAATGCACACAAAGCTGGATGGCTGGCATGCAGCCAATGAACATAGGTGCAAACAGTTGCGGCGCTGAGGCATTGTTGCTGATAGCTGCTGATTTCGTCCTGCTACGTGCCCTTCGTGGAGACTATCACTCTGAGCGGGCACTCTGATTTGTGTGTCTTGACGGTGAAAAAGACATCAAGGCTATCTTTTACAGACTTGCTTACTTCTTTTTGCAGGCGTTTCAAATTTTCTTTAGCAAGCGTATGGCCAAATATTTTTGCTTCTTAGGGAAGGTGTTTGACGGTTTAAAAGCCTTCCCAATTGCGTCTTGGTCTTGCGAATTGAACATTCCCTTTGGCATCAAGACAAACCTTCCCTCCTTGCCTGCTTCAACAACGGCAAAACCTTGCCTTTCTGCCCGCTACTTGTTTTGGTTAAGTACAGCGCATATTTGCAGTAGATGCCCACTGCGGCCATAAAGAAATATCGGTTATAACTAGCAAATCACGGAATCCCTTCAATTTCGTTTTAATGAAGTTTAACTGTATCAGCATAGTTTGCTACGTATCATGTTATTGACGTAGCATTGAAGTGTTCCGAACTAGCCTTGCGAATGTGACTTATCTAGTAGCTTTCAAATGTGCATGCAGGCATGGGGGACGATTTTGTGAACACCCTGAGGAGAGTGATGGCCAAGATTGACGCCTCGTCCAACCCGCCTGCCACGAAGCACTGGGGCCTCGGCCTGAACAACCGCCGCGACGACAGGCAGCTGGTCTTGGCAGCACTCACGGCCGGCCTCTACCCGAATGTGCTTCGAGTGTTGCAGGGCAAGATAAAGAAGAACCAGATCATGCGGGAAGGAGTCGAGTTTGCCTGCCTGTAAGTGTTTTGGGGGGAACCGCCTGTTGACCGCCTTCTTTCTGCTCCTGTTTAGGTGCGATCAGAACACTAAAGAGAATAACAATTTTTCTTGTCAAGTACAGTAGACTCATTAAACGGAGCCTGAAGGGACCAAGAATATATGTTCCATTTAACAGGAGTTCCACTTACTGAGAGATGAACAAGGGCAGCAGAATACAAGTACGAAACCAGTCTTGTCAGAAGCACTTGTTTCGTTTAAGCAGCAGTTCCGATTAAGAGATCTCCATTTAATGAGCGTCTACTGTAAATTACTCTGTCACAATAACGAAATCACCACACTTGCCACGAAAAAAACGTTTGCTAAGCTTGAAAACGCGCAAAAAGAAAATGATGGTGGCCACTGTGATGTGCCCTGTACTTGTATCATAGTATTGATACCTAAAAACTTCAAAATTTAATTTCTTTATCAAGTTTATAGGTTGAGATGAATGATTACTTAAATATATATTATGTGCAGTGTTGGCTTTTAACTAGCCCACATTGAAACCCTTGTCCACTTCATTGGGGTTTTTTGATTGGTGAACTGCTGTCTCAAGGAAAAAGTTTGACATAAAGGGGTACTGACATGAAAATTTTCAATTTGTCGTTTTCCTTCGTCAAATGAAAGGCCAAGCCCTCAAGAGCTTAGAAAATGTACTGCTAAGTGTGAGTGCACCCTGAAAAAGTAATTACAGTGTGTTTTTGAAAGCTAGTTTCGGTTCCTACTGTTCCCTGACGTCAGAACACGGTATGAGCTTCTCGTCACGTGCTCGCCCAAGATATCGTGATGTTTCCGCGGCCGCTCTGCACCGTGGCTCCGTTGGTGACGCACAAGCAGCCATTTTGAATGTATTGATGACACACAAGCGGCCATTTTGGAAGTTTTGGTGTGTGATGTCGTCACAACTAGCCAGACTGCAGCGTGAAGTCACCATAATTCGTACTGTACCCCTGACGTCAAGCTAGTGTCGATGTCGATAGGCACGCCACGGGAAAATTGACTTTAATATCAAAATAAAATATCTTACCAGCATTTGCTGAGCCTCACACTTGCTCAGAGCCGTCTCCGTGTGCAGAAGATTTGTATGGCAGTGTAAACACACCTCCGAAAAATGGTGTCAGTACCTTTTTAAATGAAAATTGCGCTAGTCACGCGCATGCAGAACAGCATTGATGCTTTTACGTCATATAAAAATCCCTACGCATACTTACGCTTACATACGAACAATAGTTCGATACACGAAACCATGACTCATTTATAAGATCTTATTTGAAGAAGTTGAAAAAATGGAAAGCTAGAAAAAAACAATTCAGGGATGTGAAATGAATAAATTATGTGCTGCATGCACTAATGTTTACCTGCGTCTTGAGAAAAGTTTCTGATGCCAAGGAATGGTCTTTCTGACATATAGAATTGTGTAGTATTAGATAGCCGGGTACGTTTGTTTCGTGCAGGGACCAGAAGTTGGCCGCAATATCCGAGGACTCGCTGCTCCACAGAACGCCTCCGGTGTACGAGCACCCGTGGTTGATATACTACAGTGCACTGCAGCCCTCGGCGTACCAGAGAACTACCGTGTACGACTGCAGCATGGTCACATCGCTTCATGTGCTGCTGTTCTCCGGCCTTGGCACTCACAAAAAGGAGGTGGGCAGTTCTGCTTTTCGGCAGCTGCTGTGAACATCCTTGATGACAATGTACGATGACTTTACGATGACTGAAAGCATTGCATACGAAGATGCATTATGTTATCATACTTATGATTAGAGACCGGATTATAGGCAAATGCCTATTTTTTTCCTTGCGTTCCTATCGCGCCACTTTGATATATGAGCATGAATTAGGGGTAAAGGAGGGCTTTTATAGTGTTTTTATAGTGCCTATAAATGCCTATTTTGGGGGGTTTGTGCCTAAATGTCTATAAGTGCCCATAAATGCCTATTTTCAAAATTGGTGCCTATATGAACGCTATTTAGCCTCAAATTTTGCTTTCGAGTACAGTTTGAGACCGTAATTCATGTTTCCGGGCAAAATTGACGTTTCGGAACTTTATGGGGTGCAACAACCTAGTTCCCTAGTTCAACAAACATCCGGGAAGCAACCACTAGCAGCAGTGAAATGGGACGCGCCGGCAACCTTACCCCACCGCACTGACATGGCGCGAGCGGTGGAGCAAGGCAGAGGAAAAGACTCTATTTCTGCAACCCTAAATGGGAGCACGTCCCAGCGTGTACAGTGGAATGGGGAGAGGACAATAAAGGCGGGAAGAGGCGAGGAGAAGAAGAGGAGAGTGGCGTCTATGGCCGAGGACGTGGCGGGCGGCTTTTACCGCCGGTTTTCCAGTCCAGTGTTCCCATGGAACTGAAGCACCTCCTTAAAGACTTGGGCGTGGTGGGGGGGGCAGAAAAGAGGAGGTGCCTGCGCGGAGCAGCAGGAATATGGAGAGCGAATGCGAAACCATGGAGTGCCGTGAGGGGAAAGTAGAAAGTAGGTAAAAAAAAATCAGATGTGCACATGGCTTTTGTTTCGTTTGTAATTTACTCTTTAAGGGCGCATCACCAGGTCACATGAGAAATTTTAGTCAGATACTGGAAGTGTTCGCGTGCCCAATGAAGAGCTTTGTACCACAAGAACTTTTTCATTGGTTCATTACGAGCCGCCGCGAAAGCATGACGCCGCTAGGTGAGCTTGAAACCTTTGCCACTCGCAAGCCAAATTCCTTGACAAGAGTATGAAGTTGGGCGTGTTGGTAATGCAGAACTGATCACGTAGCGCATAAATTTCACACGGGACAAGAAAGGAGGACGAAGACGCTCGTCTTCGTCCTTTCTCTTGTCCCGTGTGAAATTTATGCGCTACGTGATCAGTTATCCAAATTTCTTTCCTGCCCTCTTCGGTATCAGAGAAACGTGGAGCCGGAAGATCACACGACGTTGACGCATCAACACGCCATGCGCACGCAAGATTACACTATGTGCACATGACATGCCCAAGCCAGGTCGTGCGCACAAGCAGTGTTGTATCGTTTCGGCGTTCGCTCTATAGTGTACTGCCTGTTTCTATGGCGTGGATCCGTCTATGCGTTTGGAGAGGCTGGCATGGATCCTGTATCCTTACCACGACACAGCGCGTCGCACAGCTGGAACTGCTGTAAGGAACGATGCACCAAAAACATGCTAAGCGTTGTCAGGGCTGGCGCCGTCACGACGCGGGAACGGCGAGAACACGAATAGAAAAGAAATATAGGCAGCTAAGTCTCGCATCACTCTCGATTCGAAGAAAAAACTAAAGAAAAACGCGCACACATTCCGTTTGTATGTTTTAATATTTCTTTTAACTTTCATTCTTCTATTCAAGCAACAGATCGCACAAATTACACATGTAGCCTCGAATAATTCTCGCAGTTTCATGTACTCCTGTGACATACACATGACCATTCCTTGTTGAACTTCACTTCCCCCCACATTGGTGCGCGCGCCCGTGAGATAAAGGGCACGAGGCATTCAGTCTGACATTTCACCTTCTTCCGGGGAGCGTAGCGTTGCAAATCTTGGCAGACGTGATCGTTAGCGCAGTGCATGCATTACACTTCTAGCTCGAAACGCTCAAACCTGGTAAGGGGCGCTTTATGGTGTTCACACAAAGAGGAGAAATTGACCCTGCGCTATTAGACCCGGCCAATACGAGGCTAACAGACCCTTCTGGCCTTTTAGCGGTCTGGCTATTGAATCCTGTGCTGCCCTTCCCAGCCATGCCGAAAAGAAGCAGACCCAGGAGCGTGTTTATTCGATGGTGGACACTTGACTTACCATTCTGGACAATAAAAGGAGAGACTGTGTTCTGGAAACCGTGCCCGAAAAGGGACCATTGCATGACTATGTTAAATCATGAGCGCCTTTGTACAATCATAAAATATAACATTTGTTTGCTTTCCTGTCGTAGACCAGGCCGCGCACGTCCATTATTCGAAAATTTGAGTTTTTGTAAAAATTTATTGTGCCTATATTTACGATTTTGGGGGCCTAAAACTGTGTTTTTCCTGCCTATTTTTGGCGCCTAAAACACGACTTTTTAGTGCCTAAAAATCCGGCCTCTACTTATGATGATTTAAAGCAGTATGTACGATGATGCAGGCTTTGCACAAATGTCATTTTACCAGTGCTCATTACAGCTACAGTGATGGGTCTCTGCATTGAATGTTCTTGATGACAAACATATGATGACGTGAAGCACTGCATACGAAGATGCATTACGTCTAGGCTTGTGCGAATATTCGAATGCTTCGAATATTCAAACGAATATTACAGTATTCGAATTCGCTTCGAATTTAAATTATTGGAAATTTCGAAATGAACGAATAGGTGTATATTAGTCCGCATGTAACCCCCTGTAACGGGAGTTTCACTGCAGTGGAAGGGGTGCTAAGCCGTGAAAGCACCTTGTCCAGGTGTATATTAGTCCGCATGTAACCCTCTGTAAAGGTGGTTTCACTGCACTGAAGGGGTGCTAAGCCCTGAAAACACCTATCCAGGGGAAATCCGCACTGCCGCAAAGCCCCACTTCAAGGTTAAATGAATATATTACCCTGACATCGATTCATCATTTTTTTAAGTTTAAAAGCTTGTTTTACCAGCTTATATGCTCTCTAAGAATAGTAAATTTTAAAACGCAACATATTTTACAGGTTATCACTTGCATTCTACCGAAAGTCAAATCCTGCTACTGTTCAAAGTTGTTTCCACTTCCTTTGAACCAAAAACATGGCATTTGCACAGGCCTTGTTTCACTTTTTAAAAAATATTGTGCAGGTTAGTTAAGGTCATGACAAATACGCCCATTTTTCTTTATATGTGATATATACTATTCGAATTCGATTTGAAATTATTCGACCAAAATCACTATTCACTTCGAATTCGCTTCGAATCTAAAATTCACTATTCGCACAAGCATAATTACGTCATCATATGTATGGTATTGTAAAGCAATACATACTGTGAAACATGCTTTGTGCAAATACCATTTTACCAGTGCTTGCTCCTGTGCCCCTGCATAGCCACTGGTTCTTGCTGTCTGTGCCTTGTTTCTATATGCCCTGTGTTACATCTAACTGCACAGGCTGCACTGGGTGCCTCGCAAAATATTGATCATTAAATGGGTACCGACACAAAATTTTCCAGCTGATAGCCCGCGAGATTAATTCTCGTGAACGTGCGTATATCATCTACTAAACCTCAAAAGCGAATACAGCTTGGAAGGCAACAGCGAATGTAGCTGGGAAGGAGATTTATATGAATTTTGAAGTCCACATGTTCAATCCAGCGCTGTACGCCGCCCCTTGCAACATTGACATCTAAAGTGACCTGAAGGTGACCCCCCAGCTTAAATGTCACCACTGCGGCTAAGATCCGAGCTGGCGCAGCTTGAATAATGACGTCATAGTCACCACTGCCCTTTGGCCGTGCTTGTGCCAGCAGGCTACTATACGGCATCTGCTCACGAGTCCGTGCTTGTGGCGAACGTGTGGAAGCCTCAAGAAAGTTGTTGGCACCACAGGACGACGACGATGATGATGGCAACAACATGCACAGCACATGCGACAGGTGAAAGAACGCAAGCAGATGAAGCAGGCAGCGCAGAAATACGTCACAGTTCTGTGTGCATGCGCTAGATGGCGTTGGTTGCACCAGGCGGCTTGTTTCTCGGAGCTCTCCCAAACCAAAACCAAGACTAGTCAGTGATAGACTGTAATTAATTAGTATCTGTCTCCAGCTGTAGCAAGCAATGTGCCGTGCTGTGAATATTGGTAGGCGTGAAAAGTATCTGAACAACGCCCTGTCCTGTGCTTTTTTTTTTTTATCTTGTGCTGTGCTGTTTAATATTTCCGACGGGACAAGCAAGCCTAGCTGTCTCATTGTCTCATGACCTCAACACCCTCGCATCCCCTTTTCCACTTAAAACATGTAAGCAAACAAAAATGAAGTTAGTTGGTGTCCCTCTAATTTCCAGCGGAAAATTTGACACAATACAATTGCGAACTTGCGGCATCTAGCCTCTTTCATTGCTTTCACTGGACATTGAATTCCAGTGGCGGAGTTGGAGCGAACTTTTTGTGCTCATTTTGGAGTGCGTTTGTTCCAGTGAGGGGTGTAGTCAAGTGTTTCGATGATGTATTCGGGGACAGCAGGAACAAGTGAACGGTGGAAGCGAGTGACCTCACGCGAGGTATCCTGGGTAGCTCCGCATCTGGAGAATAAAACTTCCGCTTTGTTCCTTTGAGAAGATTGGGTTCAGAAGAACAGATACTTGGGCGAGTTTGTAAATACTACCTAGGATGGTACTTGGAAGCGCAAAAAAAAAAAAAACGCAAGAAAGGAAGGTTAGTCTGAAGTGAGTGCTCGTCCTGTCTGATTCTCCTTTCTTGCGTTTCTTGTTTGTTGTGCCTCTAAGTGCCATTGTAGATCCTTTCAAAATCGCCCAAGTGTCTAGTATTCTCCTGAACACAATCTCCTCCGCTGGAACCACACGAAAGTTTTATTCTCCAGATGCAGAGTTACCCAGGATACCTTACGTGCGGTCATTCGCTTCTGCTGTTCGCTTGTTCCTGCTGTCTCCTATTACCACAAGAACTCGACACTACCAAGGCATCTCCGGCAGGGTGAACGTGTAAAACTAAATTCATCACACAAGTCTGTTCTGCTGATTTCTGCAGAGCAGCTTTTTCTGCTCCACGGATTGAGTGCTAGTTTGAATCCATTCGCACTCATTGAACCATACGACTGCACAAGAAACACAAAATAGGAAGTCCAAAAAATTCCAGGAAGGGGAAGATGGAAGCTTGCAATGAAAAAATCCGTAAAGAGGGGTTGTGTGCTCGAGTAGATGTTTCGACAAGCAGACTTGTCTGCCTCACGGCTAGAACTGAGCCTTGAGGAAGACGAGTCCGTTTGTCGAAACTTCGGCTCGAGCACACAACCACTGTTTACGGTCTTTTCCATCACAAGATAGGAAGGTTCGTTTAAAGTGAGCGCTTATCCTGTCTGGTTTTCTTTTCTCGTGTTTCTTCTGTTTTATGGGCTTCTAAGTACCATCCTGGGTTGTGATCTGATTGCGGATCTGGACATGTGGCTGGCGTACGAGAATCTAGCGCCCGCACGCGCGCAGTAACTCGGCTGCTTCAAATCCATACGTCGTCACGCTCGCGTGCAGGGTTACCTCTTCGACGAACATGCCAAGGCACCCACGGACACCGACCAAGGGTGCTTGGTCGTCGACGAGCAGCGGCTGCTCACGTTTCGGTGCTCTGAGCGAGACGCCGATCTCATCTGGCGGTGGCGCCGCATGATCGACTACATCATCGACCTGCACATCTCGATGGAACAGTGGGAAGCGAACGGCCCCGAGGAGACCTTCCTGCGGCGCGAACTGTGGCCGAGGATCGTGGATGCCACGTCGAGTCTGCTGTCGCACTGTTCGTGAGGTTGGTAGCTGTGTGGACGAGCAGTCAGTCTAAGAGGGGACAGGGGTCTTGAAATTTTTTAGTTACTTATCAGCTCAGATCAAACTCTCTGAGTTTATGTACATGGTGCGCTGATTTCAAATATGCAATTACCGTAAAAACCCACGTATAGTGCGAACCCCCCATATACACCGAGGTGCATTTCAGGGATAGCAAACACGAGAAAGTTTTCACCCTAATATAGGCCGAGCAAAGCGGAAACTAAATATACATCTGTTCACACACTTATTCATCGTCGTCTGACGCACTTTATTTCAAAACTCCCTAGTCAAAGATGTCCTCCCACAGCTCCTTATCTTCAGTGCCATCAAGGGCGTTTGAAATCGAGCACTTCTAGAAGGCCACGACGAACGAGCGTCTCAGGAATACAGACCTAAGCTTCGGCGATCCATGTGGACAGCATCGCTGGCAGACCTTTGTAACAGAAAGGGGGTGCACCTCTTTTATTGACTTGCATGGGAGTACAAAGGCTGACGTTGCCTCTGAAGTGCATTTTAGGGGGTCACACATATTTACAACATTTCAGAGGGGATTATAGCAGCACCCAGGAAGATTCCATTGAAAAGAGTTGTCAATGCGGTATGTGCACACAGTTCTGAATGCTCACAGAGCCAGCTATGTTTTCATACAAAACACTCTAGGTGCCGCCTCATTCGACGCTCTTTGAAACCATAACTGCAATTGGGTGCTATAAATATAAAACCAGTCTCCAAATAATTAAACGTTGCATGCTAGATCAAGCGAGGGTTCCAGCCATGACAAGTGGGTCATTAGCAACTTAATGCAACAGAAGAAACAAGATGTAAAATTTTTGTGTCAGTGCTCCTTTAAGCAGTGACATGGCCCTTGAAAATTTTTTTATAATTCTGGATTCATTTTGATGAAAACTTGCAGAGCTTCTGTATACTTGTGTGCCGATTTCAAATATGCAATAATTTTTCTAGTACAAAACCTAGTTTTAAGCTATCCAAACATTTCATGTCCCTTGCTGAAAGCAAGATAGTATACTTTTCTTATTATTTATATTATTTATATTATTTAGCTCAGTGGTGGAGCATCGGACGCGTTATTCGAAGGACGCAGGTTCGGTCCCTGCCGGTGACAAGTTATCTTTTCGTCCACTTTTCTTTCTTCACATTTACATTACAATTACTTCTAATAACGTCCCCTATACTTTCATTGGCATCATTGTCTGTTAGTTCTCATTAATACTGTGTCTAACAAAGAAAACGAGCCCTTAAGTTTACACTTCTTTCCTTCATTCATAGCGAGGGCCTCGTTGTGGCAGACTTGATGCCATGAGGTGGTATGCGAGGGATTATTAGTCAGCTGACAGCTCGTAATAAGATCACGTGCTACATGACGCCAACAGGCAACAAGAGTGTTCTACACTCGTCTTAATGGACACAGGCGACGCTGATTGATGCTTCCACATTTAAATGCACATATAACCCTATAAAGTGGACGGAGGGATGACCGCCACCGTAGCTCAGTGGTAGAGCATCGGACGCGTTATTCGAAGGTCGCAGGTTCGGTCCCTGCCGGTGGCAAGTTATCCTTTCGTCCACTTTTCTTTCTTCACATTTACATTACAATTACTTCTAATGACATCCCCTATACTTTCCTGGGCATCATTGTCTGTTAGTTCTCATTAATACTGTGTCTAACAAAGAAAACGAGCCCTTAAGTTTACGCTTCTTTCCCTCATCTTCTCGAGATAGACGTATATTCGATCGCAAATTGGATTGTTGTTTAGAGTTTAACCAAAAACCGCTCTATGAAGATGGGGCAATTGGTTCGTGTTCTCTAGAACTGTCATGTCGAATCACAGTGGATTCTCAGTTAACGTATTGCTGCTTAATGGAACTGCCTCTATACGATTGGTGTTGTGCTTGAATTCTGCACTTCTGTTCATCTCTCAAAAGGAACTCCTGTTCAGCAGAACATACTTTTCCTGGTCCCTTCAGGTTCCCTTTAACGAGAGTCTACTGTATTTGTAAATATGAATACCGGGATTTCTAAAGACTAATTCCATTATTCAATTCGGTACTTCAGAACTTGAATACTGGCACACTCCTATTAATGCATACATAGCTTGGCACTCCGCCTGTGTTGACGTCAAATGAAAAGATGTTCCGCGTTTGTGAAATTTTTTTACTACTGTTCTTGCAGTAACAGAACGGTGATAACCTTACTCGTGTGCTGCAAATGTAGCGGTAACAAGTCATACATGGTTGAAAACTGATAGCTCTTCAACACTGTTACTTGTCACATCTAGCGTGCTCGTAACTGCTTGAGTTCTGAGCCTCCCTTTCTTGGTAGCCAAAGGAGGTCGTCTTTAGTGCCAGCCAGATTTGGGATGCACCTGGGATGTACCGTACAGGGTTTGTCCCCAAAGCAATTGGGGTCCAGTAAAGAAATTTATTGATCCGATTGGTCGATATTGTCTAAATTCGTTGAAGTAGTTTCCTTGGGCTCTATACACTTGATTGCAATGCGATTACGACACTGCAAGGTGCCCTGAAAGTCGGCTGCCGTGACCTCTCTCAGATACTGTGTAAAGCCCATTGGTTGGTGGGAACACCGTAGGAACGGTGACCTTTCAGGTTTCTTTTGAGATTTAGGAAGAGGAAGAAGTCTGCTGGGCTCACTCACGGCTGTATCAGGACTGCATCGGCCCTGACATGAGCCCAGCAGACTTTTTTCCTGTTCTCAAATCTCAAAAGAAGCCAGAAAAGTCGCCATTTCTACGCTGTTCCCGCCACCAAACGGGCTGTTAGTCTCTGCGAGAGGTCATGGCTGCTGGCTTCCAGGGAGCCTTTGCAGCGTGGTAACCGCGGTGCAATCAGTGTATAGACGACGCCCGAGGAAACTATGTTGAAGAATTTAATATGAATTGATCGGATCAATAAATTATCTTCGCTAGACCCAGTCTCGTTACTTCGTGAACAGACCGTGCACAGGTCTATGACTGTTTTTGCCCGCAGGTGTGTTGAAGTGTTTTCCACCTCTTGTATGTTTCAGGAGATCCGTGAAGAACCGCACAGGGTGGACCACAGACGCTCACCGAGTCACCAAGTGCATGCCATGCCAGCAACAGTCTTCCAGATGATCACCAGAGTGCCTTTTTTTTTTTTCAACATGAACTTCGTGTAGCCATGTAGGGGGGGGGGGGGGGTCACAGTTTCCATCATTGCAAAGCGACATCGAACTTGTAATGGAATTTTAAAAGACCTGTTTGTTTTTTTACGACCTGTGCGGTTTTTTTTTTTTGGTTACATTGAGCCGTAACATATAGACTAGCTTATAAGAAAGATGTCAGCCACAGGGCTTGCTGTGCAACACTTTGCCTTTCTTGAAGGTGAATATTTTTGTCAGTGACACCGGTGATATCGGGTGCGTATTGTTTCTTTTTTTTTTTTCTTCCTGCTAGAAGCTTTAAGCATTTTATGTTGAAATAATTTATTGCTTCATTCTCACTTTTTTGTAATGCCTAAGCTTGTCTTCATCAGTTCTAATCAATTTGTTGTACTGGAGCTAATTAGCTCTCTCATATGCATTAGTTCTTTGTTTGTTTTTTTTCCATTTTCATCGGCTGCACCCAGCACGGTTGCAGTGCTTCATGCTAAAAAGCGCCGTTTATTTTAGCACTTCACGATAGCTTGGCCATGGGTTGCCATACAATGAAACTGTATTGCTATTTTGTTAACAGCCATGTTTCAAGTGCTTCAGTGTTTTGCCATCAGTTAAGTGAAATTGTAGTGGGAGTGTTTTTTCTTTTTTTTTTTTCATGAGTGCAGCCCTCTGTGTGCACTGCATTCTTCTTTGTGCTAAGCTCTAAACAAATTGATTTCCTTAAATCCGCTGAAGACAATTTAGCAGAGAAGGCTTGAAAAGGAAGTGAAAGTAAAATAAAAATTAGCACTATTTGCACAGCCATGATAGATTGTCGTCACCGGATTTGAGGAAATCGATTTGTTTAGAGCTTACTACCATTTATCCTTATTCTCAGAGGCTGGAGACCAGCGTGTTGCAGCTTGTCTTGTGTTAACACGCGTGTCATAGTTTGTTCTTGTCCTTTCAACACAAGTTCATGCGTTTTTGTGTTTCAATACAAGTACTGTTCAGTACCGGGGCCATTTTGTTCAGAACCTAGACTTGGACTAGTTGAGACAATCATTTTAGATAAATTTTGCCCCTGTTCATTTGACGTTGTGCAAACAAGACTGCTTGTGAGTCTATGCACGGTGCCTTCGCAGAAGACTGTTCAAGTCTCACCATCACCAGCTGTGTGCTTGCTGCAATTTCATGTGTCCTATTAAAAACTAGCAATCCTTAAGCACGAGTCGCAGAGTCATGCAGTGCTCCGTGATGGTAACATTGTCCCTCGTGGGGCGACGCTCGCCGCATTCGCCCCGGAAAGGAAATGCCGGTGACATCCGCAAGTGCTCTAACACTCCCAGGGTCTCGTCTTTCAAGAGAGTGAAGCGAACGCAGTCTCGCGACAAATGACGATGGATCTCATTACGGCGATGTGACATTGTTGAAAGTCTGGCCAGAAGAGTGCGAATAGCTTTCCAAGAGCTAGCTTAGTTTTGTTTTCCAAAGAGGTGCATGTGCTGCGAGCTCCCTTTGAAGAAATTGGCTTAGGCAATATCCGTTTACAGTGATTCTACTGGAACGCAATTTGAAACCAAGAATGAATGGCCAAATCTGTCATTTTTGTAGTTGCGTATGCAGCTTTCTTCTAGTCATGTAGTTTTTGGCAAAACGAGCAGTGGGAATCGCCAAGTTGTGTGGCCATTTGGGCAAGTTGTGGCTAGCTGTCGAGCATTAGCCAATTGGTGCAAACTGAAACTGCGCACACTTGTGGGCTCTCGCAGGACACACCCTATGCGATAGTCTTGTGTGGCATTTAGTTGCGTGCCATTAAATCACGGTGAAGGATTTATGGTGAGTAATGAGATTGGTGATGTGTAGCACTACATAAATAACACCCCCGTTGCACTGGTTGGTCCGAGACAGATTTTTTTTTGTTGGCGGGAAAAAAAAGCATTGCTTGTCGCAAGCCTTCCCTTTGTCTCGGAATACTGCATTCCGATTGGCTTATGACCAGCAACAAAATCTGGTCTCGGACCAATTGGTGTGGGGAGAGCTTTCCATCAGTCTCCAGATGTGAACGCGTCTTTAGAGGGTCGGATATGTGACCTGTGCAAGTTGCATAACGTGAAGGTCACACCCTAGTCTTTGTACTGCTGGTTCTGGCAAAACATTCAAGAGAGTTTTCATTTGTTCAGGCTCTTGTGGAACAAGGGCACCTTCACAAGTGATGCTTGAGCTGACAAGCTTATATAAATATGTCTTGCATTGTAATATCATGTGTACCTGTGATACATACATTATTTGAAGACTTACCTGTGATCAAGCTGCAAGCCCTACTGCCAGTGGCAAGTTGAACCATATGGCTGTGCATTCTGTTGTAGTGTGCTGCAAAAGAATAAACATTATTTTTCCATCGTTAGTAGTGCTGCTTGCAGCAAAGTGCGTGATTATTCCCCTCTCGCCCTTTTCACGCCTCGGCCCATGGTACGAGTTGAAAAATCACAAAAGACCGGTATGTTGCGCAGACTAGCGGAGGAGCCTTGATGCTGAATTGCGGAGTTGTGGTTGTTCCGTTTGCGGTACGTATAGTCTTGGCGCCTTTACGCGCACCATAATTAGTGTTCATGAATAATTCTCTATTCTGTGCTGCTTACAACGTAAAAGGAGTTGCACGCCGAGAAGCGGCGCTGCATTCGCGGCAATTAATGGAACAAGTCGAGCTGCGGCGTATGCGCATGGAGCAAGCCGCTGCGCACAAGGACGAACCGCTCTGCGCTCACCTCCCACTATTTCTGTTCCCGATCACATGTAGTTTTTATTCCCCGGCACCCGTGGGGTTCAACGTTGTCATTAACGCAAATTAACGAAACTAACTTCGCACCAAACCCGATTCAACGAAGTCCTTCCTCAAGTAAAACAGCGACAAAAAACGAACTTGGAGGTCGCCTGAGCTTCGCCTTCAACAGTAGAACGCGATAGCGTAATCTGGACCCGTGCGCCTAGAGATGTATGGATGAATGTATGGTGGGAAAGAAAGAGTCCTGAGAGACGTGACTAGCGCACAGTGGGCTTCGCCCACTCGAACGGGCAGGCTAAGCCTGACCGCCGCATCGGAAAATATAGGAGTAATGGTAATGAAGACAAAAAGGTGGAGTGCCCGAGAATAACGTAGAAAAGAGAGAAAAGTGGAAAGAAACGGACACGAAAAGGAGAAAAAATACATAGCACGACAGAAAGAGAAGCAGAGATAGAAAGAGCTGAGCTCAATCCGGTGGTGTGCGGCCTGACCACCCTTACTGCGCATGCGCCAACTCTCCCCCCTCTCCTCGCGTGAGGTGGGAGGAGATGGCGTGAGCGCTGCCTCCGCTTCGTTTCTCCTCTCCCGTTTCTCTCCGGCGCAGCTGTGCTCTCGTATATAATGCGGCGTGCGTTCGTATATAATGCGGTGTGCGCTCGTATATAATGCGACGTGCGCTCGCTCCGTTGCACTCCCCTTCGCAACGGCGCTATGGATGTCAACGTTGGCGCCAGTTGTAGCGGCATCGGTAACGTAAGCTGTGACAGCAGCGTAAGCAGCACCGCTGATAACTCCACACACAAATCAAACATACAAGGAAACATACAAATGGAAACACAAGTGAACACATGTGGGGATGCGAAGCGCATCCTCACATGGTTCCCTTTAGTGGGAGATGGTGTAACTTTTTTCTCTTTCTTTTTCTCTCATCTCATTGTTTTTCTCTGTGTCTTTTTGTCTCACTTTATTTTTTTTGTGTATTTCTTCCTCTTTCTCTCTCTTTACTGTTTTCTTTGATTCTCTACTTTTCTGTCTTTATTCCCTTTCTCTCTATGCTATGTTTCTTTGATTCTCTCTCGATGCCAGGCTTTACTCTATGGCTTTACCCTCTCCGTTCTCATCTTCCTCCTCACCCTCACTTAATTTCCCCCTCCCACCCCCTTTGCTATACTACACTATAAAATGCTATGCTAAGCTCTGCACGCGTACGAATACCGTCTCCTTAGGAAATTTTTTCGCCATGAATTTATCTCTTCCCCTTTTCTCCCTCTCTCTCTCGCTGTGTGTGTGTACTCGTTCTCTCGCCAATCAGAGTTATTGGCTCCCAAGCCGGGTATTTCGGCGCACGTATTCTCGGAGCGAAGCAGAAGAATAAGTGAACGAAGCGGGAGGTAGGAGCCGAGCGCACGTGCTCGGGGAGCTATCAGAAGATAAAGACGGCCGATCATAATGATCATAGGCGTACGCACGAGGGGAGCAGGGGGGGGGGGGCGCAAAGTCTGCCCCGCACATCGACTTAACAGGGAAGGGGGGGCGCTGCGACGAGCTGTTGCCCCCCCCCCCCCCCCCCCCGAAGAGGAACCGTGCGCACGCTTATGATGATGATGACAGTTTTCTGGTGACTCCGCACTGCCTGATGTAAAGCTTAACAGCTCCGATGTTAAAAGCAACGGTTTTTTTTCTAATTATGGCACAGACGTACGTGTTTCCTCCGAGCGTGCGCTTTCGCGTTAAAATATCTAGCCGCCCTGGTCACTGCCTTAGGCTTATGTGACGAGGCTGCACGCCGCTCCCATGCACGGAACAGCGAACTAAGCAGTCGGTAGAGCTAGCTGTACAAAATGGTGCTATGGCTGCAGTGGTTTAGTGTTTCTGCAAATGCTCTCACAGGAGCACTGCGGTGGTTGCAATCGTTATTTCGTGCTTTATGCAACAGAGGACACTGATCGTCGTCTCGCAACTGTCTTGGTCGGCCTGCTCGCGAAACTGCTGCCTTGGTTCTCCCCGTCTTTATATATCGGCAGGCTGCCTTAGCTTCACGTGACCGTCTCCCTGCACTTTAAAGGGCCACTAAACCAGCTCCAATATTTTTTCAAACATTTCAAGTAAACACGCGCATCTTGTGCAGAATGCCGTCACGATCAACGATGCCACACGCGGCAGCGCTACAAGCCGCGGGCGCGCCACAAATTCCAAAAAACAATCCCTCCTCCTTTCTGAGCCCTTCCGGCCTCCGCGTGACGTCAGGAAGTTGAATAGGTGACGTAGAGTGCAAGTCATGCTGCGATTGGTCGAACAGGAACCTACGACTTCCGGTAAGTCAGCAATCAGCTGGCCGCGCTCCTTGTCGTGTTGGCCGTGCGGAGGTGTTCTGGCACGGCGTGTCACCGTACGGATCCATCATGTTGGCGATCCTTTGAAGGCGTGCGCGCAACGCAGGGTTCCATGCCGGCACGATTCGTATGAGCCAGGGCCGGCACGGCAGCAGCGGTTAGCCAACAAGCGCGCAGTCGACGGAGTGCGGAGTCGCGGCAACCGGAAGTAGAAGGTGTTTCGAGCAGCGCGTCGGCGGTGACGTATGCCACGCGAGATTGGAAGAGGCGCTCGGCGAGAGGGCTAACCGGCTTTGGGAAAGGATACCAACGGAGGGTAGCGATGGAAAGAGCGAAAGGAGCGATCGCCGCGTTGCGATGATCAAACGCGTATAACTCCGCTATTACGGCACTGTTTTCAAAAATTCTCACGGCTCCGTGTTCGTTGTACACTCGTGCACAACAACCGTACCACAACTGAATTTCGACCTCTGGGTGGTTTAGGGGCCCTTGATGGAAAAAGGTGTCCTGTGACTCTATTTTTATGTGAGAGTCACATAGCTCTCTCTTTAGAGAGGCACGTTGATGCTTTTTAGGAGAGTCATGTGCTTTGACTCTCTCTTGGAAATTCGTGAGTCCCATGAGTCTCGAAAAGAGAGTCAACGTGCCTCTCTAAAGGGAGAGCTACACACATTACTCTCCCAAGTATAAAGAGAAAGTCACGGTTCTTAGTGTGTGGATTGCATCGCCCGGATATGGAGCATCCCGTGTGCGGGCATCCCTAGGGCTGCCCTCACTGACTTCTCACGCGTGCAGGCGTGGGTTAACGGGAAATTCAATACCACTGTAGCTTTTGTGTCTAGCTGCGTTACAACTTTAGATTTAGAACGATCGAAAATATGCTATCTCAATTTTTCGAACTTCCCGATTTAACGAAATAATCGGAACGTGGTCACCACTTTAAACCGAATTTCAACTATTCGCCGTCTAATTTTTTTTTTTGCAATTAAATTGAAACTTGGATAAATGAGAAGTATATTTTGTGGGCTATACCGAAATCTGCGGCTTTACGCAGGCAAGACCAATGGTGAAAGAAAGAAGCAGGTTGAAGAATCAATACTCACACGCACAACTACAAGACGAACGCTCGGATATAGTGCAACTGGATAATAATTTCTGTGGAAGCCGGCAATGGGGAGAAAGGATCGTGAAATTGGCGGTTGTCGTTCAGCTATGCCATATGCATCTTACATGTCATTGATCTACCGTGTAAAAAACCCGCACGTTTCGATGGAAAGAAAGTGTACAACCATAGCACGCAAAAAGCACACCTGTCTCTGTGATGGAAGGCAATCAACTATGCTAACAATGCTTCCTCCCACATCGTGACACTAATTAAAGGGGCCACGACACCAAATTTTCGATTATGTCAATTAATCCTTGTGCGTTCACAAACAGGCCGGCGTAATTTTAGCGCATTTGGCAGATGACTTAATATATAATTGAATATTTTAGGGGCGAAGCACCTTAGGGTCTAGGCTTGTCCGTTGTACCCACTATACACCATGACGATGACGATGACGTTCATGACGATAAAGAATAAACGCGTTAGCACACGCACAGCACATGCAAGGTACCCACTATACGCCATCAGGATGACGATGAAGAATAAGCGCTTTAGCACATGAAAGGTACCCGATGACGATGACGACCATGGAACATTCCCTTTCTGCCATGGATGAAAACGAACGTAAGGCGAGATAAGCGGTGGCAAAACGACAAAAACGCCAAACGGACTCGTAGGTTGAGGGCGCGGGAAGCGGTGGCTCAACGGTAACGCCGACAACAAGCTGGTACCCCAGAGGCGAGAGCTCGGCAAGCGGCGGCAAAACGGCAAAAACGCCAAGCGGACTCGGAGTTGAGGGCGCGGGAAGCGGCGGCTCAACGGCAACGCCGACAACAAGCTAGTACTCCGGAGGCGAGAGCTCGGGAAGCGGTGGCTAAACAGCAAAAACAGCTTGTGCAATATATGAAGTCTCGATACGCTCTACGATGCATTTCGTATGACTGGAAACAACTAAAAACCACAAGGGGAACCTGCATAGACCTCGTCTTTGCCAACTTCAGGCTAGATCCTATCGAAGAACCATTAGCTCTACATTGCACGTACCACAAAGCAGTAATAATGAAGGCAAAATGAAATTCACAACTCAACACGACATACCATTTATGTTCAATAAACATTGTATATAACTGTACAACGCTTTGTCACTCATTTACATGCGTGAGTGGGCAATGTCACGGATAATTTACGGTAACACCGAACGATCTCACTGCTTCGCCCATTCATCATCATTCACTTCGTGGAGATGCGGTGATTTTTTTTATAAACACGTTACGTGAGCGGCCGAGAGTCGGGGAACACTGACGCACTCGCGAGTCGTGACGTAACAAGCTCCTTGCTTTGCGATCTCCTGCATTCCGGCGAACGATTTTGTTCCGGGGTCAGCTGTGCGTGCAATTGAGTTATATCAGCTTTCTTCAGCTTATAAATGAAATTGAACGGTTAGCGGCTGCTAAGACTTTGGCAGAAGACGTCGACTCCGCTCCATGCAGCACGTGACGTCAGACGCGCCGTGGCCAAATGGCGGTCGCCGGCGGTGGGCGGGTTTTATAGCCGGTGAATTCCAGGGCTCATTTTGCACTGAAATATTCTTTTTACAGTTAATTTTAGAGGCGAAGCGCCTTAGGGTCTATAGGCTTGTCCGTTGTGCGTTGTTGGTTGTCCGGGGATGACGATGACGCTGATGACGATGAAGAATAAGCGCGTTCCAGACCACACATTCTCTTTCTGCCATCACGGCACAGCACATGCAAGGTGCCCACTATACGTCATGACGATGACGATGACGCTGATGACGAGAAATAATAAGCGCGCTCCAGACCACACATTCTCTTTCCGCCATGGGTAAAAACGATCGTGAAAGCGCTCTCGCTCGCAAAAGGCAAAGTGGCAACGCCGACAACAAGCTGCTACTCCGGAGGCGAGAGCGCGGCATGGGGCGGCTCAAGGTCTACGCAGACAGCAAGCTACCCAGGAGGGGAGAGCTCGGGAATCAGCGGCAAAGCGGCAACGCCGACAACAAGATGGTACTCCGAATTTGAGGGCGCGGGAAGCGGGGGCTCAACGGCAAAAACACATTGTATATACTGTACACACGCGTTGTCACTCATTTACATGCGCGAGTGGGCAATGTCAGGGGTGATTTATGGTAAGAACGATCCCCAGTGCTTCGCCCACTCGTCATGATTCACTTCGTGGAGATGCGTAGATTTTTTCATACATGTACAGGCAGAATAGACCCTCCACTTCTACTTTTCGCGGAAAACCGCAAATTGTTCGGTGACTGTGTCATGGCCCCTTTAAAGGGGCCATATATTAGGAGCGAAGCTCCTTAGGCCGGCACCCCGCCGTCGCCGTTGAAGCTCCCTGGCACGGTGCCAGCTGTGTATGACACGGTCACCCAACAATTTGTGGTTTTTCGCGAAAACTAGAAGCAGGCGACCGCCATTTTGCCATGGCGCGTGTGGCGTCTTGTGCTGCATGAAGCGGAGCGGTCGTCTTCCGCCAATGTTTCAGCCGCTGCAAATAATTCAATTTCAGTGCCACGATGAAGAAATCTCGATTATCTCGATTTCACGCACAGCTGACCACGGAACAATATCGTTCGCCGAAATGCAGACACTCGCACAGCTAGCTGCATCATACGTCACGGCTCACGAGTGCGCCAGTGTTGCCCGACTCTGAGGCCACTCGCGTATTTAAAAGATATTCAATTATAAATTAAGTGTTTGACTTAAATGCGCTAAAATTTCGCCAGCTTGTTTGTGAACAGCCAAGGATTAACCCACATAACACAGATATATGATAGGAAAATTGGGTGTCATGACCCCTTTAAGAAGCGTAGATGTACCACCCTTCCCGTAAGGAAACTCTTTTCGCCCTTTATCCCTCCCCCTATTGGAGGGTAGCAAACTATACGTGCGTCTGGTTAACTTCCCAGCCTCTCCTCGCTTCTCTCTCAGACACACGCGTGTTTCTCAGAAAGCTCCGCGGCTCAAGAAAAATTCGATCCGAGTCCGGATATCGAACCCAAGGCCAACGGCTTCTCGATCGGTCATCGCTCGAGCTTGAATGTCTATCGAACAGACAGGCCTAGAGTAAACAAGGTTTCAGTACAGTGTGATTACCTCACGGCTTAACAAAGGACCTTGACGACTGTTCGCGAGAGTGTTCATTACGTCGGTAGATAACGTAATACGAACGCTCCAATCACATTCGAGATCGCTCGATAGCGTGCAAGTACTGCACATTTCGAAGGTTCAACTTTCGCCTCACCAAGTCGTTCCTGGTCGTTTTCAACGTGCCCTGCTGCCAGGACAGTTTCTCGCCCCCCTTCACTTTTGACGTGTGTCTGACGTCACACAGACGAGCAATTTCATTGGCTGCCCAAGCACGTGAGGCTGTCTCCTATTGTTCCTGCAGTCCTGCAGAACACAAAAATTATCTTTTAATGGAGGCACTTTTATTTCCCCCTCGAACTCCGCAGCCGCTTCTTTCTGCGGACTGCGGGTGTCGCATGTACATTATACGCAGTATCCGCAGTATTGTTTGAACATAGCGCCGGGTCACGCAACAAAGGGAACGGCATTAATATCGACGTCCGGACGTTTCCAATAACGCTGCACGAGTACGCGCTCTCCCGCACTAAAACGGTTCCCGCAAAAACCGATGCTCTCTCTCAAGAAACGCAGCTATACATACAAAGCTTCGACCGTGCCTTGAAACACGCGCCTCTTACGAGCCTTATGCGAAATGTCATGGTTCGTGATATCTTCTGCGTGGAGAGCCCATTACACAGCTGCGTAAAGCAAAAAAAAAAAAGAAAACCCTCATTTCACGAATCATACCGCAAACTCTCCTTCTCGACGCTGCAGCGTTACATCGTGCACCGTACTCGCGAGAGACGCTCGAGCGGTGAATTATTTCCCACGTCCACGCCTGCCATCAACAATTTATACGTAGGCGGTGCGGAAACGCGCGCAGAAGCGCGACGACGAGGCTTAGCTGAAGGCGGCGCGGCGTTTTTGTCGCCAGAAATATATAGCCGACGACGTCGCCGGATGGGAGACGGCTTGCGGGAGTGCATGCAGACGACGGCGACGACGACGCGAGAAACCATACGAGGAACGACAAGGACTGACGTCGTTTCTACGAATAACGAAAGCAACGAGCGGTCGTGCAGCGGCCCTCGCATGATGACCCGTCTGCGAGGGAGCCATGGTGTGGAACCGAGATCTCTCCCGTGCCTCCGTTGCCATGGCGACCAACCGGGAGTTCGGGAAGAGAATGGGGACGGAAGGAAGCGGGGGGGGGAGGGAGGGGAGAAAGACGGCTGGCTGGTGGCGCGCTAGCGTCGGCGGCCGGGTCTTTTCTCTATCGACCAGTCAGCAGCCGTCGCACTCCACGAGATGCTTCTTCTCTTTATTTTCTGTCCCGTTATGTTTGCTGCTTTAGTTTGCTCAGACCGCCACTGAGCGTTGTACTCCCTTTCCCCCCACAGAGCTGCGCAGTGAGCGCTATACCTTCAGCCTCGCACGCGTCCCTAGACCCCCATTTTGCCGGATTTCCTTTGTGCTCCCCGGCTTTGCTTGTACGCCGCAGTCGATGGTTGTTTTCTCCGCCCATTTCCAGAGCAGAAGACGGCTGCCAGACTTTCGGAGAAGCCTGCGGGCAACCCTGACGGGCGATTCCGTATATTTTATCTGACAGAATCTGTGCAGTACTGTAGAGAGGCTGGAAAACGTACTGAGACAATGGTTCCTATTGCGCAAAGGGAAGTATATGGCACCGAACTTAGAGTAACGTTAGCAGCAGTAGACCGGCTAATTCTTAGGGTCTGAGATGAATACTGCGGCGTAAGAGTTCTTGGGAATTGAATTTGTCCCCATTTTCCCCGCACTCGCTAATCGTTCGTACATGCATCTCGGTAGGTAATGTTGCCCGTGAAAGTGAGATTAGACCTCGCAGTTTGGTTACAAATATTTATAGTTTTAATAATGAGTACGCTGCGAAGCATACCTGTTATCTCTGAAAGCCTACGCCACAAACAGGCTCTAGCCATTCCATCAAGCCAGCTTAGTTCATGCATGCACCACGCCGTGGCGTTTCTACGCATCATCTGTCATCCCCATTCGACGGCAGACAACGACACTATCTCACGGTACTGTTGTGTGCAGTAAAATCTCGCGTCGAACAGGAACACCCTGGTATACATCCGCGCAAGATTACAAGACACGGCTAAGATTTCGCAGCGCTGCACGCTTTTACTGAGGATGGGCACATTTAGGATGCGTGATGCAGAAAACCTCGCTGTCATCGCGCGCGGCTACGTAACGTCTTCAACGCTGCCGCTGACGCGGTCCTCCCTTTGTTTTTATGGCGCATTCCTGTTTCCAGGTTTACTGTTACAGCGTCGCGCGCGCATGCCACTACGAGGGAAGATGGGGAATCGGGAGAGGGGAGGACGGGTTGGTCACTCTCCCGCATCGCTTTCCCTTTCTCTCTTTCGTCGTGACGTATAGTGTATGCGCTGTAAACAGACGCCCGAGAAATTCGAGGCAGCGCGAATGAATAATTCACGGCGGTCTTGCGCGGGTAGTGACAGAGCGAGCTTCTATGAAGAAAAAGGAAGAAAGGAAGGACGAAACAAAACATTCGCATGGCTCGACTTCGCGTGTGTTTCAAGTATGCGGCTGATACGAGCGGACGTTCGGCGCCTTGACGCTGTATAGCGTGCGGCCTCCATGAAAATGTCTCGGTTAACGTTACGCCTTGCGAACAGGGCGGTGGCATCAACTTGCAGGCAGTGGTGAATGCTCCCGAACGAAACAGCGGTGCATGACAAGCATGCTACTTTCGCAACAGTATGACAAAAGGCTTGACGGAACAGAGAAGTCTAACGTTTAGATTACTGCAGTAATCTAAACGTTAGACTTCTCTGTTCCGTCAAGGGTAACGCTGTAGTAAATCAAGATGATTTACTACAGCGTTACCCTTCACATGTGAAGGGTAACGCTGTAGTAACATTTCGGTAATTGTCGACGAACGGAGGTCACTTACTCGAAACGTAAGCCGTATGACCGAGGCTTTCCCAGTTCTATATTCACGTTGAGTGGTTGCACCAAAAATTAGACGCGTGGACGAAGGAAAGAAACATGAAGACACTGCTGACTAACGACTGGCGTTTATTGAAACCCTCTGCAGAATATATAGGTGCGGCTATATAGTTAAAAACTGGTGGTCACAGGTTAGAGAGGTTAAACAAAAAAAAAAAAGATCATGTTTCTTTCCTTCGTCCGTGCGTCTAATTTTTACTGCAACCACTCAACATGCAAGATCAACAACTAGTCCAGATGCAAGTCATTCACTCGATTCCATTGACTTCTTGGCTAGGACATGTATCCTTGTCTTAATGTTGGCTCCCGCTCTAGACTACCCTTGCCCACCCACTGAAATATTGAAACATGGCCATCTCCTTGTGGCCGCTTCATTAAGACAGACATGTTGATATGTTGGTAACTGGCCATGGCTTAGCTTGTTCGTCCACTGTTGGCCAGTTCAGACGTCAGTAGTGCAGTGGCCTTTTGATGAATTACACACGTCTTGACTGAGACTTTCATAGTTCGCTCACTGTTGGCCAACTTCAAACCTCAGTAGTATATATCATTGCCTTCTTTACTAGGACATATGTCGTTGTCTCAATGTTGGCTCCTGATTAAGACCACCCTGGCGCGACCACTGTAAAATTGAAACATGGCCATCTCCTTGTGGCTGCTTGACAAAGAAAGGCATGTTGAAATGCTGCCATCCTGACCCTAACTTAGCTTGTTCATCCGCTGTTGCTTAGTTCAAACATCGTTGTCCTGCAGTGGCCTCTTGACTTATGACTAATGCACGTCTTGACTAAGACTTTGATATTTCGCTCACTGTTGGCCAAACTTCACTATATTTCATTGACTTTTTGACTAGGACATATGGCCCCTTCAAAATGTTGGCTCCTGATTAAGACCTCACTAGCGCTCCCACTGTGAATTTGAAACATGGCCATCTCTTTGTGGCTGCTTGACGAAGACAGGCATGTTGAAATGTTGCCATCCTGACCATGATCTAGCTTGATCGCCCACTGTTGGTTGGTTCAAACTCCGTTGTCCTGCAGTGGCCTCTTGACTAATGCACGTCTTGACTAAGACTTCCCTAGTTCGCTTACTGTTAGTCAACTGAAGCGTCAGTAGCTATCGATCACCTGACTTTGAGTACTGAACGTACAAACTTTGGTTCCTGACTGAGACTTCGATGCTTTGTTCAACCTCAGTTGATCCATCGAAACGTCACAACCTTGCGTGATTTTTTGATGAAAACAGGCTCTTGACGGCCGGACCATGGAATCCTGACGTATACGGACTTCTCTTGTTCGCCCACTGCTAGTCAGTTCGAACCCTGCAATAATTCTGTGAGCACTTGGCGAAAATATAATAGATAACCGGTAATACAATAGACATAATTGAAACGCAGCGGACAGTGAGTGCTGCGTGTTACTCTGGGCCATCTATAGATTATCTTCAACTTGCACGTCCAATTAAGGACATCGTCACACTCCTGTAGTACTTGGATCAATTCTAGCTTATGCGTACACATGAGGCTACAAAACATTTATTTTTTTATTCAAACTAGTTTTCATGAGACATACAAAAGACAGCATTGCATCATAACATCTGTGTACTTAGTGCCTTACTGAATGGGATTCATTTAGGAGAGGACAGCGTCAGTGCGGCGTTTAATTAAGCAACTAGTGCATATTTTGTTGTCAACCGCCTTGCGAGCACAGGCGTGCGCAGGGTTCTTCGTTAGGGGGGGGGGGGAAAGAGGGTGCAGTTTCACTGAAGCCCCCCCCCCCCCCCTCTTCCCAGCCCCCCTTCCACTGATGCCTTTACGATCAGTAGGCAGTGCAAAGATGAGGTTTTAGGGAAAGCAACAACTTGTAGGTTTGGGTGAGGCGGTCCATCTTGCCAATGAGTTGAAGCAGCTCGCAAAGACGAGGACAAAGAAGGAACATGCAACGCTAGTCCTGTTGCGTGCGTTTCTTCTACTCGCCGTAGATCTAGCTCGCATAGACCACAGACCGATGATGGCAGTAACCATTTTGGAATGTCGTCCTGAGAGGTCATTGCGGATAGCGTGGCTTTGTGCGTCTGTGCTCCCCCCTCTCCTTTCTCTCTCTCTCTGTCTACCTCTAACTTTCAGACTCTCCTATCCCTTTCCCCAGTGAAGGGTAGCATACCAGTTTTCCTAAACTGGTTAACATCCGTTCCTTTCCCCTCTCTCTCCTGTTCCTTTGTGCCTTCCTTCTTTCTTTGTCCTCGTTTTTCTCGCGCTGCTTCAAGGTATTAGGGGGGGGGGGTAGCCGCCTTGACCCCCCCCCCCAATACCTTGAAGCAGCACGAAAAAATGAGGACAAAGAAGGAACACCCAGTGCTAGTCATGTTAAGCGTGTTCCTTCTTTGTCGTCGTTTTTTCGCGCGGCTTCAAGGTATTAAGGGAGGGGGAGGGGGGAGGCGTGGCAGCCCTTCCCCTCCCCCCACCATGCGCACGCCTAAGCTTGCGAGTACACGTTCGATGTTGCCACATCGTGCAGGGGAACACACGAGTGAGCCTCGACTTCTACACGGCTGGCACAGCACTCGTCCATGCAGCAGCTAAGGTTTTGGGAGGGAAGAGGATGAGAGGTAGGGAGGGTGGGGAGGGAGGAGAGATGTAGTGGTCCGATGGAACGCAGGAGGGTGGCCCCGTTGCCCCTGGCAACGGAGGAGGCAGCAGCGTTAGCGCACGCAGGCCGGATAGCAGCCGTGCGCCGCACCTCGGAATCGATACTGTACACGACTGTAACGGGTTCAATTTCGAGAGCCGCGCGCGAGAACCGGAGGCTGCGGAACACGGAGAGCGGGCAGCCGGTGCGTGCGCCTGCTGCGAGCTGGCCGGCTCGCTGGGTCCGGTCGGAAACGGTGTACCGTATCTGCTCGCCGCATAACTGACACAGCCCGTACGATGCGGGTATCGATGAAAGACGGTGATAGATGAAAGACAAAAGGCGCGTATAAACACGCCTTCTGCTCCGGCACATGACAATTCATGTCTCATGTATTGTCAAAACTGTAAATATACTTCAAACTTCAAACATAGGCGTGCACACGAGGTGGGGGGGGGGGGGGGGGGGGTGTAAGGGTGGTGGTCGCCTTTTTTAATGATCGAAGGAGGGTGCCAAGTCTGCCTTGTGCTTTTACTCCGATGGACTTGTACCTTCATTGCTAAAGTGCACGTTTGTGGCCATGCTGGTTTTTGATAATAACGTCTGCCGAAGACCAATGGTTTTGCTTTCCAAGGACTGTTCACTTTGCACGTTTACCCTCGGAAGAATGGCGACCAAATGCAGGCCTTTGTGAAAAGCACGTAAGCACTCCATTTTTATTTTTGCATCTGAAGCTTGTTTGCTTACTTGACCAAGAGGTAGGGGGGTGCATGGCTTTGATGAAAGGGGAAACTCACTATTCACCCAACTACAGCACTAAGCTGCGAAAAAACCTGAACGCTGTCTCTCTCTCTTTTTCGTTTTCTAATCCCTGTTCGATTACAACTCGTAGCGTTGGTCTCAAATGAGGGTCTGCGAACCCCCGGGGGTTCCACGAAGCCATTTTTGGAAGTCCGCAAAACCCATCTTCGAAACAAAAACAAAAAAAAAAAAAACAAGACAACAAAACGCGTTTTTTTTTTAGGCACACTGTGTCCCGTGACGATGGCCCCTTCCGATTTTTGGTACGCTTCACCACACAACGTTTTTGCAATACGGCAGAGCTGACTTTTGTTTTCCCGTCTCCATGAGAAGGTTGCAAAGCTTTTGTTGCCGTGTTCTACAACATATACACGCGAGCATAATTCTTCTAGGGTTGCATATATGAAGCGCAAACATAGCTCGATACAGGTTGAATGTGGCTACACACCGCATAACTTATTGACAAGCAGTTGAGATCGAACTGGCGTGCCCTTTTGGTTTGACCATTCTTTGCCAAATGAGAAATCAAAGGCACCTTTTTCACGCTGCATGTTGTGTTAACCTGTGGCCCTTTCCCTTTTCTCTACCTGCAAGGTGTCCTCGATCACTTCCACCGGCCCACCCCACCCGAAATACACGTTGCTGAGAACCACTGGTGTAGCGGTGCTCGACTACTGATCCGAACGTCCCGGGATCGAATCCCGGCTGCGGCGGCCGCATTTCGCTGGAGCCTAAATGATAGCGGCCCGTGTACTTAGATTTAGGTGCACGTTGAACTCCCTGCCGCGTCACCATCATAGGCCATACGATGCGGGGTACGTGAAAGGAGAAACTCCCTATTCGCTAATATGCAGCACTGAGCTGCAAAAAACCACGAACTCTCTCTCTCTCTTTTTCGCCTTCGTCTCCCAACTCCCTTACTCCCAGTGAAGGGTAGTTTTACAGCGAAAGCTCTTATGAGATCACAAGGGCCGATTTTGGCGCCGTAGTTGTCCGCCGCCGCTGCCGGTGTCCGTAACCACTATGGCACGAAATAAGAAAAAAAATCAAAATAATAAAACAAAAGATAAGAGGGACTAACTTCAATGCTGGCAAACATAAAGTTTATTGCTTCGAATAAAAACCGGCAGATCCCACGCACTGTGGGAATCGATGTAATGCGAAGCAAGCCAGCAAGGAGCAAATCATGCTGTACGTGATATGCATGTCATTAGTTACATTTAGGGCCTGTCATTTGTGTTCGTCGTGCAGTCACGTTGCGCAATACCAATTTTGGTGTATACCAAGCTAGCGTACTGGACGCAAGCGCACCATGAGCGTGGCATTGTAGATGACATGCATGCCAAGATTTTCGTGTTACCACCTGCCTCTTATGTTCGCTTAATTTTTTTTAACTCGAATCGCCGCGAGACGCGACACCAATCTGCCTCCGTTTGGCATGCGTTCGTATTCTCGCGCTTTGCGCATTGTGCAGACGCCATCCGCGTTCCAGCATTTAAATTGACGGACACTTTGTCAATTCCAAGGCGCGTTCCTCCAACGCCTGTGCCCACTGAGACGGTGTCGGTCCAGAATGGAACGTCATGCGCGCGTCTCCCTCCTTGCATGATTTAGAGACGCTGGGCACAGCACGCTACGTAAGCAAAGCGCGAGCACTGTAGAGTCCGACGCGACCGGCGTCCGTTTGCGCGCCCCGGCGCCCAACTGGCACCGTGCCAGGGGCACGGCTGGAGGGAGGGACGGACGGACGTGAGCATGAGACAATTAAGGCGTATGCCTTAAAGATTTGACGTATATCAAGCTAGCGAAACGGCCACGAGAATGACATCAGCGTGGCATGCAAGTCATGTTGCACATGACATTTCCTGATTTCCATATTACCACCTGTCATTTGTGCTCGTCATACAGTCACGTCACTCAATACCAAATTTGGTGTATATCAAGCTAGTGAAACGGCCCCGAGAGTGTCATGAGCGTAGCATGCAAGTCATGTTGCACATGACATGTCATGATTTCCATAGTACCACTTGTCATTTATGCTCATCATACGATCACGTCGCTCAATACAAAATTTGGTGTATATCAAACCAGCCAAAGGGCCGCGAGCGTGCCATGAGCGTGGCATGCAAGTCATGCTGCACATGACATGTCATGATTTTCCATATGCCCACTTGGTATTTATGTTCGTCATACACTCACGTCACGCAATACCAAATTTGGTGTATATCAAGCTAGCGAAGCGGCCGTCAGCTCGCCATGAGCGTGGCATGTAAATCATGTTGTACATGACATGCAGGTCATGATTTTCATATTACCACAAGTCATTTATGTTGATTATCGAAAAATGTCTCATCGTACCAATTTTTAGATAGATCAAGTTAAGGAAACGGCCTCAGGAGCACTATGGCCATGGCGTGTAAATCATACTTTTCATGACAAGTTATTCATGATTTTCATGATATGACCAGCCATTCATGTTTGTCATACAGTCATGTTATGCCACACCAATTTTGGTATAAGTCCCATTAACGATACGGCCAGGAGAGCACAAAGTCGTAGGCGGCTAGATAGATAGATAGATAGATAGATACGCTCAAAGTCGCCGAAGTTCGCTAAGAAATGCTTCGCATTTAAAAAAAAATACCGAGGACAGAGTGGGGATCGGAACCCGCGCTCCCCCTGTGTGGCAGCCCAGTACTCTACCACTGATTGACGCCGGTGCTTGAAACTGCGATGCAAACGGACCCTATGCACGCTTAATGTCGGGTAAGTTATATCGTAGTTACAGCGCGACAACGGTGAGAAGAAACAACATGAACATGTTTCTTCTTACCGTTGTCGCGCTGTAACTACGATATAACTATGATGAACCAACTCGCCCTAACCAAGCTCTTGTCGGGTAAGGAATCGCGTTAACATGTGTAATTAAGCGTTTCAGAACAGTAAAGTAACAACCAGGCGTCACACAATGCGAATCGCGTAACGAGTGGGTCGTTGAATGCTCCAACCCATTACAAAAGCCTCAGGCATAATTCTTCATCGTCGTCAGCCACAGCATCAACGAAGTGCACATAATGCCTTACAAGTGTATAGCGGGTACCACGCTTCTCCGAAGAATGACAAATAATGGCACAGTGGACGCTTCCCCACTACACAAAAATTATCATGACTTATGGCGTAGTGGGTACCATTCAAGTGTGCTTGTAGTAGTTGCGCCAGGAGTGTTTAAAAAAGGCTCTAGCAGGCCGCTATTCCAGCTTTCGCTGTGACTGTGCTGCGCGTTCCGCGCAGGCCTGGCTTTTTTTTTTTGTCGTGCCTCCGTGATCAACCCACCTTTGACCAAGTGACAACGTCATCGTGTGATCATCACGTGACTCACGTAATGTTGGCGATCTGTTGCGTCATGATGACGTAATATGATGGCGTCATCACGTGATGATGATATTTTGCAGCACTCGTGTTGATGCCGCCGAAGCACGACGCCGACCCCGACGGCCAATTTTCGCGTTCCACGAGGCATCTAAGGGTTTCGCCTTAACTGGACAGATTTAGTTGAGCGTCCGCAACAGCTTTGTGGACGCAGCCTGCCACAGGAAATGGCTGGCAGGCTGCGTCCGCAGAGCTGCTGCGGACGCCCATTCGCAAACTAATTCGCAAAGGAGATTCTACGTGGCTTTCCTGAAGCCCAACTTCCTCGAGTCAGCACCGCCTCCTTGCCACGGACACATGTTCATTGCATTTAAGGTGGTAATTCCTTTCCTGTAACAGCGCTCACGCATTATAATCAAGAGTTCGAATAAAGGTTCAACGCATCTTGCAAGAAATAGTCTCGTTTTTGTTAAAGTCAGCTACATTTTTAATTTAAACGCACACTTTCAGCAAAAAAGTTGTCAGAGAAGCTTGCGCCGCAGTTTCTGCTGAAACAAAGCACAGCAGTGTAGGAGCTCTCTTTCAGTGGCTGAATCAGCAATAACTGAACTGTGCTCCGCGCCCGTCTTCCAGTTGCGTTGAAACAGAATGGCGTACTGCCAGTACTGCTCTTGCTCTCCCATAGATAAGTAGCATCGTCGTCGCCTTAAAGATATATTGAACCGCCTCAACAGAATACCTTTAAGGCGAAAGCCTTCAATGTCTCATGCTCACGTCCGTCCGCGTCTGACCGTCCGTCCGTCCGTGCCGTCCGTCCGAGCCGTCCGTCCGAGCCCTGGTATGGAGCCAGGTGGCCGCTGGGGTGCGCAAACGGACGCCGGTCGCGTCGGACTCTACAGCGCTCGCGCTTTGCTTGCGTAGCGTCGCTGTGCCCAGCGTTTGGAATCATTCTGACCGACGCCGTCTCAATGGACACAGGCGTTCGCGGAAAACACTTTGGAATTTACAAAGGGGTCCGTCAATTTAAGCTCTGGAACGCGGATGGCGTTTGCGCGTTGCGCAAAGCGGGAGAAAATACGAACGCATGCGAACGGAGGAAGACTAGTCTCGCGTCTCGCTGCGATTCGCGGTAAAAAATTAAAAAAGAAGACACGCACACATTCGGTTTGTGTGTTATTCCACTAAGAGTGTGAAAGAAAAAAGACATGGCATAGTCAGTCCGAATGGCCACACGCTTTCGCCGTACACACTTTGGAATGTACATAGTGTCCAATTTTTTCAGCTCAAGCTATCATCTTGGAGTTTCACCGCAGTGGCTTCATGCGTCTTTAATATGGTTGTGTTTGCAAGCTGCCGCTACAAATAGCATTCTTTTTAAGTAAATACCGACAACATGGCCAACCCTCGTAACGCAGTTCGCTACGCCAGCAGAGAAACTTTGCGCCGTCAGGAATTCTAGAATGATGATCTTGTCGAAGCGTAGCGCTAGGAAAAACGGGACAGAGTAAAGAGAACACAGGACAAGCGCTATCTTGTCCGTGTTCTCTATACTCTGTCCCGTTTTTCCTAGCGCTACGCTTCGACATGAATCTGTACCAACTCGCCCAGTATTCTACGTTACTTAAGTTTATGATGATCTTGCTCGACCGCATCCTCCTTTTTCCCCGGGGCCATGACGCATGTGCCCTTCTCCTAGCGGGAAAGTCGTGAAACGCCATATATACTATACTCTTATACTATACTATACTATACTATACTATAATATACTATACTCTGCTATACTTGATGTATTCTTGAGCACTGACTGGATACTCTGCTATACTATACTATACAAACCTATCCTATGCCCTGCTAGCGTACCTGAATAGCCGAGTGGTTACGACGATCGCCTTCGGATCGTGGGGTTGCCAGTTCGAATCTCCCTTCACCAAAAGTTTTTTTAACAGCGAAGCTGTTGTAGCTGGCCATAGTTTGTCTGGTGCGGCGCGCGCTCTCTTCGTCGTCTTCTTCATCTCCCGCCGAACACGTGCGTACTGCGCGCGCTGTCCCGCTGTGGCGATTTCACTTGCGTGGGATGCAATAACTTGGATGGCCGAGAGAACGTGTACAGATAGGGAGAGAGAGAGAGACGGAAATAAAGAGATAGAAAGAAAAAAACAAGCGTATAATAACTACAAAAAATAATTAAGAGGAAAAAAATCACAGCATATCCGCGGAGTGAATGATGATGAGTGGGCGAAGCTCCTGAGGTACATCATCAAAGACGTGATGGTGGTTGGTTGCATGTGGTCAAACGATGTGCATGTGAGACCATATCGCGATGCCATGTGTTGTATGGCATCGCGATAGTCATCGTCATCAGCGTCATCGTTATGACGCATAGTGGGTACATTCCATGTGGTGTGCCGTGATGGCAGCGTCATCGTCATCACACAGGGAGATACTGCTGGTTACGCAGGTGGCTACTGCGTACTACAAACTACAAGGGACGCACGACCCACGGCAAAGACGTGATGATGGTTGGTTGCATGTGGTCAAACGATGTGCATGAGACCATATCGCGATGCCATGTGTTGTATGGCATCGCGATCGTCATCGGCATCACGCAGGTGGCTACTACGTACTACAACCACATTCCATGTGGTGCGCCGTGATGGCAGCGTCATCGTCATCACGTAGGTGGCTACTACGTACTACAAACATGGGACGCACGACCCACGGCATAAGAAGCTTCGCTCCTAAAAGGTAGAAAAAAAGAGCCATAAACAATCCACGCATCTCCACGAAGTTAATCATGACAAATGGGCGAAGCTCTGGTTATCGTATGGGTGAGTAAACGTACGTTATTCGAGCGTTACCCCATATATGTCAATTGAGTGACAAAGTGACAAAGAGTCGACGACAAACGTAGGTCCGAAGGTCCATAATGTCTACGTTGAAGTCACTGACTAGTATAAAGGGTTTGTGCTTGTTGGCGTTTTATATTGTTCTGTCACAATTATGATTGATATCAGTCTATTGTTAAACCTTTTTTCTTTGTCTCACATCCACGCATCTCCCCTTGACGGCCAACAGACACCGTGAACGTACAAGGCTCGGCCCTAAGGTGCCTCGCCCCTAAAAAAAAAAAAAAAAAAGAAACTCGTACGTTAGTCCTTAGCAGCATGCGTTACGGACACTTTGTGGACTTGGACATTTTTGTAAAAACGTTTCATGTATATTGTGCTGTCATTTGTGTATGTTATTGTCCTTGTGCTATAGACGCTGTTTCGATGCGTTCGTAGCGTCTGATGACGAAATAAACTTTTTCTAAACACAGAAACTCGCTAGCAGACGCTGCCTGCGTCGGCGTCGCGAGGCGAGAGAGGGGGGAGCGTAGGAGAGGAGAGAGAGGAGGGTACGCGCATGCGCAGTGGGAGTGTGGACGCCGCGGGCAGGTATGCCTAGAGGAGCGAGCGTAGGAGGGGGAGAGAGGAGGGGAGGCGCATGCGCAGTGAGGGTGTGGTTGCCGCGGGGAGGGATGCCTAGAGGAGAGAGAGGGGGGAAAGGAGGTTTTTTATTTATTTTTTTAAAGGGTTTGCGCATGCGCAGTAAGGGATGTCATGCCGCACACCGGATTAAGCTCGGCCATAAGATGCTTTACATCTAAAAAGTATGCACTGAGTGGTTGAAGTACGCAGCTCTTAGGCACCCGTTCGTGTGTTTAAAGGCGCCGCCGTTGTTGGCTGGCGTCGGCATAACCGATAGAGCGAACAAGGAAGAAAGACAAAGGACGAGGACGAAAGAGAGCGATCGCGGAGTTTGAGGATATCCCGAGCCAATGGCCTCTAACCTTGCTTTCTTCCTCCGTCACGCGCGCTGGCCCCTCGGCCGGAGCTCGTGCGCATACAGGGCTGGCACGTGCACTGCGGCTGGCTTCGCCTGTGGTAACGGGGCTGTCGGCGTTTCGCTTGGTTCGCGACGCCTGTAACGCACAGAGTGGTGTGCGTAACACTCAAGCGCTATCAGTTTCTGTGACAATATGTAAAGAATGTTTCATTGCTACTGGAACAGCTTTGATGTAGCTCGGAAAGGACACACGGACACGAGAAGGTACAAAAGGACACCACAAAGCGCTACTAGCAACAGCATGTGTATTTTTTGAAATAAACATTGTTACATTAATACAACTGCGGACAGCCAAAACTTCAAATACAGTTGTAGTTGCCCCAACATGAAACTTACATCCGCTCTTTTAGAACGCAGCTCCTATGCGCGTGTTCCTGCGTTGAGCGGTGTTGGCGCCGTCGTAACCGGCAGAGCGAACGAGGACGAAAGAGAGCGAACGCGGAGCGCCGCAGAGGATGAGGCGGCGATAGCGAGGAGGGGTGCGAGGAGGAGGAAATGGCAGTGTCAAAACGACAGGTACCGCGGCGGCCAACCGCGGCGCCACAGTAGTGCGCGCCGTCGTTCGGTCGCCTGATGACGTCATCACCGAGGTATGTGGCGAGGGCATCCGCTGACACCCTATATGGAAATAAAGTGTTGCACGAACGGAGGCATTCACGTGGGAGGATTCATGTGTAAGAGACAGGAAGAGAGCAGAGTGGGTCAGGGAACAAACGGGGGTTAAGGATATCATAGTTGAAATCAAGAAGAAGAAATGGATATGGGCCGGGCACGTAGCACGTCGGCAGCATAACCGCTGGTCATTAAGGGTAACTGACTGGATTCCAAGAGATGGCAAACGCGTAAGGGGGAGACAGACAAAAAATTACACCATCTCCCGCTAAAAGGAACCATGTGTAGATGTGAAGCAGCGTGCGCTAACGCTTACACTGGCGGCGGCGTTGACGCTGGCGCTCATCGCAGCGTTGCGCAGGAGAGAAAACTGGGGAGGCGCGAAGCAGGCAGTGATGGAGCAGTGTTTCCTACTGGAACATGCCAATCGCTGCTAATGGGCAATGAGAGACAGAAGACTCCGACTGGACACAGAGACCCGCACTCCGCTTTTAGTTAACGCGCACGCTGCGAATTGTTATTGTTCAACAACGCACAGGAGAAATCTCCCACCGGCACCACCTTGGAGGTCAAGATCCATTGCCATATATACGGGGTGGCCAGTGAACGGTTGTGCAGCGCGAGCAGTCGGTTTTTTCAGCCAAGAAACTCGCTAGCAGACGCTGCCTGCGTCGGCGTCGCGAGGCGAGAGAGGGGGGAGCGTAGGAGAGAGAGGGGGGTGACACGCATGCGCAGTGGGAGTGTGAAAGCCGTGGGCAGGGATGCGTAGAGGAGAGAGGGGGGAGCGTAGGAGAGGAGAGAGAGAGGGGACGCGCATGCGCAGTGGTATACTCGGCGACAACTTATCTTGGCATTGGAGCGAAGGCTACGGAGGCGGGGCTTCTGCACATGTACTACTACGCGAAGTAGTCCGGTATGTCAAGCGTTCCGTACCGCTGTAGAAAGTGATGGCTGTGCGATCTGCGTTTCATATCGACGCAGGCGCCGCTTGGCGTTCGAGGTACACGTTAAAGGCGCGACTTTCTCACGCGTTCAAAAACGCGATGTGACAACTTATAGATTAAAACAAATACGTATATGTTACTGGTGTGAGCTGCGTCCTGTGTCAAAGAGCTACATGCAAAAAATGAAGGCAGTATTTTTGATATTTCACGTAGAAAATAAGGACACAATAGTAGGACTACATTCATTAGCGGTAGGATACGCGCGAGTTGGCTCTGTAGCCTTCGCTGCAGTGCCAAGAAAAGTTGTCGCCGAGTATAGTGTAGACGCCGCGGGCAGGGATGCCTAGAGGAGAGAGGGGGGGAGTGTAAGAGGGGAGAAAGGAGGGGAGGCGCATGCGCAGTGAGGGTGTGGTTGTCGCGGGGAGGGATGCCTAGAGGAGAGAGAGGGGGAGAGGAGGTTTTTTATTTTTTAAAGGGTTTGCGCATGCGCAGTAAGGGTGGGCACGCGGCACACCACCACCACCACCACCGGATTAAGCTTCGCCATAAGATGCTTCACATCTAAAATTTGGTGGGTAGATGAGATTAAGAAGTTTGCAGGTATAACGAGGCAGCAGAAAGCACAGGACCGGGGTGATTGGCGAAACATGGGAGAGGTCTTTGCCCTGCAGTGGGCGTAGACAGGCTGATGATGATGATGAACGGAGACATGTCGGTAGCGGCTGTTGTGGAAAGCGCCCACGAGCCACCTTTCCCGGTCTCCCGGTTAGCGAGGCAGGCGCACGACGCTCCGTCAGCTGCGCTTGACGTGAAACTGGCTGCACGAAATTGTCCACGCCAGTCAAGCTACCCACGGCGTGGTATGCAACTGTACATGCAAACATGTCTCACTCAAATTGTTTGCCCCAACCACCACGGCCCCAACTTATCGCAAAATCAAAACACCTAAACAGCTGCGCTTACAATTCGCATTAGGCAGTATCGCAAACGTCGGTGAGTCTTTCTTCTCTTCCTCCTCCATAGTATAAACGCTGTACGCTCGCACGTATCACTTACCGTCGTATTCAGAAACGCTCCTTGACTTGGACTTGACTTGCCACCGCCTCAAGGCAACGCGTTTGAAACGTGTTTCTGCTGCCTTGGCACCGCCTAAAGGCTGTTTCACATGCTGCGATTGCAGCGAAAAAAATCGCTCCGTTCGCTCCAATCGCTGTGTTCGCAACCACCGCTCATGGCGGTTTCGTTTCACATGGGCTGCGAGTGGTCTGCGATTTTCGCTGTGCGACTGGCGCGGCGAGAAACGTTTCTTACTGCCTAGACACTGCACAAAATTTTCAAACGTAATGTAAATATCTGTGCATTATGATATTATTAAGTTTTCATGAACGGTAACGAAGAGCATGCGTGTTTTGTCATTTAAGAACCCTTTCCATTCTAAATTAATCTTAAAGTGCGCAACAACGGCCATCACTAAAACAAACACGTCGACGCAATTTCGACGGCGGGAACGGCCCGGTGCTATTTCGAAGGGCCCCGACCTTTCTCCTTCGTTCCTCTCTCTCTCTCTCCCGACCGAAAGATCGCTCTGCCGTTGCGAACAGAGCGAAAAATTTCCAACATGTTGGTCGCTCGCCGCTGACCGCTGCGGCGGGAGCGAATGGCCCTTTTTTTCGCTGCGAGCGAATTCGCAGCCTAAAAATCGCTACTTTTTGTGTCATGTCAAACGGCCTTAAAGACAGCGCGTTCGAAACGCTTTTGTGCTGCGTTGAAGGCTGTGGCAAGTCAAGTCTGAATGCGGAGGTTAGACAACTCACAAAGGAGAATCTGCGTGCAATTATTCCTGAAACACAACTTCTTCGAGTCAGCAGCATCCGCTTGCCACGGACATATGCAGATAGCGTTTAAAGTTGTAGTTTTGTTCCTGAGACAGCGCTTAGCCACTAAAATCAAGAGTTCGAAATAAGAATCGTCGTCTCTGACAAAAGATAGCTTTGGTTCTTTTTTATAGTTGGTAGCATTTGACGTTTAAGCGCAAATTTCAGCAAAATGTTGTCGAAAAAGCTTGTGCCACAGCGGCTGCCAAAACAAAGTGGCTCAGTTGGACCTGTGATGGATCGGCTCCATTACCGTTCTGGCGAAAGTAACAGTGTTGTCAGCTGTACATAGGTCTCGAATTACTGCCCGTTTTGTCTAGGTGAAACGCGTTTCATATTCATGCTGGAGGTAACACAAGATGTCCTTCGTATTTTTCAGTCATGACTATTTTTCGCATTGAATGCTGTAGAAAAAGAGAAGGAATAAACGCGTGCAGGCGAGCACTGCAGCGGAAGAAGAAGAAAGTTGGAACGATGAACGGCTGTCGGTCTGGTTCTTTCGCTGATCGCTAGTTTCTTTACAATGCACTTAGTAAACTGCCATCCTACGCACCGTTTCCTCAAACAAAGAACAGCTTCGAACGAATACTTCATCAGCCTAAGCTGCAGTGTGTCCGAGTTTCACCACAGTGGTTTCATGCGTCTTTATTAAGGCGAAAGCCTTTAATGTCTGGTGCTCGCGTCCGTCTGTCCGTCCGTTCTTGCCCTGGAACGGTGCCAGCTGTGGCCTCTCCCCTCACACTCTCTCAGCAATCACGTTATTGCTGAGAGAGCGTAAAAAAAGGCATGGCATAGTCAGTCGAATGGCCACAGGCTTTCGCCGAACACACTTTGGAATTTACAAAGTGTCCTTCAATTTTTTTCATTACGTTAGCGACATGCCACATACCAACAACATTCTTTTCTAAGTAAATGCAGACAACATGGCCAACGTTCGTAGCGCAGTACAAACACCAGCAGAGAAAGGTCGCGCCGTCAGGGTCGCTAGAACAATAATCTTGCTGTACCGAATCCTCCTTTTTTTTTTCGGTATCGCAGCTCATGCGCCCTTCCCCTAGCGGGAATGTCGCCAAACGCTTTGGTAAAATCGTGGTCTCCAAGATTAGCCGGCGGCGCGCCGCCGGCTAATCTCGGAGGCCATGGTAAGGTCTCCGCACGCCTTTCGATCTCGGAAGTTTCTGTTCTGGTTATCCCGGTTGTCCCGAATCACCGCGCAAAGCTCCACCCCTCTTACCAAAATGGCAGAGGGCAGCACAGGAAAACTAAATGAGGCGGACTGCGATGGCTCATGACGTCAGGTTCCGGCTAACGTCGTTGCAATTTAGCTTTCAAAGTGGCATCTGTATTCCTCTGTTTTTCTGTGTACAACGCTGTATCGGAACGTGCACTGCGAGCTAGCCATTGTTCAACTTTGTATGCTTCGATTTTCTATAGCTTCTTGTTTCTATTTATTTATTAGTGGTGAAGGAGCAAGGCATTCGCCAGTGGGACGCTTGCATCGCACGTCCGCGTAGGCGCTGCTCTGCGCGGAGCTTGCGTGCTGCCGGGCACCCGAACACTGCTGCGAAGATGGTTCTGAAAGCGGCCCACGCGGAGAACTCGGAGTTGTGGTTGTGAAATCCACAGGCTCGCGACGTCTTCAAGATAAAATGGGACATACTCCAATTGCGAGGGGTCGTCTCACTTGTTGGCGGCGCTAACCTTTTCAAACAACTGCAGCCAATCTACCTCATCTTGGTCCTCGGTGCCGCTGAAGAAAGGGGGATCGCGTTGGCGCAGGGTGGTAGGCACGATGATCAGTGGAGATTGGAGGCGCTGCGCCGTGCTCCCGACTGGGCTGCAGAAATTAGGCGCCTTTTCCTTCTTCGAACCACAACCACCACCAGTGGAGATTGGGCCGTGCTTGGTTTGGTGGTGCCATGCTCGGTGGTCGGATCAGGCATTGTCGGGGCGGTGGGCAGCTTCCGGCTTCGAAGTTCCAGATATAAGTTCCCAGCACCCCCACCACTTTGAAAGGAGGTTTATTTGATGAAGTCGGGTAGCAGGCAGCAAGCCGGCACAGCGAAAACAGTCAACACACAGAGGCTTGGCACCCACAGCTCACAATCAGCGCTCGCGCCTCGCACCAAGCAAGCGTCATACTGGCGAATACCTTGCTCCTTCACCACTACAATTTATTCATTTATTTAGTCACACTGTTAACCCTCTATTGAGGGTTGTTACAGGAAGGGCACAATTAATAATGCTTCACACACACGCATTTAGTAACGGCCAACTAACATGCAACATCATAGTTATTACACATATCTACCATAGAATACTAGAAAATCAGATACATCATTTGTTTGCACAGCTTCCTCTGGCAAACCGTTCCACAAGTTAATGGCATTAGGGGAAAAAAAACATGGTTGATCCCTCCGTCATAGGAATCGGTATAACACGAAAGTGAAACATATCCTTGCAGAAGTAGTTGAATGCTTACTGTACATTGATATAAGAGAGCTTGCACAATGTCTATTGATGTTTGACAGTTACAGCACCGTTTAACGTAGATGCATCCACGCTGACGATCGGTGGTGCATCTGTATCCCGAAGACTGACGTCCATGATCAATGGTTAAACAAACCCTTGTGGTCATAGATGCTTGTGGTAGCTGTACGGTGAGAGCGGAATCGGAGAAAGTGGTGTAAGAGCCAAAAGAGAGTCACTTATTCGACGCCGAACTTGGGCTATGGTGCGCACTCGCCCCGTGTTGGAGTTTCCCGACCAGAGGGAAACGCAACGCGCGTCTTGTCTTCCCCGTTGGCCGGCTGCGATTTTTCGCGGAGCGAGTGTAACTAGGAACGCGGAGTTACGGCCACGCGAAGTAGTCATGCGTCCATGCACGTGTCGCAGAGCTATTTTTGGTATGGATGGATGCTATGAGCGGGGCCGACGCTGGGGGTAAGGTCGCCACCTGGCATTGTGTTAATGCGTTGACAAAACTGCACTTTTCCCCTTTTCGAAACGCGCCGAATGGGACGGACGCGCAGAAACGACGCTTTGAAGGAACTAATTGTGGATTTCACGGTCGTGATGCATTACCTCACTTTAACGCGAACACTGTAAAAGGACAGTGGTAGATATAAAAGGCGTGTTTTCGAAGCCTACAAAGTATGTGACCGTGGCGCAGTGGCTAGCGTGCCCGGAATCTCCTGTCGCCGACCAAGAGGTCGTAGGTTCGACTCTCGTTGACGGAACTTTTTTCTTTGTCTTCTGATCATGCGTATTTTTTAGACCTCATTTCCGTGACGGAAATACGTCACTGAAATCTTGGTGGACCCCGGCATAAAACACTTTCGTGTTAAAAAAAGACGAAACAAATCAGTACCGGTTCGTATTGGTTGCACCGTCAAGGGAAACAAATCAGTACCGGTTCGTATTGGTTGCACCGTCAAGGGAAACAAATCAGTACCGGTTCGTATTGGTTGCACCGTCAAGGGAAACAAATCAGTACCGGTTCGTATTGGTTGCACCGTCAAGGGAAACAAATTACCGGTTCGTATTGGTTGCACCGTCAAGGGAAACAAATCAGTACCGGTTCGTATTGGTTGCACCGTCAAGGGATGAGTTGTTCGCAGAGGCAATCACTTGACATCGCTTGTGCTATAGTTAGTTTTATTAGTTGTATACAGTTCTTGTATTTCGCTCTCGTGTTTGCCACGGTCTCTAACTGCATGTACTTTAATGATTAGACATTCGTTGTATTTTAAGCATTTCCTTGTTTTTGTTTCACTTTCTGGCATATTTTCTTTATGTTTCTTGATAACTACATTATTAACCGAAGAGGCCAATGGTCCGCTGCGGTGGTGTAGCGGTTACGGTGCTCGGCTGCTGACCCGAAGGTCGTGGGTTCGATCCACTTTCAGTGGAGGAGAAATGCTAGAGGCCCATGTACTGTGCGATGTCTGTGCATGTTAAAGAACACTAGATAATCGAAATTTCCGGAGCCCTCCACTACGGCATCCCTCAATCATATCGTAGTTTTGAGACGTTAGACCCCAGATATTATGTATGCCCCGATGCAATCTTCCATTATTCGACCCTCGTCTGTATAATTTTCCTTGTTCCATATTAATGTACACTAGACTAATAAAAAGCCCTTGACATCCCCTCATGGGGGGGCCTAGGCCCGGCAATTAAACTTGCTGGTTTCTGCGAATAAAGTTCATTGCTCCTTCCTCTGAAGCCTTGCTATTGGCCGTGTCACTCAATTTTCAGATTTAAAAATGCCACAGTTTCGCCGCAAGGGGTGAAGCAATGAATGCGGTAGCAACAAATTGTAATGTCACACGAAGCAGCTCGAAAATTAGACGCCGAAAGTTAAGAGGCCGAATTATGAAAAGGACGAGCGTCAGAACGCAGCAAAAATTGAAATGCCTATGAAATGAAATGGCGAAAAATCGCAATGCCGAAACGACAATACGCCGGAGACTACGTGAAATTTCATTGATTCGGAGGGAAATAGACGAAGACGCGGTGGGGTGTGCTCCCAGATGGGAAAAGCATAAATTAGCTGCAAAGACAGTTTGACAAGAAAGTAGTTTCTACACACTATCCAGCTTTCTCGACTCAGCAGCGTCCGATTTGCCACGGACACACGACACTTGGATTGAGTTTGCAGCAATAGTCAGGTTTTGTAGCGAAGCTTGCCCGCTATAATCAAGAGTTCGAAATAAGGATCAGCGTCTGTTGCGAAAAACTGTCTTGTTCCGTTTTTATAGTCGCAAAAGCTTTCAGCTGAAATGCCCGCTGTCGGCGAAAATTGTCGAAGAAGCTTGCGCTACAGTGACTGCTGAAAGAAAGTAGCAGAGTGTTGATTCCTTCATTAAATCGGCTCCATCGTCCGCCGGCGCGTAGTGTACGTGGCATATGTTAGCGACACCCTATGGACTTGGACACTTTTGTAAAAAAGGTGTCATGTAGTCGCGATGCCACTGTTAGATGCAACACTCGAATGAGCACCTTTCTTATTGCTGGCCCTCTAACTGCAAGTGGATGGGGAAACATTGAACGTGCGCTTTACTAGTTTGTCGGAAAGAGTCTCAGCTGTCAACCACCAGTAGCCTTATGCAAATCTAAGCCCTTGTTTTTATGCAAAAAAATGAAACCTAGACATGCTCTGCGTGAAAGTGTTGCATCTAACAGTGGCCGCGACTGCACATTGTACTTAGTCATTTGTGTATGTTACTGTCCTTGTAGTATAGACACTGTTTCCGTGTGCTCGTAGCGTCCCACGATTGAATAATTTTTTTCTAAACAGACATTTATCTTTCGCATAGTCTCTTAGCGGGCACCGATAAAATTGAAGGAGACTTTGTACATTCCAAAGTGTGTAAGGCGAAAGCGTGTGGCCATTCGACTGACTATGCCATGTCTTTTTTTCTTTTATACTCTCAGTCGGATAACACACAAACCGAATGTGTGTGTGTTTTCTTTTTCAATTTTTTTTACCTCGAATCGCAGCGAGACACGAGACTAATCTTCCTCTGTTCGCATGCGTTCGTATTTTCTCGCACTTTGCGCATCGCGCAAACGCCATCCGCGTTCCAGCGCTTAAATTGACGGACGCTTTGTAAATTACAAAGTGTGTTCCGCGAACGCCTGTGTCCATTGAGACGGCGTCGGTCAGAATGATTGCAAACGCTGGGCACAGCGACGCTACGCAAGCAAAGCGCGAGCACTGTAGAGTCCGACGCGACCAGCGTCCGTTTGCGCACCCCGGCGGCCACCTGGCTCCGTGCCAGGGCTCGGACGGACGGACGGCACGAACAGACGGGCGGACAGACGGGCGGACGGACGGACGGACGTACGGACGGACACGGACGGACACGGACGGACGGACACGGACGGATGGACGGACACGGACGTACGGACGGACGTGAGCATGAGACATTAAAGGCTTTCGCTTTAATAGATGAAGACGCGGTGGGGTGGGCTACCAGATGGGAAAAGCATAAATTAGCTGCAAAGACAGTTTGACAAGAAAGTAGTTTCTACACACTATCCAGCTTTCTCGAGTCAGCAGCGTCCGATTTGCCACGGACACACGACACGTGGATGAGTTTACAGCAATAGTTAGGTTTTGTACGAAGCTTGCCCACTGTAATCAAGAGTTCGAAATAAGGATCAGCGTCTGTTGCGAAAAACTGTCTTGTTCCGTTTTTATAGTCACGAAAACTCTCAAATTAAATGCCCGCTGTCGGCAAAAATTGTCGAAGAAGCTTGCGCCACAGTTATTGCTGAAACGAAGTAGCAGAGTGTTGATGCCCGCATTAATTCGGCTCCATGTTCTGTTGTCCGGTTTCGCCCATGTCCTATTATGTAAATAGCCTGCGCCATAACATCTGATGTACATATATACTTGCATGCTCGTGAACTTATGCATATTTTGTATATACATCGTCATGTACATTGTGTATAGTGATTAGTGTGTACGTGTGTGTTAGTCCACGAATAGCTTGTGTTAGGACGTGCTGTGGACGTGGACATATCCGTAATTACGTTTCATGTACATTGTGCTTAGTCGTTTGTGTGTGTTAGGTACTGTCCTCGTTGTATAGACACGGTTTTCAAGTGTTTAGGTACTTCGGTGGAATAAAATTATTCTAAATATCTTACGCACCGTCTCAGCGGGCACCGATAATATGGCCGCGCGTCTAAAGAAATACACGATACAGCAGACAAACATCGGGCCGTCAGGGTAGCAGAACGATATTCTCGCTCGACCGAATCCGAACAAAAAAAAAAAAAAAGGGGGAAAAAAAAAACCTCGCATTTTCACGAAGTGAATCATGACGAGCGGGCGAAGCGCTGGGGATCGTTCTTACCGTAAATCGCCCGTGACATTGCCCATTCGCGCATGTAAATGAGTGACAACGCGTGTGTACAGTATATACAATGTGTTTTTGCCGTTGAGCCGCCGCTTACCGCGTCCTCAGCTGCGGGGTAGCAGCTTGTCGGCGTTGCCGTTTTGCCGCTGCTTCCGTTTTGCCGTAGCTTGGTGTCTGCGTAGACGCGGAGCCGCCGCATGCCGCGCACTCGCCTCCCGAGTAGCAGCTTGTTGTCGACGTTGCCGCTTTGTTGCCATGACAAAAAGAGAATATGTGGTCTGGAACGCGCTTATTCTTCATCATCATCAGCGTCATCGTCATCGTTACGACGTATAATGGGTACATTCCATGTGCTGTGCCGTGATGGCAGAAAGAGAATGTGTGGTCAGGAACGCGCTTATTCTTCATCATCACCAGCGTCATCGTCATCGTTACGACGTATAATAGGTACATTCCATGTGCTGTGCCGTGATGGCAGAAAGAGAATGTGTGGTCGAGAACGCGCTTATTCTTCGTCGTCATCAGCGTCATCGTCATGGCGTATAATGGTTACCTTGCATGTGCTGTGCCGTGATGGCAGCGTCATCGTCATCGCACTAGCGTGGCTGCGGCGGACAATGGGGGGGGACGGAGGGACAGGCCTCGTTCATAAGGTGCGTCGCATCTAAAAAAAGCGGGTAGCAGCTCCTATATATCATGTGAGAAGAGGTTTATTGGCAGTATGTTTCTGTGGTGACACTGCGAATGCAACACAGTGAGGCAGACCGTAGCACCGTCTAGCAAGATGGCAGCAACCAGAAGCGCGCGGTGAGCGAACCGAGCGAGCCCAGCACCCGAGCGTGGGCGATGCTGCTGACCGGAGACGCGTCTTCTTCACAGCAGTCATGCATAGTATAGTATAGCAAGGGGCGGGTAAGAGAAGAGAGGGTGAGAATGAGTGGTATTAGGGTGAGGAGGAATAAACGAGGGCGTCACGGAGAGCGGAAATGTGCCATGCAGTTCCTAGCATAGCATAACCACGCGTAGGACAGTATTGCAAAAGGGTGGGAAAGGGAACAGACGGTGAGGATGAGGGATGTAAGAGTGTGAGGAATGTGCCGTGGAGCTCCTAGCATAGCACAGGCCATGCGTATCGTATAGCAAGGGGAAGGGCAGTGAGGGTGAGGAGGGATGTGAGAGTGAGAGGGAGAGGAAGGTGGAGGGGAGTGAGTCCCCCCTTCGAACTATATTATAACAAGGGGCGTGAAAGGAAGAGAATGTGAGGAGGCGGGAAAGGTATAGTGGTTCCACCACATCCGCTGTTCTGCTGTTCCTCAATCTTGGCGCCAGTAGTGCGCAGCTGCCCATATTTTTATTGCGATAGCAATTATATGGACACTCTGGGCTGATTTTTGCCGTCGCCATCGCCGTCGCTGTCATGCCCCGGATATGTGTATGTATAAAAAAGGTCCAATGAAAAATAAATTAGAAGAAAAAAATTCCAAGGCTCCCGACCTGGGATTCGAACCAGCGGCCCCTCGCTCCGCAGCACCCTGCGTTCGACCACTCAGCCCCGCACTATGCATGCGCCGGCGTAATAACGGCGAGCTATTTATCGACACCATTTACCGCTGGCGGTATGCAGATCTCGCAGGAGCTTGAGCGTCTTTTCTATCACGCAACGCGCCTACATTATTTTTTCACTTTGAAAACTGCTCTTGAGACGTGCACGAAAAAGAGCCCCTTTCTGTACCCACTCGTGATGTGGAATGAAACAATCCACGCATCTCCACGAAGTGAATCATGACGAGTGGGTGAAGCTCTGGGTATTGTATGGGTGAGCAACCGTACGTTACCCGAACGTAGCCCCATGTAATGCAGATTGAGTGACATAAAATGACAGTTTTCAGAAGAGAAAACAGCGCTACAAGACGGGTCGAAGAAAGGACACAAACCGCGGCACTGACTAACAATCAAATGTGTTTTATTCTATCAGTCCGCATATATATACTCCACCACAATCTCAAGAAAACCAGAAAAAAAAAACAACAAAAAAAAACGCAAAAAAAAAAAACCGATGATCAGCCTGCGCAGAGGCAATAAAAATACCCAATTGGACAGAAATGTTATCTCTTTCGGAAGGAGGGAAATCGACGGTAGGCTAACGCATGCCTCGGCCGCCGTTATATATGTGATACGCTCCAGAAATGAGACGCGCGCGTTCATCATATAGTATTTTGACAGGAAAATCGAATCTTTAAAAGATGGCTGGCAACCACAATCATTACAATGAAGAGACAGTTGACTATCTCTAGCTTGTTTACGGACCTTGTTCGCGTGCTCGCGCATGCGGTCATTAGCGCACCGGCCCGTTTGACCAACATAGCAACGCCCGCAAGAAAGAGGAATCCTATACACTACAGCATCGCAACATTTAACAAACTTTTGCCGGTGCTTCTTACTACATCTTTCCGTCTTGGTCTCTCATACATCTTTACATCTTTACATCTCTTCATCTTTCATTCTTGGCCTCTGACATTAAGTGACATAAAGAGTCGACGACAAAGCTAGGTCCAAAGGTCCATAATGTGTCGTTGAAGTCACCGACTAGTATAAAGTGTTAGTGCTTGTAGGTGTTTTATATTGTTCTGTCACACTTATGATTGTTGTTCGTCTATTGTAAACCTTCTTTTTATTCACATCGGCGGGTATGGGCCACAGGTGATTGACAGTTTATATCTTCCCAGGAACGGCGGGAACAGAAATTGGCAATTTTAACGCGAGTGTACGTTGAAGTCGCCGACTAGTATAAAGGGTTTGTCCTTTTAGGTGTTTTATATTGTTCCGTCACAGTAATGATTGATATTCGTCTATTGTTAAATCTTTTTTTTTTTTTTGTGTCTCACATCCACGAATCTCCCCGTGACAACAGACACCGTGGACGGACAAGCCTCGGCCTAAGGTGCTTCGCCCCTAAAAGATGGTCGGAAAGAGGCGTTATAGACGGGTGAATACGGTACACTCATTTCGCAGGGTTCGGCGCAATATTCCGAGGCGCAGGATTCGGAGTATCAACAGAAGCACCGGTGGTTCGGACCCTTTGCCCGACGCAATATTCACGCCCCGTGGACACAGCCCTGACTGGGCGTGTGGGTGTCTGCGAGAGCCGAGTGCTCGCCTGTTCCGTCTCACGGATCTCCGTTCTCGCCTTATCCGGGCCATGTCGGTGCAATTTCGGCCCGTATCTTTTGACAGAGCGAGAAGATTGCTTTGCTGCGATACCTCGACACCGGTGTGTGTTTGTGTTGTGAGCCTCCCAAAGCGAGTGAGTGATCGGTTTGTTCGAGAAACCGGACCAAAGGACAAATTGTGACTACACAGACCAGCCAGGAGGAGAGTTCACCCTCTACGCAGAAGTTTTTCAATTTTGCAGGGGCATATATATACATGCAGGCATTCAAAAACTCGGACGAGCATAGATACAGGTTAATTGCCCCCCCCCCCCCCTCAACCAGCACCAAAAAAAAAAAAGAAGAAAAGAAAAAGAATGGTTATTACTGCGCCTCTAGTGTGTCGTGCTTGGACTTGGCCTTGTAGTGCGGTCACAGACTCTTCTCTTCCATTTTTTACGCCCCCTTTTCCCTTCTCAAGTACAGGATATCAAACCGAAGACTTCCTCTGGTTAACCTCACTGTCTTTTCTTTATCTTTCCTTCTCACTCTAAAAAAAAGACAAAAGAAGTTCGGGGAAAGGTGGGAGGCTTGAACTGACGAAATACCGTTGAACAGAGAGACAGCGTTTCGATGGGAGGCATTGTCTTCATCAGGGCATGCACCACGATGGTGTAGACAAGTCCTCTTTGGTGCCCTGACGCAGAGAAATCGTCTTGTCGAAACGATGGCTCCAGCGACAATTCGTTGTTCGAAGTGAGTGACCGTGTGCCACGTGCTCGTCTGCTGTGACCTTGCGCTACAGTATGCCTAAGAATGTGACGGCGCTCTCTAACACGATTCCGATTCCTGTGTGGACCTGGCTTTAATTTTTTTCATAGCTGTGTTTGTCGCTTCACTCTGGTATGCCAGCAAGGAATTTATCTGCCCGGCACATGGTTCTGCAACGAACAACGCGCAGCGTTGCCCCCCTGTGCAGCGCCTTCGTTTAGAAAGTTCATCCACCCACGCGACTGATTAAAAGGAGGGAGCGTCAATGCGATCCCATCTTCTCGCCTCGCTGTTCATCGCCGATTAAAGGCATAGCTGCCCATTGGTGCGTGGTGTGTTCTAAGCGCACCCCAGAAGACGACAGCTGGCGCGAAGGCGCACCGAGGCACGTTAGACGCCATTTGGGGAAGTGCCCGCCGCCTATTCCTGTCGTTTTCGTTAAGCGCTCCTTCGGCCGCGCACCCCATCAAACATGTTTACTTTCGAACGACGCAGTTGGGTGCACTGAAAGGCGCTTACACCTCGCAGCGCTTAACTTGCCCGTGACGTCATGGATGCAGCTTCTGAACGTACTGGTACTCCAAGATGGCGGCTTGGATGACAAGTTGCGGCTAACCAGCTTCGATGTGATAACGAAGTGGAAGGAACGCCACTGTGCGCGAATAGCGAAGGAGCCAGCGCGTAGTGTTCTGATAACATCATCGTGATATACTGCAAATCGGTTCGGCGGAAACCCGCAAGGTGGAGCTAGTGGACAACTCGAAGTCATGCGCTTCGAGTTGTCGATTAATTAGACATCTCGCTGCCAATTGCTAGCTTTCGGGTTAGCTCAGTTGGCAGCCCGACCACTCCGGAAAGGCGTTAGTCCCGGTTTAGATTCCCGAGCCGAGACGAATTTTTCGGCGACTAAGGAGCTTTCTGTGATTCCCTCATTGGTTTCCTTGTGGCTTCGTGCTACGAACCGGGTGGCTGTCAATTTCTCTTATCGTTGTTACATCATAAGCTTCGCGTCCCCCCCCCCCCCCCCCCTCCACCGCCTTACTGCCGCTCCAACAAGGCGGTTTCAGTGACGGCAATGCAAGCCAATCGCAATACAGTTAGCTCTGTAGCACTTGGACGTTTCTTCGCATCGTCAGAGATACAAAGAGAGCTCCACGGATCTGCAGATTTTCGATAAGCGTGCGATTATAGTACTTGTGTACATTGGAAAAACTTGTGTACATTAGGGTGCATTGAAAAGTTCGTAAACTTTTGAACGCTTCGTCAGCGAGCATGCGAGGCGCGTATACACGTGTGCTGGGTAGTGCTTGTACGGACGCCTCTTCGCACCATCGTCTAAGGAGCGCTCCGTGGAATTGCAGCTCTCTTCAACGTTTCAGCGCGATGCGGACTTACATCAAATCATTTCTTTCGGGACGACGAGCTACTGAAACGTTCGCGCAACAGTTGCCGCTGTATAATAACCGCAACGAGAGGTGTATCTCTCGGGCACACAAGTTTTTTTTTTTTTTTTTTTTTTTTTTTTTTTTTTTTTTTTTTTTTTTTGCGCGAGCATGCACGACGGGGCCCACCTGTCATCCCCTCGAGGAGACGGTGCACGCAATTACGGCCAAATGGGAAGGGCCGCGTACATACACGTACACGTGGTACCGTACGTGTAACTAACGGCGGTATTCGCTCCGCAGAATAAACACGGGGCTCAAGCCAGCGCAAGCGGGCGGGCGGGCGCTCGTCTCCGAAACGACGGGAACGGCCATTTGCCACAGCGTCATTCCACGAGGCGCACAGAAGGCCCGCTTTTCAAAAGGACCTCCTCGGGGGAAAAGGGAGAAGGAGGAAGGAGGAGTAGTGAAGTTCCCTTTAGGGAGCCGAGGAAAGAGTGAAGTGCTTCTTCCCTTCACGTGCCTCATCTCTCTCTGTCTCCCTATATACCTGCTAGGAGCTGCGAGCTGGAACGAGCTCTCCATCCATTGGGGATGCTGCGTGAGCCCTGCCAGCGTGCGGCATCTCCCTTCTTCCCTTTTTCGGGAGTTACGACCGCATAATAGGGACCTCGCTAACGGCGCTCAGCGCGCACCTGCTGCTGCTGTTGCTGAGGCAGTGAGAGCGGCGCGCGTTCGCAAAGAAAATTTATTAAATAAAGAAACACGATAGAGCTTCGCTAGCTTAAGGGAATAAGGGAAGGGAAAAGAATCAAGCGACCATAAAAAAAGATAGACACTCGCGGAGACCAGCATTATGGAGAGTTTGAAGGGAGAAGACCATCTTTTTTTTTTGCGCGAAATATGGGAAGATGAGGACAGCCTCTTCCCTAACAAGAGGAAGACTTGTTCGCAGCTCAGTGCACCCGAGAGATACGTTTTCTAACGCGGCCGTTTCTAAGATTTCGGGATGTATACGTGCGCATTGCTGAAACGGGTGTAGTGTGAGCCTACGTGTAAGTGGAGGACAAGGCAAGTTGCGGTTAAAAAAAAAGAATTAGGGATGTAGGAGGTGGGGCCAGGAAGCTCGTAAACCAGACAAAACGTCCGTCACACTGATTCTTGGATGAAAACGGCAAAACAACTGGCTGGGAAGTGTCCGGCAAGGACCATTGTGTAGAATAAACGTACAAGAGAGACACTGAAGTGGCTGGGTCATTACGAGGGTAGCTAAAGGAAACTAAGTGAGAGCGTGGAGAAAACATAAACTGGGGATGAGGGATGGAGTTTCGAGCTTCTAGCCCATGAAAGGAAGACGGTGTTCTTGTGGTGGAGAAAACAGTAGTCATCGAAATGCTAAAGCAAATAAAGGACGTTGAGATAGGAAAGGAGCTATCTACAAGCACCTCGGTACAGGGTAGACACTTGAAAGGCGAGGGAAAGAGGAGAGGCTGCTCTCTACCCTTCTGGTTCATTTTTTCCCCCTAAGCTGGGGAAGAAAGAAAGGGAAAGCGTCCTAGCAGCCACCCACCCGCACACGGGAGCCGCGCCGTCTATCGATCCACGGCGGTGCTTCGATCGTAAGCACCACGTGCGCAGCGTCGTACGTCGTTGTACTGTCGGTGCCGGCTGGGTGGTGAGGAGGAAAGACGGCGGAGAGAAAGGGAACGATCCTTGGGCAGCCAGCGTCTACTGAAAAGACAAGCATATACGTCATCCACGCGTGCGCATGCGCGAAGAGGCACCCGTGTTTTCCGCCTATCTGCCAACGCGCCACCACTGAGACTACGGCCAAAGTAGCTTTGCACTCTCTCTCTCTCTCCTCTTTCCTTCCCCTACTGGTCCCTTTTCTCCCCTGAATCGATAGCCCCAGAGGCAGCGGCGGTGGTGTACGGAGGTTCTTTCGGTACGTTCTTCGGCGGAGCTTCAAAAAGTTTCGGCGCAACACACAACGGTCGGTTTGGTCGGTCCTCGCGACAGAGGCCGCGCTGTAGCTGGGACAGGAACCGGCAGACGGCGCGGCGTTTCTTTCCCCCGACGAGGGGAATGAGGGAAAGCGCGTCGGGGATGGGGAGAGAGGAAGCCGGCGGTCGGGGCGAGGGAGAATAATGTGACAGTACGATGAAGGAGGTGCGCGAGACTGCAACCGCTTGGTGCTGTGCTGCCTTTCCCTTTCACTCCTATTCTTTCGCCGATTCCCCCCAGCTTCGCTTTCAAAGCCAGCGTTTGCCTCCCGGGCTCCTCATACACTGACAAGGAATGAAGAGGTCTTCCCTCTCTCTTCCCGGTTTCCTTAATTCCCGAGGGTTCTGAGGTGGGCTAGTTGGTTCGTGAACGTTATGAAAGAAAAGCATCAAATACGGGACGCTGTGTTCCGCGTGTTCACTGTCACGTATTTTGCGCTGTTCCGCAATAATTCACCTTAATTCCTTTCTTCAAACTTGTGCTTCCATGGAAGCTGCTGAAACAAAGAAGCAGCATGTTCCTTTTTTTTAAATCCCATCTCGGCCATTTGTTGGGATGCCTGTTCTCTTTTCAAAGTCTTGTCTGGGCTCGAAAACGTCGAGCTTCACTCCTTCTGGCTGATACCCGTCGGTACGTTTCGTTTTCCCGTCGTTCTACGTTCGCCCCCTCGGCGTTCATCGTTCGTTCATCGTATCCCCTTTCCCGCGCTCTCGACGACTCCTCCCCGCCACGCGGCGCACGTCACGAGGAAGCGCCTTTTTTTCCCCTCCCGATCTGCGCGTGCGCACACGAGCGCAGCTCCCCCTGGATCCCGGCGTCGCGTCATCAGAGCCGGGGAACTCCGAGGAGGTGCGTTAGGTGCTCCGGTGTTCGCGCTCGCGTGCGACGCAGAAAGTGCCGCAAAAAGCTTTTCTGTTTCCTTTTTCGAAGAGAGAAGGCGGGGGAGACGCGTCACACCTCCCCACTCCCGTATTGTTACGTCTTCGTACATCCCAGTTGATGCGAGCTGGACGGTAACTGCGTACGTCGCCGATGTGAACGCGTGCCGTGCGCCGACTGCTGCATACGCCAACCGTGAAGCGGCGTCGTCGCCAGCGACGCCGACTGTGCCGACGGACAATAGATGACGCGGAGCTACCGGCGACTTGACGAACTATGGTTTGCTGCTGCTACTGTTCCAGCGTGGTTTGGTTGGTCGGTGCTACCTCGGCCGAGCCTGGACCCTTTACTTTCCCGAATCGACCTCGAAAAAATGCGCACGACTACAATGCGGCGGGCAGCAACAAAGCAATCCGACGTGACGCTTTCGGGAAAAAGAGGGAAAACTCCCTCGCGAGGAGAAAAGGGCCGAGCGACCGTAAAGCGCCGTATGGAAGTCACGGAACTGTGAGTACCTTAGTGTGTGCTTGGAACATATAGGTGTGCTACGCCCCTTTCGACCTTCTTTTCACCCCCCAGACCCTTTCCCGCGATTCCCTAAAACACACCCTCCCCTTCAGTGTTTCCTGTGTACCCCGCCCAGCGGTGGTGGTCGCCGCCCCAGTGGCCTCGCATGATTTCTCGGATGATTAGTGGCTGTTGTGAAGAGGTGGTAGTCGCCTTGACTGTAGAATCCCGTAGGATCACTGTAGTACGTATACAGTCAGCATGATACGCTCTCGTGTGTAGTATGCCTGTCGGCCGCAAAGGCAAGCTGTTTAGTTACGCATAGTGTAGATGCTCTCGCTTTCAGCTGCCGTCGGTACAAACCGTCTTCGTACTCCACGTTAGGGGGGTCACGTGAGACGGGAAGCATACATCACCGGCTACTCTAATTCCAGATGTGCATAGTTTCCGATTCTCAAGAACAACCGAGTCTGACTCGACGAGGATATGCAGTGTACAAATTTATGCCTTCATTGGCTAAAAGCTTGAAGTCGCGAGTTTACGACTAGCAGTAGCGGAGCCTGAAAAACGATGCCAGGTAACTGAACTCTAGACAACCTTACGCCGGCAAGATTCAAAGCCTAAGATGACACAATGTCAGATGTCGTCTGGCAGATGCGATGCTTATTTCGAGGGCTACTGAACTGTTAAACATTATCAAGAGGAACGACAAAGGATATTAGGAGAGGTGTCTTTTAGGAGTCTAGTTAGTTTGTCTTTGTAAACCGAGCCTAAATTCAGTATTGCTGAAGAAAGCATGTTCGTCCCACGTTGCTTTCGGGAACTCTTTTGGCATTAAGTCATTACCTTCATACTAAAAGCAGATAACAAATTCAAATATGCTTAGACGCTACGTGTTCTGAGATATCAAATCGTTTGTCCGAATGATAAGTTGACTAATGTGAAAATTCGCAATTTGAACAACGCTATTCCGTTACGTCGTGATCTCTACTCGCATTCATGAGAAAAAAACAAATATTTCTGAGGTAATCAGACTTTCAATCTCCATCTTCGCATTTTGTTCTTCTTTTGCAGATGGAGATCACAGGTTTTCATTCTTCGCAAATTTTAGAAAATTTATTCTTGAACGCAATTTGCATCTCTCGCCGTTCAACACGCTCGGCTTTCGCTTCGGCACGATACTTTTCGAGCGCAAAGATATTTCCTTCTAACTACACTCAAAAGACACCAAGGCAACGGTTAGTCGTCGCCACAATGTGTGACGTAGCAGTGGAGGTGGTCAGTCGACACCGGTAATATTATTTAATTTATATGGTATCCAGGACGTCAACTATAGATTCACTTGTAGTCTGAAAAGTCTTGAATGTATCTGTATGTTTGTTTGTTATTTTGACTATTGCCTTTCTCCACTCATGTGATTCATTTACGGGCACAATAATAATAATAATAATAATAATAATAATAATAATAATAATAATAATAATAATAATAATAATAATAATAATAATAATAATATCACCTGCTGCAAGTTTTCTCATCAACGTAGTCAACACAACATTCTCGCTAGTCAAGAAAGAAACGCATACATTTGAATGTAGCTTGCAACTGAGCGCGTGGCTCCGGCTTGTGGCGCCACCAAGCGGTCAGACGGTGAAACTCTCACCTAGCATACGCATATTCGAAGATGTTAATGCGCTGTTTGATATTTTGCGGGTCGTACACGAGTACTATCGCATAGCTTAATAGGAGTTATATGCCATGCCGTCTTTGGACAGCAGCGTAAATCTAATAATTGTCTCTCGTTCAGCGTCCATATGGTACAACTCGAACAACACTAGCCTCGTAGATATATAATAGTTTTTAATGGCATCCCCGGAGATGTTAGCCTGGCTTATCTCCTGCACTGCTACTCCAGCTGCCGAGAGAGAGAGATGTTTATTGTGGCAGAAAAGCTGAGAGGTCGGCCTGAATCCATTTTCTGGCCTGCTACTGAGCGTTAGGAAAGGGGAAGGGGCGGTAAAGAAAGGAGAGAGAAGGTGATGATGATGAAAAGGAGGGTGGTGATGAAGCAAAACGTTCACAAACAATTCACAGTCTCTTGTCGAGTTCAGTCTCTCGCAAAAACTTGATTAGCGCTTTCAGAACATCGCTCTGATGACGAGGTGGTGGTCCCAACAGAACTTTTTCAGAAACTTGTTGCTCCGTAGATTTCAACAAGGTGGTGGCCGTCGAATTTCTTTGCGCGATATATCGCGGGCAGACGCACAAGATATGTTCCGTAGTCTCAGGAGTGCCACAGGTCTCGCAATTCGGACTGTCTGCACGGCCGATGAGGCCGTGCAGAGTCCAGCTGCCGGGTTAACACTATGGTGTATCATATCTTGGTTTTGGGACGTTAAACCCCAGATATTATTATTAACACTATGGTGTATACAATGACCGCATACGCGCTCATATAATAGGCACAACGGCCTCGCGGGTGCACAGTACTCACGGATTCAAACGCGACATAAATTTTTTTAGTATAAGGACTGGTATGTGTAATTGCTCGAGATAAATACGTCATCTCGGGACGAATCTGGTCTATAAAGATAATGTTGGCTCCGATCGATGGGCTCGAGTCAAAATTACGCCAATATGACCCGAACTGAAGACGGCGGAAGCCATAGGCGTGCGCAGGGTTCCCCTTCAGCGGGGGCAAAGGTTCAGCGCAGCGCCCCCCTCCCTATTAATTCAATGTATGAGGCAGACCTTGCCCCCCCCCCCCCCCCCCTTAAGTAACTAGGGGGGGGGGGCTGCCCCCATCGTGCGCACGACTATGGTGGAAAAGAAAGCATGGGCGTTACTTAGCCCTGAATTGTCCCATTTCTATCCGTGGGTACCGTTCATTTGCATATTTCTTGAAATATGTAATGTTCTTCATTGCTTGGAAGCATGCAAAATAACTAAGCGTAGAAAAGAGCCATACGCTCGGATTTAAGAGTTCTACGCAGCGCCTGCCTTCAGGCTCGGTTTGGAAGGGAAGTTCTGTAAGTGTGCTTCAGGTAGCATGACCATTAATTTGAGCATAGCGAGATGCAGATCTTGAGTCAGTCGATATATGATCCTCTTAAAAAAAAGTTAAAAGAGCTCTGTTGAGTTTTCGTAGCCATCATCGTACTATTGCTCTTGAGACCAAAATGAGCGTCATGTGATTTTTCGTATGGGCTGTTCGCACTTGTTAGGCCACAGATGTAGGCGTGCGCACGGGGGAGGTCAGGACGTGGGGTGGGCGCCCCTTAATCATCTAAGGGGTGCGCCAAGTGTGTGCCCCATAGTCCGCCACAGTTGTGTAGTGGTTGCAGTGCTCGGCTGCTGACCCGAAGGTCGCGGGTTCGATCCAGGCTGCGGCGGTCGCATTTCGAGGGAGGCAAAATGCTAGAGGCCCTGTACCGTGCAATGTCAGTGCACGTTCAAGAACACCAGATGGTCGGAATTTCCGGAGCCCTCCATTACGGCGTGCCTCTTAATCACATCGTGGTTTTGGAACGTAAAACCCCAGATATTGTCATTACGATTAAGTCTGCCCGTAACTTCGGTCATTCATACGTGACCCGTCAATGTTTAAAGTGTAAGGTCGTTGCCATGCAGGTTTTTGACGGTAATGGCACCGAGAATCACAGCTGTTGCATTCCAAGAACTAGTTAGTTCCCTCTTACACCAAGAAAATCGCGGACCAAGGGCAGGCTGTTGTGAGAAGCACGTCGCTGCATCATATTGACTTTTGCACCCATAAAAGCATATGTCCTCCTAGTGCTTTTGCGCCTTCATTTTGTGGCAGTTTAGGACATGTTCGACTTCTGACCAGAAAATTATATGATCCGAACCCGAAGGCAGTGCTGACTAACGGAACGCCGCACCCAGTCAAGTGACTTGAAGTACCGTATTTACTTGCGTACTAGCAGGACTTCTTAGCACTGACCGGAGTTTTCAAATTATGGCTAATGTAGGCTAAATGATCGCCAACAACCGTTAAAGAAACAACATCGACTTCATTCAGTCTCAGTCCAGTTAATGAGTTGCGTACCCATTACTTTTATTACTTTTATAAAACAATGCAGCCGCGTTTATTGCTTCGCATTTGTGGGATAGGTTCGCAACACGCTATACACGCGTATCGACTGCTGGCCGCGTCGTAAGCGCGCGCACCGGCCCCAGCACTCGAGGTCCGAGCCGCGCCCCGACACGCCGTGCTCGCCAGGGCGGTGATCTCAGCCAGCGGCGGCGTGGCGCCGAAGGCAGCCACGCCACCCAACCGCGCGTCCCGGCGACGCGTCGTGCGGTTTTCCCGACGCGACACTCACGCACACAGCCGCCGTAGTCGCGCCCGCCGCCGCCGGTTTGGGCGCGGCGCGACAGAATCCCCTTTTCCCCCACACCCTTCCCTTTCCACACGCTTGCTTTCCCCTGTCTTCCCTATGAAGTCCCACCCTTTCACCCCCTGCCGTTTGCTGTGCCTATAGCTGCTGTTACAAACCGCTGAGGTCCTTCGCGTCGTCGCCGTCGTTGCACGGCGGCTTGAATAATGCACGGCCGTCGTTTCTCTCACCCTTTTCCTACCGTGAGTGGTGAGTGCGATAGAAAAGAAAAAAGAAATAAAGATCGTGTGGTGGCCTGACTGCATGGACCTTTGAATCGATGCGGAATACGTGACCATCTCTCACCCTTATCCTTTGTCCCACCGACGACGGCAAGGCAGTGTAGAAGAGCGGTTGACGGCAGTTGTCCCCGTCCCTATCCCGTCCGGTCCTGACCCCGCTGCATCTTGGTCCCTCTGTATGTTGAAACTTGTGGTGTCGCTTAGTGTTTAATGGGAAACGTGGCTTCAGGAGGCTGGTGGGGGGAGGGTGGGTGTCTGTCAGTGGCAACGACTTATATCTCAGCCGAACATATTTAAGGCGAGGTGCCCAGGACCGTGAAAGTGTTTTATTACACAGATTTCTTTCTTGTAAAATGTAGCCCACCCTAACACTCATAATATAACCATGACCTAAGGAAACCTTCGTTATACAGGACACTTCGTTGTAGGAAATCGCCCACCCTAACATTCATAATAACCAGGACTTAAGGAATCCATCGCTATACAGGACATTTTGTTGTAGGATGTCGCCCACCCTAACACTCATGATATAACCAGGACCTAAGAAATATTTCGCTATACAGGACATTTCGTTGTAGGATGTCGCCCACCCCAACACTCGAAATATAACCAGGACCGAAGGAATCCTTCGCTGTACAGGACATTTCATCGGATGTCGCGCAACCTAACACTTACAATATAACTAAAGGACGTGATACCATAGGACGTATGTATTCACGATATCTAAATCACCGTTTGTATTATAATATTTAACGTTCGGACGCGGTTATAATAGGCTTTAAGGGTCCTGGTAAAGGCAGGCTTCGAGTGTCAACCACCTGGGTATTTTTTTTAACGTCAAACGCTGGATTTTCGCACTTCGGTTTCATCGGAATGCGGCAACCATTGCCAGGAAATTGAACGCACGAAATCCTGCTCAGTAGTAGATCGCCTACTGCCTACTGCAGAGACGCACTTCGGCAGGTCACTTATCACCAGATAAGGGAAATCATTATATGCCACTCAGAATGATTGCGGGTAGTCTATTTACTTATCCGGCGAAAAAAATTATTCAAATTAGATGCAGCATCTGCGACGACTTAACTTAGATTTTAGCGCTGTTGTTGAAAGACGGTATTAAGAAACGGCTCGCGTTTCTACTTTCGCAAAGGAAACGAAGATAAGTGAGGCACGTGCGCAAGACAGCAGATGATGATGATGATGATGATAATGATGACGATGATGGCCCATATGTAAAAGCATCCAATGACGTAGCACTTCGTTTTCCTTCTCTTCTCCCGCGCACTGGTCGGGTTACGCTGCTCGAAATATTAATATACCCGGTCGAGGCAGTCACAGGCATTTTCTTCGATATATGCTTATCATCCTGGCGTGAAGCAGATAGGACGGGCGCTACTGTCTACAACGTCCCTTGTCCTCGTTTGCTTCGCGCCTTGATGTTTGCATGAGCATCCATGACCAAATAGTAAAACCAAAGGTTTGCTTCGATGGAACACTCCGTGCAGCAGTCGTGACATCAGTATCACGACGAACATCCCGATATTAGTTCGTGTACAGCTGTCCTCGCAGGCGTACGCATACGCGCACAAACACGCACACTCGGAAACACACACACACAAACAGTCGGAGAGACCGGATGATCTGTTTTCGCCGACCAGCGGTCAACGTGCAAAACGCAGCACGTGTCCTATCCTCCCGCCATTCTGATCTGCTCCGTACATCCAACACGCGCTCATTTTTACGCGCACGTACGCGCGCGCGCGGACACACGCTACCGAACACTACCTTCCGTCGTCTCCCCCCCCCCCTCTGAGGGGGGAATCCCCCATCAGTTCTTTTGTGTATCACCACCTCTCCCTCTTCCTAGGCAGACTTCATCGCCCTCTCCTAAACCGGTGGTGGTGACCCCCCCTGATAACCACCCCTCCGAAGACCTACCTGCGTAAAGCGTATACTTTTGGGGTCGGAAGGGGCTGGGGGGGGGGGGGGGGGGGGAGTGGACTTGGGGGGGGTGGGGGGGGGGGCAGGGGGGAGCCTTCGTTTTACGGCCTGCCCGACGAACATCTGTTCGCGCCCGGTAACTTCCGGCAGCCGGGCGACTCGAACCGACGGGATGTCGACGGTGCCCGAAAAGTTGAGGAGGAGGAGGGGAGGTATATCAAAAGAGATGGGGGGAGGGTGGCAGACATAAAAAATCGAGGTGGGAGGGGGGGTGCTGTATAAAGTGGAGAGGCATGAACAGTGAGCATGCGCGCTATATCTACACAAAGTATGAAGGGCAGATTCGACGAAAAGAAACTAAGAAGATGAAACAGATTGCATCGTCAACCGTTGTTGAGCTCTGTGGTAGAGAACGCTCGCAGTTCATGTGAATTGGGCTGGCAGCGAGGTATCTTGCAGCGGCGGTCAGACAAGTCGTTAGGTATGTTGCGCATAATTAGCATAGTACACTACATAATGATATTAATTACTGGGGTTTTCAGCCCCGAAACCACGATATGATTATAAGGGACGCCGTAGTGGAGGGCTCCGGAATTTTCGACCACTTGAGGTTCTTTGACGTGCACATAAATTGGAGCACACGGGCCTCTTGCATTTTTCGTCTCCATCGAAATTGCGGTCGCCGAGGCCGGGATTGAATCCCGCGACATTTGGCTCAGCAGTCAGTGCACTACAGCGTCATCGTTTTTGTACGCAGTCAACGAGTACGTGCATTGTTTTAGCTGAATTCTGTAATTTATAAATGATACACAATGCGCCAAACGCGGGTATAAGAAACGACAGCTATCCGCAAGTGGGAGTTGGAACGAACAGTCTCAGCATGACGGTCTCGATATGTTGTACCTATCAGAGTAAGCCGGCAGCCGTATCTAGGTCCGGGGGTTAATTGGCGGGGGTTAATTGGACCGGGGGTTAATTGGAGTTATCATGTGGGAGGCAGTGGTCAAATACTGCACCAGGGTGGCCAATGCTGCTCTAGTGAGGGAAGGGTAGTTCATCGTGAATGGTCGTTGACCACTATCCCTCAAGAGGAATGTACATATCAGCTGCACATTGCCTGTGCTTAACCTACGGAGCAGGAACCTGGTGGCTTAAAAAGAGGGTTCACCTTAAATTAAGGACGACGCAGCGAGCAATGGAAAGGAAAATTATAGGACTAATCTTGAAAGATACGAAGAGAGCAGAGTGTGCCAGGGAACAAACGGCTGTTAAAGACTTCATATTGAAATCAAGAAGAGGAAATGGACATGGGCCGGGCCCGTAGCGTGTAGGTAGGATAACCGCTGGTCATTAAGGGCAGCTGACTGGATTCCAAGAGAAGGGAAACGCGTGAGGGGGAGACAGAAAATTAGGTGGGCAGATGAGATTAAGAAGTTTGCGGGTATTACGTGGCAGCACTAAGCACAGGACCAGGATGATTGGCGGGACATGGGAGAGGCATTTGCCCTGCAGTGAGCGTAGTCAGTCTGCTGATGCTGCTGCTGCTGCTGATGATGATGATACGAATGGACGGATTCAGTACACGTCTATTATAATTATGATATGACATTCATCAAGGCGAGAATGACACTTGGAAAAGCTGGTGCAAATAGTGAGGCTTTTTAAGCGAAGCTTTCATAACTCACATAATTCAGTGACGGGGTCGTAGGCGAAAATCCCGGTGCCGGTGAGTGTATAAAGATGCAGCCCTAGAAGGTTCACCGGACGCGTTCGTATTTGTATGCGCCGTTTTACAATACCGTATTTACTCTAACGTAAGGCAACTTTTTCCCCCATATTTTCGCTATACCTAAAGTCGACCCTTGCGATACAATTGAAGGCCAAAATTCTATTTTTGCTTCCTGGAGATAATGAAAAGTCAACCCTCGCGTTACAATCGCGGTCGCGTTACGATCGGATAAATGCGATAATTGGTGCTTTCTCGATCGCTGACTTGTCGGTGATTAGCCGTTTCTTATATGGCAATCTGATCTTTGATCGAGGTCACTTGTCATTCCACGTTGCCGCATTTTATTGTTGCCTGCATACGACCGTCGTTGTTGCCAGCAGCAACTGAAGGGTTGCGCTGCTGAGCCCGTCGGTGAAGGTCCAGTTCCCGGTATGGAGGAAGCAAAAAGTTAGGAAGAAGCACTGCGCAATGCGATGGACAGAAAGAAAGAAAAGTAGTAGGTCAGCGCGCACACTACAAGCTTCGCTTGGAGTGTGCTGGCGGAGCCCTTCCCCTACGGGAGCCTTTTCCCCCTACGGGAGCCCTTCCCCCTACAGGAGCCCTTCCCCTACAGGAGCCCTTCCCCCCTACAGGAGCCCTTCCCCTAGAGGAGGCCTTCCCCTACAGGCAGGAGCCCTTCCCCCTACGGGAGCCCTTCCCCCTAGAGGAGGCCTTTCCCGACGTGGAAAGTGCGGGCAAGCTTCGCTTTCCCGCATTTTCCCTGTAGGGGAAGGGCTCCTGAATTTTAGTAAAGCTGTTTAAGCTGGCTGTAATTTGTGCGGCCTGCGGTTACGTGCAGTGTGGTCTACGCGAAAACTATCATCATCCTCCCTCCGGAAGCCAATAATTCCGGGTGTTTTAATTTTCTGTCTCCGTGCTTTCTTTTTCCATGTTGCCTTGTCTATACTCTCACTTTATACCAGTTTTTGGCTATGTTTTGATACTGCTGAAAGCTGAGTGACCTTGTACAATTTGGGTGAAGATGTTACGGACGACGGTACTACAGCAAAAGCTTAACATCAAAGCTTAGAATTAAGCTTAGCAAAAGTTTAACGTGGACAGCCTGATCACGTGCGCGATCTGACAGGCAGAATTCCAGACTTCGCTGTCTGTAGTACATGATACTGCTTGATTGCAGCTTTTGTTTAGGCCAGCTGGTTCGTTGCTCTAACGTATAATCTCTGCATTGATACTGTTTATAAAACTGGCCAGGCTTAGTGATAGATTGCAGGCATAATGGAAATTCGCACACGTTCCATCATGATGGCACCCTTAACTTTCTGTTTTTTTTTTCACTGATTAATAAATTCCTCCCAAGTTGCGACAGCAAACCGGATGTGCGTCTAGTTGAACTCCCAGTCTCCTCCCTGCCACTGCCCCCCGCTACTATTACTACTACTACTACTATGAATAATAATAATAATAATAATAATAATAATAATAATAATAATAATAATAATAATAATAATAATAATAATCTTCAGCGTTCTTCTTATTTGTCTCTGTTTATTTCTACTTCTTTCTCTATCTACTTATTGGTCCTTCTCGCTCTTTCTATCTTTCTTTCCCTCCCTTTTTCCTTCCTTCTTTCTCTCTCTCATTTAATTCTCTATCTTTCCTTGATTCTCTCTTTTTCTTTCTGTATTTCTTCTCTTTCTGTCTCTCTATTTCTTTCTTTGCATTTCTATGCTATCTACTACCTCCCCACCTCTTTTCTTTCCTCTTGTCCCTCACGTATCTCCTGCCTATGGACCCTCACTTCCCTTTCCCACCCACCCCTTGCTATACTATCTATACAAAGCTCTGCTATGCTCTGATAGCGTGCCTGGAAAGCCGAGTGGTTACGACCACCCGTTGCTATACTATACTATACAAAGCTCTGCTATGCTCTGATAGCGTGCCTGGAAAGCCGAGTGGTTACGACCACACCTTGCTTTACTATACTATACAAAGCTCTGCTGTGCTCTGATAGCGTGCCTGGAAAGCCGAGTGGTTACGACCACCCCTTGCTATACTATACTATACAAAGCTCTGCTATGCTCTGATAGCGTGCCTGGAAAGCCGAGTGGTTACGACCACCCCTTGCTATACTATACTATACAAAGCTCTGCTATGCTCTGATAGCGTGCCTGGAAAGCCGAGTGGTAACGAGCACCCCTTGCTATACTATATTATACAAAGCTCTGCTATGCTCTGATAGCGTGCCTGGAAAGCCGAGTGGTTACGACCACACCTTGCTTTACTATACTATACAAAGCTCTGCTGTGCTCTGATAGCGTGCCTGGAAAGCCGAGTGGTTACGACCACCCCTTGCTATACTATACTATACAAAGCTCTGCTAAGCTCTGATAGCGTGCCTGGAAAGCCGAGTGGTTACGACCACCCCTTGCTATACTATACTATACTATACAAAGCTCTGCTATGCTCTGATAGCGTGCCTGGAAAGCCGAGTGGTTACGACCACACCTTGCTTTACTATACTATACAAAGCTCTGCTATGCTCTGATAGCGTGCCTGGAAAGCCGAGTGGTTACGACGCTCGCCTTCGGATCGTGGGTAGACGGGTTCGAATCTTGCCTTGCCAGGAATTTCTTTCGCCAAGAATTCCTCTATTTTTCTATCCTTCTCTCTCGCTCTTTTTCTCTCTGTGCTCGTTCTCTCGCCCATTAGAGTTAATGCATCCCACGCCGTACAAATCGGCGCACGTGTTCTGGGAGAGAAGCAGAAGCGGAAAGAGACGACGAGGATTAAGAAGAGGATGAAGAAAGCGCGTGCCGGTTCGTGACGATAATTTTCTATCTAAGACACACGGCAAACCTCGAGCATAACAGCACTGCTGTGAAAACACTAGACGACGTAGTGCACGAAAAGTGCTGACGCGGCTAAAAAAAAAAAAAAAACTGTGCTCCGTACTTTCTATTACAGCCATACGTACTATACTGTTTCACCAGTGTTCACCCTAGTTACTATAGTACTGACGTTTCTCGTGACTCATTCTTCCAGTCGTAGCATACATTCCGACCGTGTGACTCTTCGGCTCAGCTGCCAGTTCAGCGTATACAGCCAGATGAGCCCGAAGTCGAGGGTTCGATTCCTGGCCCCGTTAAGGAAGTGGCAAAACACAGAAAGGTGTGTTCATCTACCCATGTGTGAACACTGTGTGACCAAAAAAGTCCTCCTACGGGATACCAAGTAAAGCGGGCACGAAAGGCAAGGCATGTGTTCACAGGCGAAAGTGAGTGCGTCTAAAGGTCGGGTCGAGATTTTCCCACGACTGGCTGATAAGTGGGTTGAAGGACTTTTGCAAACACTAATCTCGAGTACGTATTTGAGGGCCTCGCCTATGGCGCTGGACACTAATACCGGATTAGGTACCTATCTCGACAAGTAGACACCCCCCTTGTGGAGATTATATGCACAAAGAGATAGTGGAGGTCAAAGTATAAATAAAAAAAATACTCTGAAAGCTTATGCGACTTCGAGTGTCCTTCGTACTTTTCAAGTAGGGGAAGTAATAGATTTGTATTCTCTCAAACGCCTGTAAAAATGTATCACTGCTTTCTTTGGAATACAATCCTCGATTTGATGACGTGAGCTATAGGGGCACGGCCAACTTCTTGTTCAAGTTTCAGTTCATGCATTTTTGTATGAAACACGAATGCTTACGTAAGTATTCAGTATTATGTCCCAGAGCACCTGGCTGAAAGGGGACCTCCTGTCAAAAAATGTATTATATGTACCAGTAGACTACAACAATGTCAATATATTTACAATATCAATATGTGACAAAAAATATGGTACAGACTGCAAGTAATCGACGTATACAAATGTAAGTACAGCGAGAACACTGCTTATAACATTTTACAACTGAGCAAACAAAAAATACTGACTAAATAAAGAACGAAAGGGGAAAAAAAAACAGAAAGCTTGTGCAGGTGTGGAAGTAAGAACAGTGAAAAAAAGAAAAAGAAATGCGGGCAAGAGACGTTATCATACATGTACGAAGTTACGTAGAAGAAATGCGAATACTATTTTTTTAAACAAGAAAGCTAACGATGAAGACTGCTTAACATTTAGAGGGAGGTCATGCCAAGTTGATAATGACGCGCGAAAACCAGAATGCTTCCCATAATTATTTTAACGAGTAAGATTGATTAGCTATTATTACCCGTGCTTCATCACATTAAGAAAGCAGGTACATCAGTGTGCAGGGTGTCGTTCCCTTATGTAAAGTCAAACTCTAAAGAATTGTCAATGACACACTGCGTGAACGGACTGAGAGTTGTACGATTCATTCACTAAGACATAATGGTACACAATGCTATATTCTTGTCCTGAAGCTAGAGGATTTGCTGCGGCCTTTTCTACAAGGCGTACATGCATATAAAGATGTGAAGTACTTGCGGCAAACGCGTAAACAAGATATTAATGAACTGTTAATAAACCATAGCAATATAAACGATATGAAAATGTGGAGAACGTTATGGGGCTGCGAAAAGTATTGCACAAGTGCTTGACTGTGGCATTCTTGTAAAAAGTATGATTTTTCGCGCTTTGTTGTAATTGGTAGCGACGGCTTATAGCTCTTCCATGGCAGAGTACACAGCACTCTGAATAGTCAACCAATATTCAACACAACAGTAAGCATAATCAATAGTCAACACAAGAAGTAACATACAGTGTTGAAGATTTTTAATTTGTAAGCCTACCATTTCCCTCCAAATATACTAAAAAATCACTCGAATAGCAGATATTAGATGTTAAATGAAGTGAGCCGTTGTCGTACAAGGAATTTTAGATGACAGCTAAAAGGATTTTCAGCACTCAGGAGGACATGTTTTTGACAGATACACTGACCATATGTGCCTTCATTTACAAATCGTCTTAAATATCGTATTTGTGGCACACGCAAAGGCTAGGGCTGCAAACTATTATCTAGAATTCTCCAAGCGAATGATTTCTTATCTTTTCTTCTGCCCCGAAACTAATAGAATGAACGGATGTGTATAAACTCCAAGTAATATATTTCTCCATATAAACAACTATATAGTCCTCCCAGTGTTTGCTGACCTTGTTTAGTGCAAGTGAGCGCCATCCCTAGTTTTGCGTAATCATACAATACGTCAGGACACCACACCTGGACTTCTAATGTATGCTCACATACATCGCTAAAGCGCGTGCTATAATATTTTGAGGGAGCCACAAGGGCACAGATGTATCAATTGTATTCACATACGTGTCGTGTGTTCAATTCTCTGTGGACAAGAGCCTCTCATCAACATTACTTTCCTCGGAAAGCGTCGCCTATCTACTTTGTCATCGTGACTTCCGCAGCTAAAGTGAACTAACACAGCTAAGAGTTACGCAGACGTCGGTTTCGTGCGCCTGTCATTCGTTGCCGGTGCTGTGCTTCGCTAACTCAAACAAAAGTCTCGCGTTGATTGGATGTTCAGAGTGTGCTGCTTTTAGCACAAAACTCTTTCACAAAAGACAACCACGGCGGGAACGTTATCACGAAGACAACACGGAACTTCGCATCGGAACTTCGTGTTGGGGCATTCAGACAAGGGTCGCTTAATCTGGACATTGCCAAAATCAGCCATTGGTCAACTCTGATGAGCTCAGAGCGTTGTTACGGCCGCTCTGACTGGCTTAAAATGCCGCCACTACGAAGTTTGACAATATGGTGGATTGTGACAGTGTCCACATTAACCCCAAGGCACTCGACGACAAGGGTGATATTGTAGACATTGTCTACACTTCCGCCATCTTGCCAGCCATGATTGGCTCGGTGGTCTGCTACGGCGTCTCTTATTGGCTGAAAACTTCGCCGTGACATAACCTGGCAATTTGGCGGAATTTGGACTACGTCTAAGAGTAGCACCCCAAGTTTCGCAGTCGCCATAATTATACCGAGGGCAGCCGTGTGTCTTCTTCGCCGGAGTGGCGTCCTCCCGCTCAAATCGACAATGCGCATGCGCGTTCTCCACTGTCGATGAAGACAACCAGATGCGGAACAAAAAGGTGAAACATCAGGCAGCGTCGTCGTGCCCAAATCCCCGAACCAGTAGCGGCGCGAGTCGCAAGCCCCCCCCCCCCCCCCCCCCGACCACCAGTGGATTACGTCCCATACAACACATCCCTCATCTTGAATGAAAACCTCGATAGAAAAAAAAAAATCTCGTATCAAAAGCCGCTGCCTCCAGCGTATGCGTGCATACGTTAGAAAGCATTGTAAACGATGACAGGCGGCCGCCCTACGGGCTTGGTTTTAAAACCAGGGCCAGTAGTACACGGCACGCTCAAAGGAGGGGTGGAGGGGAGGCACAGCGGCTGTGGGTCCAAGCCCCACCAGCGGTGCGTCGATTGAAAAGAACGAAAAACTCGTCTTTTTTTTTTTTTTTTTCAGTGTTCCTTCAGAAGCGACTCCCTCTGGTTTGGCGAGGGAACTGAAAGCGAACGAATGTATAGATGTATAAAAGACGGTATCATAATTGCATATAACTATAGAAAGAGAGGAAATTTGAAAGTGTCCGAACAGAGAAATGATGTTGGGACGGGGCCGGTTCGGAAAGAATGTTGCCCGGGCGAGAAACGGGGTTGCCATAACAAGTTTGCGCGCCGTATGAAAACGTGTCGTAGTAAAGAAGGATGGAGGACAGCGAGTGTGTGCGAGAGAGGGGAGTAGAGGTGGGGGAGGGGGAGATTACGTGAACGAAACAAGCAATGCAGGGTGAGAGAAGAGGGTGAGGTGTGCGTCGCTTCTATAAACGGCTTTTTCGCAGCTGCTGTCCCTGAGGCGAGGTCGAGGGGGGCGAATGCATGGGCGAGAGGAAGAATAAAAGCCACGCACGCGTGCGCACCAACTTTTTTTTGTATCGCTGCGGACGGCAGATTTGAGTGCGCTAATCTCGGTGGGTTCTTCTCTTTGTTCGATGTTTACTTTGTGTTGTGTTCCGGGACCACTTTTCATCGGCAGGCGTCACGTCGATGGCTTTCGCGCGCGGTCTGTCCGGTTTGTCACTGCGCGAGTCCAGGTATCGGTGATAGATGTATATGGGTGTCGACCGCGGACGTTCTGGTTGCGTCGAATTGAGGACTGTCACGGAGAGAGAATATGACAGCTGGAATTGCGACAGTGAAACAAGAAGTGTGGAAACTTTTTATCAGAGTGTTGTAACGGACAAAGTTAGAGCTCTCAGGCGTCCACGTATCAGTGAAGTACGCAGATGTTGACCGCTGATGTTCTGTAAGACTTGCTGCGTCGAAGATTTTCATGAATATGGATGCAAGCTAGCTAAAACTGTAATGGTGAAACTAATGTGTTTTTCCAAAACGTTTCAGAATGTCACTCTCGCTTATGTAGAAACATTTTGAACGGGAGGGAAGAAGCATCATGGAAGTAAACTGTTTTGGAGACTTTCATGAAACATCTGAAGCTTTTCACCCATATTCAGTGACAACTCGGAAATTCTTTCAGCATCTCGGAACGTCTCTTCTTTCAGTATCTGCATGACTAAAAGCGCGCCTCGGTGATAAAGTGGTTACGATGTTTTCCTGCTGACCCTAAATTCATATTTTGATGGAGGTGAAATGCTAGAGGTCCGCGCACTGTGTGATTTCAGTGCACGTTAAAGAGTACCAGATGGTCAAAATTTCCAGAGCCCTCCACTACGATGTGCCTCATAATCATATCGCGGTTCCGTCACGTGAAACCCCAGATATTATTATCATTATTAACATCACGAAAATCACATATTAATGCAGAAATACGGTGCTGTTCGATGTTCCCTTACTATTCGTCTTTTGAGTGGGTAGTTATGTATGCATATACCCGTATATGTACTGTACTTAGGTGCAGGTTCGTGAAGAAAAATTAATTTATTGTAGTCACTGCACGCAGGGTTGCCGTTGGTGGCTACTTTTGGACCCCGTTGGCGCCATGCCTCTTTTTTAAAACTTGTGGTTTTACTTATTCAAAATGGTTTTATTTATTCGTCAACAGTAAAGACTCTGTTGATAATATCGCTTCTGTTCTATTTGGCTAGAAATTCGGCGATAATATCAAATGACATGGCTACTTTGGCTACTTTTGGCGTGAGTTCTGGCGCCTTTTCTTGTCCACCCAACGGCAACCCTGACTGCACACAGGACGGCCACTGAGGCGTATGCGTCAAAGTAACCCAACATTATAAGAAGAAACTTTCAAATTATGAGAGGACGAACATATTAAAATGCGAATTCGTAACTACGTCAAGCAGTGCTCGGTGAATCGTGCCGATGTTATGAAATAGTCATCAGAAGGCCGAGCGTGGACGTGAGGAGGGAGAGATGGGATGACTTCAATGAATGACAGAGGGTGTCATTATTTCTGGTGACTGGGCGTTCCGATTACAGTAGTTTGTAAACACTGGCACCGCTTCCGGGTGACGAAACGGGGACCTCACTTCACTATGCGAAAATTTTGTCAGGAACAGAACTAGAGTTATGACGACAACTTGTGCCCATAACCTTCGTTAAATCCGTCGCGTACGTTGGACTCGGAACTATACATGACACTTTACTGCGTCCTGTATGATACCGAGTCGAAGTCGTGGGTTTGGATCCCATTTTTGCGGGAGCGCAGTATAAGATCACTCGTCTACCGAGCTTCTCCGAGTGCGTGTTAATGGTCCCCATGCTGCTAACTTCATTAGGAGCAATCGACTGTATAGCCTATGATAACGTCTGACGTTTCATCTAAAAGAGGTTAAAGGAAACGAACAAACCCTCACATTGGTTTTCACTGCAGTGTTATGCTACCCCGAGACTCTGAAATGCTAAGCTGACACTTTTAATATAACCTAATACGTCACAAGGACATTTTAGATCACAGCCTCTAATTTGATGCTTGATACATCGTGTTTCTTATTGCGGAATTACACATGTACAGTGTTTCGGCGAATGAGTGAATGGCTCGTGGAAAAAGCAGTAGTAGTAAGATAAAAAAAATAGCGTACAGAGAGATGTAATCTGACAAGTAATGGTTGCTTAAAGATTAGTATCTCTGCTCAACGCAACTGAAAGGGAAAAAAATAGAACTTGACTAGGGGCTGTGGCAGGTACTTAAAGGAAGGACAATCATTAAGATCTTCAAACCTGACTTCGTCAGAAAGAAAAAAAAATGAAATCCAGCCCCACTCAATCCTTGTACGCTTCAAAAGCGGTCCCTTCAGAACTGGCCCCTATCAAAAAAACACGGTGACGTATCAGCCAGATCGGTAGCCCCCCCCCCCCCCCCCCCCAAACCATCGCCAGCTGAGCACATTGTAACGGGCGCCACCTTTCCGAGTCCGAACCCAGCTGGTCTGGACCAATAATGCACCGATCCAACCGCCGCACACCGCGCCCTCACGCCATACCACTCCCAGCAGCATCGATCCATTATGACGACGTAGGTGAGGAGAGTAAGAGTGTGTGGAGGGGAAAGAGTTCTGACGTCACACCCAGTATCCCTCCTCCTTCCAAACTCAGGCTTCTCGCACGTCCCTTTCTCTCATGTCGTGAGACGTTTTACATTTTCGTTTGACTTCCCCGTAGTAGCTAGCATCACGTCTTTCTCTTTCCTACATCACCCGCTGCGCAGGCGCACGCGAAAGGCGAGTGCGAGTAGGAAAGGATGGTATATATAAAAGAGCGAGAGAAATAGAGAGGGAGAGAGTGTGGGGCGGAAGAGTTGAGTCGCTACTACAGTGCTGAGGAGGAGAGGTACCCGGTGGGAAGGGGTGCGTTTGAGAGGGAAATCGAGGAGAGCGAAAACGCAGCGTTGGCAACAATGGGGGGAGGCCCCACTGGGAAAGCGAGGGGGGGATAGGGGTGGGAAAAATAGGGAGCCTCGGCTCCAGCGCCAGACGACCGCGGCGCGCGGAGCAGACGACGCCAGTCGCCATGGCGCCACGGAGTCGACGTCTTCGGTAGCCTGTGCCTTTCGCCGACGTAACCGGCGGTGCTTTTCGCGCGTCGTCCTAGCCCGTCTGGCGCTAGACTTCCTCCCTCGATGATGTCCCCACTCCCCCGCCACCCACTCCACCCCCCCCAGCTACTGTACGCTACGTTGTGTGTATCCCTCTCGCCCACTTCTGTCGAGTCCTGCCGGCTTCTGTTCTAGCTCGCCCCCTCTCTCAACATGTACCACGACAGACTGTGATCCAGGCCTTCCCCCCCTTCACAAACGCACGCTTTGGGTTTCGATAACGGTTTCAACCCTTCTTTCTCTTCGACTTTCAACGGTGGCATGGCTCTCCGATCCACGACCCTCCCCCCCACAGTTCAACGAGTCCTGTACTTAAGTCTTGTTCGTCCCCCCTCTCCCTTTGTACCGTGACAAACTGGTTTTGCATCCAGACCTGCCCTCACGCTAACGTTTCCATAACGGTTCTCTTTCCGACGTCATCGGAGTCCATTGTGTGTGCGTGTGTGTCTTTTAAGCACCATTCGATCTTTACTACAAAGGTTTCGTAATCGCCATAGGTATTGCTTGTGTTCCTAAGGCTGTCTGCAATTTGCCGTCAGTAGTCTTCGCTTTTTTCTACTCTGGTAAACGTGTGTAATTGGCTCTGGGTGTTTGCTATTAAGCCTGTTGCACTGTCGTAATCTTTCCCCGGTGCCGAACAAAGTAATGTAGGTTCCGAGAAAGAAAAGTTTGATCGGCTTTGTGTACGTTATAGTCCTCAGTTTGCAGAACCGTGTCATGCGCAATCGACGAAAGGCTTACGTGATCGTCGTACGAAAACTGCGTCGGATCCTTCCTCCCGGTGGCGTGGATTGAAGAGAAACGGTCATGGATTTGACGAAGACCTCCGAGATCGTTGACACTGCCCTCAACGTGGCCGGCTTCGGTGCGGTAAGTTGCTCCTGCCGCACGTGCCGTAGACGTAGCTGAAAGATGGAGGTTAGATGAAAGCGCTTGTTAACGATGCCTTGTTTGTCTGTAGGCTGAACTTACAGGATCTAGGTTACGTATAGATGCATGAAACTAGTTGCGTAGAGGAGGAATGAATCCGTTTCACTGACGTAGTTTGTATTATCTTGTTCCTGTTCACCCATTAACTGTGGCTCACACCCACTGGGGGTCTTACCAAGAATTCAGCGGCTTTGTAAATTTATAAAGAACTTAAGAAGAGGTTATGATAGAGTAGAAACTTTACGAAATTACAGAGGATTCTTCGGTGCACGCTAAAATGTACATAAACAAATAATCTTTGAATAATACGTTTTTTTTGTACTATAGAGACGTTTGTTCTTTGTCGTCACTTTCTGTACACCACGGTCACGAGAATTCATTCAAACAAATCGCAAAAAAGTGACAGAAATTGCTTGCCGTGCAGCCGCTATAGATGGCACCTTTGATCAGGTCGATGCTGATCTGAGCACGGATGCCTGTTATCTAAGCTCATACCTGTTATCTAAGCTGTGAAATGCAGAATAGTGCGGTGTTTAATGATAATATCTGGGGTTTAACGCCCCAAAATCATGATATGATTATGAGGCAAGCCGTAGGGAAGGGCTCCGGAAATTTCGACCATCTGGTGTTCCTTAACTTGCACTGACATCGCGTAGTGCACGGGCCTCTAGCGTTTCGCCTCCATATAAATGCGACTGCCGCGGCCGGGATCGGACATGCAACATTCGGGTCAGCAGCCGAGCGCCGTAACCCGCGAGGGCAAGTAGTCGATGCTTTGTTGCAGTCTTGTACGACTCTAAATGCTATTGGGACGACTACCACAGGCTTTAATCGCTCATCTCGTAGCCGTAGTTCGAGAACGCCGAGCTAGTTGACTATAGTGGCGAGTTGGGCTTGTTGGTACATATTTACGGAACACTACAGCGCAAAAAATACACGACGGACGAAAGGAACACAAACGACGCGTGTCGTCGTCGGCGCGTTCAGCGCGTGTCGTCGTCGTTTGTGTTCCTTTCGTCCGTCGTGTATTTTTTGCGCTGTAGTGTTCCGTAGTTGACTATAGCGTGCGATTGTAGTTGGCTCCATGTTGATTGGCCATATACGAGTAATGCGTGGTGATGCATATCGAGTGATAATGTTTGCTGACTCGTGATACCGATGGAAACCGGCCAATTCAAGCAGGCATACTTAGGAGGCGACAAAATGTATATATTTATACTCTGCACATAAAACTCAGTGTATTCAGTACTGGTACAAGGTTTCTTTCGCCCAAAGGAGAGAAGAATTCTTGACATGGTTCGGTGCAAATATATGTTCGTAGATTTGCTTCATGTTTCTGATTCTTAGTATTTTATGTGGATAAGATTCGACATCATGGGCCGCGCAAAGTTATTACAATTCCGCAAGGGTGGTGGAGGCGGAAATATTGACGAATGCTTTCATTTACTTTGACCTTTTTTAGTTACACAAATCTGACGGGCTCAGCTTGTACGTGGTTCACGCCATGTATTACGTGCGTCACACATGCCATAGCGTCAACGCGCATACGATTACGGCAGGAGCAACGGGGAGATAGAAATTGTATAGGAAACTTAAAGATCTGTGCAGTGTTCTGTTGCGTTGACCAAACGTTCGAATTACAACTACACGTCGAAGCCACGTACCCCAGCATAATTACACTCAATGAGGCTTGATTTGCAAACACAACAGCAGATTTACACGGAAACGGGCCTTTCGAAAGTGACCGACATTGAGTCGACGTTCAACCACTGACATTTAGGTCATACACAACCAGACTACCGGACGTGACGAAATAATATCAATCAACTCGTGGTGAGCTTCTCTGTGCGTCAGCTTTGAGCTGGTCGTGATATCCACAGAAGCATTTAAGCCCTGATCTTATCGTAGAAACTACTTTATATAAGCGCCTGGTATCAGGTGTAATTCATGTTGGGCTCATTGAAAAATCCGCACATTTCCGCCTCACTCGGTCGCCGATTTCGCCGAACGGTTGAGCTTTCCATATACGCGACGATCCAACTTTGTTCCCTCACCAAATTGGAGACGCATTGGTGGCAGCGCGAACGTATTGATGGCAGGCTGTTTTGTGTACGTTTCTCTTGCGAGAATTCACGAAAATTAACTCTTAAGATGAAGATCTTTTGGAGTGAGACAGCTAAACTGGTAAAATGGTTTGTTCATTCTTTATTTCCTGATGCAAGCCAGTAACTCTTAAGGGCTTGGCAACTTCGTCCTACCAGAAGTAATGTCATTAGAGCCTAAGAATTAAAATCCCCAGCAGTGTGGAGAGGCAAAGTCGTGTTGATCTGAATGCTTATATAGCAAGTGTTGAATTATAGGCACGTCGTTGTCCTTTTTTCAACAATCACATTAAACATCATCCCAACCAGATAGTGTCGAGGCATGCAAGTTGCACATCCTTTCGGTAATTCGCCGAAAGAATCCGCCGGTTGAATGTCGGTTTCTAAGCTCTACATCTCTGCTTCGTTTGATCTCCAGGATTCGACGCTCACCGTAGGTCTATGCTCTATATATATCAGTCCCGGTTCAGACGGTGAGGCATATGCTTTGCGCATTAGAATGTCCAAAGTTGCTAGAGCTTAGACAACCCGGAATGTTCGAATAATCTTTCCTGTACACTATCAGCACAAAAGCTAACGATCACGAAACTATACACCAAAGGGGTTGCTTCGTTTACAGCTTCAGCTCCATGCCTAGGGCAGTGGCTCGATTGAGTGTCCGAAACTTACACTTGGGTATACTCGGTGCTCTTATAGAAAATTTTACGGATGAATATCGGTGCCACCATGTTAGGAGCGGCCTGATACGTGCTAGAGCGCGTTCCTATGGACTTTAATAAAGCTTTTCCATCCATCCATATTCGGCTGTAGCCTTCCCGTTTTGTATATTTAACAACTAAACGAACAGACGCTAAGGCAGACACATATGCATGAAAACGGTTGGGTTTAGTGCATCCGGCGTTTCATGAGCTGATTAATTCTCGTCGCGATATACAAAATTAGGAAAATATATCTTTAAGAGTGCCCGTGAGGCTTATGTAAAATCGTCTACAAACCAGCTTCTAAGCGATTACTCCACAATATTACTCATAAAGCGCATTCTGGTAAGTTATGCCCCGTTGGTATTTCAATTTGCACTTATGGGAAGTCTGCGCTCGCCTGAGCTTCGTCCGCGTACCTTGCGAGTACAAAGTTCGCTCTGAACATATGACCCACATTTTTCATTCCGAAAGTACATAGCAAGGTATGCGCGCTCGACTCTAATAAGGAGGTTGAAGTGGAGCTTGTTTCGCCTTATATTCATATGGGCACGTCAGAGGGAAACGTTCGCCCTGAACATGTGGTCCATTTCATTACTTCTTCTAAAGTACAAAGCAAGGTATGCGCTCGCAACGGCTTCAGTGTACGTGGTTCGCAGAAAGAAAGCTGAAATAATACGCTTCGACGCATGCAACAAGTTGCAGATGCCGCGAGCTTAGTTAGAGGCCAATGCCTCTTTTTCGAGAGAGCGGATGTCCGTGGGCAGATGGGGAGCCGGACGACGAAGACTCGCGCTTGGGAGAGGAGGAAGAGAATAAGGCGTCAGGCGGCACGAGCCACTTTGTTGCGACGAGCGAGCGCGCCCGGCGCAAGCTTGGACGCGTACGCGCGCACGCGCGCGTATACGGCAGATGTTTGCAGTGCATTGAAGCGCGCGCTTTTTACCCACCCCTCTTTCCATACGGCGGCTGGCCGGTGTGCGGCCTCTGTGGCGCGAGCCGTATATTGCCGTGGAGCGCTGCGCGCCCGCTGAAGATGAAGGACGGCGGGGATGAAGTATGGGATGGGGGGAGGGATATGCGGTTGTTGAAAAAAAGAAGAAAAAAAGTGGACGCTGTGCAGCGTTGAAAGTAGTACACGTGAGAGGTCTAGAACATCTGCACGGCTGAAAGGAAGCCTGTTGCATCGCGTATGCGCCAACTGTTTGAAGCTTGTTCCTTGCGTGCGACTGTTCTTCATTGTTTGCCGAGCGAAAAAAAAAAAGAGGAAACCGGATGATAGCCTGGGGTACGGGAGGAAGATTGTGTGCTCGCGAATGTCTGGAGGGGAGGTAGTTGAAATGGGGGGATGGATTTTTTTTATATCTATCTTGGTTCTTGAATGTGGTTCTATTTCTTTATTCGGAGAATACCGGATGATAGCTGAAGCTTCTGGCGAGGGGTTCCGGAGAGGGCGGTTTTGCAGGGTCTTGGTAAGGAATCGGCAACAGAGCAGGGTGGTGGGGAAGGGGGGGGGGGGGGGATTCGTGATTACAAAGGCGTCGCAAGATGGCACGGTCATCGCGTACTACGGCTGTCACTCGCACCGGTGGCGGTAGTTTTAATGGTGAAGAGGAGTGAGAGATAGAGAGAGTTGTAGAACGCATTGAAAAGACAAGCCTTGTGCGAGGAGAACAGCAAAGATGGAGAGTGGGAGGGGGAATAGCCTAACAGTGAAGGTGATCCCTGAATACGTTCAGGGGCACCGCTCATGCCCTTCCGCGCGTGGCTCTTGGTAAGCGTGTGCCAGCCAGCGTTCGATAAATAAGGTGAATGGCGAGAATACTTAGGGATGATACGCTGCTGCGAGCCTACAAGGAGCTCGGGAAATGGAATAACGAAAGCTGCTCAACGACTGGGCGAAAAGCGAGATAACGCGACTAACACGTGAAATATGCCAGCAGAGAAAAAACAATTTAGGACTCCAGGCGGGGGCAGGCGATTCGCTAATTGTCTTCTTTTGATTCGTTCGTTTTTCTCTGTCTTTGAATACATCTTCCTGGACCTCTTCCGTTCGTATTCTGCAAAGGGACACGATAAATTGGGCCTGACCGAATTCAGCTATTGTATTTATTCGCATACAATGTGCGCTGCAGTAAGTAATAGCTTATATTGGTCAATGTTAGCAAAACGCTGGGGATAGGGTTGGCTAAATGACGGCTAATGTCGGCTAAATATGGATCTCTTCTTGCTAATAATGGCAACTGCTGGCTAACTATTGGTAAATGTCGACCAATATCACTAAGGGACGGTAAATTCTCTCTCAAGTTGTCTCTACACTGTGATAAAAGCAACGTCTTTCTCATTCAAACTGAAGGCAACGACTGAGTTGTCCATCGAACTTTTTTTCCAGTGCTCAAATCGTACTACATGTACAAATGAATAAATGCATTTGGGATAAGGACAAATTGAATTAGTCCTATATGTGGCCCCGAGAAGCCATAAGGATCGCATGAGATCATTGAAACTCTTGCTGCGCGTAAGTATCGCTAGCACACTGGCGTTTGCTCATGAACGACATTGAAGTACAGGCCCACTGCTAGCAATCTATTTGCTCAGTGGTCACTTTTGTAAGAGTATAGCAGCAGTTACAAGCCCGCCATCCCCAGCTCTGGTATGGACAGCCTCCAATGTTAAGAAAGTGACGACATGCCCAATCAATCAATCAATCAATCAATCAATCAATCAATCAATCAATCAATCAATCAATCAATCAATCAATCAATCAATCAATCAATCAATCAATCAATCAATCAATCAATCAATCAAACTTCCCGTAGCGGGCACAAGATACGGGCCCTCTAACATACCACCCACGCGACATGGGAAGGCTTTGTCCACGGACGTTATCTGTCGGTTCATCTTGGCAGATTGCGGTGCTCATGGCTGAACGGTCTTACATTTTAGACTTCCCACGCGACTGGAATGTGCTGACACGAAAGATCCCATCGTGGCTGCCTCAACGGTTCAGATAGAACCCTCGTTAATATTATCACGATCACCACTACGGGCAGTCTTGTCTCTTGTGATAATTATTTCATGCTTGGTAGTTTGTTCTTTGGGAAAGCTTGCCTGTTTCACCTCTTTATTTTTTTTTTCTGCTTCTGAAGATTTTCGCGGTACGACCTCGAAGTCATAACGTTGACACAAGTTCCCTTTCGAACCTGTGGCAACGTTCCTCGCGAAGACGCACCCTGGTCGACCATTCAAAATTTACAAATATACGGAGACGTTACCGCGTCGTCATACATAGCTGTAATTTTTTTTTTTTTTTGCAACAAGTCTGGTAGAATAGCTGGTTCGTGTCTGCCACGGTGGAAGAGTGGCTATGGGACTCGGCTGCTGACGCGACATTTCGATGGAAGCGAAATGCCAGAGCCCGTGTACTGTGCGATGTCATCGCACGTTATGAACCCTAGATGGTCGAAATTCAAGGAGCCGTCCACTACGGCGTCTCTCATAATGATGTCCTGGTTTTGGGACGTTAAATACCAACAATTATTTATAATAGCTGGTTCGTCCAGACGTGCCATGCATTATTGTCAGTTATACCACCTAGCTCCTCCCACAGCAACCGAAGTCCCTCCTACAGAGAATTAGCACAAATGCTCCATCCAATCGCGCTTACTTATTTTCATGACATCAAGAACTTCTCGTTTTTTTTTTTTTTTCAGATAGTCGACTTTCCCATGCAGACACAAGTTTGTGTCTCTGGTTTTAGTTCGGAAACATGAACGTCCCGATGAATTTTGTCAGGGATTCCCACATCGCTGCTCAGCCAAACGCAATATTTTTGGTGGTAACAAAGAACCTTTAACTACTAATACGCGTAGTACTTACATTAGCCGAGAAATCGTACTTACAGTCCGAGCGGAAATCAGCTAGCACGACTGACCTTCAGAGGTTGGCCGGCGCGCCGTTGTTCAGTGGCCGGGTCGTATGGCGTCTACGTCATGCATACGTTATGTTGACGTCATAGCATGTGATGACCTTGCGATACTCGAGAATTAGCTTTAAAAATATTTATACCCAAGAAACCTAAATCTTGCGGCGAACTCCAGATCCCAAAAGAAGCACGGAATTTAACAATCATTCCTTGAACTAAGCGAAAGATTTTTCATTGTTTCACTATCGAGAACACCAGAAACCTCCTCAACGGCTTCCATCATGCTTTTTATACAGAGATACTCTCGATTTCTCAGTGCAGGTGTGAAATTGCAAGTATGGTATGCGTGTATCTTCATAAAGGAGAAAATTTATGCTTTCCAGATGAGACATTTGGTGAATGTCAGTTCTGATCGCACTAAGAAAACGATGTATAAAGGACAAGACAAAACATTCAGTTTTAAAGTTCTGGCATCAAAGAGCCCGTGACGTAGAAATTCTGGTGTCGGCGTTGGCGTCGTTGATTGCGAGCAAAAAATCCGAGCGAAAATGTAGCTACGGACGCAAACAACAACAGCACAAAAATCATGGGTTTGAGCCCCAATCGAACCCTGGCCATCTAAGTAGCAGTCGGGTGGTTTACCACAAAGCCACGCCAGTGCTTGAAAATGCTTTCGAAAATAACCCCATACAGGCGTCATGTAGTGCGAGGAATCGTATTAGGACATGCAATATTTCGTTGTAGAAGCGTACAATCGCACCAGGCCCCAAAACATGTGAATTGCGCAACAATTAGTTTGTTTAAAGAGAAATTGCGCACCATCTGACAACTTCTCAATGGAAAGTTTCTTGCAAAACTGCAGTAGGGAGTTTCTGTTACATCTGAAACAGTTGTTATTCAAATGGATCAGATGGCTGTAGAATGAACACATTTATGCATCTCGGATTAAGGTGAAGTCCTCAGTATTACTCAACAAAGAGAAGCTTATTGTTCCGTTATGACAAGACACTGGTGTTGAAAAGTATGACTGTTTAGAAAAAAAAAAAGAAAGGCAAAAAACTTAGAGCAAGCGCTATGTACACAGCTACAGGAGAGTGGTCAGCTGTCTAACTACATTACAAGCCTTGACAAGTATGTGTCTCGTATGATATCGAATCTGTAGAAAACATAAGAAAACTGTATTTTACTGCCAGTAGCACACAACTCTGTCATGCTAGTGCACTACACTCTATTTTGAAAGATCAGTGTACAGCCGTCTCTACATATGCTATAGACCTTTTCAGCGGGGAGAAGGTATCACCTCCTTTTTGGACTGTTGCACGGGAGTACGAAAGCTGACGTCACAGCCTCGGCAGTGCATTTTTTTTTGGGGGGGGGGGGGGGGGGGGTCACGCGTGTTAACAGCCCAGATATGATTATGGCGGCGGCCGGGTGTATAGACGCGTGGACAAGGTGCACAGACGTGGAAAACAATTTCCGGCGGTGTGCTTACAAATACTTGTTCATCACAGACCACTGCGAGGAATTCGACGAAGGCTCGAAGCGAGCGCCGCCAGGCGAGCTCTGCACGAAGCTCACGTTACTGAGGGGCGGGGGGGGGGGGGGGGGCAGTGGAGCGAGGGGGGAGGCGAGGTGTGCTCAAGCCGAGAGATGGTAAAATTACTTTTATACAGTAATTAAACTACACATCACAAATCATTTATCTAAGATTTCCATAAAGGAAATTAAATTACATGCTAAGTCTCGCCAATTTTGTATTGCTGCCCTTACAAGATTTTAATATGGAATTAGTATTGCTTTATTATTATTATTATTATTATTATTATTATTATTATTATTATTATTATTATTATTATTAGGAAATTATGGTACAAATGACAGCTGACTTAAATACAATGACATTACAATACAATGAAAAGCAAGGAAATAACATTCCATAATTCATGCAGAACTCATACACAATTTATTACCAACGCATACACGTTGAAGCCTCAGAGATCTGTGTCAAAAGTGCTCGTGTTGCGTGAGGTGTCGAACCATGCTTCGAGTGTGGCACTCAGATTAACTTGTCTTTGTTATTTTTTTTTCTTTCCTTGCTTTTTCGCTCAATTTTCTATGTCATTAGCAATGCGTACATGCTATATTTTGGTCAAAAGTAATAGGAAAAGTAATGAGTAACTTTCTTGAAATTACTCGCTAAAAGTAATTCGTTACATTACTGAACTACTATCACACAAAATTATTTCATCACATGAGTCATTACAGCAAAAAAAAGGCAATTGAATTACTGTAGTTACATTACTGCCATGTTAGCGCTAGCCCTACGCTCAGGTACTACGTGCCCAACAAAACGTCAATTTCCTATGTTCGCTAAGGGCAAACCAATGTGTTCATTTACACAGTTGCGATGCGCACCTATCACCAATCAATTAATTTTAATTAACTATCGGAATGGTTATGTGACCCATTTCTCATGTCACATCTACAATATACAACTCCGAAAACCTCATTTTTCAGTCGTTTTGCTTTGTTTAACGTTTTTGAATTTTATCGACACCCCCTTCTTCCCTCGTTGCGCAGATATCACTAGTCAATTATTTTTTAATTATCACAGTGGGTAACTTGCCATTTTTCGTGCTAAAGTTATGCTCCTAAGACATATCTGTCATATACAACTCTTAACACCTCCTTTTTACGTTGGTTTATATTTGCTTGACCTTTTCAGAATTTGCGCTCAACCCCACTCATCGGTAATTGTTAGGTGCTCCGCAAGAAAGCTAATGTGACTTTAAATCCTCCTTGAATGTGAATAGGCGCTAACGCCAAAAAAAATAAGCTTGTAATCGGCGTTAAATGAATGACATGCTTGGTATTTCAGAGACTTGTACTTTTTTTTTTTTTTTTGCCTTGCTTTCGTATACAAAAACTCAAACCGTCCTTTATGCATTCGCCTATGATGACTGAAAGGAGAAAGCTATATCTTCCTTTTCTTAGTCAATCGTAATTATCCCCCCCCCCCCCCCCCCCCACCCCGAAGTTTTCTGCACCTAACGTGTTTTCACTGCCTCCCGGATCTGAGTCATTGTAACCTGTCTGCACCTACACGGTTTTGCACGACCTCCGTGATCGGAGCGCCCTTTACCGAGAGAGGATGTCGTGCGATGACGTCATTGTGACGTCACATATTCTGGCGATATGTGAGGTCACAGGGCGACGGCAGTGATGACGTCTCGTTACACTGAGGTCATGGGACTTTTCGGTATGCCGTCGGCCCACATACATGCACTTGAGTATCACGTTCAACTTGACCACGGTCTAAGATATGAGTATAATATCTTTTTCGGAACATTTTTCTCTTGCATCATACGTGTTATCACCACCGCCGCGCGATGTCTCGAAATTTCTTAGCTCGATTAGCCATAAAACCTTAGAGCAAACAACCTATTACAGTAAATACGATTGCAACTTTCTCTAGGAAGCAGACCTGCTTTTAAGTAACGTTCGGGATTGCTCAAACTTCTTGCCAAGTATTAGTCCAAATACACGCCACTACAAGCTGCATCCAAGAAAATCAAGGTGATCTTTTTTTAGCACTCGGCAAATGGAGTTTGTCCTTTAGTTTACTTTTCATGATAGTCTACAAAAAGTTATTACGAGAATATGCATATACATTCTTTGCCTGGCCCAAAAAAAACATTTGTCATTCGCTTTACAGGAAATGGCTCTACGGTTGAAGGTTGAAGACAGAAACGCACAGCTTGCGACGCGAGTGAATTCCTCATTATTCAAGCGACACTTGTTATGAGTCAACCTTTTGGTGGCGGCGGCGTTGTACTAAAAAAAAAAATGGAAAGAAAAAGAATGGCGCCCGCGAGTCTACATAAATGCGCGAAAGGTGCGCCGGTCACATATGCTTATTTATACGCGTCGTCTTCCAGCAATTGATGCTGTCTCGATCGTACGCTTGTTGGCAATCAGTAGTTTCGGATATGGCAATCTGATATTTTATCGGGGTGACTGGTCATCTCACGTCGCCACATTTCGTTGTTGCCTGGATATGAAACATTAACCGTCGTTGTTGCCCGTACAAACTGAAGTGTTGCGCTGCTGAGCACGTGGTCTGATTCTCGGCATGGAGGGGTGAAACAGAGGGGAGGGAGTATTCTGCGCAAGAAAGAAAGAAAGAAAGAAAGAAAGAAAGAAAGAAAGAAAGAAAGAAAGAAAGAAAGAAAGAAAGAAAGAAAGAAAGAAAGAAAAGTAGCACGTTAGGCACGCACGTGCCAAGCTTAGCTTGCAACCACGTTTTCCCGGCAGGGGAAGGGTTCCGGACTTTTTAGGAGCGAAGCTCCTTAGGCTGGCACCCCGCCGTCACCGTTGAAGCTCCCTGGCATGGAACCAGCTGTGGCGTCTCCCCCTAACGCTTGAGGATAAATGAGCTTTATGAGCGCTGGAACGCGGATGGCGTCTGCACGATGCGCAAAGCGCGAGAATACGAACGCATGCGAAACTGAGGCAGATTAGTCTCCCTCTCCCTCTTTCTTCGACTCTGCTCTCTCCCCTCAAACCGGCGAACGCGCGAAACCATCGCATCACCCTGTCATCTACCTAGTGGTTGGTCCTTTGCCTGGACAATGGAACGCCGGGCGCGCCGAACGCCGCGTGCGTCCCATTTCTAAGGAGCTTCGCTCATCGGTTGTATTCGTACACTGAACAACTTTTCTTTTTTTTTAATCGCACAGTCGTGTACAAGTAAAGAAGTGCAAATTTAAGGGCTCGTTTTTCTTTCTTAAACACAATATTAATGAGAACTATTAGTTCTCAGTAGTCGTGTACAAGGATATTTTTAAGACCAAGTTCAAAGCAAACCGATATCTGTCGCAGAGCAGCGCCAGGTGGCGTTAGTTCCTTCTCGTGCGCATGCGCTGTGCGTTGGAATTTCTTTTACCAGTTTACCTCGGTACCAGTTCGTACCGCTTTCATTCGATCTACTGATGCAGGTTCATACATTTGTACACTTATTCGAACTCCTAATTCGATCTGGACTACCTCCATCATTGAAAACCGTCCTCTGCCGCTTGTGGCTTTGTGCGTCACTTACGAACGCCTCTACTTGCCGCCAGGGGAATTGTAGACAGCGGTGCATGCGGCCACTGCGGAAGTCAGGAAACCACTGAACACATCCTCCGGTCATTGTACTTGCTACAGCTCCCAGAGACAGCCGCTCACAGCAGTGTTACCACGCATCGACTATCGACATTACAATGCCGCCACGTTCGAGCATTTGTCCAATTAGAAAGTTAAGATGGCGCCGCTGACGTATGCATAAGCAACCCGCCTTTTTGAACGCAATGAGTCTATGACACTCCCGTGTCTCTCTGTGTGTTTCTGCCTATCTCTCTCTTTCTCTGAGTGTCTCATTCATTTGTTTGTTGCTTTTCTGGCTCCTCTTGCCATTTCACCAGTGTATGGTAGCAAACTGGCTGTTTGTCTTCCAATTAGCGTCCCTGCCTCTCTCTATAACATATATTCGTCTCTCTCTTTTTATGCGCTTATGGGCTGTTTATAATCGCATGTTTAACAGGCAGCAGTAGGACGAGCGCATGTATTCTTGTGGCATGTTTCACTGAGAAAATGGTCATTTTTAGGAAAAGTGGCCCCATTTTCTGCAGCCTACAAGGGAGCGCGCATCAGTAGCGCCTGGAGGCGAGTAGGTACAATAAAAGGATATGTAGAGGAGAGGATATATCGGAAGTTTTGAACCGTTTCCGCGCCGGCACTAGACTCTAAGAAAAAAATATATATATATATGACACTCCTCTTTTGTGAGTCGTGATATGGGACTTACCTGTATATAAATTCGGGGCTTCATGTACCAAAACCACGATAATGATTGCGAGCCACGCCGTATGTGGGGGGACTCTGAAATAATTTCCTGCACATGAGGTTGAAGTGCCCGTTATTAAACATGCATTAAAACCTCGTATACGAAGGCGTTTTTGGATTTCGCCCGTGCACACCCAAACGCGGTTGCCGTTGCCGGGGGATCGAACCAGTGACCTTCAGATCAGCAGTGCACTCCCCTAGCCATGAAAACATATACCGGCGGCAGATTAACAAAAAAATTGGCAGACAGTTCTCGGAATAGAGCCTCTAAATACCTAGTAGACGAACTCCGCCCGTCGAGGTGGCTTAGAGGCCTTGGTACGATACAAGTCATTTAACAAGTACAGGGTTCGATTCCAGCTCCTGGTGACCGCCTGCGGTACGCAAAAGTTGTCACGTGATGAGCATTGCATTCATGTTGAAAAACCACGGCTGCCGATAAGCAAAAATCTGCGCCAATGTACATAAGCGCTCTTAAATAACCAGAAAGCAAATCTGTAATGTCGGCAACTCGTGGATGTTCAAGGCTTATATAGAAACAATTGAACAATTTGTACATAGTGAACAGCACATGTAATGCACTGCCTTGTTAGAGGATTCATTACGCTGTCGTCAATTTTCTGTCGGAGGACGAAGTAAAACATTTCAATATAAGAGTTGCAACAGATCTGTATGTCGTAAATAGAGTGATGGAGGAACAGCTTTGTGTCATTACGACAGGCGATAGGAGTCAATGCATCGTTAGTTATTCTTTACCAATACGGTCGGTAAACGAGTAGCTTAGAGACCATATATTATGAAGGCAGTCGAGGCAGCTACGTATGTATAAGCCTACATCCTGCTTCGTTAAAAACGTGCAGTGTCGTGATAGTAGCGCGGCATGCGGAGATGATTGCTGGCGCGCTGCAAAATGCAGCGCTGTGTTTCAGTAATATTGTGATGTGCGTGCTTCAGTTGGATCTGGTTGGGACAGTGTGATGGATTTGCTCCGAGTAATTAATGAAAACAATCTCTCGGACGTGATTGAATGGCTGAGTTCTAGATAAGTGTTTCTTTAGTGTTTGGGCGGAACTGCGGAACTTATAAATGCCCCCCCCTCTCTCCTGCTAAAAAAAAAAAAAGACAGAAACAATCCTGAGGATATTGCGAGTCTGCTGTTGATTACAATGCATTCCTGCACACTAGGAGGTTGAGCTATATGCTTCACTTAGCGAATACGGCACAGGTGCGATTTCGCACATGATTTGTAAGGAACGCGTAATACATTTTCACTTATAAAAACAAAATTTAAATACTCCCCAAAAAAGTCCCAAACAGCTGACACCAAACTGTTTCAATTAGAAGTTAGGCCGTTTGAGCTTGTCTAGAAGCGTATTACTGTTTCGCTGGTAGCGATGTCTCGTTACTTTTAGAAAGCGTGTTAGAAATAGCTTTGTTGCGGGTGTGCTCGTGTCGAAAGGAAATTAAAAAAAAGAAGCGTGGATAACGCGTTTTCGATCATGTCATGGCCGAAGCTTTGCATCAGGAGCCAAGCATGCAATATGAATTATATGACGGGTCACTGCAATTACAGATGTTACATGTCATATGTTATAATACGTTATAACTTTTGTTATATGTTGCTCACGTGTTTCTCTATGCATATATGTGGATGACTTATATGCGGGTTTGAAGGCTCTTTCGTGCAATTTATCTTCTTTACGGAACTTTGTGAGTCCCTTCACTTCCTTCATTCACACCGCGGAGCTCGGCAAATGGATTGGACTGTCTACTGTGCTCTTCTATTCCTTCAATCTTTTCTTTTTGTGTTTAGAGTTTTGTTTGCCATTAAAAGAGGCGTTTTCGGCGCCACTGAAGCCTCCAAAATCTCCGATAAACTATATTAGTAAAGAACCCTTTCAATGGAAATGTTAACTGACGTCTTAATATTTGACATCCACAGTTTGTTCGTGCTGGTACCGACGTGTTTAAAGCGGCGTGGGTAAAGTGATGGTTGTAATGATGATGATGATGGTGACAATGATAATGTTGCCAAAGGCGGAGTCACCCTGGTGGACACGGCCGGCAGTTGCTCCGCATTACGTCACCACTGCGTATCACTCAGGACACCTCTCAGAAAAGTTAGATAAATGCCAGAAACGCGAATCATCCGCACATCTTCCGTAAACAAAATATTTCCACTGAATTCGTTGGGAAAACCTCTTTTCTCCATGTTGTCCATGAGCCGTTCCCTTTAAGTGCAAAAGCACTTGCGGGACCAGATGTCGAGTTCTATATTGCGCCAACTTCATTGCCCCCACTGCACGCGACGGGGAAAGAGCATCCCCTATTTCGAACATTCAAGCAGAACTGCAGGCCGATCTTGTTTCTAACCTGTAGAGTAAGGTTCATATATTTCTTCAATTGAACAAGACATAAGTTCAGCTATAGATGGGAGGCTTGAAGTGGAAGAGGAATTGTTAAACAGCGATGAGAATTGTTGAGCCAATATCTCGACAAGAGTATAGGCTACTTGTCGATAAAGCAACAACTTGTCTTCATCAGCCAAGTTGCTGCACTCACGAAGACGACCCAACCACTCTCGTCGAAACGCCGACTCCAGCGACATACTCCGATCAACGATTTCTCAGCGCTTCGAATACGTTTACCGACGGACGCAAAATAGCATTGTACAGCGAGCGCTTCGCCGAACGCCAAACGTCCCGTCACGACGTCAACGTAGTGTCAGCGACTACACCGTTTATATCGAGGGGAGGTGGGGGGGGGGGGGGGGGGGGCTTTCTTTCGCATCGTGACCTCGACAGTCAGGCGCCGGCGGCGACTGGCGGTCGTTAAGGCGCGCGCTTGGGAGAGCGCATGCGCACGCGACGAGACGCCACGACGGGACAGTGACTCACGCTAGGAGTGGGGCGGACACAGATATAAATACAAAACGGAGAGGGTGTGGAAGGGGACGTAGATATCGATTATTTTGTTTCTTTTCGCGCTTCGTTATTATTATATAGCGCGACCGCTGTCCTGCGCACTTGCGCGTGCGACAGTAACGGTTGCGCGGCGGCGGCGGCAGCCCGGAAAAAAGCGATCACGTGATCGGACGACGAGGACGTGCAGACGTGTTTGTCGTCTGCGCCGAACGAGGTACCCCGCTGGAGAGGGCGCTCCGCTGCCACAACAATCGTCGTCATCGTCCGGCTACCAGCGTAGGGTAAATTGATAACGTACTCAGACAGGTGTAAGTGGACAAAGTGGACAATGTAGAAAGACAAGCGGAAAATAGACAAGCGGTAATAGACAGGGGTAATAAACAGACAAGTGTAAATAGACAAGGGTCACATGTAGTGGTCAAAAGGCAAGGGTAAATACAGAAGGGTCAATTGACAAAACACTAGAATACATAATAAATACACTACAATACATAATAAATACACTATAACAACGGGTCAACACTATATACAATATTTACAGCCCAGCAGCGGAGGCCTGCTGGGAAACTCTTGTAGAGCGTTTTTTGCACAGCATCCATCCAAATGCGCGCAATTGACAAAAGCGAATAGACAAGGGTCTAATAGACAAGGGTTCATAGACAAGTGGAAATAGAAGAATGGAAATAGACAAGGGTGAATAGACCAGTGAAAATAGCAAGGGTGAATACACAACTGGAAATAGAGAAGGGTACATAGACAACCGGAAACAGACCAAGTGGAAAATATACTGAAGAAAATAGACAAGTGGAATTAGACAAGTGCGAATGGACAAGGGTAAATAGAGAACTGGAAACTGACGAGGGTAATTGTACTACTTGAACGTATTACTTGAAATATATTACCCAGCGAGGTGCTATAAAAAAATGAAAGCGAAAAAAAGATTGCAAATCTAATGAAAAGGACTGAACATATAGATTAAACATGGACGAATCACGGGGATGAAGGAAAAAGGCTACGGAGGTTTACACTGGTGGCGAAAAACAAGTCAGATGGAAAATTTCATATGAATAACATGATGGGCAACGTTTTGCTGTTCGGTCTGGCTGCATGAGAGCAAAACATATCGGAGCAAACATTTAAAATATCATGGGGCACGCCTCTGCTGCATGACAAAAAATCGGAAACTACTCACGAAGGAATGTGCGAACAGCTTGCGCCGAGTCCGTGTAAAGGATTGTTGTTGAGATTGCGTTGTATTTTCATTGACTTACTGTTGAACGTCCGTCGAAATTCAATTGATTGTCATGCGTTACTAATTCGAAGGTTATGCTTTTCTTCTACCCACCGTAATGGCTTGGCGATCAGGAGTGTTGCGCTGCTACGGACGAGGACGAAGGTTCGAATCCCGGCTACGGTGATCTTTTCTTAACCGCTTATAATTTTTAGGTTATGTACCCCTAGCATAATGATTTTTGTTCCTTTGAAAGGTTAGGCAAAGTGGTTCATTTAGTGTAAAATTGAAATTCAGGAAAAATAATTATTTCTAATTGACGCCGTAGCCTCTAGTAGCTCTTGAAAAAATTTAAAACTGTCATCCGCCTGACACTTGTCAGATCCCCCTGAGTGGGTTGGTGCCCATCATCGCAGAATCATCATCATCATCATCGTCGTTTAGATGTAAGCGAAATGCTGAACACACCCACGTACTTATGCTCGATTGCCCAGCAAAGAATCTCACGAGGGGCGAACTTTAATAGGGAGTCACTGAATTTTGCACACGGGACCTCCGCATTTACTTTTTATAGATAATTTTCGCGATTTCACATGCCCCTAATTAGCTTCCGACGTCACAGTGCATGACGTAAGGGACACGGTCCTCAATTTATTACGCGCTGACGCCGGTCTCTTCAACGGTCCACATTTCGCTTCGCTAGCGTGAACGGTTTTCATCTCGCTCGTGGGGCGCTGGGGCGGCGATCGAAATGCACGGAAACAGAAATGCATGGCGTGAGTTTGTTTTCCCGCGTATCGATGGTGAGCGCCACGCTCTGTTGTCAATAATGCATGAAGTCAATGAACTGGGTCGCGGTTGAAGGACATAATTTTTTATCCTTTTAAGCTCATAATGCTCTTAATAACGCTTACTGAGATTTCGTTCTTTCATTTGTTTATACGTTATCATTGGTTATATACAGTCTATTTTAGGAAAAGATCGAGTAAAAAGGGCGCCTGTTTGTCCCGCAACAATAATCGTCCTCAATCTTGAGTTTCTTTCGTCAGTTGCATACGGTGTCTCTCATAATCATATCGTGGTTTTGGGACGTTAAACCCTGGATATTATTATTATCGCCACGCGCCCGGCACTTTTAGGTCACGAACGCCATGCGCGCTATAAGCGTGACTTACCGGTCTTGATAGGAGAGAGGCCAGCTCCAAGCTTTCAAGAAAGGAAGCGCAAGCAAGCCAGATGACGATTATTGTTGTGGGACAAAAAGACACCCTTTTTACTCGATCTTCTTTAAGAGTGTAGAGTTTAGCGAGCGACGCTATGGTAGTCGCGAATGTAGTCCGGCCAGACACGTATCAATGTGCGTTTCTAAGCAGGGGTTGTTTTCTTGACCTACGTACGCTTGATTACTCCATGTCAACTAACTAACTAACTAACTAACTAACTAACTAACTAACTAACTAACTAACTAACTAACTAACTAACTAACTAACTAACTAACTAACTAACTAACTAACTAACTAACTAACTAACTAACTAACTAACCAACTAACTAACTAACTAACTAACTAAGCTCACTCCCTCACTCAATCAATCAATCAATCAATCAATCAATCAATCAATCAATCAGTCAATCAACTTGTTCACGTGAGGTTGCATAAAGTCACGCTTCATCCTGCATATGTACTTTCGTGTTTCCATCAAGGGACGCACTACGTTTTGATCGCGAACGCGGCCGGTGCACTGTGACCGCTCGTCGGGAAGGACGTGACACTCCGTACACGGTCGGTGATAAGCACGTGTTCATGTCTGTGTTGGCTGTTTCCCGACATAATGGTATTTGAAACGTGAGAGTATTGCATCGAAATGAACGACGTGTAACTACAGCTAAACTGTATTCTTTCGTACATGGCACACTTACTTTTTAATTTTTTTTTGGTCGCGAAAGCCACTAATGAGAAAAGTGCATTTGTATCCCTCGTAGGCGTTGTATATTACTTATATAATGGAAGTAGTAACTAGTCTGCCTGAATCGACGGTAGACTTAAATAAAAAAATAAAGAAAACGCAGACAACGAAATCGCGGTTTCATCTGCTTGAGTTGGTAAAAGCAACAAATGGCAGGTTGCAAAACCCCGCACATTATACTATCTTCTCTTGAGATAATGTTCCCGCTAAATTTTTAGCTATCTTTCTAAAATCTGCATTAACTACACTACGATCACCTCACTATGTCATCCGAGTGTCGTAGGTCCCCACCATTGACGTCTGTGGGAGATCACTCGTAATGAACTGTACAAACGTACATACTACATGCTTGATCAAGGCGTTTTGTACGACAAACTGAACTTTCTTCGAAGTGGAAAACGAAAGTATATGATCGATAGTTAGGAAATGAGTGGATCCAAATACGCAATGCGTAAACCATGAACGCATGAACGAATATTCACTTCGCTTGTTCCCTCAAGCAACTTCTGGAAACGCACGCACTGTGATCAAGATGTTCGCAATTCTCCCACCTGAGACTTCACCGAAGAGTTCGTTTGTGACGTCCATATTGACGGGCGCAGCATTCAACACCATCTCACGGAAAGCTTATCTTTGCTGAAAGTAATGAGAAGTCAATAGAAACGTAACTATATTGAACTTATGAAGTATGCTTAGCCGCTCAGAATGAAAGTCACGAAGAATTCTTGGCAAAACGCCAGAACGGCAAACAGTTCAACTACTTGGTTCCCTATACGCCATGGAAGATGTTAGGTGGGCATACATGGACACGAGTGAAGTGAAACGGACGACAGAAACACCGATCCTTCTCAAACTTTTTTCTACGAAATGACTGAGAACCGAAGGTCAGACATGCACGCTTACGTGTATCGCCTGACGATGATAATAATTGTTAGGGTTTAACGTCCCAAAACCACCATATGATTATGAGAGACGCCGTAGTGGAGTGCTCCGGAAATTTTGACCACCTGGGGTTCTTTAACGTGCACCTAAATCTAAGTACGCGGGCCTCAAGCATTTTTGCCTCCATCGAAATGAAAATGCGGCCGCCGCGGCCGGGATTGGATCCCGCGACCTGCGGGTCAGCAGTCGTGTATCGCCTAATGATTCTGTATAAACCGGAAACTGTCTTGGCGTTTCTTTTTCTTTTTTTCCAGTTTAAGTGAATACTAAATCCGGTGGGTCGTCATCTGTCTTTTTCTTCTTTAATTTTCAGTTCTGCGGCAATGACAACGTAAAATGAGGTCGTGGAAACTGGAGCGCGAAACCTCTGCGCGCAAAGAAAGAAAAGAAAAAAGATGCAAAAAGCAGTGCAGCTCTGACCAACATCGCAAAGGAAAAAAAAAAAAGCGTACTATACAGATCGATACCGCTGCGCTGACGGAAAACGATGAACGGGGGACGGCTACCGCGGCTGGGCACCAACTTCCGGTTTCCTTCCTCCCCTTCCTTTCCCAACGCGACGGAAGCGGAAGTAAGCGAGGAAAAAGAGGAAACGTGAATAATTGAAAGGAAATGAAGAGAGTCGCACCGTATGTGCAGAAAAAGAAGGCGTTTGTTGATTCCACGGTCTAAGCCCCCCCGGCGATAGGGTTCTTAACCCCGAAAAAGAAAGAGAGAGAGAAAGACGGATGTACTATAGGGAAAAAAAAAAAGACGTTATAAAGAAAACGGGAGAGATAGAAAGAAGCTGATAAAGTTTGGTTAGGTTGCCGACGTTCTGCTCATTTCTTATACACTACGAGGCATTTCCACAAACTCGGAAGCGCATCCGAAAGCAAGTTCCCAAGGGGAGACGGAGGCGCTTCGAGAGCACAATGGCGACGTAGGAAGGTCACTGCACGCTCACGTGATCGTACTTCTTTCATTCTTCGTTTTTTTTCTCCCTCACAAACGCGAGCGTAGAAAAAGGGGGGAGTGCCCGGACGTCCGTTCCATTCATAAAGAGGCCGCTCCTTCACTCGCCGTAAACTTTGAGGTCAACGCGACCGTTCCAGCTTGCAGACCGCGCCCCATATTCTTCGTGCCCTTGGGAACGAGATGTAACCGGGATCCCAAGATCTGAGTCTTCGAGGGCTGTTTGCCCGGGCAATAACAACAAAAGAGATGTTTAGAGCGAGAGAAGATTGACCAATAGTTCGTAGGGAATTCATCGTAGAATAAGGAAAGTTGAGATAAGCAGATGCAGGAGGAGAGAAAAAGACCACGAGAACCTTGTTTGTGTTGTGTGGTTCTCTTGTCTTGCTTCCTTATTGCTTCTCGTTATCTTCTTCTACGATACTAATAATAATAATAATATTTAGGGTTTAAGGTCCCAAAACCACGATATGGTTATGAGAGACGCCGTAGTGGAGGGCTCCAGAAATTTCGACCATCTGGTGTTCTTTAACGTGCACTGACATCGCACTGTACACGGGCCTCTACCATTTCGCCTCCATCGATATTCGACCGCCGCGGCCGGAATCGAACCCGCGACCTTCGGGTTCCACCGCGGCGAACTTCACGCGGCGAACTTCTACGATCCATACAGATACTAACAATAATATCTGGGGTTTCACGTCCCAAAATCGCGATATGATTATGAGGGACGCCGTAGTGGAGAGCTCCGGAAATTTCGACCATCTGGTGTTCTTCAGCGTACACTGACATCGTACAGTACACGGGCCTCCTGCAGCATTTCGCCTCGATCCAAATGCGACCGGCACGACCGGTATCGAACCCGCGACCTTCGGTTCAGCATCCGAGGACCACATATCACTGCTCCAACCGCGGCACATCATGCTTTGCTACTATCGATTTTCATGTTGCTGTCAGTGCAATGCACGTTGAGGTGCAATCGAACAAAATCAGGCTATTTCGTGAGGGTTGGCCCGCGTTACTCAATGCTTGCATTTTCTTAACTCCTTGTCTACCAGGAGCACACCTTGTTCCGAATATTAATCGTCTTCAATTGTATTTGAAGTTAATTACGGAGTGATTGCGTAAAATATTTATACCGAAAACATTCATGCCAGATGCGTGCGAACGTGCGCAGGTAGGTGGTAAATGTAGTTTGCTCGTAATCTCGCCTGCCGTCTTTGTTGAATATTGACACTGTTCCGTTGTTTAGGCGGGGACCTACTCCCAAAACCACTGGACCCAATAAAGTTATTTCTCTCTCCCTCTTTCGCGTTCAAGGTCAGTTGAGTTGCATCGCACAAGCGGTGAAAAAAACTCGCCAAAAAAAGGGTAACACAGACTTTTCTTTCCCCCCTTAGAATGCAGCAATCATAAGCCCTCGGATACTTTCTCGGCTTGTATGGAAATGTCACTTTCAGCATTCTAACTTTGACACTTAAAGTAAAGTAATGAAAATAAAGACCAAGTTCGTGTCCTCGGGACTCAGGGGGGGCACATCTCCGTCGAGTAAATAAAAAAAAATCACCCTCGTCGAGTAAATAAATGCTCGTGGAAGCCTGTACATTTCGAAGAGTACGAGGTGCCGATACCTTTCATGAACACTTATCAGAGACTCATATTTCCACGGTGAAGATCTCCGCAGGGACGGTAAGAACTGGGCGAAATGGCAGTGTTTTTTGCAGCGGAGATTTTTCACGGCGTACATCTCGAATTATAAGCTAAGTACATGACATTTACGAACTGGATATGACTAATGGGTGCGTTTCTATCCGACTGCGCAATTTGTATGTGTGGTTTTGATACTGCGAATTACTATGCCCCTTCGGCATAGTAATTCGGCATAGTAGCTTTATAAATAAAATAAAATAAAAGGGGGGCACCTGCTTCAAAGTGAAAAGCTCAAAATTATTTAGTCAAACGTTAAGAGTTAGCTCACATTAAATTGACACTTAATACACGAGTAGCTTCATTATACGCATTTGTACCTTTAACAATTATGTATTTACTGATCAGCTATATCTTTTTTTGTATTTTAACTGCATGGACTGGCTTAAGTATTCACATTAAGCCGCGTTGCGCAGTCAATTGCTATATGATTTCTTGAACCATTTGTAGAAAAACCTTTCAAATCCACCTTAAATATTGTGGTCGTATGTTATTATACTTAGTAGTACACTTCTTAAGACGTAGTTATTGCAAATAATCTAAGTTTTATTAATCTTTGCATTAGCATGTTGTCCCTCACGTGAAGTGACACTGTTCATCCCTTGTAGAGCATGTCCTTACATTAGCATGATAACCGGTATGCACATGAACGGGGAGCATGTTCTCGTCTCTCTCACAAGTGACTGCAAAATTACCCGAACCCTTCGTTTCTCAAAATCCCTGCGCCTATTTTAAAGCTCGTTATTGGTGCTTGCCCTTGCTCGGTGTGTGTGTAACTATGGCGGTGTTGTGTGCATGCGCATGTCCCATTCCCGAGCAAGAAGCAGGGCCTTCATCCCAGCCCAGGAGTGGGTATTGTGGAGAATAATAACGCCACTTGATACAGGTCACGAACAGCCTCTCTCACAGTTGCCAGCAAAACTACCCGGCTGCTTCATTTTCCTAAATGCATGCACCTACCTGAATGCTCATTATTCGTGTTTGTCTCTTGCTTTGCGTGCGTAACTATCGCGGTGTTGCGTGCATGTGCATGTCCCATTCACAAGAAAGAAGCGAAGTTTCAACCCAGCTGAAGGGTGAATATCATGGTTAACGACAACACCACCTGCTACGGGCCAGCGAAAGATGGTCGCGACACTCTTGGACGGTCAAGGAGGCGGCCAAGCCAAGTCAAGTCAATAGGGGTCCCACTGCCTAATAATAAAAAAAAGCAAATAAAGGAATGAAAAGCTTCGAGCGGAGCTTTGTCATCACGCAAAGAGGGGCCCCTCGCGTTAAACTCTCCGTATTCACTGCGTGGCTTGATGTGCCCACGTTCACGTACCATAAGGCACGCGGTGAATGCCAAGAGAAACGCTTCACATTCGACCAGATCTTCGACGCGAGAGCCACCAAGAGTCAACGCACCCACTTCACTCGGGCCATCATCCAGCAACTGCGTGGTAAGTTCTCGAGCCACGTGAGTATCGTTCGGTGTGGGTTTGTAACGGAAGTAGCTAGGGAAGGCTTAGTATGGCTTAGTTTTATGGAGTCTTCAAGTCATGTACAACCCCTCGGACTTGGTGAGAAAGCCTATCCTGGGTACTACTATGACGAGCTCAGGTAAACTGCAGTCGTAAGCGGCGAGGAGACTTTAAAAGCGAAGCGCATAGTTACCATTCATCTCAAGCACGTTCTCTTCACACCGAAGCCTGTCCTCATTCTCTACGGTGGGCGAGGTGTCTGCTGTTCGACGTAGAACAACATGTAGCGTGCTATTGGCCAACAGTCGACATAGATCAGATTCTTGACAGATTGGAGACATTTTCGAGTGAATCGTTTCGTCAGGAAATAAACTTCATCACTGAGGTCATTCGATAATTACTTGGAAAAATGGTTCATGATCCCTCAAGGTCCCAAAGCGACGCATACTATGGAAGATGCCGTAGTGGAGGGCTCCAAATAATTTTGACCACCTGGGGTTCTTTAACGTGCACTGACATCGCACAGTACATTGGACAAAGTTCGTTATGGGGTATACAGTACGCCAAGACGAACTTGTAGAGGAACGGTTGGCTCTTCTTTTGCAGCTTTTCTTGTGGTATGTGATCGGGTTCATTTTGCAGAATTCGCTGCAGGAACGAGAGACTTCATCTTTACCGAACCAGGATTTGAAGGTGGTGTTGCAATCCGTATGACGTCATGGTGCCATCGTCGTGACGTTGCGCTATCGCGACTGTCCTCCCCAGCCACGTGACCAGGCCATCTGCATCCTGTGTTTGTTTGCAGCGCCCAATGTAACGTCTAATGCCCAATGCATCATGTACAGTGCTGGTCAAAAGTTCCCAGGCCACTATCTCATGTATTCCTATGGCAGCGTGCCCCCCCCCCCCCCCCCCCCCACCCCCCGTACTCTACGCTGTTTATAATGCCTCAATACACAGACATAAAAAAAGTTGGAGAAAACGTCCTTATGTACGGAGATGCAATGGAGGGAGTCATCAATTGTTGATGGCTTGACGTCATGGTGGCATCGTCTTGACGTTGTGTCATCCTGATTGTTCCTGCTGACAACGGGACTGTGCCATCTTCATCGGGAGTTTGGGTGTCACGCTAAAGCACAAGAAACGTTCGGATGTATGGAGATACGATGAAGAAAGTTATCGGCTGTTGATCGTTAACTAAACTGACGAATATTTCAAGAATTACTTTACGAATCAAGTTTTACATTAATAACATTCATTGTTTTCTTTCGTTTTTTTATTTTGTTTTTCATGTTCAGAAATAAAGGCGAACAACTTGCTTTGCTTTCCTGCGTGTGTGACATGCGTTTGGTTATTGCAGGATTAAGATAACATTTCGACAGTCTTTCTGCCACCGTTTGTTCGATTTAAGAACGTCTTAAATTCTTACGCTACAAAATAAAAGAAGAGTCAAACGTTTCCTTCCTTGTCTGTGTCTCTTTTATTTTATCTCTTCCGGCAAGAGGGGCCGGACACCAACGAGTTCAGAGGAGACCCTTAAAGTGCAGGCCTTGTAAATCACACTGCGTTTAAATATCGTAAGAAATTACGTATTCCCGCACAGGAATGTTAGACACCTCGGCATCTTTCACATTTTCAACGCCAGGTGCTTTACAGCAAATACGTCGATGTTACAGGAGTTCTTCGGACAGTTTTTGGTGCCCGTTAAATAAATATTAAAAAAAAAACAGAGGAAGAGAAAAAAAATAAGAAAGAAGGAAGCTGCTTCCCAAGCTGGATTATGGAAAAACTCTATATTGATGCAAATTACGACATACGAACTGTAATAGTTATAATCAAGACGAAACTAGAACTACGTACAGCACTGTTATTAAGAAAATCATGCCATATCCACGAAATGAATGATGATGAGTGGGCGAAGCTCCGGAGGTAATCTGGTAAACCGTCAATCCCCGTAAATTTTGCCCACTCGATCATCATTCAAAGACCTGACACACAAACGCGGGGGTGTGGTGCGATTATACATACAGTATATACACAATGTTTCATTATTTACATATTGATAAAGTATATACACAATGTTTTATTATTTACATATGGGGTAGATGATGATTTTGTTCAAGAGCTCTACGGACCACAAGGAGGGGGTTCCCCTGATTTTGTTTTCCTCATCAGCGTCATCGTCATCGTTATCACGTGTAGTGGGTACATTCCACTATACTGGAACGCGCTTATTCTTCATGGTCATCAGGCGTCATCGTCATCTTTATCACGTGGAGTGGGTACATCCCACTAGTGGCTGCCTACTACTACATACTACAAAGGAGGGACAGACCCACACCCTAAGGAGCTTCGCCCCTAAAAAAAGCTGTATCTTGTGCTAAAACAATCGTATTTTGTCGAGTACTACTACCGCTGTGTCGCTGTTGGCTGAAAATAATAGCGAATGCTTGCTATTCTGTAATGCTTCTATCTCCTGTTACAGCAATTTAGTAAAACAGTGCATGCGTTCAGCTATCCCTCTGACTTTCTGCGTTAAACGGTGCGCAAACTATGGCAGTTCCACTTGGCGAAATTTGTCGCCAACAATATCTTAAATGCTATGTTTTTTTTTTCTCTCTTTCAGCCGGATTATCTATAGAGGCTCGGTGGTTTATACCCGGAAATGTGGCCTAGTCACCAAGGCAGTGATACATAACAGAGCGTTTCGCTAACTCTCCACACTTCCGATCTACTGCCCTTTCTCGCAAACTATCAGCACTCCTCAGCGCTGGGTGACGTTGGCTGGCGTCGTATACATCATGTTGGCTAAAGGTGGCTAAAGAGAACTTAAAATGGCCCTTACGCGAGCTGGTTAGCACTTATTCATAGTAAAAAGAAAAAAAGAACAGCGCGAAATGAAACAGGAGAAGATAGACGACAGAAAACAGCACGTGTTCTGCACTTTCTTTCATCCACTGTTACATTTCTCACTGCTTTCAACTATAGCTAAACTTTCGCTGATTTCAGCTAATTCTGGCTATCCACTGTAACACGAACATTGTTTTCACTCAATCTCATAAACCTCTATAAGCGTTTGCAGATTCTTGTAAATGCTGCCTACGGAACGCCCATGCCTAAGTGCCCAGCAATGTTGGATGCAAATACTTCCGAAAGCTAGGTCCCACAAAAAAAAAAAAAAAAAAGAAAAAAAAAAAGAAAAGAAAAACGAGGTTTCGTATTCGTAATATTGTTCAATTCCAGGCGCGCCTCCTGGTTCTTTAAGATCATCAGTTCTCCGTTCTTTAATCACTGTTCTTTAAATCACCGTTCTTTAAAATCATCAGTTCATCAAATGATCAGCATCGACCTCCCAAGGCCAGACACTCTAAAGTAAGTAGGTCTACAGCCCAGCATGATCTGTGTAAATTCGTATTTCCACCCCGACCACTTTACAATATGTCGCGAGTGCAAACCTCCCACCACGTGGTTTCCAAGCGACGCGCACGTCCGTAGCCAAGGACGTAACCGAGAAGCTGGCTTCACTGCGGTGAGGGTCTTTCTGCGGGTGAGCATGCTTTAGAAGCCGCGTTCCTTCCGTTTTCTCTACGTCTTTCTTTGTCCCTTTCTCTTTCCTCTAGAGCAGGGCGGCCATTAAGAAGTTTCAATCACAATTACCCTTTCTGAAGTACCCCTTACTCTCCCCTCTTTGTCTCTCTCTTACTCTACAGGGTTTTACAACGAACCTGTACGTGGCGAGGCGAAACGAAATTCTTCCGTCCTATGTACGCAACAACTCCAAGCGCGTATGTGCTACCAAGACTGGGCAGGCGTCAATACTGACTACTGGTCCACTAAAAATGAAGGAGGGACCACATGGACGGACAACACAAATTAACATTTCGGTAGAGACGTAACCAGAAATTGAGACAGATATTGACGAACCACCGGGATTAGCCCAGTGATGAACACTGGGGCCGCAATTTCAGCTTCGCTGTTTAACCATCTGTACGGAGTGCTTGGGCGATAATTTTTATTTCCTTTTCGTTTAACTTCTTTTGTTTTTTTTTTTCTTAAAGACCTCGAAAAAGGGGTGGGGGGGGGGGGAGGATTACATAAAGTGAGGATTGCATTACGAAGCAAACAGTCACATACTTCCACTTTGAAAGATTATTATTTTCATTTGCTGCACAGGTACAAGGGCACTACAGTCGGATACACCTTTAGAAGTCCGCGTCATTTTCTGCTACGCAAGCCTGCACCAATGGGCGCTCACTCCGGACTGACGTCATGAGCCGGAGGGGCGGTGTGCCCGCCTTCAGAGAACACTGCTGAGTGCATCAGAGAGAGACTATTTCTCTAGCCGCGGAGGCGATCGGCTCCCGCGCTTTGGTTGTCTGGCCGAAGCCTCTCCGGACTTGAGTTGTGCCCGACTTTAGGTAGTAGTGACGTTGTAGGAAAGGCCATTCCATTGTCCTGCTGCTCTGACGAATAAAAATTGCGTACGTTTTAGTGCGCGCACATGGACAAGAAAGCTGCGATAAATGACAACGGTGATGAGACGTGTCAGCGGAGGTGGTGATAAACGAACCCATGCAAAAATGGGATGTCATGGCAATGCGCCACTGAAAGTTTGAGTTCGGTCCTTAAAGATTCGACCCAGCAGAACGCCGCATCTGCCGTACAACGAGACGGTTTAATATTTGTTCTGCTCTAATTAAGCTACTTATTTCTAGCATCCGTACGTCCTGACCAGCTTGGAACCTTGCAAGCTGTCAGGAGGCGTGGGTGGGATTGAACAAGATTAAGAAAAATCGAGATCCCCCCGCCCCCCCTTTTTTTTCTTTTTAACGAAAGGCCTACATTTTAGAAGTACTTGTACCAAACATTGATACGCAGCTGAGCGTTTATTCGCGTTGCGTAACCAGCGCGCGCGAGATTCTGGCAAATGTCACAAAAGTTTGAGGGTGGTAATAAAACTCGGATTTTTTTGTTGATCACATAAAGCCATATCACTCCTATATGCCTATTCACACTCTCTATCTCTTTTAGCTAAAATAGCAAGTATATTAATGAACTATGAAAAACTTCACCTGGCGTTACGGCAAACCTGCTACTCCGAACGGGTTCGACGGAAAATAAAGCGATACATGCATAAATGTTCAAAGCACCCAACATACACTCAACGTAATGCCAGAAATGCAGCACAAGATCGACTCAAATGATCTCCAAGTATTTCAGGGTCTCTAAGGAAGGTTATGAGCGCCTTCGCTTGGCGTGATTGACACTTTTGCAAAGGGCACATAGGTCGGCAAATATTGTGGAGCTCACTCAGACTCACTCATGAAATATATTTTGTGCTTAGGGCTCACTCGGGCTCAGACTGAACAAACTTTTCCTGAGCCGCACTCACTCGGACTCACACTCACGAAAATTTTCTTCAACCGGACTCACTCGGAGTCACGCTCACCAAATTATTACTCACCTGGACTCACTCAGACTCAGACTCACGGCTCGATTTGAGTCTGAGTGAGTCCGGGTGAGTCGACTCATGAGTCCGTTAGCCAAGAATTGCCTTTTTCGACCACGGTGACATGTTCTCAACACCAATATCTCACGTAATCGGTGCTCTTCCTGACGCCTTTTGATATAGTACCTTGAATACGAGTTATGAGTGGTTGCAAACGAGTAACGCCATTTTTCTTGAAACATGTGACAACGTAAGATATCTTTATCAATAACTTCCCTAGAAGAGTCGGTGGGGGGGGAGAAGACAAGGCACCCGCCTACTTAATTCACGCCTCTGATCAATAAATATTGAAATGGTATATGACCGATACTGCTTTGGAATACGTGTGAGTAGACGTGAGTACAAACGTGAATCCAGGTAAGGCTGGTAGTAATGCTGAAGATGAGTACATCGGACCATAGGTCGGCAAAAAAAAAAAAATGGAACTCACTCAGACTCACTCAAGAAATATATCTTGCGCTTTGGACTCACTCGGACTCACCAAAATTTTCTTCAGCCTGACTCACTCGGACTCACACTCATGAATATTTTCTTTAACCGGACTCACTCGGACTCAAGCTCACCAAAATATTACTCACTCTAACTCAGACTCATGGATCGATCTGAGTCTGAGTGAGTCCGAGTAATAATAATATCTCGGGTTTTATGTCCCAAAACCACGATATGATTATGAGAGACGCCGTAGTGGAGGGCTCCAGAAATTTTGACCATCTGGTGTTCTTCAACGTGCACTGACATCGCACAGTACACGGGCCTCTACCATTTCGCCTCCATCGAAATGCGACCGCCGCGGCCGGGATCGAACCCGCGACCTTCGGGTCAGCAGCCGAGCACCGTAGCCGCTGTTCCACCGAGGCGGACAGTGAGTCCGAGTGAGTCGACTCATGAATGAGTTCGCCGACCTATAAAAGGGGGAAAAAAACACATGCAGATTGGGACTAGTTTGTGTCATGCACTAACTGACCTCACGAAGACGAGTACAGAGTCAGAAAGTTAGCTTGACGACATTCCTTGCTTTGCCACTGACGACATCAGACTACAGAAGCATTCCTTCGAAACGTCCAATCTCCATAATTTGATGCACAGTGGCTGATGCTCACTGTAGAAAAGGAACGCCAACCACAGCCTATTTTCGAATTTCCCGCCAAAGCATCGGCGGTGGCAAGTAAACGTAGCATGTTTTTCTCTCGTTGTTCCCTGTTTGGGACAGTTTTCACTCGGGAAACTTTTAGGCACATGTTATCTTGAGCCAGAGGACCCGTTTGTGCGTGTTTTTTTATTATTATTTTCATGTACCTCCTGTTCTTTTTCAAGTGACCTGATTGTATTTCTGAAAGCACAGAACATGCCACTTAGTTCCCGCCTTTCTTACTTTGTCTCTTTCGGCGCGCTTACAAAACGTGTTTCATCGCTGTGGGCGAGTCTTTATTAAAATAATCACATGATGTTACTACCTTTATAAATAACTCAACAAATTAATGTTCGTGCACGATTCGGTGACATTATTGTAGGCAAATTCAACCAGAGGTGATGCGGTATCCCTTACGTAAAAACACAGATATGATACCGCCTAGAAGGACCCTTAATTAAAAGTAATAAATTCAAGTAATTCCACGTCGTGTCAATGTAGCTAGGAACACGCTGGCAGAAAGACCGAAGGAAAATTATCAAAATTGTGTCCCAGAAGATACGCGCTTAACGAAATAGCACCCCGCAACGATTTTCTCGAAAGAGGACGACACGGCTACAATACATATAGCTGAACCAGCGGCGTGTTTACCGACGTTCTAATCGGAGAAAATACAGTAGCAGACGACACGCCGCACTCCGTTCTCGCCTGTAACGCCCCTACCGGAGAGGAATGAAAACGCGCGCATGCGCTCTTGAACGGTACGATCCTCTTCTTCCTCCTCCCCACCCTTGCCTCGCTCTGTGGAAAGACGACCGAAGAAGCAAAAAGGAATTCCACACGACGGAGTGGGTGAGCGTAGAGCCAGCGAGAACGGTTCAAAAGAGAGGAGAAGAGAGGGAGATTACAAACGGGGCGACTGGCCGAAGCTGCCAAAGCGCCGAGCAAGCAAGGGGGAACTCACGACAGCTGCGAGCGAGGCAGGCAGCGGCAGCGCCACTTCTTCAACCACTCGTTCTCGCTGACAAAATGGCTACCGGAAGCGCCGCCGGCGGCTTTCCGCGCTACTACAAGAAGCGGCGGCGAGCGAAGAAACACGCCTGAAATTGAGAACAATGTCCGGCCATTTATTTCCTTAAGTCCCCCCCTCATCATCGCTCGCCGTTTTATCCGATCCTTCGTATCAGTTGCTTTCTGTGTTTCTACTTACAGCAATACACGAGGACGATGCCACCGCGACGACTCAAAACGGCGCGTCTTTTTTTATGTATCTGTCGCTTTCTCTTTTCCACCCTGGCGGCGCAGCCGGTTCCGATTTCTCCCGGCTGCAACGTAGCGGCGCACCCTAGCGCCCTCGCTTACAACGAAGAAACCGAAGGTCAACAGAACGCGCTCGCTCGCTCGTTGGGACAGGACGCGGTGTGTTTTTGCCGGCTCGGCCGGGCTTTTGTCGCTCCTTTTCTGGGACCGGGCGGCCTGGTTGTGTCTTTGTGACCGCTTGTAAGGCTCGTTCTCTCTGTCGGTGACGTATTGTCGGTGCGTCAGCTCGGTTTGAGCGGGCGTTTAACGTGAAGACCGGTGTCACCGCTGAGCGTACGCGTCTCCTCGCCGGGCAGCATCGCCTCGTGCACGACTGTTCGCAGTAAACGTAAGTGTGTACTTTTCACTGAACCCGCACTGTAAGGTGTGTTACTACTAACAAGTCGTTTTTGTTGATAGAATCTGACTGTGTTTAAAGCTTTTAAAGGGGGTGGCACCGCTCTAAATAAGCGCTCGACGTGATTTACAGAGCCGTGTTCGCGGTGTTGTTTTTTGTTCTTGGGAGGACGCGGGGAGGCGGAGGCCGGTATCGCTGCGGTGTTGCATGCTGGGAAAGAAAGATCTCCGAGAAGGCGCGCCGTTTTCGAAAAGGCTGCTTGCCGGGTCATCCGAGTGGCCTGGTGGGAGCGTTTTTTTTTTATCGATTGTTAGCGGCTACCTAATCATTGCTCGACGTAATCTCCCTCGCTCTCTGTAGCACTTCCGTCTCTGCTTTTTTTGTTGCTTGTTTTTACCAACGCACGTGCTGTTCGGCGTGAGAAACTTACAAAACGAAGTGTTGTTAGAAAAAAAAAAGCGCCTGAATATTTTCGCAGCCTGTTGATCAGTTTCACGCGAAGAGTAGTATTAAAAAAATTTATTCCGGGATTGTACGTGCCAAAACTAGAATATCATTGGAGGGCACACCGTGAAGGGGGATTCTAGGTTAACTTTGTCCGCCTGGGGTTCCTCAGCTGTTGACCCGAAGATTTCGGGTTCGATCCCGGCAGCGGCGGTTTTATTTTCGATAGAGGCGAAATGCTAGAGGCCCGTGTACTGTGCGGTGTCAGTACACTTTAAAGAACAGCAGATGGTCGAAATTTCCGGAGCCCTCCACTACGGCGTCCCACGTTATCAAATCGTGGTTTTGGGACGTATAACCCCAGATATTATTATTTATGCATCCACCTCAGTCTACTGGAAGGCGAAAGTCTTCTTTTAGGGGCGAAGCTCCTTAGGGCCTAGCCTTGTCTTCCATTGTGGTCACGGTATAGAACCGTTGCTATAGTCGAAACATATGTGAGACACACACACACACACACACACACACACACACACACACACACACACACACACACACACACACACACACACACACACACACACACACACACACACACACACACACACACACACACACACACACACACACACACACACACACACACACACACACACACACACACACACACACACACACACACACACACACACACACACACACACACACGCACGCACGCACGCACGCACGCACGCACGCACGCACGCACGCACGCACGCACGCACGCACGCACGCACGCACGCACGCACGCACGCACGCACGCACGCACGCACGCACGCACGCACGCACACACACACACACACACACACACACACACACACACACACACACACACACACACACACACACACACACACACACACACAAAAGAAGGTTTTACAATAGATTTCATCGTAGACATAGGCTAATTTTAATGTAAGAGATCGCTGTTTCCGGCGAAAATAACCCATCGAGAAAAGTATTGATGAGTTGATCTCTACAAGAATGTGCATATATGTTGAGGCTTCTCAAGGAAGCCTGTAACACAACGGCAGACGTCGAGTACTTTATGTTCCAACAAATTACCCATTTTAAAATGGTATCTTGCCACCGGTAAGATGGCGGCTTCTTGGATTTACATTCAAGGCATATCCTCCAGTTCAACAATTTTCCAAACCCTCCTTGCATTGCCTAAGACGACTGGAAGGCGAAATAAATTTACGTTTCTATGTCACTCAGTGTACATTATATGGGGAAACGCTCGGGTAACGTATGGTTTCTCACCGATACGATACCCGGAGCTTCGCCCACTCGTGATGATTCACTTCGTGCAGATGCGTGGATTTTTTTTCTTCGGAATCGATGTATTGAACCTTCGGCGCCCTCCTCCGAAAGCTTTCCGCAAGTAGCGTGGTTTTGCAATGCCTCCAAGATCGGGGGGCGCTGTAAGCTTTCTGCACCTCACCTTGTTTTGCACAGCCTCCGGGATCAGCCTTTGACCATGCAATGATGTCATGCAATGACGTCACCATGTGACGCTATGATATGTGACGTCTTGATGACGTCACAAATTTTGGCGATCTGTTTGTCACCATGATAACGTCATACGGGGACGTCATCGTGTGATCGTGATCTTTTTACATCACTCGTGCTGACGCCGCCGTCGGGAGACGCCGACGTGAGACGCAGGTCAATTACCGTGTTTGATGAGATGCCTAAGGCTTTCGCCTTATATTGTAATTAACCTAATTGTAATTACATAATTTCCGTAATTAACCGTAATTATATTGTAATTAACCTAATTTTCCGAGGCATTCTCACGCATACTGGTACATTTTCTAGGCTCTTGAGGGCTTGACCTTTCTTGTGACGCAGAAAAAAAATGGCTGCAGATCCACGAAGTGAATTCTGATGATGGGGCGAAGCAGTGTGCATCGGATCATGAATCGTGGCCTTCTATTTTGTTCTGGTTAACAGCCTTTTATTTTGTTCTTGTTAACCTTTTGCTCTGTCACATGCTCTGATTGATGGGTGGTTAAATTTCGGTGTTTTTACGGTGTTGTGGCCTTTTATTTTGTTTTTTGAAACCATATGCGCGCTATATACGCTCTGTAGACGGTATTGCGCTCAGATGTCTCGCACCTGCGCTTCGACTAGGGACTACGGCGAGCCTCGACGACATTGTGCTACCCTAAGGTGCTTCGCCCCTAAAATTCACGATTTTCATGCCGATATCACTTTAATGCGGTTCTCACACTGATGTTCGTTATGTCTCGCAAGAAGTGTGGGGCCCAATTTTATAACTTAGTGAATTAGCAAGTGTTCAGCAGTCTTTCGCCTTCAAGTAGTACAGAGAGTGTAACTCGTTGCCTATTTTTTTTCCTTTGTTTAACAGGGCGGCAGACTCCCACGCATCAAGCATGGATGGGGAAGCTACCGAGGAGCCCGATCTGTGTGACAGCCCGGGCCCGCTAGAAATCGCCTTGGACTGTTCGAGCGCGGAGTCGTCCAGCTGCGAAACAGCTGCGCCATCTCCCCGGGAACCTTCACCCGTCGAACCAGCTCCGCCACTGGCGGTAAACAACAACGCGTCGAAGAAAAGGACGAGGAAGACCGGTCGCAGATTTGCCGAGTCACCCTCGATGATGAAGAAGAAGAAAAAGGAACGCGACTCTGCTTCCGGAGCGGACACTGCCGGCGGAAGTGCGCGGGCGCCCCGGAAACGGAAGTCGTACTCCGTCACGGAAAAGCTGGCTCTGGTAGCCGAAGTGGAGGCGGGGCGAAAGAAGGTAAGCGAGTGAAAGTGGGTGACATTCCCGTCGAAATATCTCGTACGAACGTGCGAAATTTTACAGCTTAATCTCACATAATCTAGTACAGATGAAAAAATTCTCGAAACACGGTGTGTCGCTCCAGCCAACGTTACGACAAGCTCTCTTTTCTTCTTCAAAGCTGCAACTGCCTATCTCAGCGCATGTATGCAGGTGTAGGCTGTGCACCACCCTCCGCCTCGTCCGGCCTTACTTGGATAATCTCGTACACACATACTCCTACGCAGGGGTGTAGCCAGAAATTTTTTTTCGGGGGAAGGGGTCACCTCCTTAATATCGGGGTGGGGGGGGGGGGGGGGGGGGCACCTCCTTGAAATGGTCATTTTTCGCTCTGTATGCCACGGTGAAAAAAAAATTTCGGGGGGGGAGGGGGGGGGGGGCACGGGCCCGATGTGCCACCCCCTGGCTACGCTAGTGCTCCAAAGCATAATATCATATAAACACATATGAAGAATATCTGTTTGATTTTTGCGTGACAAAAACATCAACGCTATTTCTTTTTCTCTAACTGGAAGAACAAAAGTTTATTTCGTCATTATGACATCGTCGGGGCGAAGCCACGAGCGATGGCTCAAAGCCATCTGTAACTAACTGGTCCTCAATAATCATGTAGGGTTCGTGAATGTACGCTGACACGAACGTGTCAGTGTGCGCATTATCATAGGCGTGCGCAGTGTTACCGCTCAGGGGGGGGGACGAAGGTTCGTCACAGCCCCCCCCCCCCCCCTCCCTATTAAGTCAATGTATGGGGCAAATTTTTCTCTCCCCCCCATAGCCAATGTATGGAGGATTTTGTGCCTCCCCTCTTAGGTAAGTAGGGAAGGGGCGCCCCCCCTCCCCCCCCAGCCCCCCCTCGTGCGCACGCCTATGCGCATTACACATATACGTGTCATAGCTTCCGTGTAGTCCGCGTCGGTGGCACAATAGCTACGGTGCTCGGCTGCTGACCTGAAAGTCGCTGAGTGGGTCCCAGCCGCGGCGGTTGCATTTTGGTGGAGGCGAAATGCTAGAAACCCGTGAGCTGTGCGATGTCAGTGCACGTTAAAGAACACCAGACGGTCGAAATTTCCGGCGCCTTTCACTACGGCGCGCCTCATAATCATATCGCGGGTTCGGGGCGTAGAAACCCCAGATATTATTATTCCCAGCATAGCTTCACCTCAACTATTCAACGAGATTTTTATTCTTTATATTTTTCTCGGCCAAGTACGTATGCCACCTTGCATCGAAATACATTGCAGATAAGCAGTACGCACGCTATTCCTAATCAGCAGAACCATACAGGGGAATTTGTAAGAACACAGCCGAACATATTGCAGCATGATACGCGTAACAAAAACAACAATAACAACAACAGCAGCAGCAACAAAAGCTGTCATTCTCGCAGAATTTTTGCAAAGCTGGGTACCCGACGTTGTTGCAGCTGTTACGAACCTACGATGCAAGCAAAACACAATGCCTATTATATTTATATGTTACAGCAAACGCGATACACATGACCTTCAGCTTTCATATGCTTGAAGTTAGAGCAATGGCAAACTTAACTAAACATCGTGGAGATTCCATTAGGCGGTAGAAGTTGCAGGCGCACCCAAGTAAATCAAGGGAGCTCTGAATTTGATGCTACACGCTAGCTACTGTTGCGCACGGAGCAGCAAGTAACAAGGACATATTACAGCTTGTATGCGCGTACAACGCTTGCTCCATTCTAAGATGCTCGCGTTAGGATATCGTGCATCTACTAATGCATTAACTAATACAATGGCAGCTCTGTAGCTTCTGAGTGAGCCAAGTTGTGTGCCAGGTTACAAAATGTAGCGCCAGCATAGGCGTGCGCACGAGGGGGGGCAGAGGGGGCGGTCGCCCCCCCCCCCTAGTCACCTAAGAAGGGGGCGGGGGGGGCAAAATCTGCCCCATACATTGACTTAATAGGGAAGGGGGAGCGCTGCGACGAGCCTTTGCCCCCCCCCCCCCCCTCCGAAGGGGAACGCTGCGCACGCCTATGAGCGCCAGCACTTATTCTTTCGCACTTTTCGTGATTCCCTTTGAGATTTACTGGTTTGATGAACTTGGAACATCATATAGTCCTTGATATCACAAACATTTGCCGCCGCTTTGATATTAAACACGCAAACTCGGCAAGAAATATGAAGTGCGTTACCATGTTTGTAGCCGATTGAAAACATTGGTTGAACCGAACGTCGCACGTCGTGAGTTGATCCGAAATGGGGCCTTGTCAATCTTATCCGAAGTATAGTTGGTATGGCAGCGTCGTTAACGAGGTACGGCAACAACAGACAGGAGCAGCGGATCGAAAACGTCCGTGTGTCCGTTTCTGCGTCTTCTGCGGTCGCCTGTTTTTTTCTTCTGTTCGTGCGCGCCTATTCGAAGAACTTGTAAAAGACACGCGAAGTGCAGATCACGATCTAGTGTCTGGAATAGACACGCGCTGAAGCCGAGAGTCGTGGTGTACTGCTTGTCGAAGCATGTATCTCGTAGCGCAGCATTGACATCAGATAAGCGTCGAGCCAGCGCGCGATTGCGTCACGCCCTGGCAGCGCGCTACGGTGTAGATCGTGACGCAGATATGAAACAGGCTGTATCATCGCTGCCGGTCGAGACGAAAAGCGCCGCGGCGCTTGCTCCGAAGCTAGGCAAAACGTGGTATCGGCTGCGATAACGAACGTTCTGAAGACACGTTTCAGTAGCCATGGTATGGGGCCTATACTGTATTTTGTCGTGACATTTCGTGGAATACACTGGAGCAAGGGTCTCAAACTCAGGTTCAGCTAGCGGGCCGCTGTCAAGAAATGTAATCCCTCAAGGGCCGGACCAGAGAAGAAGGTCAGAGCGGGTGAGGAGGGGAGGGGGGGGGTACAAAATATTTGAAAAAGGCTAGTCGTTTTCCCATATCTCATAGATCGGTCATTTCCGAGAGGGATATAGTGTCCGAAGGATTCGTACAACACATCGGCACCGATAGGCAGAATCACTAAAATCTGGGCGCCGATTCTGTAACAGAGTTTTTGTTCCTCCGCATGGGGTGCTTCAGGAAAGAAGCACTTCAGGCCAGTAACGTCAGCGTATCGTAACCGAACAAAGCGTTCTTAACCTAATCGCGGAATAATGCGAGGTCAATTAAGCAAAGTCACAAAAATTCAGTCACAAAGTCATAAAAAAATATGGGACGAAGACAGTCATGTGCGGGCGCGGGCCGCTACCAGAAGGTTTGTGGGCCGCGTGTTTGAACCCCTGCACTAGAGGGAACTCTGGCGCTAGTGTCTATGGGAGCTGCAACGCACGGTGCTTCAGCCAGCATGGGAATGATGGGTAGTACATGGATTTGTCTAATCTTCGTTCTTCCGGCTCCGTTTGGCTCCGTGTGGCCTGGAGCCGCTTTATCGCAAGATAAAGTTCAGCAAACGTTCAGCAGTTCCATTTCCCCACTTTGATCTTTCTAGGCCCACCAATTGAAATGTGGTCACGAAATTTACAACGATCCATTCTTTTATTCGAAACAAACGCCAAGACACAACAATAAACAAATGCCCCAAGTACGTTCGAAGCTTTCAGCATGTAGATTAGGCAAATGCTTGTATATCCATCATTCCCATGGTGGCTGAACGATCGCTGCCCCAGAGTTCCCTTATTGTAGGAAACTCTATTGTAGGAAACTATTGGAGGAATTATTGTAGGAAACTCTATTGTGGGAAACTATTGTAGGAAATATGGTAGGAAACTCTATGGCTTACATAGCGAAATGCGCTTCCAATTGAATGACGTCTACATGTGAATAATGCAAGCAAGGGAGACGATGATGAAGCCCACAAAACCAAGCACCGTTCCGTTTTGTTTTTGAATGGTTAGATGGTGTTTACCTTTTCATTTAATGCTTTCTTCATGCACTTCTCTTATTACAACTGCACTGCGGCCAAACACCCACGTGGGTATGAGCCAGTATTATTGGGCAACAACAACAAGCTCTACCCTTTTCTCTTATTTCGCCGTCGCTTGACGCTATCGGCCATGAGCAGGCACTAGACACACAGGTACCTTTGCGTTTCATGATTCAGCGTTTTAATTCTTCACGCTCATTGGACGTTTAATCCCGGCGATACAAAGCTTCCGCATGCAAAAATGCTAGAGGCCCGTGTGCTTGGATTTAGGCGCACGTTCAAGAGCCCCAGGTTCAAGAGTCCCTCATAATCGTATCACGTTTTTGGGACGTAAGACCCCAGCGATTATGATTACAAAGCCTCAGCGCAGGGCTCTAATAATTGTCGGGGTTTTACGCCCCGAAACCACGATGTGATTATGAGAGACGCCGTAGTGGAGGGCTCCGGAAATGCAAGGCTCGCTGCTCGGGGAGATTGCAGACCGCAAGCTGATACACTGGGCGCAAGGATACACCTATAGGATAAAGATGAATTGGACGTGACGTCAGGAAAGAGACTTCTCACCTTATTGGTACTCAAACGCGGCCAACGTGACGTCTATACAAGATGTGGTCACACGTGCATTGCTTTGCGTTTGGGGGTGATAGTTTCTTTAACAGATTGTCGTTGTTGTTGACTTGGCTCTAGGTTTAAGGCGCGCCTGTTGTGCTGTCACGTTGTTTGCTGACGCAGCTTCTCGGCAGGCTATAGTACCCTAAGGTGGCGTTCAAGATGACGTAGTTGCACATTATTCCCCTTCAGAGGGGGCGAAGGTTCGTCGCAGCGTCCCCCCCCTTCCCTATTAAGTCGATGTACGGGGCAGACATTGCGCCCCCAACCATGCGCACGCCTCTGGCTCAATGTGAATATGCTGACTTTACGTCATCGAAACCGCCATGTTGGTGAAACGGTACCTTATGAAACTGCGTCCATGGCGTTACGTGCAAGCGATCTATAGCCTAATGAAGTTGTAGGTCCGCAATAAAGTCTTGATTGTCGCAGGTGGACATCTGCCGCGAGTACGGCATTTCAGCCTCGACGCTGGCGAGCATCACCAAGCACAAGGAGCAGTTCATGGCGGCCGTACGAGGAGAGCCGGCTAAAGGCCAAAAGGCTGCGCAAGGCCACGCGCGAGGATCTGGACCGTGCCCTGCTGCGCTGGTACCACCAGGCTACGGCCTCCGGGACCCCCATCAGCGGCCCGCTACTGCAGGCCAAGGCGGAGAAGATCGCCGCTGATCTCGGGTACCAATGTACTGTTTTAAAGCGTGAAGAAGCGCGTGGAGACAAGACACAAAAATAAGAGAACGGTTGTACGGGACCACCGCTGCGGTCCGTGGGCCCGTCACATGTTATAGGGGCTTTCAAATCAATTTTCGAAGCTGACTTAGCTCCGCCATACGAAACTCCTATATATCAAGATGACTTCGAGCAAGTGGGATGCACAGAAAATGCTAAGATATTTTATTTTGATATTATAGTAAATTCGTTGGTGAGGCGCACCTACTGACAGCGATACTAGCGTGACGTCAGGCTGCATGCTGTACTGCTTCTTGCGCAAAAGTTTTTAGACGAAGGACGAAAAAAACACGGAAGGGCGCCTTTTTTCTTATTTCGTCTAAAAATGTTTTGTGCGAAGTAGCAGGGTGTGCAGTACCAATTACCTCGAATCCACACCTTGTCAAGTCAGGCTACACGGTCAATTTTGGTAACTTCACGCACCAGTAGGGCTAGTTTTGGTGACGTCAGGTAGCAGAACATGCAAAATGGCCGCTTGTGCGTCACCAACGGAGCCATGGAGCGGAGCGGTCGTGGAAACGTCACGATATCTTGCGCTAGCACGTGACACGAAGCTCGTACCGTGTCGTGACGTCAAGGTCCAGCTCGAACCGAGGCTAGCTTTAAAAAAAAAAAAGAAAAAAAAACATGTAATTAATTTTTCAGGGCGCACTCACGGTTACAGTGCATTTTCTGGGCTCTCGAGGGTTTGGCCTTTCATTTGAGCCCCTTTCCCTCACCCTCTTCCCCCCTCACACACCTGGTGCCCCGTCCTGCAGAACACTTGGTGGCTGGGAATCAAAACTTGCGCCGTCGAGCTTAGCAACGCGCCACCTTACGTGGTGAGCTACCACGGCCTGGAGTGCGTACGTGTGTGTGTGCGCACGCGTGCGGGTGGGCGGGCGGGCGGGCGGTAAGGTGCGGGGGGCGCGTGTTTCGGCTGCTCATTGTTCACGTCGAATGCCAAGCCACAAAACGTGACACAACAAAAATATGTCTGTTGGCTTAGCACAGGTGTGAACGAAAATTCGGGGCAGAGGTCTTTGTCTGGAAATCGATGTAACATGACGATTGCCACGACAGAGAATGTGGTAACCCTAGTCGGTTCTTACCTGAAATGGAATCCATATGTTGCAGGTACGAAAACTGTTCGGTGCCCAACGCGTGGATCGACCGTTTCAAGAAGCGACACGCGCTCACGTACGCCCGCGAGCGCAAGGAGATGGGCGCCGACATTCCGGACGTGGACACGTGGCTCAACACGTCGTGGCCACAGCTCCGCGCCGGCTACTCCTCCTGGGACATCTTCAGCGCCGTCGAGACCGGCCTGTTCTTCAGGGCGCTGCCCAAGGAAGCGGCGCAGCTCAACGGGGCCAGCTGCGAGCAAGGACAACTGGCCCAAGACAGGCAAGTTGCTGCTGATTGGCTCGGCGGGACGGACATGTTGCTTTTGCTCGGGGGCCTTGCGGGTTTCATCGCTATTTGCTGCGTCAGAGGAGCACCGTATAGTCATTATACCGCATAGGCGATAGATACAACCAGGGTGTCGGACCGAATTGTTTTTCGTTACGGTTTTAGTTTCGTTCCACCGTCAAACGTTCCGTTCCGTTTCTGTTCAGAACGAAAAAAAAAAAAGTTCCGTAACGGTTCGTAACGTTATTTATTTGTATGCAAAAGTTTGAAGTTAGAGTAGCGATAAAAATACTAAAAGCTCGTTAATTCGAACTCGGTTAATGCGAACTTACAGTTCATTCGAACTGACACAGCCCTATGTATTTCTGTGGTGGAAAACTCCCGATAATTCGAACGCGTCGGTATTTACAGCGGTTAATTCGAACTTGGATCCCCCCCGGCTTTCGTTCCTCCTCGCAGAAATCGGCCCAGAATGATCACCCGAATTACTCATTACTTTCACCTGTGTAAAATAAGTGTAGTGACTGATTTCCATGTATGCTTTTATGGTTGTAAATGTCGTCTGTCTGCTGCTACTGCTGTATGAGTGGCTCGGCCCAGTCAGGCAATGTTTGCCTTTAGCCGTGCCCACTTGGACAATTTCAGTATTGTTCTAAACACACTAAGAAAGAGAGACTTTAACTTTTGATTGCGTTAACTCCGCCATGTAAACGAACGTGTTAGAGTACAAGTAGCTTCGTATATTTTGGCATTAAAGCTCACTGCTCACGTGAATGCGAGTCGCTGCTTGTTTCTGACGTATCACTGACTGATCAATAAATTCTGTTCGCTGTTAGAGCATGAACTTAATTTACGAAATTGCCTGCCACAAACGAGTACTATTGCCTAATTTATAGGAACGAGTCCAGAGGTGGCTTCCCTGGGTTCTCTCCGCACAGTGTGGCGCGATGTCTGTTCATTCTAGCGCCTGCCCGCTAATTCGAACTCCGCTTAATTCGAACAATTTTATAGTCCCATTAGAGTTCGAATTAACGAGCTTTTACTCTGTTGAATTTGTCGTATAATTATTCACGCTCCTTTCAAAGTGCGACAGGGGTAAAACATGTTCTTGCCACGTTCTTAAGAGGAGCACAACTAACTGTACCACGAATTACTACAAACCATCGCAAACCAGTGCCCTTATAACTTATAGCAAGACTTTCTGAAAAGTGAATTGTGAATATTTTGAGCACGCTCAATGCTTTGCCTCAAGCAGTGGCGTAGCCAGGGGGTGGCACACCGGGCACGTGCCCCCCCCCCCCCCCCCCGAAATTTTTTTTCGCCATGGCATACATAGCGAAAAATGACCATTTCAAGGAGGTGCCACCCCCGAAATGAAGGAGGTGCCCCCCCCCCCCCCGAAAAAAAATTTCTGGCTACGCCCCTGGCGTCAAGGGAGTGAGTATGATCTCACAAGCAGACCGTCATCGATTGTACCTCTCATATGCGAGGCCGCTGTTCATATAAAACAAACTTGCGCGCCCAGAATGCCCTCTCCACGCTGTAATGTGTCGCAGGCACACGAAAGTCTACTTGAGTTAATATAAACGGCTCTGGCTGCCACTGTTTTCGTTTTTCGCACAATTTCAACTCATCTTTACTCTGGAATTCTTGCCTGGGGTATGCGCTAGTTCAGTACTCCGAGATGTGCATTATTGCTCACGTTGCGTGACCTCGGTTGTTCCGGACTGTCACGTTACCGAGTGAAACGAAAAACGATAAAAAAATTTCGGTTTCACTCCGGAACGAAATAATAGATAACGTTTCCGTTACGTTTTCGTTCCGGTCAAAAATATCGTTTTTTTCGTTTTTCGTTTTCGGTTTTCGTTCCGTTCCGATACACTGGATACAACGAAATAAACCGAACAATAAATTAGGCCAGGATAAGCATAGATGACGCTAGTTGTCGCGTTTAATTGCAGTGTACTAATTGTGACGTATATTGAAGTGAATTGAAGTAGACTAAATACCAACCGTTCTGTCGGTGGGATCTGAACCCTGATATGATAGCAAGGTTGTGGTTTCACTCGCTACACTTGCGTCTCTCTCGTCCCGTTTGTCCTCGTCAAAGTGCGCTACTTCACCTATACGGTAAGATAATCGATCACCAAATAGCCCAGCTTTCAATCATATTGAACCATATTGTCCTTTTTACCCTATTTTTGGTCGGAAAGTCACCATACTGACGGAGTATCATAAAACAGGGGGTGTCGCTGGATCCAACGCTTCCACAAGCAATCTTGACTTTTTCAAGGCTGCAACTGTCTAGTGTACTCTGTACTAAGGGTTTAGCAGGATGCCACCAAACGCAACGCTGGTGAACTTGGCATCACTAGACCAGGAGCGTTGCCAGAAATTATTTTTGGGTGTGTGTCTGTGGGGGGCGGGGGGAGGTGTTGGACTACCCTTTATGTATGTTCATCGGTGTGTCTATTGTGTGTATGTATGTTTACATATCCAAACTTAAAGAACTTCAAAGGGGCTTGAGCCCCCTCCCCCTTACTACGCCAGTGCACTATACGTTGGGTTGTGTGTCACGAGTCACCAGCTGGGTGTCACTGGACGAAAAGTTAAGCGTCATCAGGCTCGTGAAGTAGGTGTCCCGCCTTGCCAGACATGGCTACAAGGCAGGGTGTCAGCAGACAATGACAACATTTTCAGTGAGCGTGAAGTATACAGGAGGGCAATCGTCGAAATCTCACGCGCGCCCTCGCCAGTGGTTAAATTATCCGTGGGTTCCCATTCAGTGGCGCTTTATAGTACTGCACAATCTTTATGAAGTAAAGCTTCTTACCATCAACGGGAAAATTTTGTGCGCGTTTCTGGAAGGGCGCCGTGGGAGTATTGAAAATGAAGTAATGTGCAGAATATGGGCAGCTTTTATTTTACGTGATGTGGCTCTAAACAAACCGAAGCTTCCACTGTGTTACAGATTGTCGAACGTCGATTCCAGATATCGCATTTCTTCTGAATTCAGACCTGCCAGCCGGCGATACTGTTAGCATTAGTAAGAAGCGTACCAGGCATTGATGCGAATTGGCGTTTGACAAATCCACTATGATGGTTTCAATCTAACGCTTCCAATTCTCGTGGCGCCTTTTTCTCCGGCTTAAGGCAGGTTCACACCGGCGACTAGCACCGGTCGCGCGACCAAGTTAGTCGCTTTGCGACTGGTCCGCAAACAGTCGCAAACAGTCGCTTCGGTCGCAAAGCGACTGCTTTTGCTCAGTCGCTCGCTGCGCGACCTTTTCAGTCGCGCGACTGCAGTCGCAGGACGGCTGGAACCAATCAGCGAAGCCCAGAAGTGACTTCAGCATTTGTTTACAACCGGGCTCGTCGCTTTTTCTTTTATTTTTTTTTATTGCGCTCCCTTGGCTCGCTGATAACGAGATCCGGACGTGACTCTCTGGGTTTGCGACTTCCGGTCGCTCGCATGCAGCCTCTGCCGGTGTGAACATCGGTCGCTTTCAGTCGCTTTTTTGGTCGCCAGTCGCAAATGGTCGCGCGACCGGTGCTAGTCGCCGGTGTGAATCAGCCTTTATTGTGAGAGCGCTGTAGCCAGAACTGCTATTCACAACATGTTTATAGGTTTCTCTAAAAGGGATTTTACATTAGACCGTTTTCTGTTTATTTTCAGGTTCACGATCTACCTCTGCACAAATATGACCGGCGACGAACGGAGGCCATTAATGGTCGTGGGCGCGTCTCCGCTGCCTCACAGCATCGTCCTGCCGGGTCTCACGTACGCCGTGAACGAGAAGTCGTGGATGACGCGGCGGGTGTTTGTCGAAGGGCTACGTCGTTGGGACCGCGAGCTGGAGTCGCGCAAGCGAAAGGTCCTGCTACTCGTGGACCAGACGGGCTGCCACGAACTGGGCAAGAAGGCCAACCTCAAGAACATCGACGTCATCTACCCGCCGCCCAACACCAGTGGCCTCCTGATCCCACTGGACCAAGGTGTCGTGCACTCACTCAAGCGGAACTACCGCAGGGCTCTCTTGGTTCACACCGTGCTTCAGGAGATACCCACGGTCCTACAGGTCCACGAGGCCCTGCGACTTCTGGCAGTCGCTTGGAGGGACGTCAAGGACAAGACCGTCAGGTCCGCTTTCGGGGCTTGCGGTCTGCACAGCATCCACCATCTTAACGACAGCGCCGAAGAAGACGGCGACCGCGACGAGACGGATGACCCTCTCGAGCTGTGGTCATCCCACTACGACCTGCCCGAAGACCTGGTCGACGGCATCGGTGAGTTCGAAAACATCGACGAGTTCGTGGCCACGTCGGCGAAGCTGCAGACCGATCAGGTCGGGGAAGACGCCGGCGAGCAACGGCTATCTTCGTCCAGGACCGACGGGAACGCGCTGTCGTCAAAGAAAGCTGACAGCATAGCTCCGTACGAAGTCCTGGACGCGGTTGACCTGCTCCTGAAGTACTGCGAGAACTCGCCTCTCGGAATCAGCAGGGCTGACGCCGAGAAAGCTGCCGTGGGACTTAACGCCTTGCGCGCCAGTGCTCAGGTGACGGCTTTCAAAAGAACGTATTCTCTGGACTCTAAGTGATGTGCCGGACACTGGAACATTTCTTGTTAATTTGAAGACGACCCGCCGAAGATCTGCCAGCTGTTCAACTACGATCCCATTCTGTTGATGTGGATGCCGAAAGCATGTGACTTCACCCGATAAGTTTCGGGATTACTCTGTATGCAAATGCGGTCATGTCAGAGAAATGCATTCGCCTTCCAAGATCGAGGGCAATGTTCCAGAAGTGTGGTGTCGTGGATTCATTGAAAAATTGCCGTTTGTTTTGTAAATGTGCTCGAGGAGCTCCAGCCAGAACTTGAAGGTGCGCGCTTTGCAGTGTACACGTGGGACACAGTGTCGAGTCCAGTCGGTGTTTGAACACTGTACGAAACAAACTCGAAATGTGAATGAACAACATAGAGATCAAGCAGTAAGTTAGGGCATTAAACTCTAGAAGGGCTGTAGGGAAAGCCTGACGAAACTGATGGTGCCGGTGAAGACGTAAACTTAGTGTAAACTCAACTTGATGTACACTCAACTGCCCGAGGCTGTTGAGACGAAAATAAAGGTAACATTTCTGTTGTTCAATTTCGCGTAAGTAGCTGCAGGCTCCTGCTAAGCTAGCGTTTTCAGAGCATGCAAGGAAAGTATACAGCCGCAACGCCGCATGGAGATGCTGGCCGCCCACATTTTCTTGGCCAGGTGAAACCCAGACAAGTTTGAGATGTTTCAGTAATGATTTAGCGTCGAATGTGAGGGGAACTGCGTTAGTATGTTATGTTTACCTCGATATCTTATAACTACCTCGATAGCCAAAACTAACCAGCGCCAAGGACGACAAGGTGCTTTGACAAAAAGAGGCCCATGTATGCTATGAAAATGGCGATCAGCCTCATAGGCTTGCGCAGGGTTCTACATTAGGGGAAACAAAGTTTCATGGTGGCACCCCCCCCCCCCCCCGTCCCCTCTTCTCATTTCGTAGAATCGAGGATGCAACATGTTTCACAATGGACGAAAAAAAAAAAGACCGCCAGGCCTGCGCCGGAACGCGCAGCACAGTCACAACGAAAGCTGAAAGAGCGGCCTTTCTAGAGCCTTTTTTAAACACTCTTGGGGCAACTACTACAAGCACACTTGCATGATACCCACTACGCCATAAATCGTCATAATTTTTGTGTAGTGGGGAAGCGTCCACCATGCCATTATTCGTCATTCTTCGGAAAAGGCGCGGTACCCGCTACACACTTTTCACGCATAATGTGCACTTTGTTGATGCTGTGGCTGACGACGATGAAGAATTCTGCCTGAGGCTTTTGTAATGGGTTGGAGCATTGAACGACCCACATCGTTAAGCAATTCGCATTGTGTGACGCCTGGTTGTTACTTTACTGTTCTATAACGCTTCACAACACATGTTAACGCGATTCCTTACCCGACATGAAGCCTGCATTGGGTCAGTTTGCAACGCAGTTTCAATGGCATTATTTCCATGCATTAAAGAAGAAAAAAAAAAAGCACCGACGTAGCTCAGTGGTAGAGTACTGGGCTGCCACGCAGAAAGCCCGGGTTCGATTCCCATTCTGTCCGAAAGTATTTTTTTCATTCATTTAGTTTTTTTTTTTGGGTTCTTATTTCGCGCGATAGGCGTTACGGACACCGGCGGCGGCGGCGGACAACTACGGCGCAAAAACGGCCTTTGTTGTGATCTCATAACAGCTTTCGCTGTAAAAAAAAGGAAAATGATGCTATGACGTGCTTAATTGTCACAATGGCCTGCTTTAGGTCCCTGGCTTTCCGGGGATAAAGATGGGAAGTAAGCAGCTTTTGGAATGCAGCATCCGGGGCATTCGGCCGTCATTATAGTCAAAAACCTGCCTGGCCACAACCCTGCACTTTAAACAATGACACCACCGTTCTGACTGGGTCAAAGCATGACGCAAGCTTTGCACCCATTAAGTAATTAGGTGGTTGGGGGGGGGGGGGGTGCTGTGGTCAGCCTCGTCTGAGGCACTTCATTTCTGTTTGTACAACTTCCAATAACCAAGCATCCGGCAACAATTCGCACAAAAAAAGTCGAGTATTTTGGGAGTATTTCTGCTACACAACAATAATCGTTATCTGGCTAGCTCACGTTTCCTCTCTTGAAAACCCGGATCTCGGCACATTCCTATCAAGAATGCTATGTCACGCCGATAACGCGCGCGGCGTTCGTGACCGGGAAGTGCCGGGACGGTGGTGATAACGCCAGGAAAGTGCGCGGGGTATATGACGATTACAGTTGTGTAGCAAAAAGATTCCCTTTTAATCGAATATTTCTTAGAGTGAACAGTCAATTATTCGCCAGTACTTGTAGCGTACTAGTTTGCGTGGAGGTCGCCTGCATTCTGTTCCTTCCGAGGGAGTACGATAAGCTTCAAACAGACTTCTTATTTTTTTTTAATTATTATTTACAGGATACCGCAGGCTCAGTACTGAGCCCATGCAGGAGTGGTATCAAGGGTGAATCACAAGCGCTTTTACAAACAGCAATATAGCGATTCTTGCCAACGTGTACAACCTAAAAGCTAACGCATTAAAGCTCCGTTTCCTTCATAGTATTTACTTGATGCACAGTTTGATTGCGCCCTCAATCCGCCATCTCGTCCGAATTCTGATCGATCAGAGCAGGGTTGCCGTTGGGTGGACATGAAAAGGCGCCAGAACTCACGCCAAAAGTAGCCAAAGTATCCATGTCATTTGACATTATCGCCAAATTTCTATCCAAATAGAACAGAAGCGGTATTATCAACAGTCTTTGCTATTCATGAATAAATAAAACCATTTTGAATAAGTAAAACCACAAGTTTAAAAAAGAGCCATGGCGCCAACTGGAAATTTTCGTCGCCAACGGGGTTCAAAAGTAGCCAATTTGGCGCGAAGTGGCCACCAACGGCAACCCTGCATCAGAGTAAGTACGACGACCTTCATACTGACTACGTACACTTCTTGCCAAAGTGTACTCCCTAAACGCTCGTGCATGAAAGCTCTGTCGTCTCCTTCACAATGCTTAGCGATGCGATGTTTGATTGTGTCGTCGATCCACCACCGGGGAGGTCACCGGAACGTTTGACAGCAGCGAATATAAATTGAACGATGCCGCGTTAGAAACACGGACACGTCCGCAGCCGCTAGACGACGCCCACGCGGTGGTGCAGGAAAGTTAAAACGAGGTCGTGGATAACGCCCATGGTGAGTTCGAAGCCCGACCTGCATGCCAGGCAGAAAGAGTTGGAAACGTCTACTACATAACGCCGGTGGACAGTCTAGAAGCCAGAGCTTAAAGTCGGGGGGGGGGGGGGGGGGCATGGGGGCCCGGCCTCCCTTCCATTTTTTAAAGTGGGGCTCGGCCCCCCCCTCGGCAGGTCAACTGTAGCACTGCTGTACCCATTTGAAAAGCGCTGGTGTTGATTTTTTTTTGGCGATGGTTACGAAGAAATTATAACTAATATATCTATTAGTGCTAGAGACAGTTGTCTTCACACACACACGCATATATATATATGTCGCCGCCCTATGAGCCCCCCCCCCCCCCCCTCTAGTGATGGGAGACTTTAAGCCCTGCTAGAAGCAATATACTAGGGGTGTTGAAAAGTTAAGTATATATATATAGGGTTCATGTACGCTCCGTAGTCTGCTGCCGAGTATCCGATATACAACATCTGTTTTACAGCGAAAGCTGTTGTAAGATCATAAAACAGCCGAGCTCGGTGGCGTTGTCGTCCGCCGCCGCCAGCGTCGCTGTACGCGTTACCGATATCGCGGAAAGAAATATCCAGGATCGAGCGGGATTTGGATCCAGGTAGTCGAGTATCCTACAACAGAGCCACGCCAGTGCTTGAAACTTTCTTTTTTTGTAAAAAGACCCAAAGCAGGCATCATGGCAAAGAATCACGTTAACGGGTGTAATATAGCGTGTTAGAAGAGTAAAATAACACCAGGCATCACACAGTGCGAATTGCACAACGCGTGGGTGGTTGAATGCTTCCCACCAATTACAAAGGGCTCAGCCGTAATTGTTCATTGTCATCAGCCACGACACCAACGAAGCGCGCATAATGCCTTGCAGATGTGTAGCGGGCGCCTCGCTTCTGCGCAGAACGACGAATATGGCCCAGGCAGGCATTAACTATTTTATTATTAGTTATTACTCTCTTTCCTACCAAACACGCTGGCTACTACGTCAGCAGGCATTGTAGTACGAATACTAAATGAGAGAGGTTCGTAAGATTCATATTAGGCATAAGACACTGATGCTTATCAAGCTGAGCACGGTTAGCTATCTTACACCAGGGAAAGAGAAAGCGGTAAAATAGGGAGCTGGAGAGAAGTTTGTACTAATAGTCTCACACAAAGAAGCTTTCATCGACCAATCCGTTCTGGCATTGCGTGCAGTGTGTTGAGAGAACGCCGCGAGCCTCGCTCACTATATGACCACACTAATTCCAGTATTTGCGAAAACAAATGAGCAACAAAAGAAACAAGTGTTTCGAAGTGATCTCACGGATAAAGAGACAGTATACTCTGCGCTATTCTTCGTATCCTTGTACGATTCCTGCTTGGTTCCATTACTGCCGCGTATAGTTATGACACTCAGCTTCGTATAAACGTTCTGGTGTGAACATCAATACGCTGAGCGCTTGACTCTTCCTTTTGTGGCGTCATTGGTAGTAAAATACGTGCGTCAGTATTAACAGGAACATTTCTATTAACAGTCATTTCCTTTAATAAAAATTGTCCCACCGACAAACCTCAGGAGCGCAAAAAGGCCTCACGACGAAGCCAGTCATTCGAAGCGTTTTCAAATGTTCATATACATTCGCGGAAAAAAATACGCACGACATAAAACATGACATCTATTTCGTAAGCTTACTTCGGCACAATGCTCGGCGAATGAAATAAGCATCACATTAGTAAAGTTATGTCCAGAGTCGCACGTCTTGTGCGGCAGCTTACACCAAGAAGAGCAGAATCCTTAGAATGCAGGATGCGCCACGACGGTTCACATTCACTTGGGGGCCTTGCGCTTGACGTTCAATATAAACCAGCGGGTGTTCCTAAACAACAGCAGCCTGAAGGGCGTCGTGTCTCTCCTGCGTGTCATTCTGAAAGCGGAAAACTGAAGAATTGCCCACCGTAAGGCTTTGTCAGTCCGGTCGTTTCATAGCACAACCTCAGTACTCTATTTCCTGGTGCACGGGAGGCTATAATAACGTAACAGTTCTGGACGGCTTACATCGTCAACGAGTCGTCCCTGAAGGCAACACTACATCAAAAGTCATCGCGGAGCCAGCAGGTGTTTCAATGGTTCATCAACGAAGCGATGCCGATGCGCCCTTCCTGTCGCCACCGTATGGGCTGTCAACTCTTCTTCGGTGCTCAGCACGCTATCTAAGAGCGAGACTCAGAGCGTCAGCCATGGCCAGAAGCAAGAAGCAAGTCTTCGTGTTCAAAGAGCCGACACATTTCACCTGTCCACGTCGCCATGTCCTTACTGCGGCACGACGATAGTTTCCTGGCAAAGAGCTTTTGTCGGTAAGCTTCTTTCGTCGCCGAAACATTAAGAACACACGATTGGACGATAAGCTCAGGCCAGTGGCGCATGTCCCGGATGGCTCACAGCATGGCAAGGGTTAGTACTCTAGATATTCAGGCCTTTAACGCGGCCGGTTTACCGTACGCTGAATACGGTAATATCGTATCGTCTCTGTAAGACCTCTAAAGTCACTTTGATAAGCTCATCCAGTTACGCAATGAGCAACTCGCGCGGCTGAGATGTAAAAAAAAAAAAGAAAAAAGAAAGAAAAGAAGCTACGTGCCGTCGACGATGATATGGTATTTCCGTACAGTACGGTAAATGGGCACTGCTAAATGATCCTATTGTCGCATCGCCCAATAATGCCCCCCATCCTGTATCACCTCAAGCTCATAAAGAGGCCGTAGCAGCCACCTGAGAGCTAACGAAACAGCGAATTCGACAACACGGCGCAATTAATTCGACAACAGGCAGTTTTTGAATAAGGTACGCAAGGCATTGCGTTAGCGTTTGCCGCTACTGTGCATGCGTCACACGCTATCCTCTAGGGTACCCACGTTAGGTGACGGAAATAGCGTATCGTACTCAACGAATGCAATCTCGGTGTACTCTATTCAGACACCACCCAATGTCCTTCGGTCATAATGTAAGCCATCCAGGTTTACTGTGACAACACTCCGAGTGCGCAAGGGAATTCTTTGTCCGGAACGTTTGTGCGACGAAGATCTTTGGCCAGGAACTCCGATACTTCAGGGCCGCGCTACATCAGATGTCTTCGCAGAAGCAGCACCTGTTCCAGCTGGACGTCGGTGAAGCGGTGACGACGAGCCGCTTGAATCGCGGCCGTAACGGACGCGACTTCTTCAGCGGTTGTGGGCGTGCCACCGACCGCGAACACCGACAGCGCCAGCCTGGCCAGAAGCGGAAACCGTGGCTGATTCGCCCTCCAGTAAACCAGGGGCGTCACGGTGTCCTCGGTCGTGTCTTCGGATAGGTACAGGGACAGCTCCTGGCCCAGCGGCGTCGTGGGTCCCGGTTGCTGCGTCGAGGAACTGTCTATGTTCCGGATGTTCCGGAACAGCTTTTGGCCCTTGTTTCCCGAGTCGGAGTCGCGACGTTGAACGGCCAGCGCCGAGGGAGGGTCGAGGTTGAGGGCAGCGCGTTGTTTTTCGATGGCCTCCTTCATCTTGGAAGCTGTCTGGTCGTCGCACCAGCTGGTCTTGAAGCGCGGATCGAGCAGCGCGCCCGCGAGCAGGACCGGATCGTTCCACGAGTTGGCGAAGTGCGTCTCCACGCTGCGCAGCAGGTTCTCGGCCATCGTTTTCAGTTGGAAGCTGTCTCTCGTCACCGCCCGCGTGAGACTAACCTGCGATGAATGGAATGTATGAATGAATGGGGTACATAATAGTGCAAACTCGGAAAAGAAATAATGAATGAATGTTTATTTCCACATGTACAAATCGACATTTCGCAAACCGTAGTCGGAGGTTTAGCCAAAAGCTATAGTTGTAGGTCTGAGAGACAGCAATAACAAACATAAAAAAGCAAGCAAATCCTAACATAGTAACGAAGAATATTCTTACCAAAATACTATGTAACCTCTTACAGGAACAGCCGAGCGAATCCAACAAAAGTTAAGCCAAGGAAAGCATAGGGACATTATTCGTTGTTTCGTAAAACTGCCGAGTAATAAATACAAAAGAACACGAGTGGACGAAACGCACCCTTTGTGCCGGTGGGGTTCGAACCCATAACCTTCGAACCACACCCACAAACACTGTTTTCGCCAGAGGGCATCGCAGTTTTTGGCTTCATGTGGCTGGGTCTAACAGAGACCCGAACAACTCGGGAAGAAAAAGAATTCTTTCGCTCTCAGGACGTTCACCTGTAAATTCCTTAGCGCAGGAAGCACCAGTCCCACTGTCTCGTGCGGCTGCCGCAGCGCGTTGGTGGCCTCCTCGAGCGGCGCCAGCACCTCGAGCAGGTCCTGCAGGAGCGCCACGTCGGTAGGCCGTCAGGCCCACCTCCTTGCAGGCGTAGATGCGCTCCTGCAGGTCGGCGTGCTGCGTCAGCACCGAGCACAGCTCGCGCAGGCAGTCCAGCTGCGAGGTCCACTCGTCCGAGTAGCTGGACGGGAACGGGAACGACACGCCCGTCGCCCCGGCCACGGTCGCCGCGTCCCTGGCGCAGCACTTGATGCCGGACACGACGCGGCTGCACCGGGACACCAGGCTCACCACGTCCTGGTCCTAGAAAAGTGAACCAAAGCAAAGGATGATTTGTCAATTTATCTGCGGTGTTTACCGTCGCGAAGCTGCATTGAGGCCATGATAAACACTATAGTGTTTCACATACAGTGTTTCACGTTCATCTCTTTCTTCCCAGGCCACTTACTTCAGCAGCACTAATTAGGGCAGAGTTGGTTCTGGACACCTGGTATTACTTTTGAATCAACCTTACATAAACAAACTTTTATTGTGTTAAACAAAATTTAATTTGTGTACTTCACTCTTCAGACACAGGTGGTTCGACTTCGCAACCCCCCGTATTCCCCACGCCCCCCACCTCCTGTACAAGGCGTGGCTAGAATTCTTTTTCAGTGGGGCCGTAGGTCATTTAACCACCGTTTATGTTTGTTCGTGCCTGCGTTTGTATGCATGCGTGTATATACAAACATGCAAAATTTAGAAATTTCGCAGGGGATCGGAACCAAGGATATTTTCAAAAATTCTGGAGTAGAAGCTTTCACATGATCTCAGCAGCATGATGTGAAGCCAGCACTTGCCAGAAGTTTACCTCAGAAACATGGCCACAACGGGCGATGCCCGATCAGAGGTACAGTGCTCTTGTCCTGCTAACGTAAAAGCTACAAATATATAGAATAGGAGACCGCTGTTTAACCCTTTGTCGGTCGTCCTATATTTTTGACATGGTAATACAAAAACCGGCTGTGCTTTATTGATATAAACTAGAAAGAAATAGTATGAAACAAATTTCATCAAAATGAAGCCAGTAGTTCACTGAAAAAAAAGTGGGACATATATGTCCCACTGACTCGTGAGAGTGTTTTCAAAAAGTGGGAAAACACTGTCCCACTGCCTCATGAAGGCACCATCCCTCGATTGCATCAACGGGAAATTTGGGATGAAACGGCCGAAGCAAGTGGCACAGAGTATCACTTCTAAAGTTGTGAAGAGAAAAGTTGTGCGGACCTCATTTGAGCAGGAGAACGCCGCCTGCAGTTGCGTCTCTTGAGCCTTCAAAGCGCTGTGGTATGTCCCTGTAAAGCTTATTTCACCGCATGCATCGACCACTTGTTTTTGTCCATTTGGCTGTCCTAGCTTTTGCTGTTGAAATTTTCGAGTACAGATGTTATCCCTGAAGATGTGGCTACATTTCAAGAGGTATATAATATCGAGAAAAATATTTTCACGCATTAATATCCGCAATTGCGCTGCGCGACTAGCGGGATAATTTTGAAGGGGATTGTTCCGATGCATTTATTGGTCAAGTTATTTCGCAAATTTACAAAAACACGTGATGACTGGAAGCTAAGATCATCTCTCTCAAAAACCAGAAAAGGAGGATATTATCCGGCATTTTGATTAGTAGGTTGTATGTATCTCAAAAAGAGGAAAATTCAGAAGCGATCATAAAAAATTGACCGAAATTCAACGCTATTGTAACACTACATCCGCCCTTCGAAAGTGTGGTAAAAGAATTTTTTTCGAGATTACGATGACTTAGGTAAGATATGAGTGACTTAATGTTGCGCTAATTGCAACGGGTGATGTGGGAGAAATTTTTTTCTGTAGACGGAAAAGTGGGACGTATGTGTCCCACTGCCGCACAAAGGGTTAACCCCCCCCCCCCCCCCCCCCTCTAAACCTTCTTCCTTAGCTACGCCGATGCTTCTGTCGACGGCGGCTCAGACTGCGTCACCCTTCCGGGGCAAATGAGAGACCCACGCCTGCTGTGCATGCTTATATACGATGTTCGCCACGACTCTACTCAGCCGCGCCGGCTTACGACTTGGCCTTCCTGCGAACGTCGAGTGCGGAGCGGCGCATAAGCATATGGGAGCCGCGGGTAGGTTGTTAGCGCAAGTGCTCGTTAGCGCCGGTCCGCCGCTCAGACACGCGTACCCCGCTGTGCTGCCCGGGCAGCGTGTACACCTATGCGCATGCAGGGACCTCGTTTGTCGCTCGTTCCTGCGTCGTGCAGGCGCATTCAGACGGTCGGCGAACGTTATTAGACGCACACTTGCGACTCACCCCCCGTGCGTTTCGCGATAAATATTTTAACCCGCGAGGTCCTTCTCAGTGCTTGGTACACACTTGGCCTCTCCTGCCTGGCTGGTACACGTAGTCTCCTTTCTGCACCTTGGAACTGGCGCTGTGAATGATTAAACGGACCGCTCTACGAGGCTCTGGCAGTTTTTAGACGCAGCTTAAGGTGCGCGTTAACTCGGGTGCTCACCCGAAGGTCGCGGGGTCGAATACCGGCCGTGGCGACCGCATTTGGTGGAGGCGAAATGCTTGTGCGTGTGGCCCGAGTACTTAGATTTATGTCCACGTTAAAGAACGGCTGCAGGTGGTCGAAATTTTCAAAGCCTTGAACTACGGCATTTCTCATAAACATAACGTGGTTTTAGGACGTAAAACTCCAACGCTTATTATATATTCCTCGAAACACTCACACATTCGCACACGCTAACACTCAAGAAACACACACCACACATAGCGCTAAATTACTTACAATATGACAAATTAACAACTAGCACAACGACAAGTTTTATTATTATATATTAAGATGTGCGTTAAGTAAAGGTTAAGGAAGGAAGAATAGAAAGACAGAAGGACAGGGAGGTTAGCCCCTTCTCAGAGTGTAAAGGTTAAATATTATCTAAGTCAAAGGGTTTTACGTGCCAGTACGAAGGTATATTATTGTAGAGCGCCAACAAGACAGAATTTCGAGAGAAGATGGAAGCTAAAAGCGATGAATATTCTTAGATAGGGCATGTCGCTGGAGCAAACGTATCGCTTCAACAAGTGGTCTCTTCTTGAAGGCCGTAATTGCGAATAACCTTGGCGCCTGCATGTGCATGCTTCGTGCAGACTTTCCCGACCACTAAGATGGAGGTGAGTAAATTATTATAAATATGTTTCACTCTCTCTCCTCTCCAGCTATGTGGATGCATGGGCGAGTGCACGAAGCCGCACTTGGCCTCTCCTCCTCCACCTTTGTGAGAGAGGGAGATTGAACGAAGCGTACACATGCAAGCGCTAATGTCACATTGTTGGTGCCTTCGGGATGAAGATACCGCTAGTCGAAACGTTGCTTCCAGCCGCATTCCCAAGCCGCTCAACGCCTTCTCATAACTTCAATCCTCCGTGTCCCCCCAGAAACTTCTGTCTCATTTAGACACACACACACACAGAGAAAGACAGTATGCTCACCACATCGAATGCGCTCCGCACGGCGCAGTGGAGGCGGTAGTTGGAGCTTACGGACCAGTCCGGTTCGGACGCGGACAGCTCCTCCAGTATTTCGTGGCTGAGGTCGAATTCTCCGGAGTCCAGCGACCACGTGGACACGGCGGCTCCGTGGCCTCCTTCTCCTCCTCCGTGGTTGGAGTCACTCGCCCAACCGGGGAACGAGAAGGTCTTGGAGGTACGGGCTGGGCTGTCCACCAGAACTTGCATGACGCGCTGCAAGGTGTTTTTGTATAGAATTGACGGCTATCTGCCCATATGGTCATACGATAGCTTCCTGGTTGAAGTTCCCCATTCTCATGAATGGGTAGCTTCCAAAATTATTTTCTTCCTTAAAACAAAAATTGTATGATAAAACTTGCCATATAAGAACTGTTCATTTGCTTTGGATTGAGGTATAAAGTTGATTTTTAACTGGAGCACCACGTGGTGCGAATTGCGTCACCATGTGCACAAAAATGACGATTTTCTGAAATTCGTGATTTTTTCCCCGTAAAGTTTAGAAACTTGAGGGGTCTGAAAATATTTTTTTGCGCAAAATATACCTTCCGTGGACTAAGTGTTCATCACTCAGATATTCATGCAAGGCAAAATATTGCAATGGAAAAAATGCAAACATAATACATTGGAGCTGAATTCTTGGAGGCTTATATGGCAGAAAACTTGCACTAAATATTATTCAGCTTGAAACATCTTACACAAACACTTTTGCTTAATATGTAACAAGATTTGGTGTAGAAACAACAAACGATACTCTTAGAATAAATTTTCTCACAAAAAAAACACTCAGACGACATTCTGGGAAATTCGGAAGGCACAAACGTGGGCAAAATTTTTTTTTCTCTCCGTAATATTCTAGCAATTCACTGTTTTCAATGCAGCAAATAAGCACGATTTTTTTTTTTGAATACATTTGAGATGGTCGCCAAAATGGCTGGGACGTTTGGCGTGGAATGACCCATATGTGACGTCCTGATGACGTCATTGGTGGTGTCATGTGATAATTTTTTGCATCACTCGTGTGGCCACCGACGGTCAACTTTCGCGTTTGATGAGGAGCAGGGGCGGATGCAGACATTCATTTTAGGGAGGGCAGTCACTTGAAATACAACCAGAAAGGGCGGGGGGACGGTCCTGACTTTGTTTTTAGCAGTTACTATCATCACAAGAACCCCATCACAGTATAAATCCTGTTATTTGGGATCACAGTGGTCCCACTCATTTGTCCTAATCGGTGATAGGAGGTGGACAACAGGCACTGAAGGAAGGGGGTGGGGGGGCGATGACACAGATTTTAGGGGGGGGGGGGGGCGATCGCCGCTACCGCCCCCCCTGTGGATCCGCCACTGATCTAAGGCTTTCGCCACAAAAGAAACTCAGGGCCATAGCCTATACCTTCTTCTCGATGTTCCATTGCCGGAGCGCTGAGTCGAAGACGTCGCGAATGGCGTCTGTGGCGTCCTGATCGGCGGCGACCCTTCTGAAGGCGACGGTCTTCGTCTCGGTCCTGAAGTGACGCGTCGCGTACGACACGTCGACACTGGCGTACACGTCGTCCGACTCGCCCAACCAGACGCCGATGACCACCGAGACGAAGTCGGCGGCCGCGGCCCTGGAGATGGACGGCGACAGGGAGTCCTGGAGTTGGCCCAACCGCCTAGGAAGCAGCACGTCCGCCAACTTCTCCGTGGTCGGCGGGTAGTAGTCGGGCGCTGCGGCCTGGAAGCCAAAAAGGAGATTTCGTTGCAATATCCCTTGAGGCTCGTTCACACTAGCGACTTGCACTGCATGGTTAGTGACTGCATGGTAGTGACAAAAAGAGACTCAAGGCGACCGATGTTCACCTACGTGCGACTTAAAGCTGTGGCTACGCAGAATTCACGTCTGCTCGTATTGCTAGAGCCCCGTAAAATAAGCAGGCGTTCTGTTCATGCGCTTCTGATTGGTCCAGACGTTTGCGACTGCAGACGCGCGACTGAAAGGTCGTGCAGCGAGCGAATTAGCCAAAGCAATCGATTTACGACTAATTTGGTCGCGCCACTGGTGCTATAGTCGCAGGTGTGAACGAACCTTTATACCTCTGTGATTTGGTTCACAATTAGTTGCACGCAGCGCGACTGAGACGATGACAGGAGACGCACACGAACGCTGTCTAATGTGCCTTCCTGTCCTGAACAGGAGGCATACTTCAGTAGGACAGATTGTTGGGCTAGTTGGTCTTGCACTTTAACAAAGTTGAATTAGCGCAAATGAATGATAATGCGACGAAAGGGGCTAGTTGGCTCATGTTGGCTTGGCGATGTGCTTACGGTAGGGAGACGCTACGAAGGACAGACTACAGAAACACGGGACACAGTTTAACAGAACGAGCGCAATAGCCAATAGCTAATGAAGAGCACAAGCACGACACAAAGTCCTCGTCTGCCAGGTCTTTGAGTCCGTCTTCAGTTGCTCTAATTTGACTTTATCGAAATAAATGACAGGAGACGCATTAATCACACGAGCGATATATCTATCAGTCTGCTGCCTTCGTCTCAATAGTGCTGCATATATCCAAGAAAGTTGCATTAAAGAAAGGAAAAACGCTTTCAAAAGCCGTTCCATGTGTACGTGGATGACCAACAAAGCTCCATGGCACTTATCAGCACAACCTTAATGAAAACAAGCAGATAATGAAGCCAATGAAGGTATAGGGGAGGCTAATTGTGCTGTGTTATGTGTATCTTAGTAATTGTTATATAGATGTGAAGAAAGTAACGTGGACAAAAAGACAACTTCCCGCCGGCAGGGATAGAACCTGCCACGATGTTTTACCAATTGAGCTACGGCGGCGGTAGCTGAATTGAGCTGCCGCCGCCGTAGCTCAACTGGTAAGACATCGGACGCATTATCCGAAGGTTGCAGGTTCGGTCCCTGCCGGCGGTAAGTTGACTTTTCGCCCACTTTACTTTGTTCACGTCTGTATCACAATTACTACAATACACTTGAAACAGTAAAATTAACATTCCCTATACCTTCCTTGACTTCATTATCTGCTACCCTCAAAATTCATTTCCTTCATTCAACCACACACGGTCAGACAAAGGTGCACATTTATTTATTTGCGCCATTTTGTTATGGTATAGTGGCGATAGCTTTTTGTTTACGTGATATGCATTGATTGGGTCGGTTACAGAATTAGACAGATTCTTAGCCAAGGTTAAAGAGACACTAAAGTGAAACAATGATTTAGTTTAGATTGATAAAGTGTTTTCTGAGAACACTAATGTCGTTAATGTTACCATCGTAAGTTCGTTATTAGAAGATAAAATCAAGGTCAAAGTGCCATTTTTAAATTTCGCGCCAAAATCTGCGCGCGCGACGTCACGAATTTCAAAATGCACGTGTCCGTATTTTACCGACATTGGCTCGACGAAATTTCTTGAAACTTGGTTAACTTGTCGAAACGAAAATTAAGATTGGTTCACTTGTCGAAACTTTAGCTTAAAGGGGTACTGACACAAAAACTTTGGTCTCGCGTTTTTTTTGCTGCAATGTGTTGCTAGGGGCCTGTTAGTGATAACACGGCACCTCGTTTGCTGCAGCGCGCGACAGATATTTAATTACAGGCTCCTCATTACCGAACAGTTTCAGTTTCGGTTTCAGAGAGCTCGAAAAACGACAAGCCGCCGGGTGCAACTATCACCACCTAGCGTGCGCAGCTCTCGATCACGTCAGCACACAGAACTGTGACGCACTTCCGCACGGTCTGCATCAAGAAGTCCTTTCGAATAGGAATCGGGACAGCAGTGTCGCCAAACACAAAACTTTCAACGCGTGCGCCGCGGCCACGGACTCGCGACCAGCCGCCGAGAAGTATAGACTGCTGGAACAAACGCGGCAAAAGAAAATGGCCGCTATGACGTCATCATAACTTGTTGCAGCGTGGTCCCGTGAGGGAAGTAGGGGAGGTCACCGAGGGTCACCTCTGATGGTGTTACCGCGAGGGAGCTACCGCGAGGGGAGTCGATCGCTCACGCAAACTTCAAAATTAATTTAAAATACCTTCTAAACTATATTCGCTGTTGATATTTTGCAGATGATGTACACATGTTCACGGGAATCGAACCCGCAGGCTGTCTCGGCCGCGAAATTTTGTGTCAGTACCCCTTTAAGTGACACCATCATTTCAACTATTTTTCAATCACTCGAAGTCTCCATGTTACCCTGCACTTCTGTTTTGTCTGGATTGCTGTGGCAGTTCAGACCAAACTCCGAAAGCACAAACTGAGTAAACTATTTGTGGTACAGTTCATTGTTACTATTATTATTATTATTATTATTATTATTATTATTATTATTATTATTATTATTATTATTATTATTAATAATGAAGTAACCCGATTCAAGACAAGAAGCAGGCAAGTGGAAGAGAGTGAAAAAAAAAGTGAGAACGAAATGGAGTCTGTAGTGTGCAGTTACCAAGTGGCGTTTCATTACATATTTTGCCTCAATACACAGGATTCGAACCGGTATGGTGAAGCTTTTTCAACTGTTGCCATTGCTAAAGGTGGAGTGATCAAAACCTGCCTCATTTTCGGCCGGGTTGGCCCAGTATTGCATTGCCTCCGCGATCAGCGCGCGCTCTTTTTTTTTCTTGCGCACCAACCCTAAAGATACACGGAAACACTAGCCATCTGCAGCCTCATCTTGTCTCTGTGAATGCGAGTGCGCATGGTCTTGCAAATACTATGGCAGGCACACACTGTTTTACGTTTATGTGAATGTACTCAATAGGCGAGCACGTCCCTTCCCGCGCTCACGACAGCAAGAATTGAGCCATTAGTCCAGAAGTTTCAGACGTGTGTGAAAGACTGCAACTTCGCATAAAACTGGCAGACAACTCAATCATTGCATTGAGATCTGAGAAACGCAACGCTGCTCTTATAAAAGCATAGCCAACATTTGCCAGCCATCTGCGAACCCGAGCGGGTCCTGGTTGTAAGCGAATAAATATGGTTGGCAAAAACATCACCGTTCTCGTATCGCGGGAGGGTGTGCAGCGTAAGAACCGTATATAACAACATATAAGGCGCATTTCTATAAAATAAAACGTATGCAGTAAAATACCACTTGAACGAACGTCAGTTAAACGAACTATTCAGTGGTACGAACTTTTTTTTTTTTAAATCCCCCGCCGAATCTCCCAATGCTCACGAATTTCAGTTTCATGGCACATTTGAGTTCTATGAACATATTTTGTGACACCATCCAATGCCTCTCATGTCACATTGATCAGAAATTGTCTGAAAGACTGAATACGAATACGTTATACTGGGAGCGAAAATTCACAGAAAGCTTATGACAACCAAGAGGGGCTTATAGCGCATTGAAAGACGCACAGGCGCAAACCTGCATGAATATTTTTTATTGATACAAGTTTGCTTGCTTGTTTCTTGGTCGACTCTGCGTCACGTCCTTCATTTGCACTCGTATTTCCATGCGCTAAAAGCCATCACGACGTCATACCAACAAGCCCAGAACACTACTGCGTTTCAGATGCCTTACCTTCATCAGCTGCAGAAAGCCAGGCCTGTTGACCACCTCGAACGGCTCCAAGTCACGCCACACGAGTCCCAAGACGGCATCGTTGATTTCATTGCGGCGACTACGCGGGGATACCGTCCTGGCAGTCCAGGACGACGCTGGGACTCGCCGTAGTCACGGAGGACGTTGCCGGACTGCCCACAGACGAGGACTCACACTCGTTGACCGTCGTGATGGCTGGCGACGTATACCTGCTGAGCGTCTGCACGGTCATGCCTTGGTGGTTGTTGGACTGAGTCGGGACGAAAGAACTCGAAGGCGTCGGCGCGCTCAACGAGTCCAGGCTCCAGGCGAACCTCAAGTTCTGGTCGTCCACCGCGGCGTCATGCTGCGGCATGTCGGACAAGATGTAACTACCCGTGGAAGAGCTGTCGTGCATGCTCGTCACGAACATTGTCGCGGACGAGGATGATGAAGCAATGCAGCCGGGCGCCATTTGCAGCGCGGGGGTCTTTCGTAAGGCACACGGGGAGGCAGAGGTGTCCTGGCCAGTACTACGTCTCCGCTCGTGGATGACGATGCCGGTACCTGTTTAACCGAGGAAGAAGAAGTAGGGGCCAACGTCGGTGCCGATGTACCAAGTTTCCGTCGGCGTTTGCTGTTCTGGAGGTTGAGCGCAATCTCAAGCTCCCGCGGGTGCTTCCGCTTGAGGTGTCGCAGCAGGTTTGAGGAGACGCCTGCCGTTGCCCGGATGTATTCGTTGCAGAGCAGGCAAGTTCCTATCAGCCTCGTACCTTCGGTCCTGGTGACGTAGAATCGGCGCCAGGACGCCTGGAGGTGGACCTCTGGCGAAGGCGCGCCTCTGGATCATCGCGTTTGCTCCAGACGACGAAGAAGCTACTACCATCGTGCCCTGATGCTCTTGAAGGTCCACCACGAGTGGCTGGGAATCGTCGCTACCGAAGTCGGCCATCTTCTGACACGTAAATAGGTTTGTCTATTTAGCCTAACACACAGGACCTAAGCGGCTACTCATGACAGAGGATTCCCTCCCTTTTTGAAGTTCCAGTTTGCTTCCACGTCACTGCTGCAGCCGAGTTCCGGCACGTTTGAGGAATGCCAGTCAAAGAATGACTCAAACAGTAAACGACGAAGCTGTCACAACGACGTCCCCGTCTTTGGATGATGACCGAAGTTTGTTCTTCCTCGCAAAGGCGAATTCGCCACAAGCTTTTCACTCATCCGGCTTCGTGCAGTCTCGCGACGAAGAAAAAAAAAACGCGACAAGGAAATTAACCGGTGCACCGATGCCTCCCAACGAACAACGCCCAACAGAAGACAACGTTTTGGTAACAGAACATGTTCGCCAAAATCATTTGCAATTAGAGAGCGCAGTACCCAGGAATTCGCGATTCCCCATGAGACGCCTATCAACCGTGGTGCGTTTGCTCAGATTTCTTGACGCCGGGCTATTCGTAACACCGCTTCCAACCACTCGATCCCGCGAAGACGACGAAGTCACAGACAACGGCGAACCAAACATTCTCTTTTTTCCAAAACCACGGCTCCAACGCCGATTCAAGTCCAACGCTGCCTGCGGACAACAACACCCGCCAGACACACGCAGGGGGCTGTGGGGAGGGGGGCATAAAGGCGGCGAAGCGGGCACTGCGCTGTCTCCGATGCTCAACGCAAATGGCGTCCCGGCTGTTTTCGATTTTCTTCCCAGTCCACGATTCCTCCCGAGTCAATGCGGCGCTTTTTCTTTTAGAATACAACGTGCACATGCAGATGGAACGGCGCCTAAAAGGAAACGTTTCATGCGAAGCTCACGTTGAAAGAGGGGAGGCCACCGCTCGTTGCAAGTCCGTCACCAATTCCGCCTACCTTGCAGCAAGCGGCGCCGCCATTCCAATCGAATGGCGGGCTTCACTCCCGACGCGAATGGACTCGCCGGCCTCCACGTCACGAGCCCGATGGGCAAGGGGAACAGCTCGCAGCAGCCGGCGCGCGACATGCCAGTAAAACGAAAATAAAACGAAACGCCTTCGAAACGACTCCCCTCGCCCCCAACGACAAGCGAGCAGGCGCGGAATGGAACGGAATGGAATGCCGGCCCCTCCTCCTCCGCACCCTCTCCGCGATTACTCTCTCTCTTGTGACGTCATGAATGCTCTAACCCTCAACGCGACGCCGCCCGCTGTGCCGCCCGCCGAATCTTATCCTTTTATTTGCTTTTAGCCAGAGGGCGGAAACCGGTTGCTATGAGAGCGGCGGTGGCGTTCCGTTCGCCTATTCTTTGTGTTACGCGTTCTCGCTTCTATCGCTATCATTTTTTTTTGTATTTTCGAGTTTCGGTAGACAATACGAGGCGCGAGTCAGGGAAATGGGAGCGCGCAGCCGGCTTTTTTTTTTTTCAACTGTTATTGAGAGGCAGATTGTCGCTTCTCTTTAAAGCACGCGACATTGTGAAGCGACGCCGAAACATCGCGCGATCGAGGATGAGCTTCGGACAGCTGCTGCTACGATTCGCTAGGAAGTCGCCTCCCGTGGACAGCGCTTTTTCGAACACTATTTCGAGCACCTTGTGATGACGAAAACTGAAAAAAAAAGAAGAAAAAAGTCACAAAAACGCGTGACATGACAAGCGATACGTTCAGCGCTTTAAAACGAACGCGGCAACTTGTGGGTGACGCGACGAATCCGCCACGACGCATCTTATAAGGTCACTCAAATTTGATCGCCAAAGTTAGGCGAGAATTCTGCCGCTACGCTCATATTCATTACTATGCGAAGCATCTTCGCGGATTCATCACAGTTGGGTCAACGAGGGAATCAAGTGTGAATCAACGAATGTGATAACGAATCTGGAATTACCTTTATTTGCTAATGAGTTTCCCCCTTGATTAATTTCGGGCTTTGAATCGTTAAAACTTACCTTACGGGCATTTTCGGGAGAAATTACGAGTCCATAATCGAAATTCGGCTCATGTTGAATAATCTCCTTCTTTAATCCAACAAAATTAATATGCGTTGGTTGTGCGGTTGTGCGAGACCTCAAGACACAAGAGGAAACTTGCTTGCACCGCATCAGATTGAACGTGGCATACACCAACTACTTTAGGCACAAGATAGGACTGTCTGACTCACCATTGTGTCTGCGATGTGACGTCCCAGAGGACCTCAGTCATGTCCTCTGTGAATGCAGGTTATACGCATCAGAGAGACAGTCTATGAAGGTGGCCTTGAAACTTCAACAGGACTCGAACTTGGAGTTAAAACACATTCTGGGCCCATGGCAAACCAGCTCCAGTGCGTTACGCGCCACGAAAGCGCTGCTGACTTTCCTGCGGGCCACGAGCCTGAATGAAACTTTGTAAATAGTGTAGTCTACGTGTGTGTGGCTGTATGTGTCTATCAGTGTATATATCATAATCATCACCCAGCCCCTGGAGTAGCATGTCAGGCGAAAAGCCAGACAAACCTCTCCAGCTATTCATTAAAACATTTCTCTCTCTTATAAAAGCACTTGTGAGGTTTCCAGGCTGTTGAGTTCACTCACTTCACGTCATTTTGCTTGTCCGCCTCGGTGGATCAGTGGCTAGGGTGCTCGGCTGCTGACCCGAAGGTCGCGGGTTCGATCCCGGCCGCGGCGGTCGCATTTCGATGGAGGCGAAATGGTAGAGGCCAGTGTACTGTGCGATGTCAGTGCACGTTAAATAACACTAGCTGGTCAAAATTTCCGGAGCCCTCCACTACGCCGCCCCTCATAATCATATCGTGGTTTTTGGGACGTAAAACCCCACATATTATTGATTTTGCTTAAAAATCTCGCACTTCAGGTTTTACACAAGGGGTGGGGTTAACGCGTATCTTTGAAGTTTGTGGCTACATACAGTTATTGCGTGGTTATATAGAGTAGCTTTTGTGTAAATGTTGATGAGCAGGTGATTTCGGTGATGTGACGAGACAGGCCGTTTTAGTGTGTCGATGATCAATAAGAGATGCAGAAAATCTTGTAGTTCGGCTACGTGTACAGGTTACCGGCAAGGTTACTTGCACTCCGAAAGTAGGTCTTGAATGAACGATGAACTCGCTTGATGAATGTCCGTAGCGGTGGTGTAGAGGTTACGATGCTCGGTTGGTGACCGGAAGGTTAAATCAATCAATCAATCAATCAATCAATCAATCAATCAATCAATCAATCAATCAATCAATCAATCAATCAATCAATCAATCAATCAATCAATCAATCAATGGAAATTTATTTTCATGAACAGATACATGAAAATACAGGGATTATTTGGACCGATAGCCTAAAGTGGCTTGTGGTCCGGTCCAATACAATGTGCAAAAAAAAAAAATGTACAGGTCGGCTTTGAGGTAACAAACAAAAACAATCATATAAATGCAGAAAACACACGGTTGCGGGTTCGATCCCGGCTGTGGCGGAGGCATTTCGATGGAGGCGAAATGCTAGAATCCCGTGTACTGTACGATGTCAGGGCACGTTAAAGAAGACCCGATGGTCGAAATTCCCGGAGCTCTCCCCTACGGCGTCTCTCATAACGTGGTTTTGGGACGTTAAACCTCAGATATCATTATCAACATCGCTTGATGAATGAACGAACAACTGAAGTCGTGACGGGAAATAAAGTGACAAGAAAAAGATCGCCAAGAATTTAGGGAACTCGTACGTCACTAAAATCGCTTCCGTGAACCAGCCAACTAATCTGACGCTTCATTGTAAATCCCACCGCACGCATAAATTAAAAGACCGCGAACTTCGCGTCCACCCACGTGCCGTATACGTCGGCCAATCGCGCACTCTACTGAGTGAACTCAGTGTCGAAGTTTATAAAACTCTCTCTCCTGAAAAACAAGAAGCTTGAAACTCTCTTCACAGTTCAAAATTCTGAAAAGTTCTGACCTTTCTGAAGTTTACATTTCTAATGATTCCGCGTTAATTACTTCTACGTACACGCTTTCATAGAACGAAGCTGTCTTAGTTTACCCTGAGCTGCCTCCGCTGTCGTCGTCGTGGTAGTAGTAGTGTAAAGGTGGTTATTTGACTCGGCGATCGGCACTGGACGACAGTGTGTAATGGCGACAGTCAAAGCAGAACGCAGACTCGCAGCTCCAGCGGCGTTCTGTCAAAAAGGACCCGGAGAGGATGACCCACTAGAAGGCGCTGGAGAGGGCGACCCATTACACAGTTCCAAGGCTTCACTGCAGTAGTAGTAGTAGTAGTAGTAGTAGTAGTAGTAGTAGTAGTAGTAGTAGTAGTAGTAGTAGTAGTCGTAGTAGTAGGGATAGTAGAGTAGTAGTAGTAGTAGTAGCCGTAATAGTAACAGAAGTAGTAGTATTAGCAGTAATAGTGGTAGTAGTATTAGCAGCAGCAAAAGTAGTAGTAGCAGCAGCAGTAGTATTAACAGTAGTAGTAGTTCCAGCAGTAGTATTAAAAGTAGTAGTAGTTGCAGCAGTAGTAGCAGCAGCAGCAGCAGTAGTGGTAGTAGTAGTATATAGTAGTAGTAGTAACAGCAGTAGCAGCAGCAGAAGTAGTAGTAGTAGTCACGTGACGCAGGTCACGTGATCAGTGTGAATAAAGAAATGGGTAAAACGAGATCATGATGATGATGCTGATGATGTTCGAAATTATGATGCACGTGCACTCGTGCACTTACAGCTTCGATCTCAGACAGTTTTCACAGCGTGAAACGGGCTGAGATGATTTTTTTGTTTCAGTATGTTTATGAATAGACGAATATTAGGAGTCTTCCATACGAAATTTATTACCTTTGTTGGCATTACGGGAAATCGTACGTAAGGATGTTTCCAGTATTTCTTTTGTAGTCGAAAGTGGGCGGGGACAGATAGACCAGTCATTAAATTATAATGAGCAAAAGGTACTTTGCTATGCTAAACGTCACTTTGTTATGGAAGGCGAAATGCTTACACTGAAAGCATTAAGGAAAAGAAATTATGCAATGAGGTCAAGTACAGCTGCAATAAACACTCGTCGCACGGCAAATATAAAAACCATCCGCGCACGTAAATACATTCGATAGAACACGACTTATAGACTTGCGGTTCGCTCAACGTGATGACGACGCTTCGAGCAGTCAAAACCCGAAGGTCGCGGGATCGAATCTCGGCAGCGGCGGCCGCATTTTCGATGGAGGCGGAAATGCTTGAGTCCCGCGTACTGACATGTAGGTGCACGTTAAAGAACCTCAGGTGGTGGAAATTTCCGGAGCCTTCCACTACGGCGTCTCTCCATAATCATAATGTGGTTTTGGGGACGTAAAACCCCAACAATTATAATTACGAGCAGTCGTATTATCGAGCAGCCAAGGACACAATAGGTGCGACGAGTTTGCGCCGGGTCGCAGTGTTCTAAGTAAAGTTATTTCATCAAGGAAAAAAAATATATATATTACAGCGTGCGGATGCACGAAGTTACAACGAAAAATGGAGTAACTCCTTCTGCTTGCCACTGGTCCATACTATGCATATTATGAGTTAAAGGTTCGTCGTTGCTGCTTAAAACAATATATTTGGCCTAGCAGCGGTGTCAGAGTTTCCGACTTGAATTTAGCATTTACGAAGGCGCTCAAGTTTGTCATCTAAAACCAGGGACACAAACGCGCACCTCTACGGTAAAGTAACATGTTTGAAACACCACTTCCTGAAACATATCTGCAAAGTGATGGTGCATTAGTGGACCAGTGACGAGTAAAGCAGTAAAGGCTGTGGGAAAGAGCAGCGCACACTGCATGCTTCGCCCATCCCCAGGTTTCACTTTTGTGGAGCTGAAAGGGGTCACTGAAACAAAAATTTTGGCCTCGCGTTTTTTTTTTTTTTTTTTTTTTTTTTTTTTTTTTTTTTTTTTTTTTTTGCTGCAATGTGTTGCTGGGGGCCTGTTAGTCATAGCACAGCACATAATTTGCGGCCGCGCGCGACAGATAATTAATTATAGGCTCCTCATTACCGACCAGTCTCAGTTTCGGTTTGAGAGAGCTCCCATAACTACAAGCCGCCGGGTGCAACTATCACCACCTAGCGGGTGCAACGCTCGACAGCACACCGAACTGTGACCCACTTCCGCACGGTAAGCATCAAGAAGTCCGTTCGAACAGGAAACGGGACAGCACTGTTGCCAAACACAAAAATTTCAACACGTGCGCCGCGGCCACGGACTCGCGAGCAGCCGCCGCGCGGCAAAAAGAAAAATGGCAGCTATGATGTCATCATAACTTGTTGTATGGACTGCAGCGGGATGACGTGAGGGAAGTAGGGGGGTCCCCACGGGTCCCCTTTGAGGGGGCGGTGCTCCATTGCGCACGCCAACTTCAAAATTCATTTAAAATACCTTCCAAGCTATGTTCGCTGTCGATATTTTGCATATGATATACGCATGTTCACGGGAATCGATCCCGCAGGCTATCTCGGAAGCGATATTTTGTGTCAGTGCCCCCTTGAAACACCCTTCCTTTCTCATTGCGTAGTGCTTGCTCCTAACTTTCAGCGCTTCGAATTTCTTTCTTTTTAGAACAGTTTTCTTTCATGTGGTAGAGAGCGATTACGAGTTTCGATAATGCGTGCGCAATAGCACTGCGTTTCGCACAAACGAGAGCACAAACCACACGGATTGCTCATGGAGCCAACGTCTCAGGGGCAATGATGTACGCTAGGGCAGTTACGGACATGTGAGAAGCCCTGGCAATAAGCGCTGTTCAGACAACTATTTAGTGTACAATTGTGGAAGCACTGTTTCTGAGGCTGTGTGATACTTTTGAAGTCCAAGGAATCCAAATATTTTCTATTTAAGCGCGGCAAATGGAAATACATTTTATTATAAGTTTTGGTTTTGGCGGTATATGTTGTATAAGCGCAGTGTTATAAAGCCGACGCTCGAGGGAAAAAACTTGGACCATCTCCCCGAAGGGAACCCTGATGGGATGCGAAGCAGCAGCGGTGCGCACGGCGTTGACCCGGTTGAAACGGGCGTCGACGCGGGTGCTGGAAGAACGGTTTGAAGCGAAACTCGGTGTAGCGTTTACTCGAGTAAACGTTTGTTTGGAACGCTAAAGACACGGGAGGCGGGTCAGAGGTGTTGCGAGCGGGCGGAGCAGCCGGCAGCTGCGGGCGCTGCCGCGAGCATGCTGCGGGTGAGGGAGAGAGTGACGTCAGCGCGTACCTGCGAGAGAAGCGTGCGAGGGGAGCGTGACGTCAACGCGCAGCTGTGGCATGACCTACTTGGCAACGCTCCAACACCTACGGCGAGGGGAACGAGTTGCGGCGCATTCGTACGGACGCACGTAACGTACGGCGTTACACACGTGAGTCAAAGAGCTGCTTCGCATCTAAAAATAGGCAGCCGATCCACGAAGTGAATGCTGATGATAGAGCGAAGCTCCATTGACGAAATGATAAACGATATAAAGAATGTTTATGAAATCCATCTGTACGTCCGTCCGTCCGTCCATGGATGGACGGACGCACGTATGGACGGACGGACGAACAGATGCACGGACGTACGCACGGACGGACGGACGGACGGACGGACGGACGGACAGTGAGCTGCACGGACAGAGCACGGTCTATTTTAAACCTATATGCGCGTTATGAACGCTCTATGTAGGGCACCTGTTTTCGGTCCGACGGGGAGCTACGGCGACGGTGACAACGGACATGGTGCGAGCCTAAGGAGCTTCACTCCTAAAAACAGGAGTGCGAATCGCGCCTGCCCGCAGTACAACCCACAGAGACGACCTGTGTGTAATGCTCTCAACAAGTTGGATGAAGAGCCTCGGTCAGAGGAAAGAATGCTACTCCAAAGTCCAGACTTAACGTCGCAGAATAAGGCCATACAAGCCCTGCTAAGCTTCTTGAGATTAGCTGGCGTGTCTTAACGACTCTAATTAAAATGCTCGAGTGTGTGTGTGTGTGTGTGTGTGTGCGTGTGTGTGTGTGTTTCGTTTTATTTTATTACTCAGGGCCTTTTTTTCTCGGAAAAGGCAGAATTTTTATAAAGTTTCTAGAACAAGTCAGGCTTCTTTGGTTTTCGCACATGAACTCTACCTCGAGGGGGGAAATAATTTTCCGCAGCTAAAACGACATTGGCGGGAATAAAGATCAAGAACTCGTAAATTTATTTTTTAATTACGCGGTGGTCTAGCGGTTATGGTGCTCGATCCGCAAGTCACGGGATCGAATCCCGGCCGCGGCGGCCGCATTTTCGATGGAGGCGAAAGTGCAGGATGCTCGTGTACTTAGATTTAGGCGCACGTTACAGCACCCCAAGAGGCCGAAATTTCTGGAGCCCTCCACTACGGCGTCCCTCATAATCATATCGTGGTTTTAGAACGTTAACCCCCCCCCCCCCCCCCCACACACACACACACACAAAATGACGCCATATCCACGAAGTGAATGATGATGAGTGGGCGAAGCTCGATCGTTTTCATCCATGGCAGAAATAGAATGTGTGGTCTGGAACGCGCTTATCCTTCATGGTCATCAGCGTCATCGTCATCGTTATCACGTGTAGTGGGTACATTCCACTATACTGGAACGCGCTTATACTTCATCGTTATCACGTGTAGTGGGTACATTCCACTATACTAGCTGCATCATCGCCATCTTTATCACGTGGAGTGGGTACATTCCACTATACGTGGCTACCTACCTACTACTACTACTACTACTACTACTACTACTACTACTACTACTACTACTACTACTACAGAGGCGGGATAGACCCACACCCTACGGAGCTTCGCCCCTAAAAACGAATTGCGAGCTTGTCGGCTACACGCTGCTATCTTCGCTTGCGCAATTGCAAACACACAAATTGATGCGATAGGATTTGATCGCACACGATAGTCATGCGAGACAAGGAAGAACGTGTGGGCGACTGCATGGCAAAGCAGGGCAGGAGACAATTTGCAACTGATATTTCTCGTATATGGACCAATCGCGAGTATGTATACGCTAAAGACGTCGCATAATACCCCCGTCTGCAGCTGGAGTCACGAAGTGCGCCTTTTTCTATTTTTTTGTATTTTGAGAGGCTGTTTATTGGCCCTTTAAGACACGGAGTTTGTGCCTCGGTATAGACCCCGCCTGTTTGTGTGGCAGGCTTTTTTTTTTTCGATTCTTAATCATGATTAGTAGTTAGTGTTCAACCTTATGTTCCAAGCCAGTTTTCGTGGAATGTCGAAATTCTTTCCTAAAGTTTCGTTATCTCGGTAGTATAGTTTCTCGCGTTATATTTATTTCACAACGCCATCTCCTGAATGATGAAATAACGGCGGCCGTTTCGTAAACGATAAACCATCAATCATTTTCTCGGAAGGAAGAATCATATGTTTCGTGGAAAAAAAAATAATAGAAAAGGTCTGTTAAAGCACTTGTATGCGCTATTGTATACAAATACTTTTCCGCTGCTTTTCTTGCACAAGACGCAGCGAAACAAATTATCCCGAAGCAAACAAACAAGTGCACGATAGGACATACGTTTCATAGGCTGTATAAGTTGTTACCTAATTAGGGTTAGGGCGAGTGAAATCACTTTTCATTCTAAACAAAGAAAAACAGAAATAAATGAACAAAACACAAATCCACTGAATTATTGGCTGGCGCACTGATTGGAAGTATTGATGAGATTACCGATATCCGACGTGGGCACCGAACCAGTTAATTCGATTATCCGCAGAACAACGAAAATGTTTGCATCTCTTCTGAAGTTCCGAGTCTCTTATCGTGGATTCAGGCACAGATAACCAAGGCAAAGCCTAGCTCCACAGTCGGTGGCGAAAGTTAAAGCTGATACAGAGGCACAAAAAGGGCGCTAATAAAAGAAAGAAGTTTGGTTATTCGCTTTTTTTTTTTTCGAGCGCCAAGTTTTCGTATTATGCCGCTGAGTTTTTGGAGCAAAGAGAATGCAAACACTAGTGAACGAAATGCCCCGCTTAGTTCTTTCTCTGGAAGAAAACAAAACTGCGCAAAGCGTACGTTTCTCGCTCTGCTCCTTGGGCTGTTCTCTTTTCTTTCTTTTTATTTGTTTTTTCCAAGTCACTGAGTGATCGGCTCGATAGAACTCTCTCTCCACGCAAACGTGGCGATGGATCGAAGTATTGGGAGAGAGGGAGAGAGCGTGGGGGAGGGGCGAGGAGGTTCACAGGGCGCCATACTGATGGATGGATGCGGATGCAGGAAGTCGAGCACATGGAAGCCGCGAAAGCGGGAGCCAGATCATCATGGTGTTCTTGCAACCATTGCAGCGTGGGATCACGATCTATGGAACGCGTGCAGATTTACTCAGAGTGCACGCGGGTTCCGTACACTCAAAAACACTCGCCACTTGCACCCCCTCTCCTCCCTCCCCCCCTCACCCCTCCGTGCGCCCTCCCACAACAACATAGCGGAGAGCTTCCCCAAATAAAACTGTTGTATTGAGCGATGTGTTCGATGGAGTGTGGGAAAGACGTAACAGCTCATATGTATTAAATACATTACCTTGTCGCAAGACCGAGTGGCCAGCGTATGCCAAAAGTGAGACAACATTGGCCAATGCTGGTACTGAGTGAGTTAATATGGTAGGCATCACATGAACTATATACTCCCTATTCGAAAGTAATTGATGCTTTATCGTACAACGCTCACGGATTGAAACGGGACAATTTAGGGCTAGTTGCGCACGTACTTTCGTTTCCACCGTCTTCAGTTCGGGTCATGTAGGCGTAATTAGACTTGAACGCGTAATCAGAGCCAACATTATTTCTAGAGACCGGATTGATCGTGACACGGCTTGGTTATCTCGAGTAATTGCGCGTCATCATCGTCATCATCCTGACTACGCCCACTGCAGGGCAAAGGCCTCTCCCATGTTCCGCCAATCAACCCGGTCCTGTGCTTTTTGCTGCCACGTTATACCTGCAAACTTCTTAATCTAATGAATTGTGCATACCGGTCGTTACCATAATAAAAAAAATATGTCGCGTTTGAATTCCGCGAGTACTGTATGTTTCGTCGTGATTATCCATACGAGACAAGCAAAGGGAGAGACGCATGCACGCAGTGATGGGAATTCATGCATGCGTCGCGCGGACGACGGACGAAGGAAAGAAAACACGATGACACTGCTAACTAAAAACTGGCGTTTACTTAAACCCTCTGCAGAATATATAGGTGCGGCTATCTGCGATTAAAAACTGGTGGTTAGAAGCATTAAACAAGATTAAAAAGAATGGGACATTTGTCGTGAAAGTCGTCGATTTCTTTCTGTGACAGCGCTACTGATGCAGCGCTGATACAAGCTGTGCTTTTCCTTTTTATGGCGATAGTCTCTCTGATTACGCAAGCGTCCGGGTCCTTCCCTTTGGCAATCACTTCAGTCCTGTCGAAGAGTGCATTGACACCCGCTCATGCAGAGGGTTTCATTAAACACCAGTTGTTCGTCAGCAGTGCCTTCGTGTTTCTTTCCTTCGTCCATGCTTCTGACTTTTGCTGCAGCTACTCAGCATGCATTTCAAGACTTGTTTACTTTCGACCTATACCCTCGGAACTTCAATGAAACTTCTGTTGGACCAAGTTAGTGCATAGATTTTAAGATGAAAAGCTTTAGCGCAAAAGGGACGGACCACAAAGAGTCCATGCTTACGTAATTGTCTCATCCGTGCCTGTCTCATCTACTCTTGGTGGTTCGTCCTTGTTTCCGCTGAAGTTTTCACCTTAAAGGGACACTAAAGCGAAACAATGAATCGGTTTCAAATGATGAATCGCGTTTTGAGTACTTTAATGCCGTTAGTTTCACCACGATAGGCTTATTAATAGATAAGAAAATTAAGCTCAAACTTACATCTGTAAATTCCGCGCCGAAATCGCCGCATGTGACGTCACGGATTTCAAAGTGCGCTAGTAGTACTTTGGCGGGCATGCTCAAGGAATTTCATTGAAACTTGGTATGTTAAGCCTATGGCACCTTCGTAGTACAATATACTTCATTTTCACCGACAAGTAGCTACGTAGGACCTAGGAGATTGCCGTCAAAATAGGTGACGTCACGACGTTTGGTGCGGGAATTTTAGGGTGGCTGCAACTTGAAAAAGTTGCAGCCTTGAAAAAGACAAGTCCACTTGTCTAAACATCGGCTCCAGCACACATCCCCTGCTTACGAATTTCTCATCGCAAGCTTCCTTATTCTTTTGGATTTCATGGAGAAGGGGAACCATAAGTCATCTCCGCCGCAATGCAAAGCTGTTATGCGGTGAAGCGTACCAAAAATCAGAAGGGGCCGCTGTCGCAGGACATAGCGTGCTTCCAAAAAACGCGTTTTTGTTTGTTTGTTTTTCCAAGGATGGCTTTCGCGGACCACCATTTGAGCACCATTGTCCTAAGACAAGTCCCTAAGACACCTCCCCCCCCCCAAGGACAAGTCCCTAGGGACTTGTCCCTAAGACAAGCCCTAGGGACAAAAGGAGTTGTCTTCATCGGGGAGGATGAGTAAGACGTATACAAGAACGATGTTAAGGAATGTAGTCGCTTTATGCATAGATAAAACACAGAGATCAATGCATCAATGTTAAGCACCGGGGGGAATGCTTTTTCTGAAGTAATGTAACAAATTTGGCTAGTTGGAACATACTCATGACGCTCAGCGCAAAGAAAAAGACACGAAAAACAAGAAAGAACACGACACAAGCGCTTGTGTCGTGTACTTTTGTCTTTCGTGTCGTTTTTCTGCGCTTACCATCATGAGAATGCTTTTTCTGTTTGTGATCCAGTAATGAAGGCGTGTTCAAATAACAGCAGTCGCCTCGGGCTTCAGAAATTTGCATATAATGACGATTGCTTCTTCCTTAATAAAAGAAAAAAGAAACAGCCAATAAGCCACGTTGTTTTTGTAGCCAGTGAACTGTAAGATGTCACGCGGAAACATTCTTAACGAAGCATTCTCACAACCCGAAACTTGTTTTGCTTTCTCGTCGCATCTGCCGCGTAACTTTTGGACCTCGGGGCTGTTTGGCGAAGTTTTCCTTCGCTCCTTTTTTTCATGCCGTTTTATGCAGAGTTACGCTTGCGTCTCAGACTTCGAATAAGATACAAACACGCGCGATGGTTGGTACGCGCGTGTCAGTCATGCAAACGCGCAAACAGCGAACGCAGATAAGATTGCTACGTTTATTCCTTCGTGACTTGTCCGCTGCGGTAAGCTATATAATTGTACCTGACATTCAAGCAAGAACTTATTGCTCAGACTTATTGCATCACTACCCATCTCTTGCGTGCGGTGTCACTTGTTAATAGGACGATAAGATAGCGGGGGGGCTTCGAAAATGGACTTTGTGTGATTGATTTTGCGTGGGAACTATGGGTAAAAAAAACAAAAAAACAACAACGACAAAAAAAAAAAAAGAAACAGCCAATTCCATGCCATGAAAACCTTTGTACAGCGAAGCTGCGAGCATGTGAGTGTGTCTGATTGGCTAGCGAGATCACGGGGTGCCGCAAGTGCACCGCTAGATTTAAAATACGCGCGCTTGCACTTGATTGGACAGAGCGAGATCATGTGACTTGTGGGGTGAGGCAGCGACCGCCTGGTGTCACGTTAATTCTAGGAGATCACGTGACCTGTCGGCTCAAGCAATGGCGTTTCGGCGAACGCCTCGCGTCACGTGATTTGTCGCCGGTGCAGCCGGAATCCACGTGCTCCCTGTTAACCACAGGGCCATCTTGCGCGCCCAGGAGCCTCGGTTTATTACAATTAATGCAAGTATCTAAGGAAAGTGCGCATTGCTTTCCCGATCATCATCACCACCACCATCATCATCATCATCATCATCATTTCGAGCACTATCGCCATCACTTCACTGCGTTTCTTTATTCATTCCCAACCCCCTCTGGTTTCCGTGACCTGGTTCTGCTCATGCGTGACGCTGGCCGGCAAAGGGACGATTTAGCGAAGATCCGTTGTTAATACGTGGCTCGAGAATTTCATAGGCTTTTCCGACGCATGTCGCTTTTGCACTTCTAAAGTAGCCATGTAAAATAAAAATCGACAGGTTTTGCACTTTTGTACTGCAAGAGTGTGTAACTGAAGAGCGTAAAGCCTGGCGGCACTCATGTAATCCAAATGAGCCGCAGCGCCGCAGCGGGCAACTACAGTGCATAACTTTTGCCTTAAGTCGGCCCTTTGAACGCTTCATGCGAGCACTTTTCTCTTTGTATAGACCTTCAAAGATGTGCGAAGTATCCTCTACGTGTCCGTAAAGTAATACTTTTCTCTATGTACGTTTTCTTCAAAGATGTGCAGACTTTAGCGAAGTGTCCTTTACGTGTCTGTAAGGTAATACTTGCACCTTACATGGCTGCACACTTTGTTGATGTTGATGAACACGGCTTATGATGATGGGCGATGGCTGATTCATTGTAATAGGTTGGAAGATTTGCGCCGCCCACTCCTTACGCGCTTCACGTGGAGTGATGCCTGGTGTGATTCTGCGCATTCTTCCACGCAGCGTTACGTCTTTGAACATGACTCCTCGCCCGACCTGATGCCTACACAGGCTCCTTTCCCAAAGCAGTTTCAAGCACTGGCGTGGCTCTGCGGTAGAACGCTTGGCTGCCATGCTGAATGCCACAGGTTCAACTGCGGCTCGGGCCTTGCTTTTAGGGTGACGAGTGAGAAATCGCGCGAGTTTCTGTACCACACGCCGCGTTTTTCGAAGCCAGCGTCTGATAAGGCACTTAAAAATTTAGCCTTTATGTTTATGTACTCTATATAAATTCTATGAATGAAGGATAGAAGTGTCCCTGCCGGTGGCAAGTTACCTTTTCGTACACTTTTCTTTCTTCACATTTACATTACAATGACTTCTAATAACATCCCCTATACTTTCCTTGGCATCATTGTCTGTTAGTTCTCATTAATATTGTGTAACAAAGCAAACGAGCGCTTAAGTTTACTCTTCTTTTCTTCATTCATAGAGAGGGTCTCGTTCTAGCAGACTTGATGCCTTCAGGTAGTATGCGAGGGAATATTGGTCAGCTGCCAGCTCGTAATAAGATCACGTGCTACGCGACGCCATCAGGCAAAAAGAGTGTTGCACACTCGCCGCAGTGGCAACAGGTGGCGCTGACTGACGCTCCCACGTTTAAATGCATATATATATATATATATATATATATATATATATATATATATATATATATATATATATATATATATATATATATATATATATATATATATATATATATATATATATATATATATATATATACCCTATAAAGTGGACAGAGGGATGACCGCCACCGTAGCTCAGTGGCAGAGCATCGGACGCGTTATTCGAAGGTCGCAGGTTCGGTCCCTGCCGGTGGCAAGTTATCTTTTCGTCCACTTTTCTTTCTTCACATTTACATTACAATTACTTCTAATAACATCCCCTACACTTTCCTTGGCATCATTGTCTGTTAGTTCTCATACATAAAGGCTATGTACTCTACAAGCTCAGAAGGGCGAGGGTTTGAGCACCGCCGCACTCGTATAGTAATTGGTTTTGAGTCGTATTTCCTACGTGCCACTATATGGGCCCACGTATTTCCTACGGATCCGTGTGTATTCCTAAAGCAAACGCGTTGCGTAACAGACCGGCGTACATATTTCCAGGGGAACTAGCCTGAGAATGCTAGCGCATTATGTTTTCTTGGGGGGGGAGTCTCGTCAATGTACTGCCGTATCGGGTCGCCTCTTCCTTTGTTACGCTCGTTAACTTGATGTTCCTCATGATGGATTGGACCAACTACACCAATTTACTACCATCATAACAGTTTCGACTCACCCCTTCACTTTATCATCTAGAGCGAGACTACAACTCTGACCTCTACGCATATTGGGTGGTTGGGTGGTTAGCAGCCTGCACAAACGAGTTTTACGAAGCTCTAGCTTCCATAACGTTCCTTGCTAGCCCGATGGGAACTGACCAATCACGTATACCGAAGCGTCGTGCTCCAAACGATGCAATCAATCTCTTCATTCTTCCAGCTTTCTTTTTTCTCAGTTCTCCCAAGGGCTGCTTGTTCTTCGGCGCAGTAATGAAAACAAGTGCTTTGCTCTGTATTAGTTTCGCTACCATGAGTTTTGAGTTCTTTTCGGTACTGATTTCATGTACCGTGATGGCTGATGTGGACGGTGTCGTACAAGAGCGGTGATCGAGGGTTGCTGTGATGACGGCGAGCAATATGCTATATTCGTGAAAGGCAGTTTCTCTGCGCGATTAAATGTGGGTGCGCGGTTTGTGATGAAGTATCTACTGAAAACAAGAGGAATAGACCAATCTCTCACGGGTGCCACTAAGGAATAGGGCCGGCGGTGTTCGCGTAAGATAGTAGTAAAGCGTGTGAGCCGCAATTCAATGCACAGTGCAAGACATGGAAGGCCTAGAGATTGTGTTAGAGTATAGTGGGAGCATGACTAGAAAAAATTAGTCCCGAGGGGGGTTTTCCACTTCTCTGCCAGCCTACGGGGGAAGGGGGGGGGGGACGTTGATGCAGTGGAGAACAAAGAAAACGTTGGTGCGAATGCCAACGACAGTCCAGACTAAAAATTTCAATCAATCAATCAATCAATCAATCAATCAATCAATCAATCAATCAATCAATCAATCAATCAATCAATCAATCAATCAATCAATCAATCAATCAACGGATCGACAGACCAACCATTACATCAATCAGTCAGTCAGTCAATAAATCAATCACTCAATCTATCAATATTTATCATAGTATTTATCATAGTACCCACAGCGCCCAAGGGCATTACAGTGGGGGGGGGAAGAATACAAAATTTCAACACAGAATACAGATACTCACACTTCTACACAACAATAATAACGCAATTCATTGTCAACCACGTAGTGGCACGTGGGAGTACACAATACAAAGCAGCTTCACAGTACCGTTTCGTCCTTACACATCTTCGCGAGTACACTACTATAGACCCTGAAGTGAACTTGAAAATACTTCATGTGAAGTAACCTCTGCTACTTCAGAAGGCAACCTATTCCACCGCGCTATCGTCCTGGGAAAAAATGACATTTTAAATGCGTCAGTGCGGCAGCTTATTTCCTTTATCTTATTGGCATGATCTAGTCGCTGTGAAACGTAATCCGGTTTGCAAAAGTATCGTGAGGGGTCCAGACCTGTTCGGCTATGAAATACGTTGTGAAAAAGTTTCAACCTCAGATATTCCCTTCGTTTGTCTAGAAGTTCCCAACCAAGCTTTTCTTTTGCTTTTGAAACACTGAAATTTCTGGTAAAATCAGAGCAGAAAAACCGAACAGCCATGTTTTGAACTCTTTCTAAATTGGACACGTCACATGCCTTCCACGGATCCCACACAGCACAAGCGTAATCTAAGATAGATCGAATGTTAGATATGTATAGTTGAGTCTTGGCCTCAACTGGTAACTTACTTGCGTTTCTGCGCAGAAAACCTAACACACGTCCTGCTTTACTTGTGACGTGATTGATGTGACGGCTCCAGGAAAGGTCCGGTGTAAAATATACACCAAGATGCTTGTGTTCGCGAACTGATAGCAGCCTGGTTGAATTTACAGTATAAAATGAGTCATGAGGTGCCTTTTTCCTAGTGAAACACATATGCACTGTTTTTTTTGCATTAATAAACATACGCCACTTTACACACCATTCAGAAACTGTGTCGAGATCGTTTTGAAAAGTAGTGCAATCATGGGAGCTATGTATAAGTCTGTATAAAACACAGTCGTCGGCAAATAATTTGATATGTGATGAAATACCGGAACAAATGTCATTTATGTAAATGAGGAACAATAGCGGACCCAAGACTGACCCTTGAGGCACGCCAGAGGACACATCAACTTCCCGGGATGTCTTACCATTGATAACAACCTTTTGCCTTCTCAAATTTAAATACTCGCTTATCCAGTTCACAACCGTATCGTTCACTTTTATACATTTTTAGTTTTTCAATCAATAAAGAGTGGGGTACGACGTCAAAGGCTTAGTCGGCGACGTCAAAGGCGACGTCAAAGGCTTAGTGGGGTACGACGTCAAAGGCAAATACATAGGTGAACCATTCAATCAATCAGTCATTCAGTCAATGAATCATTCTAATGGTCGAAAGACGAATCAATCAATCAATAGATCGATCAATCAATCAATCAATCAATCAATCAATCAATCAATCAATCAATCAATCAATCAATCAATCAATCAATCAATCAATCAATCAATCAATGTTGATGATAGTGAGTGCATTATTAACTATTAATCTTCATAAAGGGTTCAGTGGTAGAGAACAGAGCTGTGCACGGGCCTAATTTTAGAGCCCGAGCCCGGCCCGGGCCCGCTGACTGCGTCGAAGGCCCGCCCGAGCACGACTATGAGGGATACGAGCCCGCCGGGCCCGGCCCGACGTACAAAAATAAAAGCCCGGGCCCGGCTCGGTCCGGTCTGACATTATATGAAGGTTTGCTGCGGAGACAAGATGTCGCTTCCCCGATTATGTGGCATTTTATTCAACATATCAACGTGAAACATAAACATACGACACATGACAGTCACTATATATGCAACGATGACAAGTTGTTACATATATAGTTACAAAGAGAAGAAAATTCGCAATACTTCATGTGATCTTGCACTCTCTACAAGGCGGTCGAACATCTCGAACCTTTGCACGACTGTCCACAAAGTCTGCGTCTTAAACCCCACCCACGCCTTTCCAGAGCGGCTAACAACCGACGCATGAGGGCTTCAAGTTTTACGTATGATTCATCGACACTTTCCCGAGTCCTAAAGCGTTTCGAAACAGACGTTTTCCGCCTCGTAACGTTAAGCAGCCCAGCCCAATTTACCGCCCTACTCGTTCACGCAACCCCTCGCACTATCGTCTCTTTGGTAACGGCCATGTTTTGCCGCAAGCTGAGCACTTTGGAACCCCAAGTTCATTCATCTTTCTAGCAGGTTCCCAATCCCACCCGACCATCTCAACCCCCTCCCCCTCCATCTCATCAGAACGAAGTGAAGAAAAAACAAAACAAACAAAGCAGTCACCTTGTGGCTAAGTACCCATATTCTAGTCCTGCGCTAGTCCGGCTCTCCCAATCTGTTTTCCCGAACTCTTTTGCAATCCCATTTTCACGCGACGCCTTTCCCACTCCCTTCGTACCTCGGGGTTTTCGGAGTCGCGTGCCGAGGTCGTGACTTAAGGTTAAAGGCGTGCGCAGGCGCCAACAAGAGGTCCGTGCCTTTTATGCTCCGCTTTTACCTTCCAGCCGAACCCGGCCAGCTCTCGTTCCTAGCTGCGCGTAGCCACAGGGCCGACTCCCTAAGGTCATTTTACCCCTCCTCATTTTCCCCCCCGCATCCTCCCGAACATCCTCATCATGGGGAGGCGTCGCGCGCGGCCGACCTCCGAGTTACCGCCGCAAAGAAGTGTGCCTAAAGGTGCAAGACGCCGCATCTTTCTCGGAGCACCTTATTTCCCTCTTGTTTCCCTATATTGTTCTTTATACTTCGGTACTCCCCAAAAAGCCTTTCAATCCAGCCCTTCCCTCAGATGCGGCACCTTTCTTCCACCCACCCTCCTTTCCAGCCGTCTCCTTTTCCCTATTTCCCCCCATTTCTTTCTTTCGGAACCTTCGCCGCGTCACATCTCGCAGTCATTGCCCACTGTGCTTAAGGTAGACGCCGCGAAAAAAAAGAGGGAAAGAACGAAATCCAGAAAACCAAACTGCACTCGAAGTCTTCCCTTCTCTTACCCTCCTTGTCTCTCGAGTTTCTGCTCCTCATCTTCCCTTCGAGCGCCCGTTTCCATGGCGACGGGCTCCTTCCTCCCTTCCCGCCATCCCCCGCCGCCGTTCGCTCTTGTGGGGGAAAGAACCGGGCGGCAGCGTTTCCCGTCCGCGGGATCTGCGCCGCCAGCCTCCTTCCCGCGCCATCTTGGATTTCGGGAAAAAGCTGGCTCCGGTGTTTTTCCTCGCGACTGCAGACGATAGTTTGAAGGTTATAGGGCGGGTTGTCTATCCATTTTTGTGCGTTTCTTCTAGCAGAATTTACGGCAACGTCGTGAAATATGCACCCGACTCCACATCCTCAGATGCAAATTATGCTATAGCTGTATGGTGCAAGAGCAGTATGTTATAATGAAAATTATGAAAGGTATTATATAACAAGCTAGTTCATTAAATCCAACAGAGAATGCAAGAGTCAACGTCAGTAACCGGATGAAACGTAGCGTACACAGAAAAACAAGGCGAAAGAACAAAGCTGTACTAGCTGGTTATATATACAGTTAGTGCTTTCAAAGTGATCTAATCTTACTGCTCTCCAATGCTACGGCATTTATTGCTCTGTATTATCCCCCCCCCCCCCCCCCCTTTTATACATAGTTTCTGGGTGATCAGTTTGCTTTTGCGTTCATTTTCGAGGTGGTGTCTGCACATGTACCTGAGGACTGGCGGTGGCTATTACTCATTTATCCACAACAAACACTTAATCGCTAGTCCATCTTCGTCCCGTCATCTATTTCTGTGTACGTTGCTTGTACAGCTCGCTATTCACTATCGATCATGTACAAGCTAATCCAGCTGTCGACCTTACAAATATTTTCGTTAGGTAATGCTCTGCGAAAATATTGTTGTATATTACTTTGCCAATCAATGATCCTTTCAAGGGAAGCACAACAGTTCTTCGAACACCTCTCACAAGCGAAGTGCCACTTAAAACTGCCACTGAAACAGTGTTAATGGAGGTCGGGGGGTGGCGGCTGCTTGTATCTCTTGTATTCACAAACTTGTGTTCAGCGTTGGTGATCGGGCCGTGAACCTCCTGCATGCCGAGCAGGAACACTGCTTTCTGGAACACGGCCCACCTTACCGGCTGTGTTCCTTAACTTGAACTTAACTATCCTCAAACACGAAAGAAACAAACAGGCACTATTTCGTTCAGCTATATGGTGGTGGCGACGAGTTTTGACAGTCCAAGGGACTGGCGAATGAATGAATGCCTCGGTCATAAGAGGGATGATTCCGGAATGTCTTTTGGAATCGAACTGTAACGAAATTAATGCTGTCATATATAGGACGCGTCGAGAGAGCTACCACTTGGTTGAAGCGAAAAATGATGTGATCTAAAGGGGAACGTGACACTAAACGAGTCCGCCTTCATACATGGCGGATAGATGATATTCTGCAGACCAAAGGGAAACGTCTATATGAGCACAAACGTCTCGCATTAAGTAAGGCTGATCGGCATTCACGTACGCCTGGCGTCACGACGAGGTGCCAGCAACCGGACGCTTCTCAACAACAACTACTACTACTTCTCAACTACTACTACTACTACTACTACTACTACTACTACTACTACTACTACTACTACTACTACAACTACTACAACGACGATGACAATAACAACAAAAACAAGAAAAAAAACAGGGACGACAACAACAAGAACAACAATAAGAACAAGAACGACAACAATGACGACTAGAACAGGAACAGCAAGAACAACAACAAGAACGAGAACGACTGTGAGTACAAAAAAGACTATGGTAACAAGGACAGCAACGAGAACAATAACAAGAAGAACAAGAACAACTTAAGTTCTTCGTTTTATACAACCGAAAGGTGTGTTGGCGTGATTCTGACGTCGGTGGTCTTCAACAAGGACGCGCAGGTGGTGAGAACGTGCGGACAAGCTCCCGGCGCCAAGTCGTTTCTTAGCTCTTAACTGCGCTGTACGCAGCCATAAAAAGCAGCCCCGAGGCGTCGACTGGAAGCCAACGAGCGAGCTCCGACTGTACTGAGCTCTCCGGTGCTGCGACGGTGGTGTGGGAGGCGAGCCCCGACGCACTAAAGTGTGCGTCGTAAACCAATCGCCGCTAGCGTAGGTGACGGGTATACAGGTCCGTATCGTGAGAACTGCTGCGGTTAGTGGTTGTCGCTTCTGACGTCATCCGTGAACGTAGCTGCCAGGCTTCCTACAATGTATCACTTTAACACGATGTAGGTTGTTTACGCGCTAGTATCGATGTGATAAGACACAAAGACAAGGAATACGCCTAATCATCAAGGAAAAGATTCGAGACATAAGACGGCGGCAGGGTTTTCATTGGCCTAAGGGCCAGCGCGTAAACGACCGAGTTAGGGGTCATGAACGCTCCATAAAGAACAAACTTTCAGCACGTTTGCCTGTCCACTGCGGATCCTGCAAGTGCGAGCCTGGGTATTGCAGTGTTTTTTTAGTTTTAGGTAATAGTAGAATTACCCTAGCGCGTTCAACTCAAGTAAGCTTTTCACATTGAAAAGAAGATGAAAATGCGTGAAAGTGACGCATCTGTTCTTTTGCGAGGTGGTGAAGCGGTTACGGTGCTCGGCTGCTGACCCGAAGGTCGTGGGTTCGATTCCGGCTGCGGCAGCGGCATTTCGATGGAGGCGAAATGACAGAGGCCCGTGTACTATGCGATGCCAGTGCCCGTTGAAGAACAGGAGATAGTCGAAATTTTAGGAGCTCTGACTACGGCGTCCCTCATAATCCATATCGTGGTTTTAGACGTACAACCTCAGATATTATTATTACAGCGAAAACTGTTATGAGACCTACGGTAGCGGCTGCTAGGGTGTCCCTCATGGATCGCCCAGCAGCTTAAGCTCCTCAGGACCTTTCATTAAAGTTCTTGACTGACTGACTGATCACAACAAGGGGTCGATTCTGGTGCCGTAGTTGCCCGCCGCCGCCGCCGGTGTCCGTAACCACTATCGCGCGAAATAAAAAAAACAACTAAACATACCGAGGAAAGAATGGGAATCGAACCCAGGGCCCTCAGCGTGGCAGCCCAGTACTCTACCACTGAGCTACGCCGGTGCTTGAAACTCCATTGCAAACTGACCCTTATGCAGGCCTCACAACGGGTAAGGAATCGCGTTAACATGGAAGCGGTATGAGCCTTTGGACAGAAGAGGAAGAAGCACGAGAGCCGCGGCAGGAAAGAAAAGGAGGATGAAGTTAAAAATAAAGCAAATTAAGATGGACGCACACAGTGGGTGTGAGCCACAGCAGAAGGTTAACAAGAACAAGATGGACGCCAGTTCCATATTTGAGCTTTAATGCTGTTCCGTTCTTTTAAGTAGGAACACTACAAAAATGTGTAATAAAGCGTTTTAGAGCAGTAAAGTAACAACCAGGCGTCACACAATGCGAATTGCGCCACGAGTGGGTCGTTGAATGCTCTAACCCATTACAAAAGCCTCAGGCATAATTCTTCATCGTCGTTAGCCACATCATCAACAAAGTGCACATAATGCTTTACAAATGTGTAGCGGGTACCTCGCTTTTCCGAAGAATGACAAATAATGACGCAGCTGACGCTACCCCACTACACAAAAATTATCATGACTTATGGCGTAGTGGGTACCATGCAAGTGTGCTTGTAGTAGTTGCGCCAAGAGTGTTTAAAAAAGCCTCTAGCAAGGCCGCTATTCCAGCTTTCGCTGTGACTGTGCTGCGGGTTCCGCCCAGGCATGGTGGTTTTTATTATTATTATTATTATTATTATTATTATTATTATTATTATTATTATTATTATTATGTTGTTGTTGTTGTTGTTTTGCATGGTGGCGAGGTCAGTTTCCTTCAGTCTTCTCTAGATCAAAAGGGTTCTTGTCGTTCCCCTTTGTCACGAATTCGGGTGGTTACGGATAATGGAATGAGACAAGACACACTTCACGACACAACATATTTAATAAAGAAAAATGCACGACATTCAAGAACGAAACAGGTAGAAGAAATAAGCTTAAAAAACAAACACAAGAGCACTAAGCTCCTACAGTACTAAGCTCCTACTGGTCTAAATAAATTGTCTCAAGAAGTCTTTGCTCATTACTGATCGCTTGGTGCAGTAACCCTGGCTTTGTAGCCCACCAAACGTAGAGTCAGTCTTACTTGATGCAGCAAGTAACAGTCCGTGATCCGTCGCGCTCTGTCACTCTCGGGGTTCTCGACGTGCTTGACGAACGTCGCCGTCCCGGCCGCTGCCTACGTCCGCCGTCTCGCGTGACTTCCTCACTGGCGTGGCGGAGGCCTCGGAAGTTAGGCCTAGCGGCGTTGGCGCTACCCGGTGCTGGACGCTGGCGTGGTCCGCCGGGGACTGTCTTCGGTGGCTCGGTGCGCGACGGATCACGGGCTTGCGTCAGGAACGTCGGTGCTGGATGTGTGCGGTTGCTGCATCCCGAGCAGCCTCACTCGAACCGGGTCGAGGTCTCCGGCCACCTCTCGGGACGCCCGCGTCACAGCCTACCGAGTCGATGTCCTGCCGCTCCCGTCGCCAGTCCGTCTGCTGGCGAGACAACCTTCTTCTTCCAAGCCCACGTCGACAATGCCAGCTCATCCTCGGTTGCGCCCCGATCACGGCTCGGGTCACGCGCCTCGGGCCTTACGTTGCGGTGCGCGCGCTCGCGCCGTTCCGAACGTTGTTTTCTCCTCGTCGTCGTCTTCCTTTCGAAGGGCTCTTAATCATGACACCCTTACCCAGTGTATTTTGACGAGCGTGTGAGGCGATGCGCTTTATACATGGTTACCATGGCTACATAGGTCACTGATTTTTCTAAGGATAAAACTTGTTTTGAGTGACGCCCTCGTCTGTTATGTCTCGAGTCCTTTGATGGTAACGCGCCTTTTTTTTTTTTGTATTTCAGCAAGAATGTACCAACTAACCCGGCAACAGCTAGGTTTTGCTAAGTAATCAGAAAGGTTTAGCGACGGAAGCCAGGCGGTGAGATTTCATTGAATGTGCGACCTTCGGTTTCACTTCACTTCTAGTGGACTTTAAACTGATATAAATAAAAAATTTTAAAAGTTATTAGAAAAGAGAATTTTTTTGATGAAAACATGTAGCACGTAATGAGCGCTAATTGCTGAACATAATATGGGGTTGCTTACATTCATACTCGATGTTGTCCATAGATTTATGAACGATTAAATTTAGGTAATGGCGAGCGATTTAAGAATATATAGGAGTTCTTGAAGGAGTAAGATTAAAAAAAACTAACAAAAGATAAGAGGGACTAACTTCAATGCTGGCAAACATAAAGCTTTATTGCTTCGAATAATAATATTCTCGCCGAGTCGTTTCCATTAATGTGTCCTTTTGAACCACGTACAATTGTCTTGTCTGAGCGTACGTTATGCAACCGACTTCGTTTCAAAGTTATCTGCGCAGTTTTGGAGTCCACGCATTTGCATCACCCACAACCGTATCCAATTACTCGATGATTTTTCGAAAGTACCAAAGCCGTTCGCAGACATATCCGTTAGAATCTCGGTCGATAAATCCCGAGGTAAGCGAGCGATTTCAGCGCTAGAAACTCCCCTGGCCGCCCTGGCACGAATCTATAACGCACTGAACTTCGCAACAATGTTCACAAAGGCCATCGCCTTCATCCGCTGGTCTGTGATCTCCAGGGAGCAAGCAAGAAAAGGAGAAAATATAAAGACTAAAACAAATGCGCTAGCCTCATTGCTACGTCCAAATCAAGACACGCGCAGCCACGGCGTTGCGACATTCTTGCAGCGGATTGCGCAACCGTTGGCCGTCACTCGATGTCGGGGAAAGGGAAGGTTGCGGCGTGACGTAATAGAAACTCGCGGGCGAATGAGCAAAGAGAACGGCTTATATTAGCGCGGGAACCGGGCAACGAGAAAGCCGAGAAGAAATGTCGCGCAGCCTCTCGAATGGGCGTTGGGAACTCTTTTGTCTCGCTGTCGTCGCCAGATGCGACTGCAGCGCCACCAGTGGCAGACTGACCAGCTCACGCTCTTGCGTGCGTAATCTCCGGAGCTATTTGTCTTTATAAAAATCTTGCAGCGGCTGTTTCGGAAGGCTGGAGATAACGCCGTGCAATCCCTTACATGGCGCAGCCACCTTTCGCAAGCCAAGTCAAGCCGTTCTCTTCGCCTTTTCCCTTCGGTATCTGCCCGACACGTCACAGAGTTTCATAATAGTACACTAGAGGAAAAATCTGGCGCTAGTGTCTATGGGAGTTGCAACGCATGGCGCTTGATTCAGCAAGTGAATGATGGGTAGTACAATGATTTGCCTAAGCATCGTTCCTTCGGCTGCGTGTGGCCTGCAGTCACTTTGTCGCAAGAAGTTCAGCAATGGTTCGGCAGTCACACTTCACCACCTTAACCCTTTTAGGCTTATCAATTTAAATAAACTCACGAGGTTCACAACAAGCCGCTCTTTTATCCGAAACAAAAGCCAGAACCATCTGTAAACAAAGCCACAAGTGCTTTCGAAGCTGCAAGCAACATGATCATACAAATCCATGTACTATCTATCATTCCTATGGTGGCTGAACGACTGCAGCGCCAGAGTTCCCTCTAGAAAAAATTCTAAGAAACTCTGTGCAACATGTGACCCGCGAGACAATTCGTATTGGCGGAGAATGTTTTATTTTCGGCTGAATCGCCATAGCTTTACCGGCCATGGAGGAAGGAAAAAGAAAGGAGGGAGCATTACATCACACGATTGAAGCCCACCGTGTTGGCTCAACACGTGACCAAAACGTCAGAGCGTGTGGTAAGTTTAAGTAGTCTCGGTGGCGTTCCGTTTTTGAACCTCCTGCGTGAGCCGGCCGGTCTGCGCCGAACAAGCGCGCTTCGATTAAAAGCTATACCGGGCGTCATACCCCGATGTCTCTGCAAATCTCACTGCTTGCGTGATCCTGACGCAAAAGGTCACATGTTGGGCCGACACTGCTGGCTTCAAAACGGGTTGGCTTGCCAAGGCTGGCTGCGTGACGTCATGCTCCCTCCTTTCTTTTTCTTTCCTCCATGTTACCGGCAGAAGGGAACCCCAAACGTACCATTTGCCCCGACATGGCGATCTCTTGTTGGGACGATAGTATTTGGCTTCAGTCGCGTTGCGCAACTCTCTTTTCTAATTCTTTCATCAGTCATGGATACAAGAGCGCACCAGTGCGTCATCGTCCATCTGTAATGACGCAGTAGGTGGCATCGTCATGGTTGAAAGCTTGGGAAGGGTTACGTCACCGAAGTGCGGTGGCGCTCCTGTCGCTTTCGGTTGTATAAGTTTTCGTTACTGACGTGACTGTGGCGCTGCCGTCACGTTTGGTGCGCGCTTACGTCACGATGATGACAATGGCATTGAGGTCACTTTCTTCGAGTTACGCCATAGAGGTGGACAGGCGTTGCCGTGACGTTAGGTGTAAGGTTACGTCACAGAATTGGTGTCGCGTTACGTGGCAGTGATGGCGGAGGTGCTGCGCTCACATTCACTGTAGTTGTGGTGAAAATTAAATGTATTGGTGTCACTTTCGGTGCCATATAGATGGGCAGGTTTTGCTGTCAATTTCGGTGAGCGGTTACGTCACAGATTTGGTGTAGCGTTACGTCGTTGGGGTAGCGGAGGCGCTGCGCTCACTCTCACCGCGGTTATTCCGCTGAGAATGAGATGCATTGATGTCACTTTCGGCGTAATGTGACATGACAATTTTCCTGCAGAGTTACATAGAGGTAAAGTTAAATAGAGTCTGTACATGACAGCATCGGTGCCGCTTTTTGTGTTGAATTGTCATCCGAGGTGCACTGGCGCTAGCTTTGCTTTAGGTTGACAGTTGCGTTGGGGGGGGAGGGGGGGGTGCTGCGGTCATTTTTGGTGCGATCTTACGTCACCGAGATGACGAAAGCGTTCAGGTCTCTTTCACCAAGTTACGCCGCAGAGATTCGCCATCGGTGTCGTCGGTTCTGCGTAGAGTTACGTCACAGATATGGTTTACCTTTACGTAATCGGGCGACTGGAGGCGCTGCGGTGAACTTTTGCAGTATTTTGTATGCGGATGTGTTGCATGCGGATGTACTTATTTATGGCGATGATCGTCTTACGGTGAAAGAGGGACGGAAGGACAGGCAGTATTCTCGCTGAGAAGGCATAGAAATGCTTCCGCATTTGAGTACTCTACGCCAGACCCAGCCCAAGCTGTACGAACTGCACAAGATTGATTCACCTGCATTTCCTTTGGGTTTATCTTGTGTTTATCTGCTATTTTCCATTCTTTTGCGTTCTTTTCCTGTATTTATCTACTATTTTCCTGTTAGTTTTTGTGCGATTATTTGATAATTTATGTGTCTTTTTTTGTTATTTTCTTGTGATAATCTCATTTTACCCGCTGCTAGTCTATTTTCTGTTCTATGGTCCCCTTTCTACTGTTTTTTTCTTCTGTCTGTTGCTGCGAGCGCGGTGCGTCCAAGTCCCGGTGCTGGCGTTTCGCCTCTGCGTCTCTCTTGTGTTGATTTGTGTCCGACTCATGACGCTGGCGTTTCGCTGGCTTGGGCAGATGAATTGTCCCTTCGGAGACACTGGCGTTCCGAACATGCACCCTGCTCAGCTTATGTGTACCGAGCTTGGGATCTGCTTGAAAGCCAACGCGAGACACGAGACGACGGCCGGGTGGTCCCTTAAACTTCCCCGCAGTTAATAGGGTATTTTATCAACTTAACGGAAATACTTTACGCAAATATTGGTAAGGCAGCACGGTAGCACTCCTCCTTTCCCGCTCGTTGTGCTTTTGCCGCTCCCCGTTCCAGCGACAGTTCGTCCCTCGAACGACAGGTGTCTCGTTAACAATGCGTAGACCGACAGGCAACAATGAGTCTTGACAGCCCCGCAGTAATTATTAAAAATGCTTTCTTTGTGTTGGGGCGCCTTCCCCGGCAAAAGGTCAACGATCCGGGAATGGAGGAGAGCTACGGTAATACCGTACCGTATATGCGTACCGTATTTCCGTAACCTGCTAAAAGAAAGACCCTAATAGGTGAACGATTCAGTATACCATGTGCTTTATTCTGAGAGAATAATACACGTACCAAGCTCAATGCGTTTAGAACAAATTTTGAACGCTTTAGAGCAGGGGTCAGCAACCTGCGGCCCGCGGGCCGCATGCGGCCCGCGAGGCAGTGTTAGGCGGCCCCCGGCGCGGCGCGCGCCAAAGCCCTTCCCCCCCATCTCCCCTCGTGTCTTTTAACCTTGTGTTTTTAAGACGACACGGCCGACCCCTGCTTTAGAGTATAATTCAGAATAGCAGTGCAAAGAAGCACACGGATGGCGACAGATCACGACGAGACGCAGCGCTAACTAACAACTCAGTGTACATGGCACGTGATCACATATATACACACACGACACCACGAACGAAAGAGAGAGGAGGGAGTCGGGAAGGAAGGGGCACCCAAGGCAATGGACCCTACAATCAAACAGGCGGCTGACGCTACAAAAATACCACTTCCGTTTCCGAATAAGCAGATTGAAGGGCAACTGACAGCGTCTCTATGTTTATTCCGTGCCGCTTCAATAATTCCTCTCGTGAGGTGGTCAGTATTTTTGGCCTTCTTTGGGCTTCTTTGCACTACTGTTCTTAATTAGGCACTACCAACTAGCCCATCAGTCTGTCCTTTTGAGCTTTAGAGTGCTATATGCACTCTACTATGGGAGAGGAACCACTTGTACCTGTTACAAGGAACCTATATAGTCAGCCAAACAGCACAACACCGTTACAAATGCAGCGTGTTTACAACGCGACAGGTCAACCACATCCGTGCTTGTTTTGTCATCTGTTCATGAAGAAACAGACGACACCTACAAAGCGCGTCCTCTAAATGTTGTTTTGCCGTGTGATTGTTTCGTATACCCCATGTATTTGTTTACCCAGCGTGAGCTATAAATGTGGCCTGCTTTCAAAACACGCACCTGCATGTCATGTTTGTGCTATACTTCTCTGGGAATTATGTAAATCGACGCGTTGCCGTTGAACACAATGCCTTTCTGGACCTGCTGCGTGGACCTTCTGTTACTGGTACGGTGATAACGAAGTAACGATGATTTCTGACCGGATTCAACTACTGCATTTGCTCGCGTGCTACTTGTACTGGGTAATATAGGCTAAGTCTTGGCTATATGATCTCCTATGTTGGCTAGTATAGGCTGAATGTTGACAAACCGCTCCCCAGTGTTGGCTATATAAGGGATAGCGTTGGGTTATGTTGGATATTATGTTGTCCATGCATTTTCTAATGCTCGCTGCAATTGGATAAAACATTGCTCACCCACTGGAAGAACATCAACGTTGTATTCAATGCATACACATGTAACGGTTAATTTGCTTATCAGTTTTGTAACTCGTACGCATTTCTTAAGGCGAAAGCTTTAAGGGGCTGTGTTCGCGGCCCCGTCCGTGTGCTCTAGGCATTACGAGACGTTAAGGTCTCGCTAAATCTCGCCAAAACCCAAGTAACCGCGTCCGAGAGGTGACGGCACATAGTGATCTCATCATTGGACGTAATCGTTACGTCATAGACCGCCAAAATTTGAGACGCCATCATGATATCGTGGCACGACGTCCCATGGGGACTTCATCACATGACGTCATTGCTTTGTCAAAGGAGGGCGCATCTCGGAGGCAGTGCAAAACCACGCAAGGCGCAAAGCACTTACGGGGCCGGGGGAGGGAAGTGATCCCCACAGTCGACTGAGATAAGAAATGCTCACTAGGTTCCTAATGCATTTGCCTAAGATGACTCGAAAGCGAAAAGCCGCCTTCTTCCTTTCCTTCAGTCGATGCACTGATGGGACCCAGCCGCCCTTCAAACACTTTCTGCACCTAGCGTAGTTTTGCATTGCCTCTAGGATCGGAGGCGTTGAAAGCTTTCTGTACCTCGCCTGGTTTTGTACTGCCTCCGTGATTGGTCCACTTTTGAAAAAAAACCGGGATGTCATGTGATCACGTCATAGTGACGCCATAGCGGGATGATTTTTTTTTTTTTATCATTAGTCGTGTTGAGGCCGACGATCAATTTTCGCATTGGATGAGTCATCTGAGGCTTTCGCCTTAAAAAATCCCGCCATATCCACGAAGTGAATGATGATGAGTGGGCGAAGCTCGATCGTTTTCATCCATGGCAGAAAGAGAATGTGCGGTCTGGAACGCGCTTATACTTCATGGTCATCAGCGTCACCGTCATCGTTATCACGTGTGGTGGGTACATTCCACTATACTGGAACGCGCTTATACTTCATCGTTATCACGTGTAGTGGGTACATTCCACCATACTGCGTCATCGTCATCTTTATCACGTGGAGTGGGTACATTCCACTATACGTGGCTATCTACCTACCTACCTACTACAACTACAGAGGAGGGACAGACGCACACCCTTAGGAGCTTCGCCCCTAAAAGAAGATGGCTTTTGCCCTCCAGTCGTCTTAGGCGAATGCTTAAGCAACCGTGTGAATTTTTGCGCCCTTGGTTTTCAAAACACTGGCGACCACGTCTGAGCTCCCACAGCAGCACGCGCGTTGCTGCACAGTTCTACATTGAGACCTCGGTTCACTCGGAGTCGTGTGCAGCGGCGCGGACAATGAGATATCAAGGTTCGTCAAAAAAAAACAAAAAAAAACAGAAAAAAAAACAAGCAAATAGTACGACGCATCAGAAACAGTGGCAGCTTGCTTTGTCCGCTCGAACTGTCTCATGAATGTGTATGCTGCGGAGCACTTTCTGGCCCGGACGCGGCAAGAGTGCGTTCTTGCTTTTCCTCTCCTAAGAAGTAAATGCAGGCTCATTAACGAGTTTTGTCGTCTGCAGGAAACTTCTGGAATGAACATAAATGCAGGGAACTCTCTCGTAGAAGCGGAACAGCGTAATCGTAAGTTATAGTTGTTGCTTGCTTAAGAAACGCCCGCGAAGCTAAAATAAAGGAAGAAAGATAATCAGGCGCGTTTGGAAACGAACCCAGCAGCCTCCATGTTTGTATGGGGCGGCAGGGCAGCCTTTTAGCTACGCGCATAAGAATGAACGACGAAGGAATAAGCGCGCTCCTCGCGAGTCGCCGGACCAAATTAGAGACTGCAATTAGCGGGGACAAACAGTCCGGCATTGTGCTTTTACCTTTTTTTGTTCGTGAAGAAGGCTGGCATCTCGTATGATGCTGTGGGGATTAGCATCGAAGAAAAAGAAAACGCAGTGCTTGCTCCATGTTTCTGTGATGCTGGACGGTAAACAACGACTAGCAGGCAGCGTCGGGCTCCGGCAGAAAATCCGTATTTTTGATCTGTGGGGCGCAGTCGCCCTTTATCGGCAAGGGGTCAGCAGACGGCTCATACCTTTTTAATTTATGTACTGTCTTCTTGCCGCTAAGTTTGCGTTGGAACGATAGACTGGCCGAAGGTCGCTTTGATCGCTGCAGCGGCCATATTTCCTCACGCTGGCGTTTTGTTGAGTTCAGCCAGGTTGAATACTAAAGTAGAAAGCTGCTCATGCCTTTGTACGTAATATCTTCTACGGCTAAGTTTGTGTTGAAGCGATAGGCTGCCCGAAGTTTGTTTCGATCACTGCAGCGGCCGTGTTTCCTTCGCTGGCGTTTTCTTGACTTAAGCGAGGTTTAGTGCTAAAGGAAAAAGCCGCTCATACTTTTGTACGTACAGTCGAACCCACTTACAACGAAACCGGTTTTAACAATATATTAATTATAACGATGAGAAGCTGCTGCACCGTCACCTTTTGTATGTTTTTCGTGAAATAACCCGCTTACAGCAATGCCCATATGCCGCCTTATCGGTTATGACAATGAATTCTGGCTGTTGCGTGTCCATGTCGAAAGGTAATGGAACGCGAAACCCTTGAAAAGAACGAAGAAAACTACTAGAAATTCAAGCTACTGAACACCCACCCACAACCCCAACATCCCCCCAGCGCGCCTTCGGATTTGTGGTATGCTTCTCCACACAACCTTGTAGCATTGCGGCAAAGCTGACTTTTGAAATGCGCTATTGCGCGCGTGCGGCGGTGGCTTCTGTTAATGCACCTTCGGACGAACAGTTTGAGTAAAATGTAGAGACTTGGAAGAGTTTCAGCGTCCAAAACTTCAGATGTTGTCATACATTGGCTCTATAAGGCTTGTGGCGGTCCCGTGAAAGTGTCCAAATTTTCAAGCATGTCTGAAAAATTTGTTGTCCTTGCCTTGTTATCCTTATTACTGATGTCTGTTGGCATATCTGATCCGATATTATAGTTTTCTCTGAACAGCCAACCATCCTTCTACTTTCCTTTCTTTCGTGCGACCCGCTTTTAGCAATTATTGGTTATAACAATGAAATTTTCGTGGCACTTGAGTATTGTTATAAGTGGGTTCGACTGTACTACCATGTAAAGCTAAGTTTGCGTTGAAGCGACCGGCTGCTCGAAGGTCGCTTCCCTTGCTGCAGCTGCCGCATTTCTTTACGCTGGCGTTTCGTTGAGTTAAGCCAGGTTGAATGCTAAAGCAGAAGGCTGCTCATGCCTTTGTACGTACTGTCTTCTCACCGCTAAGTTAGCGTTGAAGGTATAGATGGCACGAAGGTCATTTCCCTCGCTGCCGCGGCCACGTTGCCTTAAGCTGGCGTTTTGTTGCGTTGAGTCATATAGGATGGCAATAGAGTTAATAATAATATCTGGGGTTTTACGTCTCAAAACCACGATATGATTGTGAGAGACGCCGTAGTGGAGTGCTCCGGAAATTTGTACCATCTGGTGTTCTTTAACGTGCACTGACATCGCACAGTGCACAGGCCTCTACCATTTCGCCTTCGCCGAAATGTGACCGCCGCGGCCGGGATGGAACCTGCGACCTTCGGGACAGCAGCCGAGCACATTTGCCGCTGATCTACCGTGGCGGACATACCGAAAGAGCTGCTAGCGTTACTTCGCATAACATTCCAAATAGTTGCTATCGCATTCATTGCTTCACCCTCGCAGCGAAAGCAACTTTTTCCCTGAAATCAATTTGCTTTCAACTGACGTGTTTTGTATATTATTCGAGAATTGGTTTACAGTGCGTAACAAAAAATATATTCTCATAGTTGATTGTCTTATCATGCATTTTAACCAGAAGAAACAGCAGAAGTTGAGTAGTATCTGTCATCATCGTCATTGCGAATACCGTGACAGCGACTCGAGAACGCTCAGTCAGCATTGTGAAGACGCGCCATGTGTCTCAACACGATGGCTTGCACGAAAGATAGAACCACAGAAGGTTGACTCAGTTGGTACGGATTCATGAAAAAAGAAGTTGTCTTGCGAACACGAACACAAGAGAATATTCGTGTTGTTCCGATCCCTTTTCCGTATCTGCACGTCAACTTTTATCTTGCACGAAGTATGTTCTCTTGGAAACCATCAGCTTCGTAAAAAGCGCGCCAAGCGTCCTAACGCGTTTGCCCGCGCACGGTATGTGCTTAGGGCATTCCACATCCTCCCACGAGGCATGCGCATACGATATAGTGGAAGCGCCAAAATTTGGTACACAAATGCAGGATTTCTTTCTTATTATTATATAGTTATATGTAAGATCAAGTCGCGTCAAAGCAAGTCTGGACGTGTCTAAGCACGGGTTGAGGAGGGCCTCCAGTGATATGCCCTGATCTAGCAGATCCGCTTCCGTAGATCTCAACTCGCAAAATAAAAAAAAAAAAATCTCCGTTCTGCGGAGATAAACAGCCCTTCACTATGTGCACGTTCAACAAGATCCCCGTTCCAAGTATCGCGCACTTTGCAAATCGCTATACGGGCTACAAAAAAAGTTTACGAAAACGACACTAGGGGGAGGAATCAGCCGCTTTATAGCTTGCTAAAGTGCCTATACACACTTTATGCACGAACTGAGCACTAAACACGGCTCTCGCTCTACGCGCGACAAGCTATGCCGAAGTTCATTGATTATGTATCAGCTCCGGGAAAGATGCGATTTGCCGGAAGGCTTTACGGGAGTATATACACTAGTCCCTCCTCGGCGTGGGCTTTAGTAAGGCGCTGGACACGACAAAAGGAGGAGGTGGGGGGAGGAGGAGCAGAAGGAAAGAGAGAAGAGGACAGGAACTGCATCCGCCATGCAAAAACCCTCCAGTAATCCCCCCCCCCAGCGAAAGTTTTCGAGACTGTATGCATACGCAGGGCAGGGCTGGACGGTCAGGAGTGTGTCGGGATCCAAGCGATGGAACTGATCGGTATGCGCCTGCCTGCAAATGCCGTTTTTGTTTTGTGCCTTTTCATCGTGGGAAACCTAAAGACGAAGCCGTAAAACAAGTAGTAAAGAAGAAGCGAGGCATAGCAGGAGGATCAGTTGTGGCGGCATGCAAATTTTGATAAATCCTCTGGAGCCAGCGAATAGTGAAAAGTCGCGATCCATTCGACGCGTAAGAGAGCCAGGAGCTTTGAGGGGCTGCAAGAGGAGCGGCTTTAGGAAGGAGAGCAGTGGTTGTTCGCCCAATTGAATATCGCAGGTGATGCGAAAGTGAGTGAATTTGTTCGAAAACAGAGCAGGCATTCGGATTCTTTCATTTTATTGGGTTGTGCCGTTATCGTTTACGCATTCTTAAAAGAGACTGACAATCAATTCTTACGCTAGTTACATTCTTTAGCGCAACGCAACGCTTAAAAGTGAGAGCGTCTAATCGTGGTATGGTAAACTGAGAAAATGCCGTGAAACATTTTTTATTGTGATTTTTTCTATCTGCGGAGCTGGTGAAGATGCTGTGACGTTGTCATGACGTCATGAATTCTGGTGATCTGTAACGTCATGTGGATGTCGCAGGGTGAGACTTGAGGCAGTATGAGTGCGTTGGTAAGACATGATCAATAAATTTTAAGCGCACAAGATAAGGATAGAAAAGAATACGTAAGATATACGGGCGCTAACGTTCAACAGTTTATCGAGACCCGCGGAGCGATATAAAAGAGCACACGTGACATTACGTGACGCCGCCGCAGGAGGCAAAATATGCATAGGCGTGCGCACAGGGGAAGGGGGGGGGGGCAGGGAGCCCCCCCCCTTCCCCCCTAGTCACCTAAGATAGGGGAGCGCAAACTCGGCCCCATACATTGACTGAATAGGGATAGAGGGCGCTGGCTCCCCTAGTCACCTAAGATGGGGATGCGCAGTCTGCCCGACACATTGACTGAATAGGGATAGACATGTTCGTCGGCAGGATTTTCTCTTGGGGGGGTGCAAACCAGTGTTGCATCGCGGCTGGGGGGAGGGGGAGAGCACTGGTCTAGCTTGGGTGAGGGCAAGTGCTGGTGAGGCTTGAGAGGGGCAAGTACCCCTTTTGCCCCCCCCCCCCTGGCGACGCCCATGGGGATAAGGGCGCTAGCCCCCCCTAGTCACCTAATATGGGGCGCGCAGTCTGCCCGGCACATTGACTGAATAGAGAGGGGGTGCACTGCGACGAACCTTCGCCCTCCCTGAAGAGGAACCCTGTTCACGCCGATGAAAATATCACACAATCACTGACATCGCAGGTAACGTAATTCCTTGTATGATAGAGCGACAGACTGGTTTGACGCACATTATTTATTGTTTGTCTATAATTAATAGTCTACATACGGACGCGAGTCACGCAGTATACCCCCTCGGGGTGACGCCGCAGAGTCTGGCGTCTTTTGAATGTCGATTTTTTATGCGCAGTTGAGCTGCTTCTCAGAATTAAGGTACAGAATGTTGAGTGTACTACAGGCTAATATACAACATATCGACATTTACCCCTTTCAAAAACTGGTTTATTGCCAGAAAAATAGAACACTCGGCATCACATCGACAACATTTTTGTCTACGAAAACCCAGTTAGCGCACCAGCGAAGATGTATTGTGCTCGGAATGTCAAGTGAACTAGCGACTCATTTACAAAGTGTTCAGAGCTTCTCCATTCCGAAAGTGCGAGCGAAACTGAAAGTTAAGTCATGACGTTTTAAATGCCAAAAGCCAGAATATGACAATGAGGTAGCCGTTGTGGAGGAATGAATTTGACCATGTGGGGCTCGTTAACCTGCACGGGTGATTTCCACATTTTCGCCCCAGTGAAATGCGGTTGCCATGACTAGGGAATCGAACCCACCTCGTCGAGCTTTGCAGACAACATATTCAGCCGCAAATATTCCAATGTACGTGTGAGAGACAAAACTAGCAGTTGTTCCGTGTACGAATACAACCGATGAGCGAAGCTCCTTAGAAATGAGACGCAAACGACTATGCGCCTGATCTCGCTGCTGGCTTTCATGAAGGTGGTAGGGTGGGGAGCGTGTGGGGGGGAGCGTCGGCTGCGCTCGGTGGCGGGAACGACTGAGCGAGTGAGTGTGCGGCGCGCGCAGCGCAGGGAGAGGGAGACAGGTGGGAGAGGGGTGCGAGCGGTGATGCGGCGGGGAGCTTCGACGAGGGCGACGGAACGCCGCGCGCGGCTTTTTATTGACTATCCATGTTCTGTGAGCAGCCCGAGCTAATCTCAAGTGGGAATTTTTACTGTCGTTTATTAACGCGAAGTGCTTTTATTTGCGCCGCGCGCCTTGTTTGCCCCGCACGCGCGGAGAGCGTCTGCTGCGCTCGGTGGCGGGAACACGCGTTCGCCAATTTGAGAGGAGAAGGCAGAGACGAAGAAAGAGGGAGACAGGTGGGAGAGGGCTGCGAGCGCTGATTCGGCGGGGAGCTTCGACGGTGGCGACGGCGCCGGCGGGATGCGGGCCTAAGGAGCTTCGCTCCTGAAAAAAATCATCCAGTTTCCCGTTGGTAAAATCGTCGGACAGCGAAGCTCTAAGCACGCGAATGTGTGTGATCGAGCATCATCATTATCATCATGATATTGTTTTATTTATTTGCTTAATCAATCCGAAGGTCGTGGGACCAAGTCCCGGTCGCTGCGGTGGCCTTTTCGATGAAGGCAAAAAACCTTGAAATCCGTGCTTATACGTTTAGGTGCACGTTAGAGAACCCCAGGTGGTCGTAACCCCTGCCAGAACCCTCCACTACCGCGTGTCTCATAATCATATCGTGGTTGGAAGTTAAGATGTTAAACCCCCAAAACTATACTATACGTTTATTCAATCCCTCTCTAGTCACTGGACCTGCGTGATGTCAACTACGATTACTTCTACGACGACGAGTTAAATTGACGCTCTCTGTTGCTGAATTATCAGTGCAATAGTCGAAAGTGTAACAGTTGTCTGTCTCCGCTAAGCAATCGGCATTCGTCCCATGAAGCGAAAACCGTAAATACCCAGAAATAAACTCATAGGATCCCTTATGCATTTGCGAGAGTCGACTAGAAGGCGAAAGCACAGACGTGCGCAGGGTTCCCTTTCAGGGGAACGAAGGTTCGTTTCAGCGCCGCCCTCCTCCCTATTATGTCAGTGTAGTGGCCTGACATTGTGCCCCCCCCCCCCCCCCCCCCAACCCCCGAGTCGCAGCGACCCCCTCCCTATTATGTCAGTGTATGGGGCTGACATTGCACCCCCCCACCCCCCGGGTCGCAGCGCCCCCCCTTTCTATTATGTCAGTGTATAGGGCTGACGTAGCGCCCCCCCCCTCCCTATTATATCAATTTGTGGGACTGGTCATGCGCCCCCCCCCTCACCCCCCCCCCCCCCCCCCCCACGCGCACGCCTATTGGCGAAAGCCACCTTCTCTTTCTTCGCACTCGATGTATCGATCTTGCCCCACTCCCCATCTAAAATCTTTCTGCACATCACCTGGTTTAACACTGCCTCCGTGATCGGCCAACTTTTGACCAAGCGACGGTGTCATGTGATGACGTCAAAGTATGTGACGTCATGCTGAAGCACGAATTTTGGCCACCTGTGGTGTCATGATGGCGACGTGTGTTGACGTCATCACGTGATAATGTTCTGCACCAGTCGTGTTGACGCCGACGCCGCCGCTGGACGCCGCCGGCCAATTTTCGCGTTTGAGGAGGAATCTAAGGCCTTCGTCTTAATAATATTCCACCACGCAGGGTGAGGTGGTGCAGCATTAACTTCCAGTCATGCATTAAAAGAGGTGTCAGTATAGGAGTGCACTGTGCTGCCGAAAGGGCATCGTAGTTGACCTTACGACCTTTCTCCTTTGTCCGTCGCTTTAGCGGCATATGCTGAGCGCAGTATTTAACGATTATCAAGCCGTGCCTAAGTCGCGTGTCGTTGGGCTTTAACGCAACTTGATAGCAGTGGTTAGTATTCTGGTTCTTGGCCCTGGTGGCTGGTTTAACTAGAAGAGAAGAAGAAAGCTTCGGCCATATTGGAGCTCTTTCATGGCCTCTAGCAGGGCCCGTCCCTTCGTTTCCCGGATGCTGCCTCGTGTCTACCCTGGAGTCCCTTCGTTCCCGCTCGCTTCGGACGTGAACGCCACGTTACTTCTAACTAACGCCGCGTGGGCAAACGTTGAACGAAAAGGGACGGGCGTGAGGTTTGTGTAAGGTTAAACAAACGAACCTAGGCGACGCGTGTGCCACGTACGCGAGCGGAATTGACAACGCTGCTTCCCCAGGAAAAAAGTTTCAACGCGAAGAGCAAGCGGTGAACGGGGGGACAAAAAGGTAGGCACAGGCACACCTCTGTGTAGAGGGAAGAAAAGAGGGAAGAGATGGGGAAGAGAGCAGACAGGGGAAAGGAACGTACTCGCCTATGTGTGTGTGTGTGTGTGTGTGTGTGTGTGTGTGTGTGTGTGTGTGTGTGTGTGTATGTGTGTGTGTGTGTGTGTGTGTGTGTGTGTACGTGTGTCTGCGCGTGCGTAAAGGTATAGGGAAAGAGGGGAGAAGCTGGGAGTAGTGGCTGTCGCGAAGTCTGGTCGCGCTGCCTCTTATGCATCGCTCGCGCAAACACGTGCACAAAGAAAAAGTTCCTGTAATAGTTGCCGACTACCAGAGAGGCGGCACTCGGAACAAGCGCAAGACCGGCGTAAGACGAAAGCAGTAGCGAAAGAAAAGTACAGAGTCAAGACGATGCGGTGAAGGGGGGGATGAAGCTCCCGAATAGGGATGAACGCTGAGTCGATGAGGGAGAGAAGCAAGGAGTAGGGAAAATGCAGATGGAGAGCGTCGGAGTAGTTGGAGAGGGTTCTGGGGGTGAGAGATATTGTTGCAGGCGGCCCTGGTACTTCTGGAGGGGGGGGAGGTACCTAACAAACATACGACCGAGGATAAGCCGTAAGAGAGAACAGACGACAAACTAAAGAAGTGACGTGCGGGAATGTGCGCAAAGCGCCTCGAGAATACGGATGAGGATCGGTGGAGACGGCGATAGAGGGCAGGGGTGGCGGTGATGGCGGCTAGCAGGGGCTGGAGGAGGAGTGTGTCAGAGGGAGCGAGACGAGAGGGAAACGAAGTGGAGCTGCCTCGCGTCGGTTTGCTCGTGTCGGAGGCTGAAGAGAGAAGCTAGGGAAAGAAAGGAGTTTCGACGTCTCCCCAAACCCAGCCATTCTCCGGTCTCGTTCATTCTGCCGAAGCCAACACACCGCTCTCCTCTTCCCGCTCTCTCTAGCGGGGATGCGGGGAGAGGGACGACTAGGGACTGTGCCGGGGTTGTCATGGCAACGGGGGAGTGGGGGGAGCTTGAGGGAGAGGAGGTGGGGAGAAGCGGCTGGTAGGGAAGCAACAGCAACGGCTTCGACCGACCGACAGGATCGCACTGCGCACGCGCGTTGGATGGTGCGCAGCGTGCCGCAGTATCGATCGTGGGTACTCGGCTCTCCGGAACGAATAAGGGCTGTATAGGAATGACGCGGGAGCGGAGGCGCGAAAGGGGGGGGAAAAAGGGGAGTGCAGCTCGGGAAGGAATGGTCTTCACCATGGCAACCACTCCGCCGTATCGAGCGAGAGAGGAGGGGGGGCTGTGCGAGCTAGCGGAGGCGGGAGAGGAAGCATCGCTCGCGTCACGATGCTGCGAAGGCTGGGAGAGGGCGAGTTTAGGGAAAGTGAGGGATCTGGCGGGATGCGGAAGAGGATACGGGAGAATGAGGGGAGTGGGAAAATGAAAGGGGAGGGAGGGGGGCTGAGTGAAGCATGGGTGCTGGGATTGCGTTCTGGGCAGGGATTGCAAGGGGAGAGAAAGGGAAGTGATGTGGATGGAAGAAGGAAGAGGTGGAGGGAAAACCGGGGCTCGCGCGCAAGTAGGTGTAAGAAAAAAAATTTCGGCAAGAGTCCGGAGGCACCGTATCTCACACAGCCCTGCGTGCATTCCAACGCCGTATATGCGAGAGGGAAGACGGGGAGAAGCGAAGCCTTTCTGCCTTCCATTTGGTATTTATTGCTTGCCCCGTCTCCTAGCCATGCTGCGCTCTTTTCCCCCTTACCACCTGCATTCCCGTATTTTGTTTTTGTTGTTGTTATCTGCCTTATTTCATTTGTTTGCCACGCGGCACTGTTGGGAATGTGTTGGAACTCGGAGAGACAGAGGTGGGAGAGGGGTGAGGGCGAGTGAGATGAGAATGCCGTTAGTACTAGAGAAATAAGGATAAATGAAACAAAAAAGGAAGAGGCAGAAGGAGGACAGAAGCACGTAGCGACCCCTGGAGATTGCGAAAGAGGGAAAGAAGGAGGATGGACGTAGATTGGCGTTACCCTTCTTCTCTGGCGTTTCCCTCCACTCTACCGATTTTATTTCTCTTTTTGTCGCTGATGCTCTTGTTTGGTGCTTTTATTCTCCGCATGACGTCGCTGTTTGCCGTGCCTCGGCGCTTGCGATGCAGCCGGCGTACCGACTCGCGTCAGCGCGCTGTAGCGAGCTGCAGCTTCGCGAGCCCGCCAGTCACAGCACCGAGGCGCACACAACAAAAGGTTCGCAAACGCGGGAATGTGAAAGAACGAAGTAATAAATGTCTTCCAAAGGAGGCGCACCGAAGAAGAATGTGATTCCTCGCTTTGTTCTTGTCACTGCCCGTCTTCTGCGTCATTCTGTTTCTCTCTCTTTCTTTTCTTCTTTTTTTTTGTCCTTCGCGACCTCGTCGTCGTCTGGACGTGTTGTGCCCTTCTGCAACACGGTGGTGTTGCAGAAGTTCAGCACATGCACATAGAGATGGGAAGCGAAGGCGTATCTGTGGAGGGGGGTTAGTGTACATCTTCACATAAAAGCAGCGAGTACATCTGCAACGCTGTGTGTGCGTGTGTGTGTGCGTGTGTGTGTGTGTGCGTGCGTGTGTGTGTGTGTGCGTGCGTGCGTGTGCGTGTGTGTGTGTGTTGTGTGTGTGTGTGTGTGTGTGTGTGTGTGTGTGTGTGTGTGTGTGTGTGTGTGTGTGTGTGTGTGTGTGTGTGTGTGTGTGTGTGCGTGTGTGTGTGTGTGTGTGTGTGTGTTGGCAATACTTCGACAACGTTATGTGCATATATGTGCGGGGGGCAATAGTTGTGGAACCGCTGTGTACGTGTGTAGCACTTGTGGAAAGCTGTCTATGTGGCGCGGCACATCTGCAACACTGCGCATGTGGGCAGTAGTTCTACGACGTTGTGCTGATGCAGAATCACAGTACATACACGTTGTGACTGTGTTCAAGTTGGGGGGGGGGGGGGGCAGTCAATCTTATGCGGCACTGCAGACAGCACTGCTGCAATGATATTTATGCTTGTGCGCGTACGTGCGTACATTTAAATTGTACAATTGTGCAGCACTCTCGCCACGCGGAGATGGTTTTTCAGAAGTGCAGTGCACACGCGCCCACTTTCTTTTTGCCTTCTAGAACTCGGCACCCTGCCAACCCAGGCCAAGGTTATTTAACTGTGCGCATTTTTCTCGAACTTTCCCGGTTTTTTTGATTGGGATTTTTTATTGGGCGTTCTATTTCGCCATGTTGCCAGGGCCGGGCATAGCACATCCGTTTCCAAGTATCGCTAGCCTTTCATTGCTGTGCCCAACACTCTCTCCCTTTCCGTTCCATTGCCGCCTCGGGTGGCCATGGTGGCCTATTGGCCTGTTTTTCGGCCTGCTGCTAGGACCGCACGGCGTCGTGAAAGTACTAGTGTTGCTCGCTCAGAGCCTGCGCTGCTTCCGTATAGAACCACGAGGTTACATTACAGCGTGATTACGTCATCGGCACCATTGCCTTTCTGTCCCCCCAAGTCGTCCTTGCCAGACTGTGAGCGGGACGCAAAATTGATTGGCGTGTCGCCAAGTCAGCGGCGAGGTGAAACTCGTCGTTCGCTGTACCCTAATAAAATAGGGGATTTGGTTCCGATGACTTCCGGGGTTTTAATGCGACAGCGTTAAAGAGCTCGGAGGGAACACAGCGCTGTGTGTGCGTCGCCCCTCCGTCTTCTTTTGCGCTGTGTTCCTTCCGATGTCTAACCAACACGCCCAAGCTTCGATACTAAGTTGAAGAGCTCGTTTCGCAGAAATTCCGGTGTTGGTGCGGCTTAGGTGGTTTGTGGAGCAGACTTATGGGCAGGCCGAGTCACAGCTAGAAAACACGGACGACAACTATTATGTTAGTGCTTTTCTGCCGACAAAACCAGTGTCGACGACCGGTGCGATTGGCCCCTGAGCGAAAACTTCGTGCAGGAAAATGCGATTGCTGCAACAGCTGCGCTTGCATGCATACTTATTCGGTGCTCACGCGTACTCTTAATTGTTTTCGGAAATTTAAATGCGCTATCTCCCAGCCCTAGATATCGTCTACACGGAGATAGAGTAGATATCGATCTTAATCGGTGATCGAAATTGGCGGTGCAGCAAAGACGACGATCGATCGCGTTCTTATGCTACCGGTAAAGTAACTGTCACGTTCGAAGTAAAAGAAACTAAACATGTTTTTTTTATACTTAAGGCATGACCGTTCCGAACTGTAAGACAACAATAATAATTTAATGCCGATTAGTACGGTGGCACACAAGAAATAACAGTCGGCAAAACGACCACGATTCCGCACTGTGAACATGACTGGCAAATCACCGTATATTCTTTTTCGAAGGCGGGGCCCGTAGCACTCGCCGGAGATTCCGTGGGTAAATTGCGACGTAGCGATTGTGCGCGCACTATTATGCAGAAAAATTTCTTAGCGAGATGCGGAACTTGCCCTGTAGACAAAAAGCAAGCCCATCCAGAAGCTCAGCGAAAACCAACCGACACCATTAGATGTCCTGCGCGTATGCAATCAGCGCCTTCGTAAAAAAGGTACGCTTACTCTAAAAGAGCGTCTATGCGCGCAGAGAACACACACATTGCAACAAGCCAGTATCAAGCATGGTAGCTGTGTATGATGAAGAGCAAGAAATGTAGGATAAAATTATCAAAATCAGCACGTAACAATCCCGAATGGGCCTAGACGCTCATCGGCTAGCCTCAGTACACAACGCGACGCCTCTTAAATGCGCAATTTATAATTTTTTCTGCAATTTGTCATTATTTGATTACGCAGTTTCAAGTTTACTTTAAGAGGAAAACGAACGGTGACCGTATACGGGAAGATGTAAAGAAATGCACCGCTTTCTTATGATATCGTGACGGGCTCAGCGCACATTTATCGACACTGGCTCAAACTTGATATGGAACTGACGAGTGCTTGGCACCGCAGGTCGGCAAACTCAGTCATGAGTCGACTCACTCAGACTCAGATCGAGCCGTGAGTCTGAGTCTGAGTGAGTCCGGTTGAGTAACATTTTGGTGAGTTTGAGTCCGAGTGAGTCCGGTTGAGGAAAATTTTGGTGAGTCTGAGTGCGAGTGAGCCCTAAGCCCGAAATGTATTTCTTGAGTGAGTCAGAGTAAGCTCGACACTTTTTTTTGCCGATCTATGGTTCTACTTACCCAACTTCAGCATTACTGTCAGCCTTACGTAGGCTCCCGTTTGTACCCAGGCCGACTCACGCATACTTCAAAGCACCAGCGTTAATACGCGAGCTCAATATTTATTCATCAGAGGCGTGAGCTACGCAGGAGGTGGGGGGGGGGGGGGGGGGGGTTGCCGTGACCTCCCTCCCACTTCCCAAAAAGTGTTTCCCGGGAATTTCTGATGAAAAATTTCATGTGAGTCATCTCATTCAATAAAGAAGGGCTTACTGGATTGCAAAAACTCATATCTCATATTTGAAGGTACGAGATCAAAAGGCGCCACGTAGAGCACCGATTACAAAAGATATTGGTGTTAAAGAGCATTGACACCAAGTTCAAAGAAGCCAATTGTACGCTAACGGACTCATGAGTCGGCTCACTCAGACTCACTCAGACTCCGATAGAGCCGTGAGTCCGAGTCTGAGTGAGTCCGGCTGGCAAAAATTTTCGTGAGTCTGAGTGAGCTCCACATGTTTTGCCGACCCATGCTTGGCACAGCGCATTTCTACTTCCCAAACATGTTCGGTTTCACGTAAAGCAAGAGAAAAAATATAAATGCAAGCAAGGCATTGTGGCAATCTCGTTCCGGTGCGTTGCGCATTCGTTCAGCGGCCCAATCCAATGCAAGGTGACTGGTTTTGTCGACGTAAATGGCACAAAAAATTGTACTTTATGCGAAGAGTCATGACTGCCTGTCGTGCCGCAGTCTTCGTCAGCATTGGTGCCTAGTTCAAGCATACATCGACGCAAAAGAAAAATTACCAAAGCGACAGAAAAAAAAATTACACCATCTCCCGCTAAAGGGAACCATGTGTAGATGTGAATCAGCGGGCGCTAACGCTTACACTGGCAGCGGCGTTGTCGCTGGCGCTCATCGCAGCGTTGCGCAGGAGAGAAAACTGGGGAGGCGCAAAGCAGGCAGTGATGGAGCAGTGTTTCCTACTGGAACATGCCAATCGCTGCTAATGGGCAATGAGAGACAGATACTCCGACTGGACACAAAGACCCGCACTCCGCTTTTAGTTAACTCGCACGCTGCGAATTTTTATTGTTCAACAACGCACAGGAGAAATCTCCCACCGGCACCACCTTGGAGGTCAAGATCCATTGCCATATATACGGGGTGGCCAGTGAACGGTTGTGCAGCGCGAGCAGTCGGTTTTTTCAACCAAGAAACTCGCTAGCAGACGCTGCCGGCGTCGGCGTCGCGAGGCGAGAGAGGAGGGGGCTGCGTAGGAGAGGGGAGAGGGGGGGACGCGCATGCGCATTGGGAGTGTGGACGCCGCGGGCAGGTATGCCTATAGGAGAGAGAGAGGGGACGCGCATGCGCAGTGGGAGTGTGGACGCCGCGGGCAGGGATGCCTAGAGGAGAGAGGGGGGGAGCGCAAGAGGGGAGAGAGGAGGGGAGGCGCATGCGCAGTGAGGGTGTGGTTACCGCGGGGAGGGGCCTAGAGGAGAGAGAGGAGAGGTGGTTTTTTATTTTATTTTTTTGAAAGGGTTTGCGCATGCGCAGTAAGGGTGGTCACGCCGGCACACCACCACCGGATTAAGCTTCGCCATAAGATGCTTCACATCTAAAAAAGAAAAACACTTATTCCAGATTTCTTCGTGCACCGTGCATCCGACGCCACACATTTTATTTCTCGCGGCACCCGCTTAGGTGGCGCCACAGCGCAATGCAAAAGGTGGATTATGGGGCACGCAGTAGTGTTCTTTAACGCAGCGCGCTGCGGAGCGAGGGGTCGCAGGTTCGAATCTCCAGGCGCGCATTTCGAAAAATAGTTCTTTCAAATTATTTCTCTTTATAACTTTTATCCATACATTATATATATATATATATATATATATATATATATATATATATATATATATATATATATATATATATATATATATATATATATATATATATATATATATATATATATATATATATATACGGAAAACGACGGTGACAAACCGCCGAGGGAGGCAATGTAATTGCTATTGCAAAGAGGTGGTAAACGATTTACCGCTTTGCAGTGTTCTCTAAAGGCCGAACCGCATGGCGCGTTTTTCGCGAGCGAAAAACGCGACGCGCCGAGAACGCCCGCGCTGCCGCGGTCGCGGATGCACCCGCATGGACAGAAAGCAGCGGCGTTTTCGCTCCGCGTTTACCGGGTGGTTAGCTTTTCGTCAGTAGCGCACGCTAGCTTCAAAAGGTTCCGCCGAGATGCGTGGATGTCGGCGCCGTCTGGCGGCATTGGAAGAAAGCAAACAAGCGTCTTCACCCTTAACTCTGCTTGGCGAAGAAGCGGTCGACGCTACGCGCGAGGCGTTTTTTTCTTTTTCTACCCCGAGTAGAGAGATGCCGCGGCGCGATTTCGCGATGGCGTTCGTTAAAATAACGCCCGCGTCTCTTCGACCACGCGTCAAACGCGCCTGAAATCGCGCCATGCGGGACGAAACGGCGCGATTCCGCGAAGGCGTTCGTTAAAAAAACGCGCGCGTCCCTCCAGCCGCGCGTCAATCGCGTCTGAAAACGCGCCATGCGGTTCCACCTTAATATACTATGAGAGAATGGTAATCTGTGGTGCTTCGAGACAATTAATATATCACACATGGTTAACACGGTTTTATAGTTGCCGTTCATGGTTTTCAAATTGCTCGGATAGCCATCAGTCACCCGGCTTAACACAGCATTTCGACCCCGAAAATAGTGCGAGTAAATTCATCTATGGTCTTCGTATTCAAAGAACAACTGAGTCAGTAATCGAAGCACGCATGTGACCGACAATGCGGTCTTCCCGAGCAACCCGTACCTGTTAATAAAAAACTTGCAGGTTATTGCGGCGATGTTGTATATGGCTAGACGAAACCAAAATTCATCCGACCTACGTACGCAAGAACTAGCGGGCTATTTTGGATGGTCGATTGAATATTTTCATTGATTAGTGATTAATAATTCACCGGTTTGGACATTTGTTATTTGCTATCGATGAAGGTTTTTCATCGACTAATCGATTATCGACATTTTAAGGCGAAAACCTTTAATGGCTCATACTCGCGGCCGGCCGTCCGTCCATGCCTAGGAACGGTGCCAGCTGTCCTCTCCCCCTCACACTCGCTCAGCAATCACGTGATGGCACAGCGTCTCATTGCAGCAGTCGAGTTAGTCGGATGGCTCCCACGCGCACGCGTCTCCCCTGTAGCCCGGCCACAATTCGCGCAGTCATGCAAAAAGGGAGACGCGCGCATCGCGTTCCATTCCAACCAACCCTGTCTCAATCGGCACAGGCTTTCGCCGAACACACTTAGAAATTTACAAAGTGTTCTTCAATTTTTCGGTGCGCGCGTTCAAAAAGGCGCAAACGCCGCTTATGGTTCACGCACATTTATTTCAGCTTCGTAAGAATGCAAAGGGAAGGAAATCCCTTAATTGACTGCGGAGAGGAGGTGTGACTGGAGAAGGTACGAAAGTTGCGGCCGCGGTGGAACGCTACCAGGGTGGTGGTGTATGTCATGTGTAGAGCAGCAGCGCTTGCAGCGCTGCTTGCGTTCTAGCACAGACGTGACAGCAATACGTGTTTTGAGTGAATATTGGGGTGGAATTGTGCTTAGATTTAGGCGCACGTTAAGGAATCCTAGGAGGTCGAAATTCCGGAGCCCTTCTACTACGGCGTCCAACATAAGCATATCGTGGTTTTGGGACGTTAAACCCCATCAATTATTATTATTATTATTATTATTATTATTATTATTATTATTATTATTATTATTATTATTATTATTATTATTATTATTATTATTATTATTTACGGTGGATTTGGCCACGGCCTTGCTGGAACGATGTCATAGCGTTCAAGCGTGGCAGTGAATGCGCTTAATGTCGAGCGTGAACCACATGGCTTAACCCGAAGAAGAAATAAATCATTAGGGAAAGCTTTGTCGAATCGCAGGAGCAAGTCGTAATGCCGGACGAAAGGGGCGACAGCTTCGAAGTCTGACGGTGAGTGAGTGAGTTGGCGCATGCGTGTTGCAAGTGTGCGCGTGCGGCACTTCTGCGACACTACCGCGTCTAAGGAAAGCGTATCTCTGTATAGAAAACCGCGCCGTCTACAGACGCAAAGTGACGTTAACGGAAAGGCTCATGCCATAAAGGATACGCGTTCACTTTTTCTTTAGCGCGCCCACACATCAGTCTAGATCACAACACGCATTCGCGCACAAGAGCAAGCTGTACCGAAAGCGGCATGCGCCAAGTCTTCACTGGAGCGCTCTGAAAACTCCAGTGTAATTTCATTTTATTCCGCGCCGACGCCTACACGCGCCACACAAGTAGAGCGTCACGCAACAACCGACACTCGAACTTCAGGACACGCTTCGCTTACGTTCACCGAGGTTTCTTTTGATCCACGTCAGGTTAACTCACACGTACACGTGAACATATCATTCATCACGGAGTCACACGCGCGGAAGTTTGCATCTGTGGTCTCGAATTTGTCTTGTTTTTCTTTTTGATTGCGATGTGTGCTTGACTGTTTTCTTTAACAAGTGTGCGTGCGGAAAGGAGTGTTCGTAGCTTCCGCTGCATGCGCGCATGCCAGAACTCGCACGCATGCGCACGAATGAACACACGCACGAATGAACACACGCACGCACGCACGCACACGCATACACGCACGCACGCACACGCATACACGCACGCACGCACACACGCATACACACACACACACACACACACACACACACACACACACACACACACACACACACACACACACACACACACACACACACACACGCACACGCATCCATATGCAGGGGTGCAAAAAGATATGCACGTATTAACACATACACCGGAACGCAACAAAGCTGCCCTTCTTTGCTGCCAAAAAATGCAAAAAAAACAATACAAAAACACACATAAAGCCACACACGCGTACACGCATTGATGAACACCTACACACGCACACTTAAAGACCTACACACACCAACACGTCGGAACGCGCACGGCGACTCTATAACGCTTCGCTACACAAAAAAAAAAAACAAACAAACACAGATATAAAACATAGGCTTCCGCAAGAAATGCACGCACAGACACACGCACGCAGGCGCGTACGTCCACAAAAACCAACATGCACACACTAAAGACGCATATAACGCGCACACTGCTGCTCTAATTAGGCCCACTATGCAAACAACAAGCAAATACATATACACGCAAATACACACGCAAATACACGCAAATACACACGCAAATACACACAGACGCACACAAAGTGTACGCACGCAGAACAACATATGCATACACACTGAAGACGTACGCACACAAACACCCACAGCTGGCCTACTTCGGCACACTACGCGGAAACACATTAGTACACGTAAACACACAAAGCAAAAAACTCACGCGCGCAAAGTGTACTACACAAACTCAACAACATACACACGCACACATAAGGAAGGGCCCACCATCCAACACGCACACAGAGGAACACACACGCCTGTACACTCCGCTGCACCATTTTTCTGCGAGCCGCAGTTCCGTTGCACTACGTCACTCCTTCATCATCCTCCTCAGTTATGTCTTATTTTTTTCAACGCTGCCCCCCACAACCGCCTTCGACATTTTCCCGTTAGCTTCTCTGCAAGCATCGCCCACGCCAGGAGCATTACGTTCTTACCGTCATCTTCCACCTCCGTAATTTCTACTGGGCTCCCGCGAAGTAAAGAAGAGTAAAACACACAAAAAGAACGTATACATCCTCGTATGAACACGAAGAAAGCTTTCCTTCCAAAGTCGAAGGGATGGGAACTTTTTTCCTGAGTTTGACGTCTTCAGAAAACGTGAGTCCACACTTTCTCTCTCGCTCTTGGCTCACCTCCATTTTAACAGTTTCAGAAAAATGTTTCTCGCCCTTCCTACTTGCCGCTTCGCAAGGAAAGCTTTCTATCATGTCTTCATCGCGCGTATGTTTTTTCCTTTCTTTCTTTTCATTTGTCCTCACTCGTTTCACTTTTCTTGAGCGAAATTCTCCCGACGGGCGCACGGCACCGTTGCAGTACCGTCCTCACCCCCCACACCGGTGTTTTCCCCCTAGCACCTCTCGCTAAGCGTCAGATCGCAACACCCCTACCTCATCACTTCGAAAGTCTCTATTCTTTCTTTCTTTCTTTCTTTCTTTCTTTCTTTCTTTCTTTCTTTCTTTCTTTCTTTCTTTCTTTCTTTCTTTCTTTCTTTCTTTCTTTCTTTCTTTCTTTCTTTCTTTCTTTCTTTCTTTCTTTCTTTCTTTCTTTCTTTCTTTCTTTCTTTCTTTCTTTCTTTCTTTCTTTCTTTCTTTCTTTCTTTCTTTCTTTCTTTCTTTCTTTCTTTCTTTCTTTCTTTCTTTCTTTCTTTCTTTCTTTCTTTCTTTCTTTCTTTCTTTCTTTCTTTCTTTCAATTCTCTCTTGAGACTGCTGGACCGTGGTAAGACTTGCTTCGCTGGCACAGAAGGAGCTCGGGCACCGCGAAACAACACGGCGGTTTTCTCTTAATTTATTCGACCGAGACGTCGTCAAATGGGGGATCCTCAACACCAAGAAAACAAACAAAGAAAGATAACGCCACACATGGAAAAAAAAAAAACGATCAAGATTAAACTTACAAAAAAAAAAACGAAAAAAAAAACGAAAAAAAAAACCGCAGAAAGTAAACGATCGCGCACATTTCGCCCGACGCGTAATACAGTTTTTTTTTGTCTGACTCGCTTCGCGAGAGATTATGATAAGACAATACAAAAAAAAAAAAACGCAACCTGGGTCGACAAGAGTGAAAAGAACGAGGACGCAGTTGTGATAAAAAATTGAGGAAGAAGGAAGAGATAGAGCGACAAGAAGACGGATCGCAGAAGCGAACCCGCCACTGTAGAGCCCCCCCAGTTATCCCACTCGCCATCGCACTCGGACGTTTGTGTTATTTTTTTTTTCTGAAGCCTTTTTTCAGCAATTTCATTTCTGTGGAGGGTTGTCACGCTCGGTTAGGAGACCGCGGATCGGCGCATCAGAGCTGCGTCAGCTGAAAATAAACTGCGCACGTACAAAAAAGAAAAGAAAACAGAGATAAATTGATGTGATAGAGAGATGGGTAATGCATACGGAGAAACTGAAATATTCAGAGATGTGTCATTAGAAGATGAAATAGAGATGACAGGATAAATAGATAGACAATGAAAAAAAGGTAACGAGGGCCTATCTATCTATCTATCTATCTATCTATCTATCTATCTATCTATCTATCTATCTATCTATCTATCTATCTATCTATCTATCTATCTATCTATCTATCTATCTATCTATCTATCTATCTATCTATCTATCTATCTATCTATCTATCTATCTATCTATCTATCTATCTATCTATCTATCTATCTATCTATCTATCTATCTATCTATCTATCTATCTATCTATCTATCTATCTATCTATCTATCTATCTATCTATCTATCTATCTATCTATCTATCTGCAAAGAAAGAGAGAGAGCCAATAGACAAAGAGGATCTTGAAGAGTGACGCTCTGCGAGCTTTTCGCTCATCTCCGCCCCCCATCCCATTTCGTTTATTTGTCCCTTTTTCAAAAAGAAGGAATGTCTGAGTCCCCCGGATCCTCAGCGTCTCTTCCCAGTTGTCGAATTCAGATCCCGACGTGGCATCCACGCCTCTTTTTTTTCTGATCTCGCATCCCCTTCGAAGATGAGAACTGGCACGGTTACTTTGGGGCATTGTTTCCCTCCTTGCCACCCTGCCGTTCTTATGCGAAAAAGAAATTTGTTTCGTTCGGTTTCAGAAAGTGACACTCAGGGGTGTGTTTTTATTATTCTTTCTTTCTTTCTTTCTTTCTTTCTTTCTTTCTTTCTTTCTTTCTTTCTTTCTTTCTTTCTTTCTTTCTTTCTTTCTTTCTTTCTTTCTTTCTTTCTTTCTTTCTTTCTTTCTTTCTTTCTTTCTTTCTTTCTTTCTTTCTTTCTTTCTTTCTTTCTTTCTTTCTTTCTTTCTTTCTTTCTTTCTTTCTTTCTTTCTTTCTTTCTTTCTTTCTTTCTTTCTTTCTTTCTTTCTTTCTTTTTGCAGATTCGCGAGAGATATACAGACATGTGCGAGCGAGTCGATGCTGTTGTTGCTGCCTACGGGATGCGTTTTTAATAAATAGCGATATGTAATTTAAAAAAGGTTTCCGCGGCTTGTTGTTTGCCTAGTTTTGTTCGAGTTCCGTGTAGCTTGCATCAGCGACGAGAGGAGAGATGGTGTTTTGTATTTCGCTTTTTTTTATTGCTCGCGGACTGAAAGAAAAAAATAAACTTTTTCATCATTCACGCCGCCTTAGGCAGCGAGTTTCTCGAGGGGGGGATCAGATGCGTCTACGAGATTAAGGAGCCTTATCTTGGACGAAGGATGAAGAGTTGTCGGTTGAAGAGAAAGAAACAAGAACTCAACGAAACGATAGCAGGTAGAAGCTCCGAACTTCGAGGCTGTCTTTTACTTTTAATCTTTTTTCGCGTCGTTGAGAACGTGGGAAGTGTGGATCCTCCGCCGGGGGTTCGTTTCGTGAACCGCACTATAACCTTTACTCTTCCCATTGAATTTATGTTTGTTTCGTTGTCCAACCTTCCTGGTGAACTGAGCAAAGCTGCCCAATATATTGAGTTCCCTGGTGTGCACCAGCGGGCACGCAATAAGTTTGAGCTGCTCATCTCAAAGCCGAAGAAGATGTGGACGTTGGAGGGTAGAGCCTAGTTTTCAAAACTGTCTTGAACAGTCGCTTTTGTTCTAGCGGAGAGATCTAGCGGTTTTCGTTACCGATGTGAAGACACATTTTCGGCGTTTCGAAGTTTGACGTTCATTTTCAGTCAACAGTATCGCAATCTATAACGATGCAGTAAATGTTAGAGCAAGAGGCTTGCGAACTACTCGGTTGTTTGTCTACACCGAAGAAAGTAAAGATTCGCACGGTCTGTTACGCATTTGCCTGAGATGACTTGAAGGTGAAAGCGATCTTTTTTCTTCGAAGTCGATTGCATTGTGCCCCTACCACTATCCCCTGAAAGCTATCTGCCCATAGCGTGCTTTTGTACGGCCTCCGAGATCGCAGGTGTTGCAAGCTTTCCGCACCTCACGGAGTTTTGCAGTGCCTCCAAAATCGGTCCACCTGTGACCAAACCATAACACCATGTGATGACGTCATATGTTGACATCATCACATGATGATTTTCTTGCCTCCCTCGAGTTGAGGTCAACGCTGCCTACGGCCAATTCTCGCTTTTGATGAGGCACCAAAGCATTCCCCTCAAGAAATAAAATAATAATATCTAGTCGCGCAAAACTTAGGCCTTCGTAAAGTTTATGACGATGTTCACGCAGTCTTCGTGATGACTCAGTTGTTTCTGGGAAAAGTTTCGCGAGTTAATTTGGTGCTGGAACGACTTGCTGGACTTCGAGGTTTGACCCTCAGTTTGTGTTATCGACTTATGTACACGATGTCTTTCCATACACGTAATGAAGCTTTCTTTCTTTTTTTTTTTTGCAGCTTCTTCTTTATTGTTTTCGAAGTTGTAACGCAGTAACGCATAGTTTACAGTAACGGATACTGCTCTCTCTACTGAGAACGCTTTTTTCTTCACCTCCTTCGTATTTTGCCTGTAGAGCTGGCTTCGCCTATTGAAGAGTATCTATGCAGAGAAGCCTACACTGTCAACATCGAACTGAAATATTTTAATAAGGAGAAAGCCTTAGGTGCCTCATCGAACACGAAAATTTACCGTCAGCGTCCCGCGGCACTATATGTCGTCATCATGACGTCACATAGCGTCAAACTCTGTGACGTCATAATGACGCCATATGGTGTCGTCATCACGCGATTCATCGCTTGGAAGGTGGACCCATCCCGGAGGCAGTGATGGGCCCCACCACGTGGCATGTCTGCGCCTAGCAACGAGTTGGAGGAAGGAGAGGAGGAGAGGAGAAGTGAAGTGGAGAGGAGGACAATAGGTAAGTAAAACAATATAAACTTTCTTCGTGTGACTGGATTCGAATCCGGATACCCACGGGCAGAAGGCTTGCGTCGTAACGACTCGGCTATCGAGACACGCTAGCAGAGCAAGCATTTATGGGGACCATTTAACTGCGTTGCTATGGGCGAGAGAACGAGAACACGATAGAGAGAAAGAGAGAAAGAAAGGAAAGCATGAAGACAGAAAGAAACCCAATGAAAGATAGCGAGAGAACTAGATATAAATAGAGAGAAATAGAAAGAAACAGAAAGAGAGAGAGAAAGAAAGCATAGCATAGACATCTATAGTATAGTATAACAAGGGGGGTGGGAAAGGTCTGTGAGAGTGAGGAGGAGCAAATGGAGGAGGGGAAGATAACCAGCTGCGCCGTTTACTCAGTCATAGCGTAGCTGCCCTAATTTTACTATTCTTTTTCTGAAAAACAGCTGCCCCAAATCAATAGTGACACCGTGCCACAGGCACAAGCGACTGGAGTTTAAAGTGATAGTTCCGCCCCTGTAGCGGCGTTGAGATGTGATGGCGGATAGTTTGAAATGAGTGTTGGTGTTTGTTGCGAAAAGTATTGTTGTTTCAATTTGATAGTCGAAACATTTTGAATATAAACGCTCACTTTCATTGAAAAGTCGTCGAAGAAGCGTGTGCCACAGTTGATGCTGAAACGAAAGAGCACAGTGTTGGAACTACGAGCAGTCGGATCCATTTGCAGTTCGGTATTGGGACGTTGAGTACGTAGCGCTAGTAGTCCTAAATATTTCACCTTTTCAAGCGAAGTTGGTATGAACAAAAGCCGTCCTTACTCACAGCTCGCGCACACCAAAGAAATAACAAATAAAAGTAAAATACATTTCCTTTCCGGCGCTCGGGTTTCAACCTGTACACCCCGGTCGGAAAGCGAGTGCCTAGACAACTGCGCCTCGCGCCGCAGCTTGCGCAACGTTAGCTGAACTGAAGGAAATAAATGTAAATTTAAGGGCTCGTTCTCTTTGTTACACACAATATTAATGAGAACTAACCAGTAGCGTAGCCAGAAATTTTTTTTCGGGGGGGGGGGGGGGGGGGGTTCAACCAAAGTTTATGTATGTTCGTGCATGCGTTTGTATGTGTGCGTGCATATATACGCAAGCAAAACTGAAAAATTTCGGAGGGGGGTTTGAACCCCCCCCCAACCCCCCACCCCCCCTGGCCACGCCACTGGAACTAACTGACAACGATGACGAGGGCCTCATTCTGGCAGACTTTTATACCTTCAGGTAGTATCCGAGGGATTATTGGTCAGCTGCCAGCTCGTAATAAGATCACGTGCTACGTGACGCCAACAGGCAAAAAAAAAAAGACAAAAAAACAAATGTTCCCCACTGGTCGTAATGGCTACTGGCGGCGCTGACTGACACTCCCATGTTTAAATGCGCATATATACCCCATAAAATGGACGGGGGGGGATGGCCGCCGTGGTAGCTCAGTTGGTAGAGCATCGCACGCGTTATTTGAAGGTGGCAGGTTCGGTCCCTGCCGCCGGCAAGTTATCTTTTGGTCCTCTTTTCTTTCTTCAAATTTACATTGCAATTACTACTGATAGCATCCCCTATGCTATTTTTGGCATCATTGTCGGTTAGTTCTCATCAATATTGTAGCTGAACTGAAGCATACGAATACGTTCTAGCGAAGGTGCGAAAAACTATTGGGAAGCAATACACTTGCTATTGGCGCTTTCTCGAAGCTTTCTGTTCGACAACACGTAAGGTCCATATCAGGAATTGCGCATTTCAGAAAAATCCTGAGTTCGAGAAAATTGAACTCTTAACCCACATTTCCATGAACGCGTGATGTTCCTTTCGTTGGGCCGTTCTACACTCCGTTTCAATCATTAGGTCCAGGGTGAGGAAGCTATGCAGTAAGTTTGGTCAGCAAAATGCAAGTCCGTGCGTCTCACGCTTGGCTTTCGTCGTTGTAAACACTCGTGCGAGCCGAGCAAGAGCCTGCGCGTGAGGCGTTACGACGGGCTGCAAATCGAGGAGGTTAAAGAACTGCGAACGAAACGTTAAAAACGAAAACAAATAGACGCTAAGCGATCCAGGCCAACCCTATAAGAATAAGAAATAGATTTTATTGAGTAGAATGGGCCAGCAGTTTAGTTTTGGTGGCACCAGGCGGCGGCTAGGACATGTCATCCTTAGCCTGCCTGACGGCTCAGAGCTGGTCGTTCGGCTGCCAGCTTTTGATGGCCACCTTCCAGCGGCGGTGGTTGCGGCACCGACGGAGTAGTTACCCTGTGGCCCCCCACAGCCTGGTCGACCGCGGGAACGGGTGAGCTCGTGGCTTTCTGAGAATTGGTTTCGTCCGCCCTTATAGGCGCATCGCACACGGCGGCAGTTTCAGAATCGTTGTTGCCGGCGCATTCCCAGAGCATGTGGCGCAGCGTTGCTCTGTGCCCGCACGCTTCACACAGATCAGTGTGGTATAGTTTCGTGTAGCTCTACCGTAAGACGGCCGAGCCAGGGTAAGAGTGTGTTTGTTGTAAGCGATGCGTCACGGCATCGCTCTTGTTAAATGTATTGTGCGGTGGTGGGAATATACGTCCTTCGAGCCTGTTATCATCATCATGATCAGCCTGACTACGCCCACTGCAGGGCAAAGGCATCTCCCATGTTCCGCCAATCAACCCGGTCCTGTGCTTTGAGCTGCCACGTTGCACCTGTCGAGCATGTAGTGTTGGGTAGTGTCTCTGAACATTCTCAGGCGGATCACCTCACGACAGGCCCGTAGCCAGAAATTTTGTTCAGTGGGGGGGGGGGGGGGGGGGGCTGAGGGGGGCGCTTGCTGAAGACCCTGACTATTTTAGGAAAACACCTATTTCATTACCTATTTTCGGTAAAACACACCCCTGCATTAGAATTTCGGGAGGGGGGGGTCTAGGGCACCATTTCTGGCTACGGGCCTGCCCCACGACCATTGTGATCCCCGTTGTTGCTGCGGGGCAGTCGAAGAGTCTTGATCCGACAGACCCGTAGTCCTGCTTTCGGTAACGGAGGCGGCGACCACGTAAATTAATTTAATTAATTTATACCGATTAGAAACTACGTAGGCACTTGTAGACGCCGCCCAAATCTACGACGTCATGGCGATTGGTGCGGAAATTTCAAGGTGGCGTCGCGACCCACATTTTTAGATGCGAAGCATTTTATGCTCGGGGCTCTGTCCGTCCCTCCCGCGTCCCGCGTCCCCCCGTCCCGCGTCCCCCGCCCCGCGTCCCGCGTCCGGCCACTTTCATGAAGTAGGGACGCACCCATTATGCGAACCAGAACACTGCAGCAATATGAAGCACGTCAACCGCTATCACAGTCATCAGAGTCATGGCCGAGAGCACAGAGAGGCTGCTTAGCAATGCCTAGGCAGGTGGTGACTGTCGCCCAGGTTGACCCCATTCCTTGATCTTGCTTGCATGTGTTTGGAGGGGGGCTTAGTCCGTCCCTCCTTCCCCCCGGTCCACACCACCACAGCGCATGCGCGTCCCCTCCCCCCTCTCTCTCCTGCGCTCACCCCCTTTCTCTCCTCTAGGAATCCTCTACACTACGGAGCGTCCCACACCCCCCAAAGCGCATGCGCGTCCCCTCCCTTATCCTCTCCTACGCTCAACCCCACTCTCTCCTCTAGGAATCATCTACTGTACGGAGCGGCACCTGCGTCCTACATGCCCACAGCGCATGCGCGTCCCCTCCCCTCTCTCCTCTAGGAATCCTCTACTCTACGGAGCGGCTCCCGCGTCCCACACCCCCCCACAGCGCATGAACGTCCCCTCTCTCTCCTCTCCTACGGTCCCCCCCCCCGTCCTTTCCTCTAGGAATCCTCTACGGAGCGGCGTGCACGACAGGTGGTGTGACAGCTGCATACTCCGCTGGGGGGCGCCACGGTAGTTCCGCGGTGGGAAAATGACGGAGCGCGCCTCATTCTCTCTCCTGTGCAGCGCCGCGATGAGCGCCAGGACCACTGCCGTGAAATGAGAGCGGCGACGTTCCTCCCGCTCAAGCTAATTATCTCCCCGCTGCTTCGCATCCACACATGGTTCCCTTTAGCGGGAGATGGGGAAGTTTTTTAGATGCGAAGCATCTTATGCTCGGGGCTCTTTCCGTCCCTCCCCCGTCCCGCGTCCCGCGTCCCACGTCCCGCGTCCGGCCACTTTCATGAAGTAGGGAAGCACCCATTATGCGAACCAGAACACTGTAGTAATATGAATGCCGTCAACCCTACTACAATCATCACACTCATGGCCGAGAGCACAGAGAGGCTGCTTAGTAATGGCTAGGCAGGTGGTGTCTGTCGCCCAGGTTGACCCCATTCCTTGAGTCATGGCCGAGAGCACAGAGAGGCTGCTTAGCAATGGCTAGGCAGGTGGTGTCTGTCGCCCAGGTTGACCCCATTCCTTGATATTGCTTGCATGTGTTTGGAGTGGGCTTAGTGCGTCCCACAGCGCATACGCGTCCCCTCCCCCTCTCTCTCCTACGCTCACCCCCCTTTCTCTCCTCTAGGAATCATCTACTCTACGGAGCGGCGCCCGCGTCCCACCACGCATGCGCGTCCTCTCTCCTCTAGAAATCCTCTACTCTACGGAGCGGCTCCCGCGTCCTACACCCCCCACAGCGCATGCACGTCCCCTCCCCCTCTCTCTCCTCTCCTACGGTCCCCCCCCCGTCCTTTCCTCTAGGAATCCTATACGGAGCGGCGCGCACGACGGGTGGTGTGACAGCCGCATACTCCGCTGGGGGGCGCCACGGTAGCTCCGCGGTATGAAAATGACGGAGCGCGCGCGCCTCATTCTCTCTCCTGTGCAGCGCCGCGATGAGCGCCCGGACCGCTGCTGTGAAATGAGAGCGGCGACGTTCTTCCCGCTCAAGCTAATTATCTCCCCGCTGCTTCGCATCCACACATGGTTCCTTTTAGCGGGAGATGGGGAATTTTTTTTTATCGCATATTTTCTCGCTTACCAAGCGTCTTCTCACTGTCATCGCTCTCCACACGACGAAGCCACACAACGCGTACAAAATATTTTACTTTGATTTTAAAGTTCGTCGCCCAGCCTCTTCAAGCCAGCCCCACCGCAATTGACATTATCGCGACAAATCAACACAGCCCACTCGGTTCGCGAAATTTGCGTCCTGCATGCAGCCTAAATCGCAGAAATTACTCTCAGAGTCTCTGGACGACAATTCACTCATTGTTGTTTACGTGAACCACGTGCGACTGACAGCAAACAAGCAACTGTTGCTAGTATGTCGCGACTTGCAGTCTTCCTGTGACGTCAGACCTCTCTTGACACGTCACTGCAAAGCCACCCTCTCGATATCGAAACCGAAATTGCTGTTTTAGGGTAGCGGTAATAAAATATATTTGATGCATTCCCAAGCATCACGACACTCTTTTTATGGTTCTCGACATCCGCGTTTTCATTTAGAGCAAGAACGTAAAAATATTTAAAATTCGTGCCAGTACTCCTTTAATATCCAGTCTGACAATCGCCTGTGTGGAGCTGGTAGTGTCATCTGCTATGTGGGGCTTTAGCTGATGTTGTAGGCGGGCTCACGAGGGGGGGCCAGGGGGGTGGCACCCCCCTAGTCACCTAAGAAGGGAGGGCGCAAAATACGCCCCCCTACATTGACTTAGTAGGGGGAGGCGCCGTGACGAAACTTGCCCCCCCCCCCCCCCCCCCCGCCCCATGATGGGGAACCCTGCGCACGCCTATGACTGAAGCAACGCGTTCTGTGCGGAGAGACTGTGGCGGAATCCCAGCATGGTCGCGGTCTTCGATAAAAGTCGGTCCCGCGAGTTAGATCTGCGTGCTCCAGGACTTTGCCGACTCAAGACGCGAGCGAAATCTGTCTTAAATTATCGAGCGTAACCCGCTTGCCCGGTTTAGGGATCGTGATAACGCGGCCTCGTTTCCACGCTTCGGAAAGGGAGCCTTTTCGCCAGCACTCGTTGACGTAGGTCACGAGTCGGAAGATTGACAACGTCATCTAAGCATGTTCGTTCATTACTCAGCCTAATAATGTAAAAAAAAAATCGCATTGCTGGTGTCAAATTCATCGGACTATTTCTAGACTCGAGCGCATCTACTGAAAGAAGTCTCGCTAGCTTCCATAGCGATGCGCCTGATGTATGAAACGGAGTGTAGAGACTGAAGAACGCCGAAAAGAACATGAAAGATGTCTATACAGCCCGGAAACAGCGTTCTGGGAACGGCCGCTGCCTACATTAAATCTGAACGGTTACGTTAGGAGGAACCATTGCGCACTGCAAAAGAAAGAAATGAAGAAAGAGAGAGAGAGATAAAGGAAAAAAGAGAGAGAGAAAGAAGAAAGAGGGAAAGATGGAAGGAAAGAAAGAGAGAAAGAAACAAAGACAGAAAGAAAGAACGAATGAAAGAACTAGCCCCAATCAGCAGCGGCGCCGTGCCACGGGCTCAAACAAGCGGTAGGCGTTTAAAGCGATAGACCCGTTCCCGTAGCGGCGCTTAGATATAATAACGATAAGTTTGAGATAAGTGTCGGTGTCTCTAGGAAAAAATAGTCTTGTCCCATTTTTGTAGTCGGCAACAATTTGAATTTAAGGGCACAATATCAGCAAATAGCTATCGGAGAAGCTTGCGCCACGGCTGTTACTGAAACGAATGAGAACAGTGTTGGAGCACCGCGTAATCGGCTTCATACCCCTTCGCTGGTACTGGTAGAACTGTTGGTTTGATGTAGTGCATGGTATTGATGTCCACCGTCTGTGAAAATAAGTTTCTCTAAACACGTAGACGCTGTTTCCATGCGTTCGTAACGTCCTACGATGAAATAAACTCTTAGATGCGAAGCAGCTTAAGGCCGAGTTCAATCTGGTGGTGTGCGTCCTGACCACCCTTACTGCGCATGCGCATACCCTCTCCTACGCTCCCCACTCTCGCTCCTCAGGGCGTCCCTTCCCACGGCGACCGCGCACCCACTGCGCATGCGCGTCCCCTCACCCTTCGTCTTCTCTCCTACGCTGCCCCCCTTTCTCCTCTAGGCATCCCTCCAGCGGCGTTTACACCCCCCATTGCGCATGCGCGTCCCCCCCTCTCTCTCCTCTCCTACACTCCCCTCTCTCTCGCCTCGCAACGCCGACGTAGGCAGCGTCTGCTAGCGAGTTTCTTGATTGAAAAAACCGGCAGATCTCACGCACTGAGGGGATCGATGTAATGCGAAGCAGCCAGCAAGGAGCAAATCATGCTGTACATAATATGCATGTAATGATTTTCATGTTACGACCTGTCATTTATGTTCGTCATACAGTCACGTCACGTAATACCAATTTTGGTGTATCTCCATCTAGCGAACTGGACGCAAGCGTACGATGAGCGTGGCATGTAAATGGCATTGTAGATGACATGCATGCCAAGATTTTCATGTTACCATCTGCCACTTATGTTTTCTATACAGTGATATCCCGCAATTCCAATTTTCGGTGTATATCAAGCTAGCGAAACGGCCACGAGCGTGCCATGAGCGTGGCATGCAAGTCATGTTACACATGACATGTCATGATTTTCATATTACCACTTGTCATTTATGCTCGTCATACAATCACGTCGCTCAAACGGACACCTTGTACATTCCAAAGTGTGTTCTGCGAAAGCTTGTGGCCATTCGACTGACAATGCCATGTCTTTTCTTTCTTTTTTTTTACGCTCTCAGTGGGATGGCACACAAACGGAATGTGTGCGTGTTTTCTTTTTTAATTTTTTACCTCGAATCGCCGCGAGACGCGAGACCAATCTGCCTCCGTTTCGCATGCGTTCGTATTCTCGCGCTTTGTGCATCGTGCAGACACCATCCGCGTTGCAGCGTTTAAATTGACTTGTAAATTTCAAAGCGTGTTCCTCGATCACCTGTGCCCACTCAGACGGGGTCGGTCAGAATGAAACGCGATGGGCGCGTCTCCCTCGTTGCATGATTAGACACGCTGGGCATAGCGACGCTACGCAAGCAAAGCGCGAGCGCTGTAGAGTCCAACGCGACCGGCGTCCGTTTGCGCGCCCCGGCGCCCACCTGGCACCTAGCTGCCAGGGCACGGCCTGAGGGACGGATGGACGTGAGCACGAGACATTGAAGGCTTGCGCCTTAAAAATTTGGTGTACATCAAGCTAGCGAAACGGGCGTCAGCGCGCCATGAGTGTGGCATGTAAATGATGTTGTACATGACATGCACGTCATGATTTTCATATTACCACCTGTTATGTTGGTCATGCAGAAATGTCTCATCGTACCAATTTTTGGATATATCAAGTTAAGAAAACGGCCTCAGGAGCACCATGGCCATGGCGTGTAAATCATACTTTTCACGGCAAGTTAGTCATGATTTTTATGATATGACCAGTCATTCATGTTCGTCATACAGTCATGTTATGCCATACCAATTTTGGTATGCATCCCATTAACGATACGGCCAGGAGAGCACGAAGTCGTAGGCGGCTAGATAGATAGATGCGCTCAAACTCGCCGAAGTTCGCTAAGAATAAAAAATTACACCATCTCCCGCTAAAGGGAACCATGTGTAGATGTGAAGCAGCGGGCGCTAACGCTTACACTGGCAGCGGCGTTGACGCTGGCGCTCATCGCAGCGTTGCGCAGGAGAGAAAACTGGGAAGGCGCAAAGCACGCAGTGATGGAGCGGTGTTTCCTACTGGAACATGTCAATGGCTGCTAATGGGCAATGAGAGACAGAAGACTCCGACTGGACACAGAGACCCGCAGTCCGCTTTTAGTTAACGCGCACGCTGCGAATTTTTATTGTTCAACAACGCACAGGAGAAATCTCCCACCGGCACCACATTGCAGGTCGAAATCCATTGCCATATATACAGAGCGGTCAGTGAACGGTTGTGCAGCGCGAGCAGTCGGTTTTTGCAACCAAGAAACTCGCTAGCAGACGCTGCCTGCATCGGCGTCGCGAGGAGAGAGAGGGGGGGAGCGTAGGAGAGGAGAGAGAAGAGGGGACGCGCATGCGCAGTGGGAGTATGGACGCCGCGGGCAGGGATGCCTAGAGGAGAGAGAGGGGGGATGCGCATGCGCAGTGGTAGTGTGGACGCCGCGGGCAGGGATGCCTAGAGGAGAGAGGGGAGAGCGTAGGAGGGGAGAGAGGAGGGGAGGCGCATGCGCAGTGAGGGTGTGGTTGCCGCGGGGAGGGATGCCTAGAGGAGAGAGGGGGAAAGGAGGTTTTTTATTTATTTTTTTTGAAAGGGTTTGCGCATGCGCAGTAAGGGATGTCACGCCGCACACCGGATTAAGCTCCGCCATAAGATGCTTCACATTTAAAAACCGACTGCTCGCGCTGCGCAACCGTTCACTGGCCACCCCGCTTATATCGGCACTCGATCTTGACCTGCAAGGTAGTGCTGGTGGGAGATTTCTCATGTGCGTTGTTGAACAATAACAATTCGCAGCGTGTGCGTTAACTAAAAGCGGATTGCGGGTCTCTGTGTCCAATCGGAGTCTTCTGTCGTCTCTCATTGCCCACTAGCAGCGATTGGCATGTTCCAGTAAGAAACACCGGTCCATCACTGCGTGCTTTGCGCCTCCCCAGGTTTCTCTCCTGCGCAACGCCGCGATGAGCGCCAGCGTCAACGCCGCCACCAGTGTAAGCGTTAGCGCCCGCTGCTTCGCATCTACACATGGTTCCCTTTAGCGGGAGATGGTGTAATTTTTCTAAACACTGAATACCATGGTGTAAGATACGCATATCTCTTTCTGTGACAAATTTGAATCTGTGAAATATCAGTTGTGTGTGTTCTATGTTTAGATTTATGTCCATGTACCTGATGTCTGCATTCTGATTCCTGTGAACGTATCCAGCAAGCAAATAGTATGTTGGACTTTTATTGATGCCAACCATCTATGAGAATTTTTTTTCGAAACGTACGCAGGGCTCGTACTTCTAAAATGTTCACATTTGTTTGAAAACACATAATTCTAGAACGACATCCTTACACTCCATTTCGTACATCAGGTGTTATGGAACCCAGCGATACTTCTTGCAGTAGAGGAATCCGAACCAAGAAATTCTGCAATGAATATTCCAACCGTACTGTAATAAAGGAGTAATCATCGAGGTTGCTTCGCTCCATAGAAATAAGAAGAAAAAAAACACCGTTATTTATACAGTTGTCAATAGGTTGTTCTGGGACACTTAACGACTCTTTATTTTCGTATCATGATCTTCGCGATTAGGTCCGGCAGCACGCTGCCGGAGCTAATCGCGGAGACTAAACATGACACACGCGGGCGTGCACCTTTTGCCGACCGAACTTCTTGCATAGCTTCTACGGCGTTGCACCTCACGCATGAAACGGAGTGTAGAAGTCCAGGTACAAACACAGAAAATGCCTGGTTTCGTAAAAGTGACCTTCAAGCACAGGCAAGGTCATGTCAGCGCCTCTGATCTGCGCCAGCGCGGCGGGAAATTGTTTAAGCGGATGGCGTTTAAACCGATGGTCCTGTCCCTGCAGCTGACTTTAGCCGCCGTAATGAAAGGTTTGAAAAAAGTTTTGGTGTTTCTTGCGAAGAATAGTCTAGTTTCGGCTGCTGTTTCATACAATACCAGCGTTAACAGAAACCACCAAAGTGGTTCATAGTTTCTTTGATGCGCTGCAGATGACGAGACGAGGACGCTAGGACGATACAGGGACACAGGACAGGTGGTGCATACAGGGACACAGGACAGGTGGTGCGTAGCGCACCACCTGTCCTGTGTCCCTGTATCGTCCTAGCGTCCTCGTCTCGTCATCTGCAGCGCATCAAAGAAACTATGAAGCACCACCAACTAGCCCAATTCATCGCTCTGCTAAACACCAAAGTGGACCCTGAAGTGTCCCAAACATAGCTAAATGCATAAATTTGAAGTTGCCAAATATGAATGAATGAATAAACTTTATTTCAAGTCCGGCTCCTTGCCCAAATTAACTGTCTCTTAAACGATTCTTCGCCCTCATGCAACTGCTTTTCCGTAGAAATATCTGTCTAGTAGATTTTTTGGCCAGAAGCCCAATTAATGGTGCTGCTTTTGCGATTTCTTTTTCTTTTTTTATTTTCTGCCGCTGAATAGGTGGAAGTGAATCAGTTGTATCGTGTAATATGTTTTTTAAACAACCTTTTGCTTAAGGCGTGCTTTTAAATTGAAGCTGTTTGCGTCTAAAACAAGAAACTGGACTATTCTTCGCAAGAAACGCCAAAACATTTTTAAAGCCTTTCATTATGGCAGCTAAAGGCAGCTGCAGGGACAGGGACTGTATTATAAGGGAAAGGTAGAAGCTTGTTTACAAGTACACAGTCACATATCACGTAGCTGTTTGCAAAAAAACTAATTGAAATGAAGAACGCAGAATTGAAGGACACTTCGTGAATTCCAAAGTGCGCTCGGCGAACGCCTGTGCCCATTGAGACGGGGTCGGTCAAAATGGAACGCGATGCGTGCGTCTTCCTTCTTGCATGGTTGGACATGCTGGGCACAGGGACGCTACGCAAGCAAAGCGCGAGTGTTGTAGAGTCCGACGCGAGGCGGGACCGACGCGACCGGCGTCCATTGGCGCGCCCCGGCAGCCACCTGGCACCGGGCCAGGGCACGGACGGAGGGATGAACGGACGTGAGCATGAGACATTAAAGGCTTTCGCCTTAATAAGAGCGACGAAAGTAGGCAAGATTAAGAACTTGAGCATGATCAGCTGATTTGGAAGCAGCCCTGCTTCAAATTTCCTGAAGCACCCACAAAACACGGGGACCTCCCGCGGACGGCAAATTGAGCTGCCAGGGTCAGCTCTACAACCCTGAGCGCATCAACCAATTAGCCCCTACTCTGCACTCTGAATATGACTCCCTTTGTCTTCTCGCCTCAAAAGCTCTGCTGTGAGACCGGAGGAAAGCGTCATGTTGTTTGCATGTGTGCAGGGGAGTTGACTATTGTGCAGTGGAGTCGCAGGTCCTGCACGTGGGCCGGCATTTCCACCTTGCAAGCATCTAGTGAAGCCAACTAGAGCAGAACACCAAACTACATAAAAAGCATGATCTGTGCCTAGGATAGAAAATATATTATCTTTGAAACCTAGCTCCTTCACCCATTCCTTTTTGTAGTTCCTAGATTTACTTCGCCCAGTTTCTCATCCTGGGGCTCCTCTCAGGGTGGTCGGCGTGAAAGTTACGTTTGTGACCGTCGTGTAGGAAGGTGCCGAGCTCCATGGTCCATGAGGTGTTACGGACGGACCCACGAGTACGGCCTGTGTGGTAGCGTGACTGGAGAGCGGCTTGTTTCGTTGCAACGAAGAATAGGCAGTGGCCGAGCTTAAACGGTTCAATCCATGGCGAGCAGAGAAACTGCGTTACAGCACTGGGATAGAACATTCTGAAAACTCAAACGGGCAGAGAGAGTAGCGTCCTCAAGCTCAGACCCAAGAGACACTGTCACTGCTCGCCCAATAAATACACCCCAATCTAACGGTCTAACAGCATCGGACGTGCAACGACATGAACAGTTTTCAAAGCAGACTCAAGCGCAGGCGAGCAACCCCCCCCTCCTCACCTCCCCTCATTAAGGTAGGTGAAGACGAATTTTCATCACACCCACGTAGTTTTCGGCCTTGGTGCTGTTTAGAAGACGAGTGTACAAACTTAAATTAACGACCACTGGCGAATCACCTTTACGGTCACTAAGAAGTTGGGAAATACCACGCCCATGTGCAAGCGGTTCTTTCGGGCCCTCCATCGCCTTCATGTAACCTCTTGAAGTTTCTTACCTAGTCGATAGCAATGTAGTCCAAAAATAGCCACATAGCCGAAGAGAAAAATTCAACGCCAACACCAACACAAAGTAGCCCTATTTGGCTATTAACAGCCCAATCTGGTAGCCCTGGGAATACCTGTATTGCACTTCCCATCCACTAGCGATCGTCGCAGTGGGGCATGGTTGACAACGATAGCTGCCCGAAGTTAGGGGGGGAAAAAGAGCAAATTGACCACCCGATGTTTAAGTGCGTGGCGGCCGGGCCAACGGCGTGTGGCCCATCCTGTGAGTGCATTTCACGTAATTATTTATTTTATTTGCATCTTTCTCGATTTTTCGGTCACGGACATGATGATGATTTTTCGCTGACAACCAACAACGCCGGCGCCGGAATTTATGCGAAACAAGCTCTTTGACGCCATCTTGTTAAAAGGAGGACGGGAGAGAGTAAAGCGTAGCATAAACATAATCAGCAGTAGAGAAATAGAGATAAGCAGATGTAGAAAGAGAAAGATAGAGGGAAATAAAGAGAATCAAAGAAAGAGAGACAAAAGAATGAGAGAGAGCAAAAAAAAAAGTGCGAACTAGCGAGAAATAGAGAGAGAAAGGGAAGAAATAGGAAGAAAGACAGACAAAGCAATCAAAATAGAGAAAAAGAGAGACAGAAGAGAAGGAAAAACATAAAAATAAACACAGACTCCAAGACAGAAAAAAGAAAACGGAAAGAGAGCAAGAGAAAGAAAGAGAAAACTAAAGGAAAACAAAGAAGGCTCACCAGCTCCGCAGTTCCTTCAGGCTTGGCACCACTAGCACGAAGCCGCTTTAACTTTTGTCATCACTCGCGTTGACGCCGCTGGCAGTCCCTTACCGCGTTTCAGGAGGCATGTGAAACTTTCGTCCAACAGTAAAGATTAAAACATAAATATTTTTCTCTAAGTGTGCTTACATAGATGTCTCTTTCAAGTTTTCTGCCTCTGTATATCGCCAAATGAAAGCGCGTGCACAGCCACAACTCATATTTGGCATAAGGGGGGTATCCTAATAATGGATGGATAGATGGATGCAAAGCTTCATTGATAGTCCTGATGTGCACGGCCAAGCGCACAGCGGGCCACTCCCACGTTGACAGTCAGGGCGAGCCCGACCGCCGCATCATGGACCCTCTGAGCAGCCCACAGTTGAGTCCCGGCATGCGGGCTCGTGATAGAGGATAGCCACTTGCCCTGGTTGGTTTGGTCCGTGCCTCGTAACGAGGGGTGTCTAGGAGCTAAACTTTATTGATTTCCGGCAGATTGCTGGAGTGGGCACCCACTGCCCACATAGGAGGTAACGGAGAGACCTTTTCTCCTGGCAGCTTCCTCGGCCTGCTGAATCACCCAGAGTTGCTGGTCCAGGACAGAACTGAGAAGCACAGTCCGCCAACGCGCCCGAAGGTCTTCATTGGAGGCCGTGACCCAAGTATTGTTGATTAATGTCCATAGGATATGATCAAGCGTGGCTCTTGTAGTACAGTACTGGTATAGATTAGTTCTATAGACTTCGGTATTTATTAGGGTAATTTTTTTTCTGAAGCCCTACTATGGCCCTACTACCCCGAATCGAAAGCCTCACCGTGCCACGGACACGAGAGATTGGAGTTTAATGTGACAGTCCAGTTCCTGTAGCGCAGCTTTCCCATCATAATCAAGAGTTTGAAATATGGTTCGGTGTCACTTGCGAAAGACATCTTGCTGCTTTAAAAGAGTGGGAAACACTTTCAATTTAAATGTACACTTTTAGCAAAAAGTTTTCAGAGAAGCTTGCGCCACAGTTAATGCTGAAACGAAAGAGCCCAGTGTTGGAACTCTACCCAGTCGGCTCCATTCTCGACAGTACAGTGGCGTCTCGATGGTAGACTACGATGAAATAAACTTTTTGTAAATAGACTTCTGCTGTTCATCCTATGCGAAAGTGTTAGCTTTTGTGATGTACAATTGTGAAAATGTGAATGTATCCCTGAACACTGATATGTCACGCATAATTTATGCTCTGTACATAGTGTAAATAAATTTTTTCTAAACAGCTTTGTTACCCGGTGCAGTGTGCTCACCTGAACTGCGGTTACTAGTATGCAGTAAACTTCCCTGTGTTCCTTCCCTACTGCTTAGCTGAGTAAGTAGTGCTCGTACTACCAAATCTTTCTGCCTTGTTTCAAAGCACATAATTTGAAAGCGATATCTCTACTACTCCCGGTACAAGCCCAGAAAACGGCTGCTTTGCTAAATCTGACCGTGAAGCTCAGCCAAGGTCACGCCATCGTCTCTGAGCTGTACCAGTGGCGCAGAAGAACTTTTGCCCGTTGCCCACCAGATGGCGCAGTTGGCGCCGACGTTTCTCCAGCGTATCAGCGCATTCATCACGTGCTTCTTTCCACACGCCTCGCGTGACACCGCAGCACCGGCCAAGGAACTTCAGCGAAACGTTAGCCGCTCTGAAGAAAAATTGTGCAGCGATTGGTATACTTCCAAATCCTCAAAACGAGCGCCACTCTCGGAACACATGGACACATTGCGCGCCGTTTTTCAACGAACGCGCGGACATCTAATTACTATTTTCACACAACGGCGAGCTCACCAGCTGGATGTTATATATAACTAGTAATATGCCAAATAACCCGAGAGAATGCCAATAAAAAAAGATTGAAGGACACTTGGTAATTCCAAAGTGTGTTCGGCGAAAGCCTGTGCCCATTGAGAGAGGGTCGATCAGAATGGAACGCGATGCGCGCGTCTCCCTTTTTGCATGAGTGGGCGGATTGTGGCCGTGCTACAGAGGAGACGCGTGCGCGTGGAAGCCATCCCACTAACTCGACTGCTGCAACGAGACGTCTTACGAAGGAGTGGTGTGAGTGATTCTTTATTCATTAAGAAAATGTTGGAAGGAAAAGGTAGGGAAATGGGGGAGGAGTGCACGATAACAGTCTCAGTGAGGACACCTTAACCGACCGCGAGTGCCGCTGTACCATCACGTGATTATCTGAGAGAGTGTAAGGGGGAGAGACCACAGCTGGCACCGTTCCAGGGCACGGACGGACGGGCGGACGCGAGAATGAGCCATAAAGGCTTTCGCTTTAATGCACAGAAGCAACCTTACACACACAATGTGCAGCGAACGCGGCACCGAGCCGCGGTGTCGTTCCCCCGGACCACCCCGAGAGCCTACCGTCCACGGCGAGGTACGTTTCATGAGTGTGTCTGAGTGAACTCCACATTGTTTTGCCGACCTTTCGTCCTGTCTACTCAGCTTCAGAATTACTATCAGCCTTATGTCGGCTCCCGTTTATAATAATTATGTGTACTAACAAATCAACGTAGTAGCGTTCATACGCCAGCTCAATATAATCGAACAGATTTGTGAGTTGCGGAGGAAGAAGGTGGCTTGACCCTCCCTCATTCTTTTTCAAACGTAGGTCTTTTAAAACATCTCGTGTGAGTCATCACTTTCAATAAAAATGTCCTTAATGTATTGCAACCACTGATAGCTCGTATTTATAGATACGAGATCAAAAGCGCCAAGTACAGCACCAATTATGCGAGATATCGGTTTTAAAAAGCATTGACATCTTGGAAGATAAAGCGAATAGTACGCTAACGGAATCATGAGTCGACTCACTCAGACTCGGGTAGGGCCGTGAGTCTGAGTTTGAGTGAGTCCAAGTGAGTGATATTTTGGTGAGCTTGAGCCCGAGTAAGTCCGATTGAAGAAACTTTTAGTGAGCCTGAGTCCGGCTGAGTCCGCTTTAGGAAACAATGGGTGAGTGTGAGTCCGAGTGAGCCCAAAGGGCGATGTACGTTTCATGAGTGAGTCTGAGTGAGCTCTAAATTTTTTGCGGACCTATGGTCAACAGCACAAGTTCCCTCCCCTCCCCTACACGACGCTGCGCCATGTTTTCGTATGGATTGTAAAAGATAAAAGGTATTACCAAAACGCCAAGCTACTATCAAGTTTCCTTTAAACAAACCTCCATTCTGCCTGTCTTCGGTTTCAAATAAGTCCTTCCTTCGCTCGACTTCTTCAAAGGCGGAGCCCGATTCGGCAACAACCCACGCATGGAAAAAATTACACCATGTCCCGCTAAAGGGAACCATGTGTAGGTGTGAAGCAGCGGGCGCTAACGCTTACACTGGCGGCGGCGTTGACGCTGGCGCTCATCGAAGCGTTGCGCAGGAGAGAAAAGTGGGGAGGCGCTAAGCAGGCAGTGATGGAGCAGTGTTTCCTACTGGAAAATGCCAATCGCTCCTAATGGGCAATGAGAGACAGAAGACTCCGACTGGACACAGAGACCCGCACTCCGCTTTTAGTTAACGCGCACGCTGCGAATTTTTATTGTTCAACAACGCACAAGAGAAATCTCCCACCGGCACCACCTTGGAGGTCAAGATCCATTGCCATATATACGGGGTGGCCAGTGAACGGTTGTGCAGCGCGAGCAGTCGGTTTTTTCAACCAAGAAACTTGCTAGCAGACGCTGCCTGCGTCGGCGTCGCGAGGCGAGAGAGGGGGGGAGCGTAGGAGAGGAGAGAGAGGGGGGGACGCGCAGTGGGAGTGTAGACGCCGCGGGCAGGGATGCCTAGAGGAGAGAGGGGGGGAGTGTAAGAGGGAGAGAAGAGTGGAGGCGCATTGGCAGTGAGGGTGTGGTTGCCGCGGGGAGGGATGCCTAGAGGAGAGAGAGGGAAAGAGGTTTTAAATGCGAATGCATTTCATAGTCGGGCTATGTCAGGCATCCGGCGTTGGCGTTGTGCGGCGTTGGCGTTGTGCGGCGTTGTCCGCGGAGGAGGAGGATAGGTTGAGGAGGTGTGCGCGCCGGCAGGTGTTAGATGTGAAGCATCTTATGGCGAAGCTTAATCCGGTGGTGGTGGTGTGCGGCGTGACCACCCTTACTGCGCATGCGCAAACCCTTTCAAAAAAATAAAAAACCTCCTCTCTCCCTCTATCTCCTCTAGGCATCCCTCCCCGCGGCAACCACACCCTTACTGCGCATGCGCCTCCCCTCCTCTCTCCCCTGCTACGCTCCCCCCTCTCTCCTGTAGGCATCCCTGCCCGCGCCGTCCACACTCCCCACTGCGCATGCGCGTCCCACCTCTCTCTCCTCTCCTACGCTCCCCCCCTCTCTTCTCTAGGCATCTCTGCCCACAGCGTCCACACTCCCACTGCGCATGCGCCCCCCCCTCTCTCTCTCCTCTCCTACGCTCCCCCCCCTCTCCCTCTCTCGACTCGCGACGCCGACACAGGCAGCGTCTGCTAGCGAGTTTGCTAGCAGACGCTGCCTGTGACTGCTAGCGTCTGCTGCTCGCTAGCAGACTAGCGTCTGCTAGCGAGCAACGTCTGCTAACCGACTGCTCGCGCTGCACAACCGTTCACTGGCCACCCCGTATATATGGCAATGGATCTTGACCTCCAAGGTGGTGCCGGTGGGAGATTTCTCCTGTGCGTTGTTGAACAATAAAAATTCGCAGCGTGCGCCTTAACTAAAAGCGGACTGCGAGTCTCTGTGTCCAGTCGGAGTCTTCTGTCTCTCATTGCACATTAGCAGCGATTGGTATGTTCCAGTAGGAAACACCGCTCCATCGCTGCTTGCTTTACGCATCCCCAGTTTTAAATGCGAATGCATTTCTTAGTCGGGCTATGTCAGGAATCCGGCGTTGGCGTTGTCCGCGGTGGCCTCGGCAGGTGTTATAGTGAGTGGAGAGGAGGAGCGCGCTCTGGTGCGTGAGGGCGCTCGCATCGCGGGAGCTCGGCGGAGCTATATATGAAAAAAAAATTTTTAAAAATAAAAAAAAAGAAAAAAAGAAGAAAAAGAACAAAAGAACATTAAGAAAAAAATAAAAAAGAAGAAAAAAAATTAGAAAAAAAAGCAAAAAAAAAAAACAGGCGCTGCGCCGTGCTCCCGACCAGGCTGCAGAAATTTGGCACCTTTTCCTTCTTCGAACCACAACCATCATATATAAATGGAGTGAAGCGCGCGCGAAATGCATTCGCATTTCCTCACGATTCCCCTTCGGGGAGGTGGGGGGCATTTTTTTTATTTTTATATTTTAAAGAGTTTGCGCATGCGCAGTAAGGGTGGGCACGCGGCACACCACCACCACCGGATTAAGCTTCGCCATAAGATGCTTCACATCTAATAATCGAGACTGCATATCGGGCCCACAGCGTCTATTATTACAGGGATGATAAGAATGTCACGCAAGCTATCAATGTTAGCAGACTGTTCCAACTTTAGTTCCTACAAAATTGAAAGAGGAACCGGGAAACGACCCGCTCATGCTTCAGTCCTACCTTCCAATTTCTTTTCTCATCCTTGGGTTCCCGTTTCGTACCGTTCACCGAAGATTGAAATATGAATCTCGAGGCGCCGATAGCTAAAAAGAAATTCGTGACGTAAGTGGGTGAATATAGAACAATAAAAAGGAGAGAGAGGGAGGGAAAAGGTGAGATCAGACAGAAATAAATATATTAGTGAATTTACGGCCCCGTGGATTAGTGCCCTAGGGCATGGCAAAAGTGGAGAAAATAAAGACTTTCTTTATTTTCAGTGTCTCTGCTGTTCGCAGAATTCTATTTCAGAAAGCTTAAAATAACCAAGGTTGTTCTCGCTTGGTAGCTCGCTATTGACGCGAAATATAAAAGGACAGCGGGGTATAAATTAATTTTTTTTAAACGGGAAGCATAATGTAAGAAGTAAGCTGCCGTTTAATTAAGAACCGCGATTTTCAAGGCCATAGTTACGAAAAAAGAAAACTGCATGAGTGAAGCAAGCTAGTACATAAAACGCTTGCATAAAAATTTAATAACCACGAGAGATGGATCACAAGATTAATAATTTTAAAAGAAAATTGCAATAGAATGTTGATGATGGTTGTGTGCTGGGTCAGTTGGTGCAACGTACCGCTGGCGTAGCCAGGACGGAAAAGTTCAACACCCCCCCCCCCCCCCCCCACCCGAAATTTTCAAATTTCCAATATTGCATCTGTATACCTAGGCGCACTTATACAAACACAAGAACATGCATGAAGTGCGGATGCACCCCTCCCCCCCCCCCTCCCCCCCCTAAAAAAAATTTTCTGGCTATGCCGCTGCGAGATATCGTAAAGGTATGAGCGGAAAGCAACTGTAACGAGATAATAATATCTGGGGTTTAACGTCCCAAAATCACGATGGACACCGAAGTGGAAGGCTCCGGAAATTTCTACCTTCTGGTGTTCTTTCACGTGCACTGACATCTTACTGTACACGGGCCTCAAGCATTTCCCCTCCACCGAAATGCGTCCGCCGCGGTTGGAGTCGAACCCGCGACCTTCGGGTCAGCAGCCGAGCACCGTAACCGCTACACCACCGTGGCGGACACAGTACCGAAAAGGAGACTGTCAGGACATGTTCCCTGTCATCTCCTTTCCGTTCCAGCTGTATTCCGCTCATACTTTTACAATACATTAGAAAGGTTGCAACTTCTTAATGAATTGACTGGAATTGAACAAATGCCAAAATGACCAAATGAACAAACGAACAAGTGACGAATGAAAGTGGAATTGTACAAATGACGCGCAGTGGTGGTGTCCTGGGCATCTTTAGTACGTATTCGTGATACACAGTGGGACCGGATCTTTTCTCACAAACGAGAATATTAGGTTCAATAATAGAACTGATTTAGATAGATAAATAACTTTATTGAACACAGAGCGAGGAGAATGGAGCGGCCCGCCGGGGCGTCGGGGTGAAATAAAATTGGTACGGTGCCATGTATTCTGAACAGCGCAATCTCTTTAATGACGCCAGCAATGGCTAAAGTGGCATAGAGAGGGGTCAAGCGGAGCTTACGTCAACTGGTAAAAACTTGTTTATTGGCTGGACACTTTCTGCGGAAAAGCTCCGGGTAGTCGGAGGTTCTTGGCTTGCAGTGGAGGGGCCCTCAGTCCAGGGCTCCACTTGCAGCAGCCAGTGAGAACTTGGAAGATCAGCTGAGTCTGATGAAGTCAACACGTTCTTTTTGGGCGCATGCAATTTCAAGGAAGGCGCAAGAAAGGGACCTTCGGCGTCAATTTTCGACGCAGAAAAAGTGTTTTGTTTGCGCACGTAAACCAGTGGTAGATTTTGTGCGTATTATCAGTCAGTACATGTTAATCGATATATATATATATTTTAACACTCTTCGGTACACATTACAACTCTTCCTGTCACTATCTTCTGCATGGCTGTGCAGTCAAGTGGTTCAATTTTTACCCGTTGAGGTGGCCTATTGGTTATGGTGCTTGATTGATGTCCCGCAGGTCACTGGGTCGAATCACAGCCGTGGCGGCCGCATTTAGATGAAGGCGGAATGCTAGGGGCCCGTGTGCTTAGATTTAGGTGTACGTTAAAGAACCCCAGGTGGTCGAAGTTTCCGGAGCACTCCCCTACGGTGTCTCTCTTGATCATACCTCAATTTTGAAACATGACACCCCAGAATTATCTTTATTACTTCAGTTTTCTCTCGCCGACTTTCCGCTCGTCGATACAGGTAACCAAACAAACAAAATATCACCTATTATTCGTATTCTATGAGTGCTGTGTGTGAGTACTGTGAGTGCTATGAGTACTGTGAGTGCTACGAGTACTGCGCGTGCAGTCTGCCCACCAAGTAAGCCAAGTTAGTATATATAGCCGAACCTTGATATAACGAAGAAGCACCGGGACTATAAGTTCGTTCGTTATATCCGATATTCGTTGTAACAGTAGAGGTGCATATCGGGTCTAACACATCGGCAATCTTGCTCGCGCAAAAATTCCTAGATAGAGAAGCGCATTAGTCTACTTAATAAGAACTTGTTGTTGGGCGAGTTGGTGATTACATAACATGGTGACTTTAGCGCTAAAAAAGACGAACACATGTGAGAGACAGGTGAATATAGCCCCTGTCCTCATGTTAGTCATCATGTTACGCACTAGTCTAGACTTCAAACAACCTATAAACGATGTAATCCTTATCTGTCTGCTTGTTCGCGTGTATGCCGGACCTCCAATAAATTTCACTCACTCACTCACTCACTCACTCACTCACTCACTCACCACTCACTCACTCACTCACTCACTCACTCACTCACTCACTCACTCACTCACTCACTCACTCACTCACTCACTCACTCACTCACTCACTCACTCACTCACTCACTCACCACTCACTCACCACTCACTCACTCACCACTCACCACCACCACCACTACCACTCACTCACCACCACTCACTCACTCACTACTCACTCACTCACTCACTCACTCACCACTCACTCACTCACTCACTCACTCACTCACTCACTCACTCACTCACTCACTCACTCACTCACTCACCACTCACTCACTCACTCACTCCTTATAACATTTCAAACCAAATAGACTGAAACATAAGAAGATGGCATTGCAGCAGAACGAAGTTCGTATGAGGGAACAGGCCTGCGTTGATATGTATTTAAACAACGATGTGATTGAAAATTTGATGAGAAATTGTGCTCACAAATTGTGTGTCAATATTGATTTCGGTTTTAATGCTACCTTTCAAGTTTTCGGCCTTTCGCGAACCAGACATTCTATCGTTACAGACGATTTCGCAGTGACCTAGCAAAGTTTGCTTCTTGTTTGCTATAACCGATAATTCGCTATATCAGTGTTTGATGCAACGATATTCATATGTATAGATGTATCTGGCGATAAAATTGCAATGAAGACGAAAAGAGAGAAAGAAATCGATTCTTCTTGTAGTCTCAGTGGTAGGCACAACTGTTAGGAACTTTCCTCTTCAACTACCGACTAAAGCAACAAGAACAACAACAGAATAAGAAGGGTGCTTGCATGAGCGAAAACTCTAGCATAAGGACTTTGCTCTTGGCAAAACTAATTAGTGAACCGTTAATTAAAGTGGCGAAGAGGGCGAACTGTCAGGCAACGGGAAAGCTAGTGGAGGATGGTGCTGGGAAAGAAGCACACACGAAGGAATTAAAAAAAAAAGAAATTTTCCTGCATCCTTTTAAGACTCGGTGCTCTGAAGCTTAAGTTGGCACCACGCTCACGCCTCCAGATCCAGTAGCCGCTATTTTACTTTGGCTGTCTTTTCAAACCCACAGAAACCTTGGCTGTGAGCAAACACTCCAAGTTTTAATTTGTTTTTATTTTTCTAAGCCACACACTAACACAACTCTAGTGACTGAAGGTTCTTCTCTCCTTTTTTTTTTTCACAGACACCGAAGAAAAAAAAAATCTCTGGGCGTAAACTTTCTCTGCATCTTGCTGGTGGTCGAAAAGATGGGTGGTTTAAATAAACGAAGAGGTGACTATTAAGCGCAAGATTTAGTACTTGCTAGTTTCTTTTTTTTCTTATTTTTCGACAGCTCCCGGCTGTCGTAACTTTGCAGGCTTCATGGGAGGTTTTTTTTCGAATAAACAAGAAACTGGTTGCATAATTATAGATTCGCTAGCGTGTTTACTTGTTTCCACAACAGTTTTCGGAGTATAAATTGATTTTAAGTTATCGACACCTTTGAAATACTCTGTTTGGTTGCATAAGAGATAAACTTCGAAGTGGTAGTGAGAAATGCAATAGAGTTCAGTTGCTTATAATTTAAGCTAAGCTAACTTTTCATGATGTCCACCCTGTAAAAACTAAAATATTTAAAGTTATTTTAACAAAACATGTCTCTGATCTGACAAAAGAGAAACTTTGAAGATGTGCGGAGAAAGATAGTGAAGTTCTGCCGAAATTTACGTAGATCAGAAGACAGTCACCGGTCGTCTAGTTGGAGTTGTTAAAAGTCGAAGGGTATCCAGTCCACTAGTCTAGCATTCAACTTAAAATTAAAAGACAAAAATAATCTGTTTTCTTCTTCTGGTAGAAGGTAGTAGTAGCCTTCACATTAACGATGTTTTGGTGCTATGGCACTAATATCCAAAAAAAAAAAACGTGTGCGTGATTTATGTGGTCAAATTAGCAAGTCACATAGCCTGTCAAAAAGTGCATCAGTTGAAAATTCTTGAGTAAATTGAATCATTCAATAAAATAATGACACACCAATCAATCAATCAATCAATCAATCAATCAATCAATCAATCAATCAATCAATCAATCAATCAATCAATCAATCAATCAATCAATCAGTCAATCAGTCAATCAATCAATCAATCAATCAATCAATAGGAAGAGAGGTTATACTCTAGCTATACAAGAGGAAATTATATCCGTTTATTTTTCGCAGGTTCGAACGCGGCCGCAGCTGTCGAATTTCGGTAGAGGCAAAAAGCTTGAGGTCCATGTTCTTAGATTTAGGTCCATGTTGTAGAATACCAGATCATCGAAAATTCCGGAGCCCTCCCGTACGGCGTGCCTCATAATGATATCGTGATTTTGGGACGTGACACCTAAGATATTAACATTCGCTTATATTTTCTTTATATCTCTTTTTTTTTGGCGCAGTGGCGCTATGTTGAAGCAGTCGCTGATCGATGTATACTGCGTGGTAGAGAACACGGACGTCAAGCAGACGAGGACAAGCGCAGCTTGTCCCCGTCTGCTTGTTCGTGTTCTATACCGCGCAGTATACGAGTACATCGATCATGAATCACCAACTGGCCCAATCGTCCACTTTGATCAGTAACTGACTTTGATCTTGATGAAGAGATATATTGCTATTTCACAAAAACGAACACTTTACAAATCGTTTTGACGTCATGATACCTTAAGCATGGCGCGAAAGCGGGAATTGAGAACTTTAGGTTGTACTGCTATTTATAGAGAAACTAACAAGATCAGACTTGACGCCTTCCGCGCACACAGACATGATGTCGAATGCACTTGCACAAGCAAAACTCGTGTAGTATTCATGACAAACCAAATAGATTGCTCCTTATAAAAGTCACACTTTCATTTTAAAGTGGCTCTACACTACATAAAGAAAGAGCTACATTTTCCATCGACTGTTTAAGGAACTCCGAATTGCCTCGAACGAGGAGCCCCCCATGCTCGGAGAAATGAGTCTGATTACTCTAAACGACATTAACTCCGACCCCGCTACGCATATTGCTGCTTCCTTTCATCCATTATTCCCCCCAGCATTGGCGAGCGACCGTACTTTTAATCCCGAGTTGCGTGCATACGGAAGGGCCCCTAAGGCTCCGAGAAACATTGCTTGGGAACTCGATTCGAATGTTAATTTCTAGTCAACCAAGAAGAGGAACAGATGAAGTCTAGGACGAGGACGAAAATGTCTTTCCAGCGTAATGGCTACGCAGAAAAAGAAAAAGAAAACGCCAAAAGGAGACAATTAATGAAAAGAAAGAAAGAAAGAATGATTTTGAGCCGACTTTTTCAATCAGTGAATCGTTCACCGCTTTTTCGCTGGTTCCGCGAGTCAAACATGGGGGGCAAGCATCGCGTAAGACGAAAGCTGAGGAATTCGAATCGAAACCGATATAAATATAGCGCGCGTTCGTGGGGAAAAACGAATTCTTTTTAAGGGTACCCACGAAAGTGTGTACTCAATCAAACGTAAGAGAAGACGGGGAAGGGGAGAGGGGGGAGTCTACTAAACTAGGCAGTTGTGTTCAAATGAAAAGGACTGTGTTAGATCCGAATAAAGAAAGATAGATAAAAAACGCACCAGTAAGGTACTTGGGAATCAAACAGAAATGTATTAGGGGAAATTTTAAGCGAGTCTATAAAAAGTCCTTGTGTGTACAGAATTAGGCTCAGGGCAGGTCTGGACTGCATAGATGCGGCAACGGAGGAGTTCGTCTCCTAGAAAGAAAGTAGAGGTATAAATGCGATAGAAAGGTAATAGAACGAAAATAGAAATGTGTGCTGGATCGGAGAACATGTTAGACGAGTCTAAATAAAGTCAACTTGCGCGTACATAATCAAACTCCAGGGAAGGTCTAGAGTACGAGGATGTAGCAACGGAGAGCGCGTTCCATGGAATAAAAATAAGATATAAATGCGTTAGAAAAGTAGTTGAAATAAAATAGAAATGAACGCCGCATCAGAGAACATTTTAGGCGAGTCTATGAAAAAGATGTTACTGGTGCGCACACAATCAGGCGCGGTGGGGGGAACGTTCGAATTACGCCGCAGTACATAGGGAAAAGGCGTATAGAGGGGCAGGAAAAGTAAAGACATAGAGTTATTACCCGACAAAGGAGGGCCGGAAAGATGAGAACACCGTGACGTGGGTGGCGACGAAAGAGCGAACTGTTCGAGGGATCTCTTTTGAATTCCGGGCGCGTCTTTTTTCGTCGCAGTGTGGCAGAGACGTAGTCGCGATGTTTGCGAAATTCGCTCCCCAGGACCTCGGCTGTGTTCTTCATTCCTGTCCTCCTGCCTTCATCCAAAACCCGCGCTTCGGGTGTCTCGTTCCGCTCGTTTAATAGTTCGGTGCAGTGGCGAGTATGAAACGAGAGTCCGGTGAGTGTGTACAGGCGCGGGAAACGTGCCGTGGAAATGTCGATTGGTTCGTCGATTGTCTCTTCGACAACCTAGTTATTCATTAGTTTAAGGCTGGACCGAGTTAATGATTGAACTATTGACGAACTGAGTTGTTGGACGAATTAATTGACTGAGTGATTAAATGATGGATTGACTGATTCATTTATACAGATATCGACTGACTGACCGATTGCCTCACGTAACTGGACGTACGCCTGGTATGCCTTTACGGTGGCACAGGCTTCTCCCATATTTTTTCTGTTGTTTCAATCACGGGGGGGACTAAACATAGCCTACAGCCTATCTAGCCTTACTTAATAGCGGCGATAACTGGAACCGCCCATATCTGTCTTGCGAGTGGTATTGGAAACAGTCTTAACATCTTAAGTATTTTGTGGCATGCTAGATATATTTATCAGAATGTTCCAAGTGGGTCTCAAGTACACATAACAATGAGTGAATTTTTTTGACTGGTTCAAAGACGTTATTTCTTTCACCTATTTCTCTTTCAGTTACGGCGTGGCACGCAGCTGCCACCGACAGATGGCGTGACGTGCGCACGTCCCGAAATCCTGAGTACAGAAATAATTCACAAAACGCTCGCGATGTTAACAGTATTTCTGAATTAACGCTAGGGGCGTACTTGGCACCACGTCGACTGATTCTCCAGACTGACGACTTCGCAGCCCTTTTCACTATGTCTCATCATCCACGATTCTCATTGGAGCGCTTTGTGTTGGCAGTTAACCAAAGGATGGAAAAGTCTACGGTATAATAAAAAGTTGGGCTAGTTGGCGTTGGTTCGTGATGTGAGGTGGGGGGTGCCCCCCTACGTACTGCAGAAGTGCGGTTCACTGGGCTAGTGGGGTCAAACATTTGTCCATGGTATAGAGAAGGCAAAAGCAGACTAGTAAGTACAAGCGAAGGAACACACAGGACGAGCGCTGGCTGACACCTCAGCGCTTGTCCCGTCAGCGCTCGTCCTGTGTGTTTCTACGCTTGTGCATAGTCTCCTGTTGCGTTGTTAACGAAGGAACACACATCGCCGTTGCGAAGGGACGTACAGGACGAGCGCTGACTAACAATTCAGCGCTCGTCCTGTCAGCGCTCGTCCCATATGTCCCTTCGATGGTGCTTAGTCTCCTCTTGCGCTGTTTCTTTCATCTAAGGATGGCCCAACCTAGCATTCGATGGACTATCGTGGACCGAGTCATTCGGTGCTGCACACAATTCGCACGACGCGGGATCAGCGGGGACCCGTACGTTCTTCGATCGTTTGTCTTTCATAGCGTGCCGTGCCCGTTCTGGGTGCGCTGTTGCCAACCGTTGGCATCCCCTCCGGTAGCCCGCCGCCCTTTGCTGCGAGGCACGCGCGCTCCTCGATCCAACTTCCCGTCCGTCGCCATGGTCTCACCCCCTACGGAGGGGGCTTCACCGTGTGGCCGCACGTCGTCTACAGGAAGCAGCCCTCGCAGGGTCGCATCCGGAGCAGAGGTCTCCAGGAGTATAGCGGCGAAGCTCAGTCGCTGGAAAGCAGGCAATGAAGGGTGGAGGGGGGCCGCAGAGGGGAGGAGGAGGAGGAGGAGGAGGAGGTGAGAAGGGTGGTTGAAGAGGTGGTCAAAGGCCGGTGATGAATACATCGAGGGTTGGAGAAAAGGACGAGAGTTTCAGTTAAGTAAAGTGGTCTCTGCAGATGAGGAGGTAATTTCAATTAACAACTTTTCGAACAGCCTGTATTCTGTTCCTAAGGAGAAAGGTGTGAGAGGTGGGTAGGGAAGGGAAGAAGGGGGTCGAGGGTGGGAGACAATGACGAGTGCTTCAGGAAGTGGACTGGACCTTGTACATTAGAAGGTAATTTGCAATTAACACTTTACGAACAGCCAGTATTGTGTTCCGCAAGAGGGGAGGGACAGGGGGGAGACGGGGGGAGAGAGGAGGGGGAAAGAGGAGGGCAGAGAGGGAAGAGGAGTGGCGAGGGTTGGAGATAATGACGAGGGTTTCAGTAAGTGGAGTGGACTCCGCAGACGAGGAGGTAACGGCAATCAACACCTTTTCGAACAGCCTGTATTCCGTTCCGCAAGAGGTGGGTGAAGAGAAGAGAAGAGGGGGGGTCGAGGCTAGCGAAAAATGACGAGTGTTTCAGTAAGTGGACTGGACCATGCACATTACGAAGGTAATTTGCAATTAACACTTTTTTGGAACAGCCAGTATTCTGTTCCACAAGAAATAAGGGGCGAGAGGTGGGTGAAGAGAACGGAAGAGGGGGGTTAGGGGCGAGAGTTCGGCAAGTCGAGTGGACTCTGCAGGTGATGAGGTAATTGCAATTAACGCCCCTTGCAAAGAGCTAATATTCAGTTCCACGAGACTATGGCGACACATTGGAAGCTGCCTTGTCGTGTGTGTGCTGATCAGGTGCCTAATCATGCGACCACACGTGACCCTTGGGTTCCGAGATTGTTCTAATGGTTTTTAGTGCCCAAGTAGGCGTGACGCTTGTCCCAACTAACTAATTAACTAACTAACAACCAAACGAACGCAAGGGAACTTTTGCGAGGCACTTTTTTCTTTGTTAGGCGCAACAAAATGAATCCAACAGACAATTAGGCGAAGCAAAGCAAAGGAGACATTAATTGTTGTCTTTAGCTGTAGTGTAGTCTTTATGACGTAAGTTGGAACGAAATTAAAGTAAACGAAAAAAGCGAGAGAAAGGTTATGTAAAAGGAAAAAAAAATCCCCCTTTCTGTCAGTGGAGTCTGAATCCGCAACCTTCGAGCCCACAACCATTCGATGGTCATGCGTTCGAATCCCACCGACGGAGAGGGTGATTTTCGTTCGCTTTGAGTTATTTGAATCGACATTGTAATTTATTCACTGCATTTGAAGAAAATTAATGTCCCCTACTCTTACGTTGGCCTAATTGTCTACTTGGATTGTTTAGTTGCAAGCAACTAAATAGTATTTGAACTGAACAGTTACATTTAGCACGACTATCGGCTGCAGAAATAGGCACAACATATCTTGTCACTTCTTCATCTTCAAATGCGAATGAAACATTTATTTATACATTGTTGTCTCATACTTACTGCAACGGTTCACTTTTAGGCGTTGATATTGGTTAAATGATAAAATATCAGGCATGTTTTCTTTTCCTTCTTATCACAGCGTCTCGCTGCTCAAGCCGTATGAATGACCCGGCAACAAGAATGCTTTGTATGCTTCGGAGGCACAGTAGTTACGGTGCTCAGCTACTGACCCGAAGGTAACTGGTTCGACCCCATTTGCGGTGGTCGCATTTCGATAGAGACGAAATGCCGGAGGCCAGTGTACTGTGCGACGTCAGCGTACGTTAAAGAATGCCAGATGGTCGAAATTTCAGGAAGCCCCTCCGATAAGGCGTGCATCATAATCATATTGTGGTTTTGGCATGTGAGACCCTACATATAATTATTACCAACTAGGCCTCCATTTTATTTTTCTTAGTGTTATGCGCAACACCATCAATGTATTTGTTCACTATCCCGACGTCATGAAGGAAGTCAGACGGGAGCAGCTGTGTGCAAAAGCCGCGTGTGAATGGTAGAGTAACGACAGCCAAAATATTGTTTGCCTGCTGGCACGCGCAAGTCGCACGAGGCAAAACCGATTTCCACATGCCTTTCCATCACGAAAGAGGAGAGCGTGAAGTGTTTTAAGCGTTACAACATGGGCGTGCACTCAGGGGCGGGGGGGCCAGGGGAGCGGCCGCTTCTCCTAGTCACCTAAGGGGGCGCCAGTCAGCCTCATAACATTACTCAGACCAGTTTGTGCTGAATTGTTTAATCTGTAGGATTATAGCCATGCTGGTTTTTAAAAGCGAAATCAGTTGCGAAGCTTGTTTTTTTTCGGACTAGTCCAATGGGAGAGGGGGGGCGCTGCAGTAACAGTTCCCTACCCCTCCCCTAAAGGAAAATCATGCGCACGCCTATGCACAACAATCTGCACCCCAGTGGAACGCACCATGAAATGCGACAAGGGTGACAAAGTTAGGAGTGAAATAGGCTCATCTCTAGACTTGGCTCCGCAAAACGTGGCGACGGCGTTCGACAATTACGCTGACACAGCCTATTACGGAACTCAGCGTCGCCGGAGTGCGTCATTGGTGACGTAATGAGCGAGGCGGAGCGGCGAGGGAGGAATGAGTACGCGCGTGCGCCCAGTCCACGGAGCCCCAGGATTACCGGTCATTTTTCTCACGTTCTTTACAAGCAAAGCACATCTCTCTCCCTGCATTACCGAGTACGTTAACGCGGCGCTTATACACAGCGGCTTTCGCGTCCGTCTCGCGCTGCTCTGCATTCCGGGAGAGTCGAGCGTAGTTTCGGGCCGAGCGCGGCGCGGAAATCCATTTCCTGAATCAGCGGGCCGTGCCACCGGCGGCCATCAACGCGACGGGCCTTCATCGTTATACGCCGGTCCACGCCGAACGTAGCCAAGGCTAGCCGAGAGACTAGCCGGTGCGTCTCTCTACACTGCCAGCACCATCACGGCTTCCATCCTTGCAGCGCGGGGTAAGGAGGAGCGGCGGGATCGCGAGGGAAGGTTGGGAAGAGGCGAGAGATCACTAGATATGATCGAGCACTTCGCATCACTCGCCGTCGCACCGCCCTTCCCTCGCCCCCCTTACGCATCGCCCTCTCTCCCGCAAGAAACCCCTTTATACGTGGCTCCTCATCTTCCCCGGCCACGTCAGGGAAAGAAGCTGTCTCAACATCCCCAGCCTCCCGTGCGTCCCGGACGCGCCCTCCCTTTCGACTGGTCCTCCCTGTTCCCGCATCCCGCACTCCTCCGAGCGGAGGAGGAGGGAAGTGTTCTCTCCCCTTTTCTCCTTTCAAGGACCGCCGCTCCTTTCTTCCCGTTCGCTCTCTGCATCTCCTCCTTTCTCGACGAGAAAACTCACCCCTCTCCCATGCTTTCTCGCACGCCTTCCTGCCCGCTTCAGCGAGGGAGTTGGTCCTCCCGTTTTCCCCTGCGCTCGCTTCTCCCTCGGTTCCCGATGCCGGGCCGCTCTCCCGGCGGGAACCGGCTCCCGCAGCCAGCCTGCCTGCCTGCCAGCTCGCTCGTCCGTCGCCATCTTTGTTCGGCACGTCCCCTCCCGACGCCGCCTCGTCTGCGAGATTCTACGACGAGACTTCCCCAACCTTTATCGCTCGCCGTCCTGCGCGCCGTCATTGAAGGGGCTTCGAGAGAAAAAGCAGAAAATGTTTTTCCTCCGGTATGATAGAAGCCGCTTGCGTGGCAAGATGGATGAGCTGTTGTTAAGCGGGCGTCGGCTTTGTTTTGTACGCATAGCCTTGTTTTGCATGATTGCCTGTTATTACGCTATGGGAAGAGAATTCGCAAACAGAACTCGGGAAGCGTCTGCGTGAGTTCAGGACAGACGTTATGATTCAGCCTAACCATCCCCGCGTTCAAAGACGAGAAACTAGTTTCTTTATCGCCTTCGTTACCCTACCTACAGGCGATATCTCCTCCTCGTCACTTATTTCTTAAAAGCACGTGTACTATGCGAGCATTAAGTGCTGTGCCTATAAAGATTTCGCGCTTTTCGGCTACACGCTGTCACCTCCGCTTGCGCAGTCAGGAAACATACAAAATGAAGTGGAATCAGTTGATCGCGCCCGACAGTCATGCGAGACAAGGAAGAACGGGTGGGCGGCTGCATGGCGAAGCAGTGTAGGAGACAATTTACAACTGGTATTTCCCGTATATGGGCCAATCGAGAGTACGTACCGGAATGACGTGACGTGAATCACCGTTCTTGCGTCACGAAGTGTGCCAGAAAGACGAGAAACGCCAGGAGAGAATAAGGCGCTCTTTTTTTTTTTTTTTGTATATTCAGAGGCTGGTGAAGCGCCCTTCAAAAGATGAAAATAATTCAGTAAGTGGGCACAACTGTCTCTATTGACAGCGATAGATTAACAGCAGGAAATTTAGGAAAATACGACGACTCAGACAGGTTGTAAAGACCTGTGTCAGGAGTGTGTCAAATGTGTGACAGCATGGCATCGCTTATATCGACCAAAGATTAGCTAAGGTTTTTAGAAGGTTGGTGATTAGGACCATGTCATTATCACTTTGTGCATTTCATGCTAATTAACATAATTCTTCATTTTGCCTTTGTTTACTTTCATTACCTGCTGTCGCTTCGTATTTGTACTACATACACCTGGCATCGTCAGCGGAATAATTAGAACAGCTGGAATTCAACTGTTCCAACTATTCCGCTCGGAACCAGCGGTATAGTTGGAAGTCTGTCTCTGTCGTCGCCATTTTCGTCATTTTTTTTGCGCTGTTTCTTGAGTTGCAATGAACAGACTAGGTCAGCATTGCAGCCACTATAAATACGGTCGTTGAATTTGGTCAGAAATCGTCGCGGACAAGATCACGCCAAGTAACAGAAACCATGGGAGAAATAAAAATACCACCCCCCACCACCGTACTCACAGAAGAGGGTAACGGAAACATTGTGTTCAATATAATACGCTACTTAAGAAACAAACATGGAGATGAACAAGGAATCCATCTGACAAAAACACCTTAGGGGGTATGATTTAGAGGCTTCCTTTGGCTAGCGAAAACAACTCAAACAACGACGAGGAAAAAAGAAAAAAAGAATCGAAATACTAGATCCCATGCCCCTGGAGGACAAACGACAAAATGATGGAGCGAAGCACTTTGCGAGCGAAATTGGAGATGTTCCGTTGTATACGGGCTGGGCGGCGAGATCCCACGACGCCTGCCAGTCGCGGGGTGTACCGTTTCGCGTCAGCGCCATTTTGTTTAGCAGGTCGACGCTATTTTGAGTCCTTTTTTTGTTTGAGGTTTTGTTCAGCGTGCATTCGCCCGCCAATGGAGATCTGGTTTTGTTGTCTTTTCTTTTCGCCTCTTGAGGGCGCTCGCGTTGAATTGGACCCCGTGACGTCGCTGTTCCTGGTCTCGGCGGTTGTTCTGCGGTGGCGTCATCTGCTGCGCACTCTCACGTAGCAGACGACGTGATTGCCTCGGGGGAAGCTTTCTAGCGGACATCCTATTTCCAAGGATGACAGGCGTTGACAGGGGGAAAAAAGGCAGGGACAAAGAAATTTCAAATAAACGAAAGGAAACAGAAACCTGAAACCCCGAGGTTTTTGTTCGGAGTGTGAAACCGCGTCGCAGGGGACGCTGTTTGATAAACTGACGCGTACGCATTTTACTTTGTGGCTTTGCTGCTTGGAGCTTTCCTCCTTTTTGTCAGGGGGTGCCGAGAATGGGGCTGTGGAATCTCGTATTTGGAAGATGACCGGTAACCAGGCCTGTCTCTCTCTTTTTTTCTCTCAGCTTTTCAAAGCCATACACAGCTCCGCTATAACAAGCTGGTATATATAAGCTTTTGTAGCGGAGCTGTGTACGGCACGCCTCCTTAATTTCTTGTATTGCTGTCCATATGCAAAAACACCTAGTGCCCTCCAGGGAGCTGTGTATAACTAACTTCAGGGAAAGGGTTCTTTCACCGCTCCCTAGAGGGCACCAGGGGTTTCAACACTTAAGTGTTTCTAATGTGTATTTTGAGAATTAATCACATCATACCCCTTTGTGCCTCTGGGGAGCGTTGGAGAACTAATGCATTAAAGTGATAAGAACCAGTCAGTATGTGCTTCGCTGCGTCTGTTGAACGGCGGCCGTGCGTTGGCATGGTCGTCCGTAGCGAGCATGGGGCGGCCTGTTATAGTGAGGCGAAAGCCTTTAATGTGTCATACTCGCGTCCGTCCGTCCCTCTGTTCGTGCCCTGGAACGTTGCCAGCTGTGGCCTCCCCCCTCCCACTCTCTCAGCAATCACGTGATTGCTGAGAGTGTGTAAAAAGTAAAAGAAAGAAATGATAAAAAAAGACATGACACAGTCAGTCGAATGGCCACAGGCTTTCGCCGAACACACTTCGGAATTTACAACGTGTCCTTCGATCTTTTACTCTATGGGGCGGCCGGGCATTGCCAAAACGCTCGAGGAGGTGCGTGCTTTTGAAGAACGGCGACAAGTGCAGAGACAGGAGCGCACTCGTTGGCTCCGCGGGTCACCCACCTTCGCAAATTGGAATGGTTTCGAGCTTTAATAGCGGAGATGTTTCAACCCGAGATAAATCCCTGGGGATCCGTCGTCCGCACTTTCTAGACCAGCTGCCAAAAGCGAAGCCTCACGAGGGGGAGAGCATGGGTAAGGATAATTGGGTGAGAGTGATGCCTAGTGTAGCGAGTTGGGCCTAGTAGGGAAATGGTAGCGACACATGCATAGGGTAAAGCTGGGTAGAGAGGAGGAGAGCGGAGGCGTAGCTGTGGCGGAAGCGGAGCAGGTGATGTGCAGAGGAGGAGGGAGAGAGCCGGAGTGCGGTAGGTTTTGGCGGTGAAAGGAGTCGACCAATGGCAGAGCGCGCTTGAGCACAGGTGGTGCTGGTGAAAGAGGACGAAGGACGCGCCGAGCGTTGGCCTAAAGCGGAGGAAAGGCGCGCTGATGCCACTAGCTACGCTGCTTAGTCAGCCTTCGTGAAGTAAGTCAGTTGAAGCTGCGCATAACTTTTATTTTTTTTTTGTGTGTGTGTATTACGGTAAATAAAATGTCACAAGCTGTGCAGCTATGATCAGATATAGTTTTAAGAGCTGTAGAGAAACTGTTAAACACAATGTGAGCATACGTCATATTGTATCTCAATTCGCAACCAGCGCCACAAAAATTCAAACAACACGCCTTCGTCACATCAATCAGCACACTGTCGTTCAGTAGCTGTGAACCACCAGCTGGCACCCTTCTCTTGCAGACAGGAATTTAAAAATAATAATATCTGGAGTTTAACGTCCCAAAACCACGATATGATTATGAGCGACGTAGTAGTGGAGGGATCCGGAAATTTAGACCATCTGGTGTTCTTTAGCGTGCACTGACATCGCACAATAGACGGGCTCCCCTACCATTTCGCCTCCATTGAAATGCGACCGCCGCGGCCGGGATCGAACCCGTGACCTTCGGGTCAGCAGTCGAGCACCCTAACCGCTACACCACCACGGCGGACTCTTACAGACAGGAAGGTCAGGGAAACCGAAGTTCTGTAACCGGGGCCTCTATTTTCTTATTGGTTGTGACTTCTTTTACAGAAGTGAGCGATATTTTAGGAGATTATTGTCACCGGCATTTTGTATGAGAGCTTACTGAATTTGATGTAATCGGACCCCTGGTTGCATTCAACCTACTCTGTGGGCGTGTGACGGATCTTAGTATAAAGTTTAGCTTTGTTATGCAACCGCGTTTTTTTTTTAAATTCTGGCTTTAGATTTAGGTGACTGTGCATCGTGCTTATGTACTTTTTTGTCCCTTATGACTCGACTTTAAGACTGTGTTTAAATTGTGCATGTCCTCAAGAGCGGTATTGCATATTTACTCATGTCGATAGCTCTGACTATTCGGTAAAAGGAGTAGCCGTCTCTATGTAACAGTGTCAACATCCCCCGAGCTCCATATATTTAAGTTACGTGGGTCCCTTATGCATTTGACAAAGGGCAAAAGCCATTTCTTTCTTTTCAGTCGACTCTATCTATCTCCCCTCCTCTCCCCAAATGCTTTCTGCGCACAACGTGATTTTGCCCTGTCTCCAGGGTTGATCCAGCTTAAATTTCACCAAGCGAGGATATTTTGTGATGAAGACATAATATCGTGTCACGATTTGTGACAGTATGATTTTTCGCGTCTCTCGCGTTGAAGCCAACGCCGCCAACGGCCACTTTTCATGTTGGAGTAGGCATCCAAAACTTTAGCCATAATAATATTTCATACAGAATGCTATAACCATTGTGTAACGCACGATAAGTTTGCTGTGTCTCTCTGCAGCACTTGTTGCGCGAAGCCCCTTGCGAAGCCCTTGTTTACTCTTATTAACTTTTCATATGCCTTGCGGCAGATTCTCCCGGAATGAGAAAATCTGAACGTAATTTGCAACGCTGTTATTCTCGGTGTTACATGACAGAGCCGCGTTATATCCAACGGGAATGACGTCAAGCCTAAACGTGAGACGATTACGGTGACACGGGCATACCTGTTTCATATTAGGCGTCTCAGGTGTTATATAAAGCCGCATTGGAGTTATCGTTTGGGCTAACGTTGAGATTAGGCATCGTTTATTCACAATGCTCTTCTTAAACCACACAATGTTTTAAGGAGAAAGCCTTTAATGGCTCATACTCGCGTCCGTCCGTCTATCCGTACCATGGAACGGTGCCAGCTATGGCCTCTCCCCCCTCACACTCTCTCAGCAATCACGTGATGGCACAGCGTCTCGTTGCAGCAGCCGAGTTAGTCGGATGGCTCCCACGCGCACGCGTCTCCCCTGTAGCCCGGCCACAATTCACCCACTCACGCAAGAAGGGAGACGCGCGCAACGCGATCCATTCTGAACGACCCCGTCTCAGTGGGCACAGGCTTTCGCCGAACACACTTTGGAATTTACAAAGTGTTCTTCAATTTTCTTCGTTCTTTTTTACAGCAAAGGTCTGCGTGACTTATGGCTAGGGGAAACCAAAATTTGCCAGACCTACGTTCGAATAAACTGCTAGCGCGTATGTGTCAAAGAAATTGGGCTAATCCCTCTGCACACCACTGATCTACTAAAAGTGAGAACGAAGCGCATGGCGGCAAACCCCAGTTAAGATTACTGAACTGACGTAACCACTAATTGAGAAATACTTAAGTGAACTGTCGCGACTTACCCTGCGCCAATCACCGGGGCCGCATGTTTCAGCTTTGCGGGTTAACCATCTGTGCGGAGTGTTTGGGCGTTAATCTGTTTCATTATTTCTGCATGGCGTGATACAGGCAAGAAAAAAAAAAGAACAGCACCGGTGAATGTAAAAAAAAGAAAGCGAAATCGTGCTCAGAAGCAAATAGAAACTCTACGCGATATTCGCGCGTCATAATCGACCGAGATGTTGCCCTTCGATTTAAGACCGATTACAAGCGCGGTCTGTTTTGTAAGACGAAACGGTCGGCTCGCGCGTTTGCGTAAGCAGTGATTGCGTATGACTTGCATTACAAGTGACCTTTATTCGAGGATAAGGTCAGAAAAAAGAACGGGAAGAACGAGCTGCGAGATTCGCGTTGCGTAATAGAGGGTCTAATATATCTGGTAATCGAAGCAAAGAAAAGACGACACCGGTACATAAGCAACCTGAAGGTGCGATTGTAGGAGTCGAGGGGACCTGTTCAAGTCTATTTAGCAAGCGAAGGTCTGTAAATGTCTGTAATTGCGCCAGATTTACACAGCATTACTTGAAGGAACTCGATATTATATTGCAAAAAAAATAATAATGGCAGATACACTAATTTATGTGTTTTGTGTCGATGAATCTTACTTAAACTGTCATTAAATATTGATTAATTTCGAACGAATCATGCTGTGTTTTTGCATAAATAGAATAAAATCTCAGACCTGAAATGAAGTGGAATTTCGGTTTCGGTTATCATCATCATCACTCTTTTCTTCCCTTTCCCTTTTCCCCTGTGCTGAGTAGCAGGCCAGAGCGCACAAGCTCAGGCCGACCTCTCGGCCATCTAATAAATTTCGTTCTCTCTCTCTCGAGCGCAGAAAAATATTGGCGCCGCTCACGAGAACCGGCACGTCCAACGACCCTTAGAACATAATAGTGCCTTCAGCTAAGTGATCATATGCCGCAGTATTCTGAAAAAGGAAGTTAAATGAAGACAGTTTCATTATGCAGGAGGTTCAACTCCTCCAAACCGCAATTTATCTTGCAATTTATTAGCCACTAGGTGATACAACAAGAGAAAACAAGTCGTATGGACAAATGTTCGCAAAGCGCTTTAAAGGAATAGCCAGAAATCGATGCTAGTGGCACTCATACAGACAAGCGTAGTTGCAGACGGATTTCTATAGAGACAAGTAGTTTACGGACTCTATATATGACGGTGGACAGCATGATTCAAGCTAACAAATTTTAAATTCTGCTTAAAAAGTGAAGCTTGGAACAGAATGGTCTGAAAAGTATTCCTTTGTGACAAATCGACTCTGTTGCTCCTTATGAAAAGGCATTTGTAGAAAAACTCTATAAATGTATACAGATAGTCTGCAGATGGTCTATGTTTTCCTGAAAGTGCCCTGCATAATTCAAGGTAACGCCTCCAGTCATATTTAGAAAGCGATTCTAAGGTTGTTATTGCCTGACAATTATTTCTTCGCCAGAGATCGTTGCTATCTACCTGTCACCCGAATAAATGTAGTTATAGACAGATTCAAATGGTTGTTAGTAGCCTACGGACATTGTACATTCTGGGAAGGTGGCCCACTTGGGTTAAATGTGACGGATTGAAGTCTACTTAAATATAAAATAAAGCTACGAATAGAAAGGTCTTATAACCACTCTTTAGCCAGATGCCAAAGTAATCAGTCCTCATACAAACAAACAGACAAACAAACAAACAAACAAACAAACAAACAAACAAACAAACAAACAAACAAACAAACAAACAAACAAACAAACAAACAAACAAACTTCGTTATATAGGCAGTCCAGAGACTCTAGTAGTTAGTCAATAGACTCTAGATATTTTCGTTCGTTTAACACCTTCATCAGTTTGGGCGACCTGAGCTCGTCATGAGTGGTCGTAACTTTTTGTCTTAATTCCTTCTCACAATATACACAGATCATGCTTTATATTCTATCATCATCCATTTAGCGTGAATATTAAGTTACTTAATCCGCACGCCGGATGTTGTAATTTAAGCGGTGGCCATGCATGCTGCTGTTGGTGTTCCTGACGTGCGTTCTAGCTGTTCTAAATATAAAAAAACAAGCAAACAAACAATGCATTATCTGCTCAATGTACGATAAAGACAATACATTTGTGAGTTCGCAGAGAACATCGCCTTTCAGTAATTTAAGACTTTAATTAGCTTTTAGTCAGTTCTGGAAGCATCTCAGGCATTCGTTACAAAGGCCAAATTAGTAGCAATTAGCGTCCGATACAAAGCGCGCACACCGCCTCGAGTGGCTCCTTTATCCCTGCACACGTGTATACATCGTTCCCTATATAGGCATGGAATTTTGTGACGGCAAATTATTCACTCCGAAGAGAGGCTAATTGTTTAATTACCCGTTGCAAACGCTGGTCTTAGTATCGCTTACCCGGCGAACTTATCGAAATGAATGCTTCCTTACTTTTCGCATTCTCGAAGACAGATTGCTCGTCTTTGAGAGTTCTCGTAGCAACAATTTGCTCCCCCTTCATTTAGCTTCCCGTTAAGCCATCGTTCTCTCGGCACTTCTAAATTGGTCTTTCTTTCTTTCTTTCTTTCTTTCTTTCTTTCTTTCTTTCTTTCTTTCTTTCTTTCTTTCTTTCTTTCTTTCTTTCTTTCTTTCTTTCTTTCTTTCTTTCTTTCTTTCTTTCTTTCTTTCTTTCTTTCTTTCTTTCTTTCTTTTCTTTCTTCCTTTTCTTTCTTTCTTTCTTTCTTTCAATACTTACATCCTTACTTTTCTAGTTCTTTCCCAATGAATGAATGAATGAATGAATTTATTTATTTATTTATTTATTTATTTTACCCTCAGGCTACATAGTACATTTCAGAGGGGAAAGGGCGATGCACAACAATAAAAAACAAGAAACACAAAGCACATGGCACACATATATAGCAACTGATTGAGGCACAAAAATGAATACTACTGACAACTTCATAAAACGTAATAAATAAGTGACTGATGAACAATATTATTATTTTAATTAAATGGTGAAGGCAATAAGCAAAATAAAGTAATTGTTGAATAAAACATAAGAGGGAGTAATTAGGTAATAATTGTTTTGAGAATATGCTTCACATTAATGGAGTCATCCATTCCTGCGCTTTCTTTCGTTCTTTCTTTATCTTAAAAGCGAAGCTCTTGTTAGTCGAGGCTGTCGGGTTCAGGTGCTGTCGTAGATCATAAATGGGAATGCGCCACAGAAAGTGGATGAATCCCACTACTGACTACTGCCACAACTCACCAATACGCCCACTACGTACTACTCCCGCCACTCTTCGCACTTCACTCAAACACTTCATTTCCAGTTCATCCCGCTTTATTCAATCCATTTCATTCTGCTTCATTCAACCCCACTTCATTCGAATCCCACTTCATTCAACCAGCTAAAATAATTGGCCAAGCGAAGGATTTCTTGGAAACCACCTGCTTCACTGTTTCATCAGTGAACGCCAAGTGTAGCTGGTTGAATTTTTGAAATAATTACTTCATTTGTATTTGTGCTGTTCATTCATTCCTTCAGTCCTCTATTCATTCATTCATTTGTACATTGTTTGTTTGTTTGCTCCCTGCTCTTGTAATAACTACATCGTTACTAGCTTCTGTTCTTGCCTCTTTCATTCATCCATTCGTGCATTTTTTCTCTCTTTCTTTGTTCATTTGTTGGTTTATTCCTCATTTTCAGCAAGTACTTCAATGATTTTTATGCTTCTGTCTCATTCATCATTGATTCATTCATTGATTCCTTCATTCATTCATGCATGCATGCATGGATGCACGCTTTCTTTCTTTCTTTCTTTCTTTCTTTCTTTCTTTCTTTCTTTCTTTCTTTCTTTCTTTCTTTCTTTCTTTTTTCTTTTCTTTTGTCCTTTCTTTTTTCCTTTTTCCTTTCTTTCTTTCTTTCTTTCCTCCTTTCTTCCTTTCTTTCTTTCTTTCTCTCTTTCTTTCTTTTTTCTTTTCTTTTGTCCTTTCTTTTTTTCCTTTTTCTTTTCTTTCTTTCCTCCTTTCTTCCTTTCTTTCTTTCTTTCTTTCTTCCTTTCTTTCCTCCTTTCTTTCTTTCTTTTTTTCCTTTCTTTTTTCTCGTTCTCTCTTTCTTTCTTTTTTCTTTTCTTTTGTCCTTTCTTTTTTTCCTTTTTCTTTTCTTTCTTTCCTCCTTTCTTCCTTTCTTCCTTTCTTTCTTTCTTTCTTTATTTTTTCCTTTCTTTTTCTCGTTCTCTCTTTCTTTCTTTTTTCCTTTCTTTTTTCTTTTCTTTTTTCCTTTCTTTTTTTCATTTTTCCTTTCTTTCTTTCCTCCTTTCTTCCTTTCTTTCTTTCTTTTGAATTTCCAGCATGCATCGGGAAGACTTACGAATGCAGAAAAGGCAGCGAGAGAGGCTGCAACCGCTCTCGCGAAAAAACAACGGCTTACATTTCTTGCCCGGATATCTTACGCGTGGCGCGAGAAAAAAAATCGCGGCGTTTCTGACGGCTGCGTAATGAAGGTATTAATCTCTCTGCGCGATCGTTAGCCGCGCTCCAGGGTTGCCGCTCGTTTATCATTTTTCCGCGCTCCATCGCTTGTGTGTGGCCGTTTGGGGTTAGTTTAATTTAGTTCAAAGTTCGTAGCTGAGTAGTTTGTGTGTGTATTTATGACAGCGCGTACAAATATGCCTAAGGGCAGGCTTTCGAAATAATAAAGAAGTAGCGCTGATCAGGCATTCGTTTCCTTTCAAGGAATATTTTTGTATGTTTGTGTATGTGTGTAATCGTTGAAAGAGGGTGGCTGCTGGGGGGGAGAGGGGTCGCATGCTTCTTTGTGCAAGAACGTTTCCAATAAGTAGTATATGTAGTCATGCTCAAGAAAAAAAAAAAGAGAGAAGAATTTTTGTAAAAAAAAAAAAACAGCAAGAGTGAGAAAGAGAGAATCGAGAGAGGATGAAAGATAATAAAAGGAAGAAGGAAGTGAAGCTAATGAGCAAGGAATAATGAAGGGGAGGAAGCACAAATAAATACTCCAATTAATTAATGAATTAGTTAATTAGGTATGAACAAAAATGTAAAGTGAATATTGAGTTAGAGGAAGAAAGAAACAAACTAAGGAAGGAAGAAAGAATGAACGAATTAATAAATGAAAGAAAGAAAGAAAGAAAGAAAGAAAGAAAGAAAGAAAGAAAGAAAGAAAGAAAGAAAGAAAGAAAGAAAGAAAGAAAGAAAGAAAGAAAGAAAGAAAGAATTTTGAACATGTACGAGAAAAGGAGTCAACAAGATCTGCCGGTTCGACTGTAGGACGTGGCGTCCGCCATTTTGGTGGCCAGCGATATGCCCGAACATTCGTGGACGCTTAGATTTTATTCTCACGTTAAAACAATGCACCGCTGACAAAAATAAATCCGGAGTTCTTCACCGTACGTAAACCATCCCTCGCATAGCCGCTGTGCATTGTGTCCAAATGGTTAGCCGCGCCACTTAATAATCAAGAAAAAAAAATTAAAGAAATCAGGCAAAAATGGAATTTGTTTGCAGGAAGTACACCAAAAGAGAGAAAAAAAAAAAAGATCGTAGCCATTTACACCCCAAGTGAAAGCGGTATACGAACTGCGGAGCACTAATCCGCCTTTGTTGCTGCTGTATTTATCTTGCGCGTATCTGCTCTTTTCAGCTCTCTCCTCTTCTTTTCGAGCGATTACGCGATATTTTATATCGTGTTCTATTCTTTTCGATTATCTTATATGTTTTGCGATTATATAAAAGGAAAACGTTTTAATGCGGCGCGCGGAGATTTGTGCGACGCGCGCGAAGACCGAATCCTTTTGTTCTCCCAATACTCAGAAGAAAAGACGAACGGCGCACCGACGTGAAAAAAAACCACGAATGGAAATGAACAAATACGCGGTGCTTCAGTTCCCCAAATATTCCGTGTCTCTAGCGAAGGGCCTGGGACGAAAGAAAAAAGAAAAAGAAAGAAAGAGAGAGATACAGAAAAAGAAAGAAAGAAAAATAAATGAAAGAAACAAACAAACAAGAATTAATGCTGCGTTGTTTATGGTTTGTTTCTTATCTCTAGACTGGGCATTCAAAGCGTAACGGAAGGCACGTCACGGCAGTCCCAGGATCGTTATAACTCTATTCGCGAGCATTAGAGTTTTTCACGCGAAAAGATGCATGGGCGCGTCCCATTGTGTCTGGGTTGGAACGAATGCGTACGCGAAAGAAAAAAGAACAACGTAAATGGAAGGAGATAGAAGAATAGAAAGAAGCTTTTTTCTTTTAACGGCGGTGGTGGATGCGTGGGCGCCGCGATAGCGACTGGGGAATCTCGTACAGTGAAAAACCAAAGAAGGAGAACAGGACAAAGGATCGAGAGTACCCACTATAAGAAAGAAGGAATGCGAGGAGAGAAGCCGCAAGAACGGGAACAAAATTAGCAGTTACAGGCTCTGCGCGTGCGAGAAATAAAATAAAATAAAATAAAAAACCACGCATCACACCGAGAACACGAGAACTAGCCAGGGTCTCGCATTCTGCAAGCGAACGCGCCTGAGCGAGGGCCATGTCATAATGGCGATTAATAATGGCGCTGCAGCTCCAGATCGGAGCAGACGAAAAAAAAAGAAGCAGACGAAAAAAAAATTGTATACACAAAATACAAGCGCCGGAGCAGACGACGAGGGAGATGGATGCTGCGGACGGTTGGCATGGCGACGCCCGGTGACGTCAGCACGCGCATGCGCTCTAGCCGCGGTGATGTAGTCGTCTGCGCCGACGACGATGTCGATGAAGTTTCGTCTTCCATGTTTTTTTTTCTTCTTTTACCCGCCTTTCTGACTCGTCTCTCTAGAGCACCTCGCTTTTGGCTTGCTCGATGTTTTGTGCGCTGTACTGTCTTCCACTTCCCTCCTTCTTATTCGCTGAGTCGTCGTTCCCGAATGCCGTCTTGTTTCGGTTAATTGGTTTAATTAAAACGGAGGCAGTCCGATGGTACTGGCACGCAGAGCCGGCCTTTTGAGAGAGCCGATCTTCGATCTGCCCGTGTTCGGGTCTTATACGTTGTGGTGGGGTGTTCCAGAGGCTGTGTACGGTACGGCATAGCGTTGGAATCACCAAGCGGCAGATAGAGAAAGAGAGAGAGAAAAGATGCGTCGCTTTCTGGCTTAATGAATCACGAACGCTAGCACTACGCACGGTGATTTCGAGACGCGAGGCCCGAAAATTGGCTTTCAGATCGTAATTTGTCATTTTGCTGGTAGACCGTCGTTTATATTTTTCAGCTTTGGCGAAAGGGGCCACTTCTCGCGAGTGTCGTAAATTTAATAAGAGGGAGGTCTATTGAATTATAAGGAGTCTACTCTTGATTGAATCATGATGAAGAGGAAAGAAAAGGACAAGACGAGACGTAGTTTTTTGTTCGCTGCCTCAATTTTTAATACTCGTATCCAGATGGCGTCGCAGTACGTATAAGCCGTCCAAAGTCACCGCATATCGTCAATAATGAAGCGATAAAGTGCTTGGGGGGACAAAATGAATTTACGTTAATAAACATGAGAACGCTAGAAACCTTTGTGTGAGCTCAATTTACAGGACGTTCTTTTTTTTTTTTGTCTAACCAACCAATCGTCTCAGGACAGCTATGTTTGTATTGTAATCGTGCACACCTCATGTTATTTTCGGATGCAACATGAAAACATTGTAATTCAGAGAACTTCGTAAGATAACCGTAAAAGAAAGAGAACGCAACTCAAAAATTGAGGTTAATCTTCTTAGCGGCAGCAATTATGGATTATTATCATCAACTTTACTGCGGTATATATTAAAGCGAAATTTTCAGAACCTGTGTAATCTCCATTCGTCGGGTTTTACCACCCTCCTAGCACACGGGATCAAAATGCCCTTATTTTAGCTGACATGGAACCTAAATTAAATGCGGTAATTGCACAAAGTTACATCCTTGCAATTAAAGCAGAGCTGAAGCTTTAGTTTTCCGAACAAAGTGCGGAAAGTGCAATACTGGATCTTGTAAGTCAGTACTCGGAATTCAAGAAAAAAAATTTTAATAGTACTTTTAGCCCTGCAATGTATACCTAATTGGCTTGCTGTAATATGAACATGGGAAAATTCTAGCGCATCAAATACGCTCTAACAGTAAATGCCATGTTGTAAAATTATAGCATTAATTCATGGAAAATCGCTCAGCATAGGATGCGTGGGACATTACAGTGTCAGCCATGGATCGCAGTATTTACCTTTTTTTTCAGCCCTTTTTTTTTAACACTGTAACGTCATTTCATCATCACATTTCGGTCCTTGTCTTCCAACCTACCTTGTTCTATGTTAACACCTTCTGACAGCATTCTCTACGTGTGTGCCTTCTTAAAGTGCTTAAAGAGCTTCAAGTTCTCACTTAAAGTGCTGGCTATACCTATAAACTACACCAAAAGTTCTGTTATTCTTGCTATAGCTTGCAATTTGTGCAGGATATGATTACGAATATATAGAGGAACCACTGTCTACAGCTAACCGCTGTATTTTCTATACAGTATCTGCATACTTCATACGCAGAAATCTCTCGTAAAAGCCTGTTGAGGTGCTAATAATAGGCTAGAATTCAGTAGCAAGATTTTTTACAGACTTTTCATTGGAAGCCTAATTTTGTTATGCGCCAGTTCAAAAATGTACATGGTGCACGTTGATAGTTTACTGTTGCACGTTATTTAATATAGTTGAGGGTGTTTACATATGGGGATGTTCGTATAGACCATGTGCATGTAGGTGAAGTCTAACATCTCGTAACATCTCGCAACATCTCGTAAATCACGTAACATCTCGCAACATACAGTAGCGTGACGAAAAAATCACGTAACATTTTGTGACGTGACTAAGATGACGCAACATCGCGCAATAGCTAGTCACGTGACATGTTCCCACCAAAAACCACGTAACAGCTTAGTCACGTGACTAAAATCCCAACGTCATGTAACCTGCAGTTAAGCGACATGTCTAGCCAAAGTCTAGCCATACTCAGTACTACAGTAAAGACTTAGCATCTCTAGCAAAAGCTGGACATTACTAGCAGAACTAACCTAGGTCAAGCACTAGCTCAGCTGATGGTTCGAGCCTCGCGCCACAAGTGCAAGCTGCACATTTTTTTTGTATATGAATTTTCAGCAGTTCTCAATCTCCCGAACTCCTACACCAGCAAATCTAATACCAACGGACATTTTGTTACGTCATATTTTATAACATACGCTATCTTCAAGTCTGAAACAGCTGTTCTGGCACAAAATCCACGCAGCTTTGCATTCATGAGAGCCGGTTGTTATATAGGGTGTTTTAGCTGATTAGCACAAATGATACGTTTTAATTTCCGAGCACTCTAAAGAAAAGCTGGAAAAAAAATTAAACAGGGCCGCTATATCAGCATAGATGAAATAATCCGACGTGGCCTAACAAACGTTGCAACTTTTCTATTGAATAGTTTCCGTCAGTCACTATTGTAAATGTTAATTAAGCAATTTTGGTTAATTACCCAGCCCATTGAATTGCCAGTTATCTTCGCGTGGATGAAATACCCTGACCTTTCAGAACAACTGCTACAACCTTGTGCATTGAATATTTCTTACTATAGACATCAATTAAAACGTTAATTAAGCAACATCGCTAATTACCTTGCTTGGCGAATTGAAAAAAGAAATACCATGGCGTGCTGCGTACGACTCGGAGCAATACTAGGTCGATTCTGTACGCTTGGCGCATGCGTTTGTTTTTTTAAAACTAGGCGCAAGTTTGATGAAACATCCTACATATCATCTGCCCGAAATTCGTAAAGGCTGGCATCTGCTCTTGCAAACTGCCTTAGCGAAGAGGTTTCGAGGGTACAGGCCCTGGTGAGTACGTGACAAGCTCAAGGTGCTGCAATGCACAAATACATTGGATTCACAGGATAGCGCATCCAGGCCCATCAGACCCTTCGAGCAGTGGATGAATGAATGGATGGATGGAGGTTAAGAGAATCCCTTTTGAGTCGGTGTGTCAGAGGGTGCCACCAAGCTCTCTATAAGCCCTCTCTATGCTTCGTAGCAATTACCAACAATTGGTCCGTTCGGACCTCGCCCCTGCCCCTAATTTTCACTATGCCCGTAAAGTCTTTTTCGTTCCGTATTCGCCATAGTTCTTTGCCACCTATCTTCCAATTCTCAACTGACGTTTGTGAGCTTGCGCCATCTGCCGATAGGGGAGAACACTGCGTGAGGTCCTCCTTTCCAGAGTAAGCTGGTGCCTCCATCTATCGATTGCAACTTGTACTGCGTCGCCGCAGCAGTGACCTCTGTGATGTGCGACTGTACCAATCTCGAAGGGCACACTGGGGGGAACGTAGCCCTTTGTATTTATAAACTCGCCGTTTTTCATGGCGTCACATGTTCCCATTTATGTAAAACAACAGCGTTACGCTACAGACAGCGGAGGCGGTATGGAATGGAATGGAAAAACTTTATTTATGTCCTGCAGGACGCGCTTAGCGCGTACTTTGAACATATTCCAAGGTACGAAATATCAAACGCCGCGCTTACTTATCTCAATGATCACTTTTTTCTAATTGTGCCTTAAATTGGAATATGTTACTGTAGGAAGCAGAAATTCCTTAATCAAATTTATTCGGCACTCCAAGAAACATTTGATAGGGCAAATCCCTTTCCTCTGTGTACAGCTGTCTTATTGAAGTGTCGTGCGATCATGCATGAACTTGCGCTACCACTCTTATTCTGTCGTGAATATTCGGCATATATAACTGATATTCAATATCGTTAGTTGCCTCGTTTCCAGCCCCCCCCCCCTCAATGAGTGAAGAATGCAGCTTTCCTGTGGTGACGCCTTCGCAGTTTGAGAACTCAGTAATGAATGAATGAATTAATTAATTAATTTTACCTTGCACGTGGAGCCCACGCGACAAGGCTTATCTAAGCATCTTTAGTCCTCGTGCAAAAAAAACATAACAAAACATTTATGCCTGTAAGAAACTTGCATTGCTTTTGGATTAGACTGTGCCACGGAAGTGCCATTTCAATATTCGACAAAAAATTTCTTCGCAAGCAAGCCGGCCTGTTTATGTAAACAGTTATTGCAAAGCATTAGAGAAGCATTTAACGGAGATGCAATCCGTGTATTCGCACATCAATCAATGGTAAATATAGGCCGTGTAATAAAATGGCATTAGAACACACAGTCCAGTCAACACTCGTTTCAAAATGAATAATGCTGCTACAACTACCACAGTAAAAAAAACAAAACAAAAAAAACAACAACAAAAAAAAGATGGTATATTAACAAGAATAATCTCCACTTGTCCTGCTTCAGTAACACATGGTAGATAAAAGGCCTGTCAAAGTCTAAAGGTGGCGTGTCCAACTAGGCCCCGGCATATCGGCAAACGAGAGATGACAAACGTTAGTGTATTCTGAAAAATCTGTTACTTATCATAACAAAGGGAAAGAAATATAAAAGGACAAACATGTAGATTACTTGCACCACATTTAAGCGCAATAACAGAGAAGAATCGAACCAACAGTAGCTAAGCGATTACTATAACGGCGGAATATGAAGATAAATACAGAGCTTATTTAAACAATACTACTCCTACTACTACTACTACTAATAATAATGTTAATTATTATTATTATTATTATTATTATTATTATTATTATTATTATTATTATTATTATTATTATTATTATTAATCAGCACATGAATCCATGACGTCACCGACTGAAAAAAAAATACATGCCTTCACCTCATTCACCGATTTGCAGATAGCTAACATGCGTCAATTATCATATTGATTCGATAATAAATTGCTGATACAAAAGCACGATATGGCTCAATGAGTGAAAAAGCCGGCGCTTGTCTCAGCGAAACAGGAATAAAATTTGTGATAGCTGCGATACCCGGGATTTCTGTTTTTATATTTGCACTTTGGTTACGCTCGTCTTTATAGCAGCGTCATGCCCTTCGAGTACGCTTTAATAAACTCAAGGTGCTGGGCTGATAGCAACATTTGTTCTTCTGGCCTTTCAATAAGAGAAGATAGGCCCTGTTTCAACGAGGCGCAGCTTCGCCACCTGTCGATGAAAACGCCACTTCAACTGTTGGCTGTTTCCCGAATTCAAACGAAGGTGGCGCCAAAGCTGCACGTGAAACTAAGTTTACTCTGCAGTAAGGCGCTGGAAAGTTGGGGGCTGTTAATTTAAGGGCTGTCTTTTTACAGGAATAAAGAATTAATTGAAGTTGACAAGGCATTAGCCCAGTTAAAAAAAAAAGTTTTTTTTCTTTTTCGTCGAGCCTCGTGACGCACAGGTCACCGCCCCGTCATAGAGGGGACGCTCATAACACCTATACATTTCATCCAATTTCGTTTATCCTATCCGTATGGTTTTTCTGCTTTCTAAAACTTAAGTTTGCAAGCTAGCGATGACAATGTCGAGTCTTGGAGGCCTGCTGGCGCATGGGTGAGCGTATGCCTTCGCAGCTCCACTGGGCCACTCCGATCTTCGAGGCCGTATTTGACGTCTATCGCTTGTCACTGGTTCTCGAATGGATGGCGGGCCAAGTAGAGACCAGCCCTCTCGTAGGCCCTGGGTTTCTCATTTGGTTGCGATAGTAATCTCGGGAGCGCTGCTTGTACGACGTGTCTCGCTTCGCATTGTATTCGGTAGATGGCAGAGACGCTTCTGATAAGCACAGCGCATCTTTTTGCAGGGAATAACAGTTAGCGGATTTGTACATATTTGAAGTACACTACCATAGTTACTCCGTCTTGAAAACCATTCAGAGTATTTCACTCTCAATGCAGAATTCTACAAATTTTTACAGAATACTTTTGAAGTACCTACAAAAGCCTCGATTATTCATGAAGTTCCTTATAATACTGTGAGGGTTTTCGGGCACATTCATGCAATATAGGGCAGCTTTTCGCCTGAAGGACCCCCGAAATTTTGTTGGGAAATGAAAGCATTTCTGACATGTGATTCTGATTTCTGATGGTACAGCGCTAAAAAATGTGGGGTACATCGGCACATTGTGGTGAAATTCCGCCCCGTTAGTGGATGTATTTCTTCCTGATTGTTCTTTATTTGTCCTTGATACATTTTATGAGTGACCCTGCCATATAACTGACCCCTGGTCCTTCAACAAGCCGTTTCGACGGCATCCTGCCCAAGGGTCTCCACTTCGTTTTGTTCGGGTAAACATTTATTTTGATTTAAGATCTCGAGGACTAATCTATATATAAAGAAACAAAGCTAGACGTTAGCACACACGAGAACACAGTAGTCTTATGCCGCCACTTCTTCTGACGTCCTCCGTCGTTCCTTTCAGCTGAACCTCAAGATAAGCACTACCAAATGGCCCATCGGTCCGTATTTTTAATTTAATAGTATACTGTTAACGACGGTAACACAATGACTGATTGGTTTGAGGCGTATTATTATTATTATTATTATTATTATTATTATTATTATTATTATTATTATTATTATTATTATTATTATTATTATTATTGATCTCGTTCTAACGCTGCTGGATTATTATCATTGCCATCACTTTGCTGCCGACGAAATCGCGCTGATCTGTTGTTTCTTTACAAGCTTGTGCATGGTATCATATCCTGCCCTGTACTGCTCAACTGTCTTAATTTCCGAATTCCACGTAAGCTCACCAGAGAGAATAGACCTTTTCATGTAACCGCCTGCCTCTGTGAACATTCGACCATTGGCAGGATACAACGTCTTTACAATGCTTACTTTTCGGAGCTCGATGTTTTTCACAGCTCCCAGTCGTTGTTCTGCTCCGAGCTTTGCACTGTACTTACATAGCCTCGTACACTGTTGACATTTTTTTTTCTGCCTGCGCATAGTTGTATATGTGCAATTTTATAACGTGTTTTATCCCTGATATTTTATTATGAATGCTTGCCTTTGTTTTCTTTTTTTCTGTGTGCCCGTACAAAGACCTCACGGTTGTTCCTGGGCACATTAAATAAACGTTTGATTTGATTTGATTATTATTATTATTATTATTATTATTATTATTATTATTATTATTATTATTATTATTATTATTAGTAGTAGTAGTAGTAGTAGTAGTAGTAGTAGTAGTAGTATCCGACATGCATACACAGATGCTGAAGGATCCAGAGGGAAGAGGAGAGCAAGGTGGCATTTGAGGGACACAACGCCCGCCTATACTTTTTCGGGAGGAGGGTAGAGATAGAAGAAAAAGATAGCAAAAGGAAAGCATGAAACTAAGAATATTTCGAGGGCAATTACAGAAAATTCGATTGTTTGTAACGTCCAGTCGCACCGAGATAAGAGGAAATTGGACGAGCGAAGGAGAAAAAAGTCCTACCCAGTTCCACACCATGAATACCATCGGACACCAAAGCCGACTCCTCTTTCGTCAGGCATTACATCTGTCTCCTAAGTTTGGGCAAAGTTCTCACTGAGGATTTATTTGCTGCACAGGAACGCGAGCAGCGTCATCATCATCATTTCCAGCATCATCATGATCATTGTGTTTCATCTATTTATTCACTCCTCCTCTGGTGACGTGGTTTGCGTGACTACTACTACTACTACTAATGAAGGAAAGAAGTGGAAATTTTAAGGGCTTTTTTTTCTTTGTTAGACACAATGTTAATGAGAACTAACAGACAATATGCCAAGGAAAGTATAGGGGATGTTATTAGTAGTAAGTAATGTAAATGTGAAGAAAGGAAAGTGGACGAAAAGATAACTTGCCGTGGGCAGGGACCGAACCTGCGACCTTCGAATAACGCATCCGATGCTCTACCAACTGAACGCTGACTGACGCTCCCACGTTTAATGGACATATATACCCCATGAAGTGGACGGGGGGGATGGCCGCCGTGGTAGATCAGTTGGGTAGAGCATCGGACGCGTTATTCGAAGGTCGCAAGTTCGGTCCCTGCCCACGGCAAGTTATCTTTTCGTCCACTTTTCTTTCTTCACAATTACATTACATTTACTACTAACATCCCCCCATACTTTCCTTGGCATTATTGTCTTTTAGTTCTCATTACTACTACTACTACTACTACTACTACTACTACTACCCCTGCTACTACTACTTCGACTTATAATACTTACTGGTACTACTACTGAATCCAGCTCGGCAGCTACGACAGCGACCACACTGCAGTTTCTAATGGGGTATGTTCAAAAGTCTACGCCCTCTCAAGTCCTCAGAGATTGCACAAATCAACAGCGCGCCTGCGGCGCTGTCGGTCATCTGCGAAGCCCGAGCAGATGGCCAAGGTCATTTCCGCAAACGACCTTACGCTCCCTACCGCCGAAATCGAGAAGGACCGCTAGGGGGGCGACAGAGGCACAAACATCAAAGAGAGCGGAACTAAACAATCGGCACGGCGACACACTAGGCCATTCAAGTGCCGAGGTGGGTGTATATATATACAAATATATATATTCCCCAGTCAACCCCCCTCCACCCCCCATCCTGCATCACACGTTTCCCTCCGCTCCCCAGCTACTCCCCAATCCTCCCTTACATTCAGCGAAGCGTTACGTTAAACAATCCACACAACAAACCGCCGTCGCCACGCACTAGCGAATGAGAAAGCGGAGAGTCAGGACCGTAGCCGAGGGCTCTGAGCCAATGGTGAATGGTGACCGAAGTCACGTGATGAAACAAGGACGTCAGTGTGGTGAAGCCTATCTGGAGGGGGGCGCAAACACGTGGATAGGCTTCGGTGCGATGCATGACGAGGTAAGGGCCTCACGAGACGTGTTTTTTTTTTCGTGGTCAGAACAGCAACACGGTAACGTAGAGACGCTTACGTACGAGCTAAAAGCCCCTATTAACTCTTTACGGCTCTCCCTCTGGGCGCAACTTCTTTTTCAATGTTTCCGATCAGTGACAACCCGACTAGAGCTCAAAGCATCGCTTACAATACCATTTCCTAACCAACAACAGTATAATACAATTTAACCAGGAAACCTTCAGGAAAAATAATAGCATTTTCTCGCAGATGTACTTGATTTTTGTCCAGAAGTACAGCGTTTTGCTCTGTATCACTGAAGACCGAGTATTTTTGCTATCGTCGCAAAACTCCACAGTAAATTATATTCCTGTACTTTATCGTTGTTGTCTCATTGCTACTTCTTTTGTATTTGTGTTGACCACCCTTGCTTGAACCGTGAGTCCGCAGTATTGAATGAATGAATGAATGAATGAATGAATGAATGAATGAATAGCACGTTCATACGTGACTAATATACCAATAAGCCACCACAGCAATTTATAAAACGCAAGCGGCGCACATGAATGCTCCCTATCTCTGCTCCCTACTGATTGCCGCGTGCCGCAGATTGCCGGGCGAATGTGCGAATATGCCGTACTCCTATACCGTACAACAGATAACTCCTCACTGTTCCCTACCTATTTCCCTTGCCACTTTCTCTCTTTCGCGGTGACGTCGTCCGTTCCCCATCAGCGCCCCTATCGGCAGCCGCAGAAACAAGTCGGCTGTCTCCCCGCGCAGTTAACATCACAAAGGGCCATTGTGAGGGCGCCAATCACCGGCTCGGCCCTCATGCCGTGGCTTACTCGCCTCCCCCCTCTCACCCTCCCCCAGTTTGCTTTCGCGGCAACCCCGTGACACGGTCTCGGCCTGCTGTCCTGTCACCTACCCTCTCCTTACATTCCTCTCCCCTATGCAAACTTGACTCTAAGTCGGTGCTTGTTAGTGGCGTCCTGGGGATTGCTGACAGAAGCCGAACGGAATAGTCCCCTAATGCTGCGGAAATATGCGCTCGATTGGGAGAAGCCTGCGCTCTTAGGAGCTTTGATTGTGTTCTGTAAGAAAGTTTGCAAGTACAGGTCCCTCCTTCCGTCTGTACTACTACAGCACCAATAGCTACTACCACTGTTACTAGTATACTTTCTCTACTATTACAACACCAATAACTACTACTACCACCACTGCGACGACGACGACTACCACTACTGCTCTGACTACTACGGATGCTACTACTACTACTACTACTACTACTACTACTACTACTACTACTAATAATAATAATAATAATAATAACAACACAAATACTGCTACTACTACTACTACTACTACTACTACTACTACTACTACTACTACTACTACTAATAATAATAATAATAATAACAACACAAATACTGCTACTACTACTACTACTACTACTACTACTACTACTACTACTACTACTACTACCACTGCTACTACTACTAGCAATTGCTATTGCTCCTATTCCTAGTACTACTACTTGTTCTCATCATCACTTTTCTTTTTCTTCTAAATTCCTACTTAGGTGGGGCTGCTGGGCTAGTTGGTCGTAGATCTTGAGAGCAGAAGCGCAAGATTTTAAGAAACACGAACCAACAAACAATCATACACATGAAACAGCGCCTGCGTTGAGAGAGAGGCGGAGTGAGATGCATATCCTAGAAGCTTGCAAAAATAAACCCAAATGGCAAGTTTTGTTTTACTTAGCGCCAGTTAAACAGCTCGGCGAACGTAAAATTTTCCGCATCGACTAAATATGTTTGCTCACACACCGTATGTGCACAGCTGTTCGCGTGGACTCAAAACTACCCGCACGCTGGCATAATTTATGCCGTTTCATTTGGAACGACCGTTATATGGCATCACGGTCGGTCCTCACGCGCACGCCCCACTTGGTCTCTTTTGCCCGCTATGTACTGTGTACGTCCATAATCGCATTCACAACTGGGGCGCCGAAGAATAGAGGACCCGCGTTTAAACTGTGTTGAGCAAACATTTCGTCCGAGACTCCCACGTGCTTAACGCGTGTGCTCACGCTCGATTTGACCTAATGGACGTGCGAACGGGCGCGGATAAAGGGAGAGGTTGGAACGTCATAGGTAGCGTATAACTGACACGCATTGCCGGTTCTATACGTTTGTGACGTACGAGCGTATATAAACTACAGTCACGCCCGCGTGCGCATGCGCGACACTGACATAGACGCGCTGACGCGGGCGCCTTTGACATCAGTACCTTCGAAGCGAGACTTTCTTTTGCCGCGGAAGCTGTAAGAGGAACACTTGGTTGATTTGTAGCGCCCGTCCACGAGCAGGAAAAACAAAGTTATGTGACCTCCTCCGACGAAGCGATGACAGCACCATGTGACCGAATCATAACGTCACGCGATTACGCCCCTACATGACGTCACGTGATGACGTCATCAAATGACTTCGTCGATTGGTCAAAGGTGTGACGATTTGAGAGGCAGTAAAGAAAACTCAAGTGAAGCCGTACGCCTTTCGTACCTGTTTCGTCGTGTCACTTGAGTGACGCGACGAAACAGGTACACACGACAATCGAAAAATTGATCTCCATTGTCGTTTCTACATTATTCTTCGGCCGCCCTTGCTGTGAAGTCCTAAGGTTTCATGTTCTTTTTTTTTTTTGTCAGCATTCTACAAAACGCAAACGTAAAACAGTGTGCTTCTTGGTTTCTCTGGTGCGTGCAAGCTTTTGTGGGAAAGATAATTTGGTGTTTGATTACAATTTAGTTTTTCCTTCTCTCTTAACCCGCCACGGCGGCAGGGTTGCCGTCGGTGGCTACTTTGCGCCAAATTGGCTACTTTAGGACTCCGTCTGGCTACGAAAATTTGAGGTTGGCGCCATGGCTACTTCTTGGCTACATTGAACTTCTGTTTAGGCGCATTTAGTAGCCAATTTTCTTATTATTTGCAGGTAAAAGAACAAGTCAGCCGAAAGATCAGCCACCATTTTCAACCTTCTCTGTCGCGTAACCTAATGCGCGCGGATGTCTTTGCCTCTGCAATAGGCTCATGCGCACCAAAGAACCCCCCCCCCCCCCCCCTCCGCAAAACAAGTATCAGCACCAAATGAAACTGGTCTGTCACCACGGTAAATCTAGTAATGAACTTAGGTCTGCGACTTCAAGAAAGAACTGCTTAAAAGTACATACTGACTTGTTGGCGGGAATGCTCCGAAACTCCCCATTCTCTGGGAAGAAGTACCCTGCATAAATATATGCAGATGCACTGAACTTTTACTAATACGATATAGTTGCTGCACCACCGGGTGCGAAAAAATGATTTATGGAAGTAAATGTCGGAAAATGCAAGGTTAGTGTTTTGGAACACTAACACACTGCCTGTTTACTTCCTGAACAACATTGCATTTTATACCCTGTGAACCGCTATGAATATTCATATGCTCGTATATACCATGAAATATTAACAGGAAGAATATAAAATTTTTTCTGACCACAACCGCGTGCACTGCTAACATAAGATCCACGAAATGCCGCCTTTCCACTCCCTCTCTAGCAGCGCGTCAAAATTTTCGCCGCTTCAGCTTATTTCACAAAATATACAAGCGAAGAGGGCTCCAGGACCACCTTACTTTATCACCGCACTGTGGGTGATCCCATGGGTTATCACTCTGAGGTCATTCTATTTTGTAAAACCCGATGCTTACTAGTCTGCTTCTTCTTTTTCACTCAATATATTATGTTCATTTTTGGTTGTGTTTTATGCACTCTCAGCAATCCTCTTGTCCTCGGCACGTAAATAAATAAATAAATAAATGAATAATACCTCATCTGCAACTCCCATGTGGCTTGAAGAGCAAGATGGAAAGCAATATGGTCTTATTTCTATGTTTCTGCATACTCAAAATCATAATTATTTTATAAAAGTTCGAGTCATAATACCATTTTCTTCTATTTGGCTACAAATTTGGCGATAAAGTGAAATTGCATGGCTATTTTGGCTACTTTTAGCTTGAATTCTGGCTCCTTTTCAAGTCTACCCAACGGCAACCCTGCACGGCGGTCTATTGAATATGGCGCTCGCCTGCTGACCCGCAGGTAGCAGTATCAAATCCCGGTCCCGGCGGCCGCATTTTCGATGGCGACGAAAATGCTTGAGGCCCGTGTGCTTAGATTTAGGTGCATGTTAAAGAACCCCAGGTGTTCAAAATTTCCGGAGCCCTGCACTACGACGTCTCTCATAATCATATCGTGGTTTTGGGATGTTAAACCCCATCAATTATTATTCTCTCTTAATCTAATAATAATATCTGGGGTTTTACGTCCCAAAACCACGATATGATTATGACAGACGCCGTAGTGGAGGTCTCCGGAAATTTCGACGATCTGGTGTTCTTTAACGTGCACTGACATCGCACAGTACACGGGCCTCTACCATTTCGCCTCCACCGAAATGCGACCGCCGCGGCCGGGATCGAACCCGCGACCTTCGGGTCAGCAGCCGAGCACCTTAGCCACTGATCCGCCGTGGCGGACTTCTCTCTTAATCTAGTACATTCTTATCGTATATCTCCGGTCACCCTGTTTTTTACTTATACCCCTCAGTGGGTACGTGCCATGATAAAAAAGTGTTAGTCATGATAATCATCGTCGCTTCAAGAACCAGAAGAAGATTATCTCGCGTGTCATCGGCGCCATGGCGATCCGCCCGGCCCTATCTCTCCTGCTCCTACTACTTCAGCGGACGGAATGCCTGCGCAGCTCGGCGGCATCCCAGGGGTCTTCGCTGACGCTGGTGGCCGAGAACCCCGGCGCGGGCGACTGGTCGCTGGGAGACACCGTCCGCCTGTCGTACGTGCTCGAGACTCAGGCCGACACGCACGTCACCTGCACGCGTGACAGCCGCCTGGTCAGCGCCTACCTGTTCACCGTGCCCACACGCACAATCACCGTCAGGTACGCAGCTGACAACCGATGATGAGGAAAAAAAATTACATCTCCCTGTAAGGGAACCCTGATGGGCATGCGAATCAGCTGGGGGCGACGTGGGGTTCCCGTAAATGCGTTCCGTTTGGTGCACCTCGGTGATGGGTGGTTCGTGGTTAGGGTGTAGTTGTTGTTTGTTGTTGGTGAGGCGTCGCTGCCGTTTCGCGGTAGCGGCTCGAGCGCGCCAAGCAGCAGCTGTGAATTGGTCAGACTGCTGTTTACCGCTCATACCGATGCGCTCCCACTGAGTGTCACTGAAGAAATGCGCGCGCTCCCGCGCGCATTTTTCAATGTTTCCGATCAGTGACAACGCGACTAGAACTTAAAGCATCGCTTACAATACCATTTCCTAACGTTCAAGAAGGATTCTATGGGGGGCTAGTTGGTATGGCATCGTTCTTTGGCTTCGCTAAAATGACACACAAGTACAGAACGAGAAGACAGATTGCGCACATCTGTCTTCTCGTTTTGTACTTGTGTATCATTTTAGCGCAGCCAAAGAACGATGCCATTTCCTAACCAACAATATAATGCAATTTAACCAGGAAACCTCCAGGGAAAATAGTGGTTCGTGGTTAGGGTGTAGAAATGCGCGCGCTACCGCGCGCATTCCTTCATTCCTTGAGAAGCGCCTCTAGCGGGAGGAGCGGCAACTAGAATGGACGGCATCTCACACGGGAGGTAGGGTCGAGCGTAGCTGCTTCGCATAAAAAAATTGACAGGGTCCCTTATGTGTACGCTTAAAACGACTCAAAGGCGAAAGACATCTCTTCCTTTTCACTCAAATGTATTGATCCTCCCCCGCCCCCATCGAAAGCTTTCGACACCCAACGTTGTTTCGCCCTGCCTCCAGGATCGGAGGCACTGGAGCCTTTGTTCACTTCACAGGGTATTGCATGGCCTCCGTGATCGACCTGCCGTCGATTGCTCCTCAACCAGAAAGGAAAAGCCCCGCCCGTCTTTCGCTGGGCGAAGGAGCAGGAAGAGACGTCGGGGAAGAGGGGGGGGGGGGGGCAGCGTGGCTGGAGCAGCAGCTGTGAACTGTGACTATAAGGGCATAGCCGCCAGCGCAGGCGCGCGCGCTATCTCGGCAGACATCAGCAAACAGCTCGTACATCCTTCCAAGCGCTATGATTTCACCACTTTGTGCTGTGACTGCTGATAACTCACTTCACGAAAACCGCTTCTCTCACGTTAAAGGCCGTATTCCCATACACCAGGCTTAGACGCGATCGAAAGAGTCAGCTGATATCCTTAGCTCGTATAGCATTACGACATGTTGCTATAGATTCATTGCTTCGATCTTTTGGTGAAACAGATGTTTTCTAAAATCTGTTCCAAATTGCTCTCCCCACCAACTGTTGAATCTACCTCTCCCCCTCCGCCCGCCCCCCGCGCCACGCTGTCGCCGATCCGATAAACCCCACGGCGTTCACGCGCCTGCGCCGGCGATTTTGGGACTGGTGCACAGGTATAGCCAGCAGTAAATGCTTTCAAATAAAGTGCAGACAACATACTCCTTCAATCACCGATGGTCACGTGTGTCGTTTAGGGCCCGTCGCCTGTTACTGGTGCACAACGCCTCCGTGGAGAACGCGGGACGCTACCTGTGCCGGGCGCGCAGCGGCAATGCTTCGCGAGCAGTCGGCTGGCGGGTGCGAGTAAGGGCACGGGACCAGTGCCCCTCGGTGCTGCCCTGTCAGGAGGCGCAGGGACGATCTTGCACGCCCTGTTCGTGTCCCCAGGTAGGTCTGGTTGGGGCCATCTTCTCGAAACGTCTATCAGAATCAGCCTATCACATATCGTGACGATTAAAAAGTTTGCAGGATGTTAACAAGCACGTGGAGGTGTCGTAGTCAGACTACGATGGGACATCCTTTACAAACAACATAGAAAATAGCTTGCAGCAGTTCATGTACATCGAGTACACGGAACAAATGGTAGTTTTTAAAAGCGATAATGCTATAATTAAGGGAAAGAAAGGGTGCCAATAATAAGCATATAGGAAGCGTTGTGGGAGACTAAAATTAAGCGTAAATAAGCATAAAACTCACAGGGCCCATTACGCATTCGCCTAAGAAGGCTCGAAGCCGAAAGCCGTCTTATCGCCAGTCGACGTATTGATCCCTCACCCCACACCCCTCCGAAAGGCTTTCTGCGCCTAGAGTCGTTTTGCGCTGCCTCCAGGATCAGCGACATTGCAAGCTTTCTGCACCTCTCTTGGTTTTGCGTTGCCTCCGTGATCGGCCCACTCTTCAAGCGCCATCACGCGATGACATAACCATGTAACGTCATGTTATCGTCACGATATCGTCCCCAGTTTTGGCGACCTGTGATGTCATGAGAGGATTGGAGGAACATGGGAGAGGCCGTTGCCCTCCAGTGGGCGTAGTCAGGCTGATGATGATGATGATGTCATGATGACGTCAGATGGTGACGTCATCACGCAGATGATTTTTTTTCATCACTCTTGCTGACGCCAGGCGGCGGTCAATTTTCGCGTTTGATGAGGCATCTAAGACTTCTCGCTTAATAAGCAGCTGCGCACTCTTGGTTATTGCAATAATTTTTTGCGTTCGTCTAGTTCAGCTCTGCAATCCCACCACATGGAGATATTATCCTGAATTCTCACCCTGTCGAAATAGTGGAGCAGTTCAAATGCCTAGGGGTCATATTTTCCTCCAGTATGGCATGGGATTATCATGTTGCCCATGTATCACTCAAAACAGCTCGAATTACTGGTGCTATAGGACGTTTAAAGTATATGCTTCCCACACAAACTAAGATGCTGATATACAACACAATTTTCAACTCACATTTAAATTATTGCCTGTTAGTTTGGGGTACTACAACGTTCACTAACCTTGAACGCTTGCACTTAATGCAGAACAGATATCTCAGACACATGTATAACTCATCATACCAATGTCCAACTGCAGCTTTATTTAGTCACTCTAGAGTGATTAAAGTACACAATCTTTATAAATATCGCCTTAGTGTCCTCTTTCAAATCGGAATTAAGAAAGAATATAAATAACCTCGGGAAATTAGCAGAACTCAGGAACAAGTCAGTGGGCTACACAACAAGACGTGGCGAAGAATGGATCGTGCCGACACCTCGACTTAACCTTGGAAAAGAACGCCTCCGTCTCTGCTGAATAGTTACGCTCTTACTGGATTCGATTTGTTCACCTGTACTCGCAAAGAACTCCACTCTAAGTATTTGAATAACATGGTTTCAGTTTAAGTTTGCTTTTATGTACATAGTGTTGATTCGCGTATTCTCTGGTGATCCTTGTATAATTGTTATTCTTATGTTTTGAATTGTATAATTTCTACAACTGCCCCCCTGCTGTACTTTAGGTTTGTAGGCTCGTCAAGCTGCCTTTAAGCAGCTTTTACCTACAACCCCTCCATCTGTATTTGCAAGATGGGAAATAAACTGAATGGAATTGAATTGAATAGTAGATGGCGTCACTGATCCTATTAATGACTTCAACTTATCCGATAACCGGGCAATCCGCAACCTCTGAAATTGCGGATAAACTGACTATACCCTATTGCTCAAATACGCACAGAGAAGCGATCATTCTTACGGTATGCAGGGTCGCGCCTTCTTCGGCAAGAGCCGCGCGTTCACCTGCTACGAGGCTCCGCGCGGACATCTGGGCAACGACCTCAAGATGGCGGTGAACGTGAGCCGACGTCTCTACACCTTCGAGCAGTTCGAGCCTGTCGTCGTCGAATACGAACTTCGAACCTACGGCGACACGCAGGTTAGCGTCGCACCACTCGTTGTGCGTGACTTGTTCACTCTTTGTGTCGACAACATTCGTACGTTTCAGTGTATAGACGGATACAACTTAAAAATGCCGGAGAGGCCCCGCCCTGACGGCCGAACCGACAGCCTGGCTCATGACGTCACTCCGGAGTGCACGCCCATTGGTGGAGACTTGTGTACATCCGCCATTGCGGAGGAAATGCCGTGGACTTCTTAACTTGTATCTGACTACAGTGTACAGTACGCGCGGAATGATAGCAAACATTTATGGCTAAGTAGTGCTCGTACTTTCGTTTCCAGCGTGTATGATTCGTGTCATATCTGCGTAAATTCTATTCGAACGCTTACATCAGAGCCAAAATTACCTTTAGCTACCAGATTGGCAGTGACATGATGCGGTTAGCCCGAGCAATTGCTTCTCATAGCACTAGTGCTAAAAAAAATGATGTCGACTTTCACTTCGTGGGCAGTGAACATTAGACTTTGTTTATGCATTGCAGGCTAAAGGAGTTCAGTGTAATAAGTCGACTTATTCGGATAATGTCACGGGTTAGCATGTTGGGTAAACCTGCCCTTGTGCATTAGACCTAATACACAACACGGGTCCATCAACTTGCATTGCATGGGTCCGTCTACTAAACTTGCAGGTTACCTGGCTGGTCGACTACGTAGTGTACCACACGCACACCGTCCTTGTGCCCCAACAGTCCACAGGCTTGCTTTCTTTGAGCAAGAGGTTCGTCCTGGACCCATCTCCGAAGGTAAAAAGAAATCATACAGAACCTTCACAGTTGTCGTATAAGCATACCTGAGTATTTTCACTTCCTACGCAACGGAGTTGACGACGGGACTAGATTGATCAACCGCATCTGACCCTTATAGTACCTTAACGGGCCTGATCGATCGCGATCAGACACACATAGAATCTGATCAGACGACCCTGTCCGATCCCTATCGAACCTCGCTGGAAGCATCCGAACCATACCTGTCAATATCACCCACCATGCAGAAGAACTGACATTTGGGCAAGTTGGATTGCGTTAAACATGATGAGTGGTTTTCAGCGCAAATCGACGAAGACACAGGAAGACACAGCGCTGGTGTTCGTGTCCCTCCTTTTCCTGTGTCTTCGTCGATTTGCGCTGAAAACCACTCATCACCCACCATGGTGGCCGAGTGGTTATGGTGGTCGACTGCTGACCCGAAGGTCGCGAGATCGAATCCCGATCGCGGCGGCGCCGGCATTCCGATAGAGCAGAAATGCTAGAGGCCCACAAATTTAAGTACACGTTGAAGAACCTCAGGTGGTCGAAATTTCCGGAGCATTCCGGAAAATTCCGACGAAGCGGCTGCAATAGACACAGAGTCGCACGGAGCCGAAAGGAAGAAGCTTAGGTTAATCCATGTATCACCCATTATTCCCATGCTGGCAGAACCGGCATGCGTTGCAGCTCCCATAGACACTAGCGCCAGGTTTCTCTCTAGTGTGCTATTACGAAACTCTAAGGAATGAAGTGCGGACTCCACGCAATTTAAAAGAGTCTGATTATAATAATAATAATAATAATAATAATAATAATAATAATAATAATAATAATAATAATAATAATAATAATAATAATACTAACGTCTTTATTTCCATCAACGATGGAGCAGACTGCAGGGTAAAAGTCGCTTGAAGGACAAGCAACTTGACAGAGGCCCGCAGCCACCTGCGGGCCTCTGTCATGGACTTTAAAGGGGAAAAAAAACGACGTTATCGTATTAGTAAATTCCTCTTTCACGATACCAAAAGACACCACACCTGCTGCGAGAAGACGCTACGTAAACGAGAAAAAGCGCAAAAAGAGAAGGTGGGTGGCGACGCCACCTTGAAGTTCTCGCACCAGTTGCCATGACGTCATAGCTTTTGGCGGTTTCTAGTAGAGTACAAGTGTGGAAGCTTGGGCTAGTTGGTGCTCTCAGCGCTCTTTCCGTCTACTCTGTCCTTTGTTCCTACGTTCGCGCGCTGCAAAACTTGCCAGTCTAGTAGAGCCTACGTTGGCCCTGATCGGGAGAAATGAAGTGCATTGTCTTCTGATGGAGCCAGAGACTTGAAATACCAAGTTTCAGGAAATATCTTTTGAGACAATGCGGCCAAATAATAATAATAATAATAATAATAATAATAATAATAATAATAATAATGATAATAATAATAATAATAATAATAATAATAATAATAATAATAATAATAACAACAACAATAATAATAATAATAATAATAATAATAATAATAATAATAATAATAATAATAATAATAATAATAATAAAAAAACTTGAAATCCGTGAAGTCGCGCGTGAAGGATTCGGCGTGAAATTTGAAAATGAAACCCTGACCTTGATTTTCTCTTCCATTAATAAACCCATGATGGGGAAATCGGCGTCCTCAGAGTTTTCAGAGTACAATTTACGAGTGTAAACCGATCGATTGCTTCACTTTAGTGTCCCTTCACCTACAAGCACGAAGATACACAAAATTTGCGCAATTCCTCATCACTGTCATGGTACTTGAATGATTGCAGTGTCAGCGTGATCTCTAGTGGAACTTTACAGTGAAGCTGCATGGCTGTCCGCCGCGATTGTGTAGCGGTTACGGTGCTCGGCTGCTGATCTAAAGGTTCCGGGTTCGATCCCGGCTACGGCGGTCGCATTTCTATGGAAACGAAATGCTAGAGGCCCGTGTACAATGGGATGTAAGCGCACGCTAAAGAACGCAAGATGGTCAAAATTTCCGGAGCCCTCCACTACAGCGTTCCTTTTAGTGATATTGAGGTTTTGGGATGTAAATCTCCAGATATATAAACTGCATGGCTGGCTGTGCACCAATATGGTGGCATCGATGACACCAGCGTGCTAGAATGCATTTAATGTTCGAGAACTTGTGGATTGGTTGGATGGCACGTTGAAGCGTATACTGAAATGTGCTCGCAAACAACGCAGGCAGCCCGGCACGTGGAGCTGACTGTCGAGGCGCAGCTGCGACACACCGACCTTCGCGTCAGCGAGTCAGTGTCGGCGGTGATGTCTCGCAGTGTGCTCTGGTCTTCGTGCAAGGAGGAGAACTGCAGCGCCATCAACGCCCACTGCGCCCCTTCAGGCCGGTGCGAGTGCGCTGAAGGCTGGGCCGAGAGCAGAGGTATGCTTCGCGCGGTATTGTGCGGCCAGTGTTTATGAATATGTGAAACTCTACTGCAGTGTCCAAGATTGGGCGAGTTGGTACGGAATATTGAAGCATATTGTAGTGATGGTGATGCGCGTTGAAATCTTCGTACAACAATAACAGTAACAACACCACCATCGGAAGTAACAACACAGCTGCATGAATAATAGCAGCAGTTAAAATAACAACTACGACAACGCGATGGTAATAAGAACGTAAACAATGACATGAAAAAAAAAACATGGCTGATCCCTCCGTCATAGGAATCGGTATAACACGAAAGTGGAAGGTGTGCTCACCGAAGTAGTGCTTATTGCGTAGTGATTATGACAGTTTGTACAATGTCTATTGGTGTTTTACAGCCACAGCACCGCTTGACGTGTATGCACCCACGTCGACGCCTAGTGGCACATCTCCATCGCGACGACTAACGCGAATGATCATGATTAACCATTGTGGTAGTTCGTCATATCCGTGACGGAAATACGTCACTAATGTCTTGGTGGGCCCCGGCATAAAGCACCTTCGTGTTAAAATAACTCAATACAACAACAAGAACTCGCATGCTCCCTTATGCATTCGCTTAAGACGACCCGAAGGCAGAAGCCATCTTCTTTTAGGGGCGAAGCTCCTTAGGGTGTGGGTCTGTCCCTCCTCTAGTAGTAGTAGTAGTAGTAGTAGTAGTAGTAGTGGTAGGTAGGTAGGTAGTCACGTGTAGTGGAATGTACCCACTCCACGTGATAAAGATGACGATGACGCTGCATAGTGGAATGTACCCACTACACGTGATAACGATGAAGTATAAGCGCGTTCCAGTATAGTGGATTGTACCCACTACACGTGATAACGATGACGATGACGCTGATGACCATGAAGTATAAGCGCGTTCCAGACCACACATTCTCCTTCTGCCATGGATGAAAACGATCGAGTTTCGCCCACTCATCATCATTCACTTCGTGGATATGGCGTGATTTTTTCTTCTGAGTCGACTTGTTGATCCCCACCCTCGCCCCTCCAAAAGCCTTGTGCACCTCACCTGGGTTTGCACTGCCTCCGTGGTCGGCCCACCTTTGATCAAGCGAAGATGTCATCTGGCGGCTTCAACATGTGACGTCATGATGACGTCACAATTCTGGCATTTTGTGACATGACGGCGACGTCGTCATCTGGACGATAATTTTTCGTATCTCTCGTGCTGACGCCGACATCGCGGACGGTAAATTTTCGCTTTTGATGAGTCATCTTCACGCTTTGTGAGGCAACCAAAAGCTTCTTCCAGCCGGGAAAGGCTGCGCGGAAGCAAGCAGACTCAACTGGGTGCAAGTGCACTTTATCGAAGTAACAGCCAAAGTAGGCGGGAAGGGTGGGGAATTTGACTCGCTCCTAAAATCTGGCAGTTTGAATGTGTATACATAGGCGCGCACATCCAAACACGCACGCGCACAATAATACACGAAATAGAAACATCGCTATGTTTACACGGACACAACGGAAACGACACGGACAAGCGCTGACTTTCAATTGAACTTTTATTGCACACGAAATGTACAGGGTATATATGTCGGGAGAAATTTTATCAAAAAAAAAAAAGAAACATTAAAGCAGAACATGATTTATTGGCATAATCACACGGGCTTCTCCAGAAATCACAATTCTTTCCGCGATAAACAGACAGATGCTTGGCTGATACATTACACGCCTTCTTACGCACTCTGGGCATATCCGTAACACATATACCTTTCATGTGCAATAAGAGTTCACTTGAAAGCCAGCCCTTGTCCGTGTCCCCATATAAAAATTGCGCTGTTTCTATTTCTTAATGCAAAACTAACTAGCTTCACTTTACTATGGAATATTATAGCTGCATCGGACCCCTACCGCAATAACATCCTAGCTATAGGCACTAGTGCGCATATCGTAGAACGTACACTTACTTGGTTCAGTGAGTCTGTTGTAGCCAATCACCTTGCAATGTTCTGTGCTGTCGAAGCATATGTGGCCACCATTTCACGTTATAGTTCAGCGAAAACAATAACAAAGCCATTACCGTGCATGTTGCGTCGTACGCGTAGGTGTCTGCCGTCTGCACTGCCACTCGAACCCCGACTGCCAGGAGCTGGGCAAGACGGCTGAGTGCAAGGACCACGAGTGCGAGTGCGGTCGCGGTCACGTACTTAAGCACAAGCGCTGCATGCCCCTCGAGTGCTACAATCACAAGATGTGCACCGACATGCACGGCGCCTTCTCGTCCTGCCACGAGGGTGAGCCGTCACTTAGAACGCACCTACAAGATGTCAGAGAAAACAAAACATCGATAAAACTTAGATTTACTCCCTTTAAAGAACGTAACTGGTGGCAGTCACCAGCTCAAGTGCTGAGAAAGTAACTCAACAGTCTCTTAAGAGAAACTGGTTGTCCGCCGTTGGCACCCTAAAATTTCCAAGTGGCATCGAAAGCACAGGTTTGTTTTACTCTTATTCAACTTCAGCAGGAAACTTTGCAGTATGCTTGCAGTATGTTTGATTTGCAGTATGCTGGAAATAAAAAAATGACGTCGGCACCGTAGGTCGCTGCTGGTGCCTTGCGGGTCACGTGATGACCAACGGCAGATGCGATCCCGTGGACTGCCTCGACGACTCGGAGTGCACCGAGGAGAACACACGCTGCATCGGCCGTCACTGCCGCTGTGCCAGCGACTTCGACCTCGTTGAGAACAAGTGTCGGAAAAGCAAGGTGAGTGCACTACCTACGCTGATACCGATGTGGAAATCAAGGTTCGTAAGCGCAAATACGTTTGTAATAAAAGCGAAGAGAGGTTGTCGAAGAAGGAATGTCACTTGGAGTGCGGAGGGCCGAGTGTTCGTCTCTCTCTCGTCTCAATATCTGAAGGACTAGTGGTGCGAAGACTTGACATCAGCGGAGCTGGTGGCCTTGCCCTCCTCCTATACCTTCTCCTCGCCATCACTTCCATTTCCTACCCCCTTGATATACTATACCATACGTGGCTACGCTATGCTTTTCTTTCTTTCTTTCTTTCTTTCTTTCTTTCTTTCTTTCTTTCTTTCTTTCTTTCTTTCTTTCTTTCTTTCTTTCTTTCTTTCTTTCTTTCTTTCTTTCTTTCTTTCTTTCTTTCTTTCTTTCTTTCCTTCTTTCTTTCTTTCTTTCTTTCTTTCTTTCTTTCTTTCTTTCTTTCTTTCTTTCTTTCTTTCTTTCTTTCTTTCTTTCTTTGTCCCTCCCTTTCTTTCTAACTCCCTTTCTTTCTTTGTCTTTCTTATTTCACTTTCCTTCTTTCTGCCTCTTATTGTCTGTCTTTATTTTTATTTCTTTCTTTGTGTATGTATTTCTTTCTCTTTCTTCCTTTTCTTTCTCTCTTTCTCTGCATTTATTTCTCTCCGTTACTATAAGTCTCTCCCTTTCTTTTTCTTTCTCTTTCTGTCTCGATCTCTCTTTTTGTGTCTGTTTCTATCTCCTTCTCTGTCGGTCCATTTTTTCCCCTTTCTTTCTTCCGTTTCTCTCTCTCTATTTCTTTCTATCTTTCCGTCTATCTCTTTCTCTCTCTCTCTTTGCACTCGTTCTCTCGCCAATCAGAGTCATTGCATCCCACGGCGGACGAATCAGCGCACGTGCTGTGGGAGCGAAGCAGAAGATTAAGAAGAGGAGGGAAAGGAAGCAGAGGAAGAAGATAACATGTGCCGGGTCGTGACGATGATCTTCAGTCGACCCTTCACGGCATAATGAAAAGCTTAACAGCTCCGCTGTAATACGCGGCTGCGTGTCCGCAGGTGGGCGAGTGCAACCTCGACGTGCCCTGTCCTCGCAACCACTCGACGTGCCTGCTCGAGGAAGGCGAGTGCTTCTGCGCGCCGGGCTACCGCGCTGTGTTCGCCCTCTCTTCGGCCGAGCGCACGTGCCTTCGCGTCTCGTGCGCGCTCGACTCCGACTGCACGGCGGCGTCGGCGGTTGCCCGCTGCCAGCACGGGCTCTGCGTGTGTCCCGATGACAGGCCGGCGGAGAGCGGCTTCTGCCTGCTGCCTCACGACTCCAGGACAGTGGCGCAGGTGAGTTGACTCTGCTTGAATAGGGCATCCTGCTGAGCTGGTTGCTTCATAACTTGAGCAAATAGATACGGCTAAAAGGACGGGGCTGAAGGGAAGACACCAACCGACAGACATGGGCTCCCGTGCTAGTCGGTTCGTGTGGGCTTAATATTTGGGCTTAATTAACCTAAATATAGGTTTGACTTCGTCAGTAGTAATTAGTGTCTTTCCAATTCTGGCTTCCCTACCCTCATTGAGATTTTGAATTGGATTGCCCGCTTTCTGTCTCATACCCCTTACTGATGATGACAATTTTTTGGTGACGGGAACCGGCATAACAAAATGCATAACAGCTACGCTGTAAAACCGTTAAGGATTTCAATCAAGGCCGTGCAGTTAACTATAGCACGTGGAGCGCAGATACGCGCTCTTCTGTCCGCGCTCGTCTCTCTCTTCTTTCTTGTGTCTTTCTGCGCAGATTTTTTAAAAGAAGGTGATCATGTACCAACATGCCCAGGTTTCAACGCTAATTACCCTTCTCGTATGTAGGGACTGTGGGGCGTGACCAAGATGGTCACATACTGCATCGGCCTGGTCATCGGCGTCGCCGCATTCGCTGCCGTGTCCATCACACTGCTGAGGGCCAAGGCGTCCGCGGGCTACGCGCCCAGTCCTGGCGAGGACGACGACGAGGTGGACAAACAGATGGGCGACGAAGGCGCCATCATGGCCGAGGCAGTGCGCATGAGGAACCGGCGGGGAGGCCCGAGCGACCTCGAGGTGACCCGACAGTTCGAGGTCGAGGAATCCGAGCTGGACTGCGACCTCGCGGACTACTTCGACGAGGAAGAGCTGCGCATGGACCGCATGTTCGTGCGGTCGCTTTTCCCGAAGTTGTCTGACGGGATGTTCTTAACGTCGCACGGTGGAAGCCGAACGTCCTTTTCGGGAGGGATTGAAGACACGTCTCCAAGGACGACCGTTCATACTTAGATTTCTTTTTTTTTTAAATGAAAGCAAGAATGAACTTCCTTGCTTTCAGTGTACGATGCGTTCAATGTAGCTTGTAGCGCCCGATATGGTACAGCAATATTTGTGGTACATACATGTTGTTAATAGACTTTGTGAATTACGATTGATTCATGGTGTGATTGCATCACAAAGTAATTAGTTGGTGAGGTTAGTGTATTTGCTTTGTTTCCTTTACAGTATGCTCACTGTAACAGGTAGCGTCTAATGTTGGCGTGACATTTTGTAGTACATGTGAAAACATTTGATGTTGCGAACTAAGTCATGGGATTTAAAATGACATGAGTGACGTGGTATTGGATGGCTCCTGTGTAATTTTAGTAATGAAAGGAATGCGCATTGCCTGCTTGTATACATACATATATTTTCCTGCTTCGAAAAAGACGTGTTTTAAGTATGTATTACATCGTGCTGGTGTTATAATTTGTTGTTACATTATACTGTTTTGGGGTTAAATAATCTCAATTCACTCAATTACTGAAATCGCTATTTTCAGATTCCTGTCTGCAATTAAGATAGCAATATGAAGATCTGTGATGCGTCGCTAGCGTAGAAGATTCAGATTGAAACAAAAACCGCAGATGTCTTATTTTCGGCCCCGACAAGTGAAATACTCATTAAAAACATATCCTTAAAAGAACATTGAACCAGTACGAAATTATTTCAGCGCACTTTGACACAGTTACACCAGTGTCCATTTAACTACGACTATGCCACCAGTATTGTTTTTCATGCCCATCCGTGCCACCGTACCTGACTTCCCGATTTCGGTGAGACACTGATTTCGGCGACAGACGGTGTTACGCCCCCCTCTCCTCCCCTCTGTCCCTAATCGGGATATCCGCTGCCGTCATATTCAAGCCTCGTCAGGGCCCAATTTAGAAACTCCCTTTTAACTACGGAGAGAGCACCCTAGAGCTCACTGACGCGTGCCCGAGGTCTACACCATATACATCGTTACGTATACATGGTCCTCCGTGACGATCATATTCAATCCTCTTTTTTTCCCCCTCTGGCGGCTCAACAAAGGAACCACCGCTTCCCCATTCTTCCCTCGCGTACCAAAGCTGATCGCCCTTTCGACCTTTATCCTCCCACTGTTGTCATGCATATTCCTTCTCTGGTTTCCATTCTGTAACTATACGGTGCAGGGCGGCGACGGTAACTACACGCGCAGCGCACATGTGGTAGTGTAGCATGCATCCACAGGCCGCAGGGGGAGGGGGGGGGTGCCTTCCAATCCACCTATACGGACGACGATGGCTCGGCGTCCGAAACGTGGATTGCCATATGGCGCGGCGACGGCGGGGTGCGGAGATGGGAAATAGGGATACCGAAATGGGGAAAGGAGGATTGCGGCGGCTGGCTTTCACTACGCGGTGCACGTAGTGCGGGAGGTTGTTGGTGGTAAAGTGTACGCATTCCTGGTCTCTCTGTAGTTCGGTTCAGCACTGCTCACGGCTACGGCACCCATCGAGGCTGCGCCCAGTGACTTTAACTGTTAAAGGGAACACGTGCGTTCAAGGAATGTCCGGATTTCGCTGCCTTGCAAAAATCGTAGTGAGACTACTGGTGTTCGCATGTTAAAAGACTGGATGTACAAACACGGACGCGAGAAAAGTCAAGACATCACTTACGCCATGTTATCTTGGCTTCTCTCTTGTGTACGTGTTTGCGCGCCCAGTCGTTTAACATCAATACTTACCAATTAGCTCCGCTATCTGTAATTAAAAATGGTGTTCACAGTTCTGAGGCCTTTGGGCAGACTAGTACCGTGCACGAACTATGTTTCCGCATCCTCTCGCAGTTGAGGGGCTAGCCATTTGAAATGTGCACATTCGAATGCCCCCCTTTAACAGCGCACTTTACTGCACATTCCATTTTGCATGTATGCACAGTTGTGTCTAACTTGAACGTGTCTGTATGTGAAACGGCTCCAACGACCTAGCCACGATGATCGTGCCACCTACTAGCTAAGATAACTTGCACAATTTTTTTGCCAACATTATTACAACTGAATGGCGAAATCGTTGCACAGAACGACGGGAAACGGAGCAAGTTCTTAGGGAAAGGAAGGCTAGCAAAATATGCACACATGATAGAAAAACGAGCGGGACGACAGCGCGAAACATTGTTCGCGTCACACAGGCGTTTGTCGCAAGCCTTTCTTCCTGTAACATTCAACTTTATGGCTTTAATTTTATACCATCATGGCTTACAGAATACCAGCGACGGCATGCCAGTGGTAAACGTTGGTGGAAAATTTAATCCCAATTTTCGTCTATTGAAGGTCGGTGCGCTGGAAGACAACTCCACGCAGAATGCTAGCGGACGACAAGACTACAAAACGCGCGTCAGTACATACGAGCATCAGGGGCTCGCGCGCCTTATTACATCATGCTGTATTATACACCTTCAGCGGTGCTGCACGGAACTATGACGGGAGTCTCACCTCTCAACTTCCCGACCTGCGCGCGCTCGTTTGCGTACCGCCCCCAACACAGATTGTGCTCACCCCTCTCCCTCCCGCATCCCCGTGCGGCTGCCTTTTCTTCCTTCTTTCCCAAACTTGTTAAAACCTCACTTGCGTGCGTACGCGCGCGCGCGGGGCGGGCTGTAGTGGCGATGGGGAAAAGTATGGGGTCCCGAATGCGGTGCCACATGGCTTCGGGTGAGGGGAATGACGTTAGAGCGTGTTCTGGAATAAACGCGAAGTCCTTCTTGCGCTGTCATCAGGTAGAACAGACGGGCCGATGAGATCAGGCTAGGCAGGAGGGACTTAATAATACTGAGTGTTGTTACACGTAAGCTGCTTTGAATATCATTAAATTGAAAATGTTATCCTAATGAAGATATTTCTCGAAGAACACAGCGACAATAATTGTCCGTGGTGCGACTCCACCCCGACCCTCGGACTCATCACCAACCATTGCACACTGCGTCCGGCAGATGCCGCTAATTAAGGACAGATTCGTAAATTGGTCGTGAGAGGCGCAGCTCTCCGAACTGGATTTGGCAAGCCTATTGGCGACACTCGACTAGCTAACCCCGGAGAGCCGCGGCGGTCAATGGGGCCTTGGACGAGGGGCTCGACACACCGTAACCAGACAGCCGTATTTTTCTAAAAGTTATTTCTCTCTCTCTATCTCGGATGGTCAATTCTAGTATTAAGTGAGAATTTATTAATGAACACAGTACCATTAGTGTCCGAAATTACGAATATTCGTATGGTGATGCTTCTTTAAAACTGTAGAACGAAACAAACTTTTTTCCACAAAATTTTTAAGAGTGCCATTTCTGGCTAGTAAAAAGTTGTGCTGGCCGTAAGAGATTGATGCGCTCAAATGCCCACAAACACCGGTAACCAGGAAAAAATACAAAAAACAAACAAACAAGCATTTGGGAAGAGGGCTGGCAAATTAATTTGTCGCTCTATAGTGTCAAGATCCATGGGAGTGACGTCAGTGAGTTGCCGACCAAGGAGAGCAGCTCCACCATAATAAAGCGAAATTTTACAGTGATTATCACTGACACGAGCACAAACGTTCATTTTTTATTTACCTTGCTAACATTTCTTCATATTGCCTGTAGCCTCAGAAGCGCTAGATCGTACAAGTTTTGTTCATTAAACAAGTACGCTGCAGCAAAGTGGGCCATGGTAGCTTGACTTATAAAGGCGTCCTGCTCAAAATTTCACCCCGCTTTCAGTTTTAAAACTCAGAGACGTTCAGATAAAAGAGGTCTGAGAGGTTACAGAATGTCAAGAGAGAGGCGAGGCTTTGTAAACAGCGCGTTTATCCCCGCATTTCTCAGTGGTTTATGGAGGCTATCAACGTGATGAGTCGCAAAGCTTCGCAGGCAACTAATAAATTGCTGGCCGTAAGGTTAAAAGATGCACATACGCGTAAAAATGGCTTTACAGGAACAGTTATTAAAAAAAAAAAGAAATTACGATTCCGTCTCATACCGGGAAAATGGTAGGCAAGCGAAGCTTGGCGTGGGCGTGCATGAGCCGATTGATTGATTGATTGATTGATTGGTTGATTGACTTCTTTCTTTCTTTCTTTCTTTCTTTCTTTCTTTCTTTCTTTCTTTCTTTCTTTCTTTCTTTCTTTCTTTCTTTCTTTCTTTCTTTCTTTCTTTCTTTCTTTCTTTCTTTCTTTCTTTCTTTCTTTCTTTCTTTCTTTCTTTCTTTCTTTCTTTCTTTCTTTCTTTCTTTCTTTCTTTCTCACGCATTGCTCCATACTAACACTTTCATTCCTCCATCCCGGCAATGAAACCCTCACCAACGTCCTCAGCATCACAACGCTTCTCATTCTACAGGCAACAACGAACGTCATGCGTGAAACAATGAAGTGCAATGGTGAAATGTGGCAGTGAGAAATGGGAAGTGACCTCGATAAAAGATCAGATTGCCACATCAGAAACAGCTGATCACGAACAAGCCGACGATCGAGAGAGCGACAGTTATCGTAAAACGGCGCATAGGAATGCGCATGTGACCTGCGCACCTTCGAAGGCCTCATTTTTTCGCACCCGCATTTCTGTGCATATGCGGGCACCGAGTTCGTGGCCAATCATGCTGCTACCACCACCGACGTCTCTTACTCGTAGAAGCTTCGTTTAAAGATGCATATACCCGTAGAAAGGGTTTAACAATATCAGTGATACAAAAATTGAAGGACACTTCGTAATTTCCAACGTGTGTTCGGTGAAAGCCTGTGGCCATTCGACTGACTATGCCATCTCTCTTTTTTTTTTTTTTTTTTGCGCTCCCAGTGGAATGGCACACAAACGGAACGTGTGCATGTTTTCTTTCTTAATTTTGACCGCGAATCGCAGCGAGACGCGAGACTAATCTGCCTCCGTTTCGCATGCGTTCGTATTCGTCTTCGCATGCGTTTGTAACTCTCTCAGCAATGTCGTGATTGATGAGGAGTGTAAGGGGGAGAGGCCACAGCTGTGGCGGCGCAACCGTTGCTATGCGCCGCTGTTTCATCACGTGATTGCTCAGAGAGTGTGAGGGGGGAGAGGCCACAGCTGGCACCGTGCCAGGGCACGGACGGATGTGTAGTTCATATGTTTAAGGCGTTCGCCTTAAAACACATTGAGTGCCACACGCCTGCAGGACAATGATGACTGCATCCTGAAGACAACAAGGATATTATGTGTGGAAACCACGGGTAACTGCACCACGACGGCATGTAAACGTCTACAACTCTCCTCTTGTGGACTCCGTATCGAATCGCGTGTTCTGACAAGAGTTTTCCGATGGACTCCTCCGCGAATGACATAACACGACGAAAAAATATTGCGATGATAATGATCATACGTGCGATGGACACGCAACATCTTTAGATTTGGTGTGTTGTCTGAGAAGTTATCGTTGTAAAATCTAAGATATTAAAGGTAAGGAGTGTGTTTCTTTCGGGATGCTTGTACGGGATGGCTTTGACTATATTTTCTGTTATACATCACGCATGCATTAACGTTTTAATTCATGCAGTTACTCCTAGTTAAGCTAGTTGGTTAGTCAGTTTTAGGTTAGGTACATGAAAGCGGCTAGATAGTTCAATTAACGATGGACAAATCAAAAGTGGTAGGAAACCGCGTTTAAACGTATTTAACGTCCAACAGTTCTAAAACATTTATGAACAATTACCAGCAGAGAAAGAGCAACCTTTATGTACAAGATAGTAAGTTGTTCGGTTAATTGGTTCAACATCTTGCGTAGGGGAGCGTGGAATAGGTTGGAAAGAAAGAACACACGACAGAACAACTTTACGTAGTCACTGCGTAAAGTCACTCCTTCATCCCTACAATAGGATCATTTCGGAGCCAGCTCTTCTTCACCCGAGGTAAAGCGTGCTTCGAGGGGAATGACCTCCATATAGTACGAACCTTAAAAATCTCGATGAATATTGGAATATGAAAAATGGAATAAGGACCTCGATTTGTTTAGTGAGGCAGACCATGGCCCTTTGTTTTAGCGCTTTCATTGAGTATTTCGACAAACGTACAGTCAATCAGACTGCATAACTCACTAAAAAAGAAAGCACAAGAACACAGTGATAAGATAAACGCTGTTGTACGGAGAATACCTAAACGTTGCCAGATGCCAACCTCTTCTGTGCGAAAAGAACATGATTTTGTTTTATCAACGTCTTCATAGCTTCTTTAGGCTACCGTGAGCATGTGGCGATATTGCACCAAACTCGATCTATATCTTTGAACGCAAGACTACCCTACAGCCCGTAGCGTTTCATAATTATACACTAGAGGGAAATCAGGTGCTAGTGTCTATGGGAACTGTAACGTGTGGCGCTTCAGCCGGCATGGAACTGATGGGTAGTACATGGATTTGCCTGACCTTCGTTCTTTCGGCTTCGTTTGGCTACGCGTGGCCTGCCAGCCGCTTTGTCACAAAACGAAGTTCACGAAGTTCAGCAAACGTTCAGCAGTTCCACTTCACCATCTTGACCCTTTTAGGCTGACCAATTCGAACCAGCTAACGAAGTTCACAGCGGTCTATTCTTTTATCCGAAACAAAAGGCGGAACACAACAATAAATAAAGCCACAAGTGCGAAGACTAGGCAACTCTATGTGCTACCGATGATTACCATGGTAGCCAAACGATCGCAGCGCCAGAGTTCCCCCTAGTAAATGTTCAAGGAAACCACAGCCAGATGCGTGTCTGTGGTCAGCAACTACACACACCGCCCCTTCTGTCACCACGTCGCGTGCGTTGACTCTTTTCTTTATGCTGCGTCGTGTTCGGTATACGCCACGACGCGGCGCCGGTTCATGCCATTCGAGATCACGCATGCGCAAAGTAACACCGACCACTGAAAGCGACGGGGCGTCTGTCGTCCATGCTTCGAAACCACCCCCCGTGCCATGGCCCATAGTCGGGGTGCCCAAAAGTCCGTGCAAAATGCAAGCGTATTATGTGACTTCCATCGGCCAAGTGCCGCATTGTGCCTGGTATCGACAGATCGTATCGGCAGGGATTCGCAAGCGTGGTTAATTTTTTTCCATTCTTTGTTTTTTTTTTTTGCCTGCAACAATTGGCGACGGTCGGCTAAGAAGGGGAGTCGCATCTGATACCAGTTTTCGTGGGGATGTATACGTGGAGAAATTATAGACAAAAATGCAATTTGAAAAATTACGCTGTATCCAGGCTCACTGATTCGTAAGGTTAAGGAAAGGTAGTCATAAAGGGCGTCTTGTTTATCTCATTAAGGCGGAAGCCTTAGATACCTCATAAAACGCGGTATAGCCACCGTCGGCGTCAACATGACTGATGCAAGAAATAATCCTTTGATTAACGTCACCATATCGCGTCAGCACGGAGTAACAGCTGACTAGTATGTCTGACGTCATCGTGACGGAACCATGACGTCACATAACTTGCCGTTACAGGATGACGTCACCACAAGGCATCGTATCTTGGTCATAAGTGGACTGATCACTGAGGCCCTGCAAAACCACGTGAGGGTCACAAACCTTCGAATGTCTCCGATCCCAGAGGCAGTAAAAAACCAGGTTGGATGCTGACAGACTTGTAGGAGCGGGGGGGATCAGTACAATCTACTGAAAAAAAAAGGCTTTCGCCTTCGATTCGTCTTAGGCAAATGCGTAACGGACCGTTTTGGTTTTAGCAACGGGCTGACAAAGTGAAGCTCAGCAAACAACTCACACCGAATTATGTAGTGACTTCAGGAGCAATGTGGAGTGAACGTTCTTCTGGTTACTCTGCATCTAGTTTCGAGGGTTTAAAATAACGTCTTCACAGAGTGACCGGAAATAGAACTGTTCTTTTTTCTTTGTACGCTGTATTCCATCAAGAATGCGGGATAAATGACACTGCTAGAGGATGCCACATAGTATCAGGCTGAAGAAGCCGTGACTCAAAAGATTCAACGTTTAATTAATATCAATATATACAATGACATTAAGATATACTCTGTGGAAGAAAGCCGCTTGTCCGGACACGCTATTCTGTTTGAGGATTAGAGTAATTTCGAAAAAAAAAAAAAGAGGAGCGGGGCGGGAACACAGTCTGTGCTGTTGTTCTCAAGTACTTGTTTATCTGTAGCGTTCATCCGAGGGAACTTTGAATCAGAAGAAGCAACGTTTGCCCAGTGCTTTCGGCGATTTCACAGGTGATGGGCCTGCTTCGCTGCATCCTTGAACGTCAGAATATGGCGTCATGCTTGGATGAGAAGTTGTGAGAGCCAAAGAAAAAGACTGCCTTCAGAAAGATTATTTTTTGTGACCTATCACGAAAACTTGTGGCTAATACGAACACTGTGACACGTGCCAAACTACAGAGCGCAAACTTGGTACGGGACGCGGAAGGGCTAACAAAGCACACGACAAGCACACACAGCACATGTCCCGTACCTCAATTTGCGCTCTCCAGTTCAGCGTTGTGAACGAACTAGCCCACCAAGAAATTCTCTTAAGATACTGTTACGCATGACGCCTCTACAGTAAGGACGTTATTCGCAACGAGAATGCCGTTTTAGAACACGACTCGTATACTCATCAGCCGCAAAACGGGACTGCGGTGTACGGGTTTCAAAAGCTTGCACGAGCGGGATGCAGGCGAGCGTTTGACGCGATTGCGGGCCGCGGGAAATGCCCCACTCGCAGACCACCAAATCACGACCGTGGCGCGACTCGCAAATAAGTCTCTCGGCTCCCCGCACCCAACATCACTCCCGGAACAAAACTCACTTCCCCGAACCCCCCCCCCCCCCCTCCCGCCTTCCATCCTCATATCCGAACATTCGCTCCCCCCTCCCCCCCCCCCCCCCTCTCTGTTGCTTTTCTGCATCAATCCCGTATAGCAGGCTCCCGGCCACCAAGCCTCGAATGACGTCGCGCTAGTTTAAATACTATTTAAAACTGCTTCGCACACCCTCCGGGGGGGTATGGGGAGAATGATGACGCGTGCCAGGTGTTGGGTGCCGTGTGACGTTAGAGTGACGTCAGATGCCAATCTGTCAGAAGCTACTCTACCCAAGCTTCTCCCCCATTGAGAACGTCACACTGTGGTATTGAACGAAATATAAGATTGTGATCGGTAACGATGGTATGAAGACACAGGCGAAAAAAAGAGGGATGTTTACCAGTTCTTAGACCAGTCGGCTACCTTGCACGTGGAAAAGGGGAATAAAAGACAATAAAAAAGATATGCTACGAAAAAAAGCGTTTTTCGAGGACGACCCATCTTAAAGACAGACTTTGAATTTTCATTGCTGAAAGTTGGCACTTGTCTCGTCCCATTCGTTTCTTCTTGCGTCCATGTTTCGTTGCGCTATCCAGATAACATTTACAGCCATGCAGTGCACGTCCCGTCTCCGCGTATAAGAGGGCCTTGCTTCAAGGAAGCTATGGTAGACGTTTACGATGCTGTCGTTAAAGATAGCACGCTCGTTTCTTGTAACATGAAGATGAACACTACCGGGACCTTTTTTAATTGTGCCTTATTTTACTCGTAGGATCTTGCCCTTTGTTATCCTTCCTGCATTCCAAATAGCAGGCCTCTAAGCCTCCCTTTCTTGCGAAAAGGTCACTCTGTGCGTACACTAATCTACACTGTGTGCTTTAGCAGCTGTTATTCATCGTCCTTCCTCAGCATATCATTCCATATTGTTTTCCAGGCTGCAGACACCATAACGTACATCGACTACAAACATTGTACTTAGGTGATTCTTTTTTAGTAGGTCAATATAAAGCCCATCGTCAGCTTGATTTCTCTCATATGTAGGCTGCCATTTTGCTTTTTTTTTCCAACATAAGAGGCAACCAGGAAGTCGCCAAAGGAGACCACTGCACCCTGCTGGCTCTGTTCCCTCTTTTCGCTTGAAGTCTTGCGTGGAAAATGTTCCAGACTTGTGAAACATTAAAGGAGAAATACTTAGAAAGCCGTAAGAAAGAAAAGCCATAGACGCGCGAAGCATTGAAAAGTAAAGACATTAGCAGCGAAACACCCGCCGGGCTCTTTCGCTCCAGGACGGCCCAAACGGGAATGCTTCGCCCTTTACCCCGAGAACAAAGCATTAATGTTAGTCCTCTTCCCCATTTACCCTCACCTCGACTCCCGTCACGTGATCACCGCCCCTCCGACCAAGCGCCGCGACACTCCACTTCTTCGTCGGAGGGAGAACTTCTTCGATCGCTGCTCGCTCGAGGGGAGATCCCTCGCTCCCCTATTTTACTCGTAGCTTTTCCCGAAAGCGCTGGCGAAGAGGGAGGGGAAAAGGGGAGTGGGGGAGTCCCGCTTCTGCTTCGAACAAGCGAGCCACTCCCGGGACGGGTCGGTCCAGACGAGGGGCGGGATCGCCTCGACCGATATCGCCTTCCCTCGCTGGCTCTGCAAAGGAACTCCGAGACCAAGACTCCGCCCGCGACTGCTGAGGAATAAAGGGATCCTTCGGGAGGCGTGTGCGTTCCCCCATTGGTTCGAGAAGGAGGCTTCCCGAGAGAAACAGAAAGAAAGACCGGGACGGGCAGCGCGGTAGCGTAGGGAAGTGATGATGGTGAAGGAATGAGGACAGGGAGGACAGCAACGGGGGGAATAGAGAATTTGTTTCCCCACTCCTCTTCCTACCCTCCTCCTCGTCCCCTAGTTGCTCATCTATTTCAGTGATAACGACAGTCAAAAGTAGATAAAGAAAGCTCAGAGGAGGCTTCGAAGAACAAGATCAATCGGGCTGTTCTCTTGTCGGCGACGAGGGGATGTAGAGAAGAAACATCGAGAGGTTGAGGGAAGAAAAGGAACGAAAAAGTTTCGAGGAAAGCGGTTTTTATTTAGCCCTCCCGAAAACGGCGGGATGCGTGGCGATCGAAGAAAAAAGGATAGCCATGGTGAAGATGCAGCGAAGGAAGGAATAATATTGTAGGGAAGAAAAGGGGAGCCGAACCAGTTTTTTCTCTGCTGTTCTGTCCAAGCGACGGAAGCTTAGGTTCTCGAATAGATGGCGAGATCTTGCTAGACAAAGGAATGCGAACTTTAGCCGTCTTATTTGCTGCGTTTAACGGGTGTGATAAAATTCATAGAGAATGTTAATCTTGGTAAAAGATCGTGCTTTGGTTTTGACGACTGGAGACTACAACGAGTGCGGTGTTTTAGAAACACAAGTCCCGTAAGCCTAATGTCTACATGGCCTAAATGAAAGATGCATCTTGAAGTGTTGCATATAAGTCTAAGCTGTAACCTAACTGTATAGTTCGAGTTAAATTACTTATTGTGATGTGATATAGCTCGGAGAGTTCTACTCATCAAGACTTGAAAGTCGCGGGTTCGACCCCTGCCGCAGCGGTCGCATGTCGACGGAAGTGATGATGCTAGAAGCACGTGTACTTAGATTTAGGTGCGCTTTAAATTTCCGGAGACCTCCACTACGACTTGCCTCACAATTATATCGTAGTTTTGGCGCGTAAAACGGGAGATTTTATTATTATTATTATTATTATTATTATTATTATTATTATTATTATTATTATTATTATTATTATTATTATTTTACTCACCAACTTCCTCACGCGTTGCCGAAACAATGAGGCAGTTGTAGTAGCTGCCATATTCTGGACAGCGGCACTCGTCAAGTCTGTTGTAGCAGCAAAAACACCAAATTACATGATAAGGTTATTCGAAGCCTTGGTGGTAGTTGCATCGCGAATATTAAAAAAAAAGGGGGGCTCCAGAAGCGTAAACAAGGTAAAAGGAAAGTCTTTTGAATGCTAATTAATAACGGGAAGTGCTCATGAATGAGAAACGCAAGAGGATGCGGCTCATCGGTAACGGTGTTGCTAATAAGGCTGACATAATCGGGGATGGGATTTAGGGAAAGAGTCTTAGTGTAAAGGGGTCGAAGGAAGGGGAAAGCTATAACCTGAAAAGGGAAAGGGGATGCTCTCCCGCGTTAGCACAGCGGCGAAGTTGGGACGGCCTGAAAGGCAGGGACGAGGGAAAGAGAGTTGAAAAGATCGCAAATAAAACAAAGAGAAGAGATATGACTGCGACCTGGACAGTGATGCAAGGAGGAAAGAAATGGGAGAGAGAGTGGGTACAATGAAAAGATAAATGACAGAATAAAAGAAAAGCGGGAGAAGAGAAGTTTGGGGGGGGGGGGGGGGGGAGTCGTGGGGAGTACAAGGGTGCACTTGCGGGGAGGTGTCAATCGGAGGGTCACCGGCGCGAGGGGTTGGCTCTGCCACCCCACGCCTTTCCCTCTTCCCCTTTCCCCTCTCTCGCGCTGTCGAGAGGATGCCCCCCCTTCTTCCCCTTTCCCCCCGAAAAACTTGTCTGGTTTGCTGCTCCCGGAAAGAGCCCTTCCCAGCAACTCCCACATGTTCAGTGGCGAAGTGTGAGCGACGTCGAGCTGACGTAGCCTCGCGTGGAGGCGCTGGGCTCGCGATGGTCGCCGTCAAGTGAACCTTCGACGTTGCTGCCGGGACCAGGCGGGGTTCTGTTTGTTAGTTTTGTCGATCCACTCTCGCGTCTTCTCTTTCAACTTCTTTTCTTTTGTTTACTTCGCGGTGTGTAAAGTGTCGGTGAATGTGAGAACAATTCAGGCTTGCAACGATGGACGGCAAGGATGAGGGAAGGATTCTTTTGTGCTGTGCTTGGAACATCACGCATATCGATGAATGACAAGGGGTACTTAGCCTCTCGGCCGATAATGTGCTGCATCGTGAAGAAAATCGACACCGGGGTCTTGTGAAGATCGCGTTCATGGATCCGACATCGAACGCCCCTCAAAACCAGCCGGTTGCTTTTCGCTGGGACTACGATACCGTGAACTCAATCGATGACTCCCGCTAATGTGTAGCTATTTCAAAACAGCCGAGCGAGTCTTTGAATGTAACTCCTACGTCCAACAAAACGAGGATTCCTGGACTGCGCCTGATTGTACCTAACTTCCCTTGATACAGGAGATCGGCCGCCGGTAAGTCAATATCTTATTTGACTACAGAATGTCAGATCTGTTACCTAACTAGCGTTAGCGTGCCAGCTGTTCTCATCAAACTTTACAATGTGTACTTCTAATAGCATCAACAATGATGTATTATATTAATCGACGTATTGGTGATTGACGAGTTGAATGCGAAAGCCGATTCCTGACAGTCTTGCGGTACAATTGAAACTAGAGCTAGGGTAAAAGCTTGTAAGTACTTTTTTTTTTGTTGTAATGTACAGTCGGCTATATAGACGCCGGCAAAAATCTGTTTTTCCAATAAAGAGTATCTCTCTCTCTCTCTAAAAGCTTGTGTGATAGCTCCTCGGTATATGGACGACAAACTACCCATAAGTCGCCAACGAACTTCACTTACGATGGCCAGCTCAAAGAAGACACATGTGCTTTCTCATGCACGTTCATCGAGTCTTTCGTCTTGTTTGCGCGGGTCACCATGAGTATATTCTAAATCGCCCAATTTGCCACTTCAAAACTGTACTTGTTGGCCAAATATTACTATTTCTGTTCCTCTTCAGTGACCTCTAATCACGACATAAAAGAACTTCGACTCTCATGAGCTCACAGAAGAGGTCTTTGTGAAAGGCTCGCAGGATCTGAGATATAGCTAAACGAGGTGCAGCATTTTCTAAGTACTTTCTTTTTGTTCTGATGTACAGTCGTCAGCAAGCTCAACTCGAACACACCGCAGCGTGACCTGTAGTGGTTTGACTGATGCTAGCCGCGAAGCGCTGGGCGCTGTTGGCCGATATAATGCCTCGGTATGCTTAGATAGCATGTCGGTATGCATGGGTAACATCTCAGCAACAGAACCCAAAGCTACACGGTCAATAAAAGCGTTTGAGGACACATTGCGGAGCGTTAGAGTTAAGTTGGCTGATGACTGTACAGTAGAGCCGCGGTCTACGCCTCGTGACACTATTTACATACGTTATCCGGGCATTGGAATGATGTGAGCTAGTACGCAACAATAATAAATAGTAGGCTTCCTAAGGATCTATCGAACTTATGTCCAAATCTTTTTTTTTTATGTCTTGCAGATTGACTCATCTGCCAGCAACTGCTACCAGACACCTGTCCCTAAGCCAACGGCATTGATTCTTTTAACGCCGATCATTTCTGGCGATAACAATCATCCCGTTCTCTACAAAATAGATGACTTTGATCATCGTTGGCGCACTGTCACAGCATCACGTTAGGCTGAAGATGAAGCGCACCTTTATGAAGCAAAATATGGCAGAATGAACTAAATATATAAATTGTAATGCTCGCGGTGACTGAAATGTGATGTTGGACCTCACTGCAGCGGCATACACAAGCGAAACCACCCAATGAGGCAAGAGCAACTGATACAAGACAAGGCCAATGAGACAAGATCAACAATGAGACAAGTATGAGACAAGACGAACTCTTTGCACAGAGATCGTGACAGCAACGTATATGTAGATAGAAGGCTAAATATCAGCAACTATGTACATAGTCTAATGGTTGGAGTGAAACTTAAAAGCAAGGCAACAGTTTGTCATTGAAATTCACCTCTGAAAGAGAATTGTACTGCGCTCATAATTCAGTAGCAAAAACCTTGTAAGAGGGTTTCAACACAGAGATCACCAAAGCATGATAAAGACTATGTGAGCTATGTTGAGATAGCCCAATATTAGGAAAGCTTATTAATATGAATCGTCAAAATTACGGATAGCCAAAGAACCGGGAAAAAAGATCTTGCCGCATATAAGTGTTTATTCGTGATTGCCGTTCGATTACATTTATCTAGTAGATTTATCTAGTAGGTATCTTCCACCTATTTCTATTCGTGCGGGGTATCAAAGGTTTTCGTCTTTCGTTAACACAGTAACTAAGTACCTTGATTATCAGCGTTAACTTATATTGAAATAAGCTGGGTTCTGAAAAAAAAAGCAAGCGCCACACGGTTGGTTGAACTTCAGAGCTAAGGGACAGTCACTTCAGAGCTAAGGAAAGATTGAAAAAAAAAAAAAAAAGGAAATTGCGTAGAGGTACTCTGCACAGCTGAGGGTACACGACAATATAGTTTCCGTTAAGACATCGTCTTGCTGCATCTGCTGCCATCAGAACAGGTTCCGACTAAAAAGCCATAGCAATGATAAATCAGTACTATTGTTCCCGAACTTGTGCATCCGAAGAAATTGTAAGATTTTCTGCAAAACTTTATCTCAATAATTTCATCTGATCCGTTACATCACACTGCGGGGTGCCATAAAGGCTAAGCGAGAGGGGGGACAGAGTATCGAAAATTCCGTGCCTGACAGCTCCCGCATCCCGCAAAAGGCTACATCAGAAGTTCAGTATTTATGGTATTCAAAGCTTCCGAATGTTTGTGACACAAACCGACTTGACCACTAAGTTTTTCTTTAATCCTCTGATCGTTATACGATTGGTAGAGTAAATTAAGAAAATTGTTGTTTTGAAAGTCATAATATAAACTCATTAGCTCATAATATAAACCCAAATAAGCTCATTAGAAGTCATCTTCATTATTTTGTGTACAACTTAACCAAAACAGCTTTAGATAACGTAAAATACCACTCCTCGCAACATGAGTGTAAAACTGTAGGAGCAACGACGTCTTGTTGAAAGGTTCGCAGAAACTTGGTTTATTGAGCTGGTCGTCTTTACCAGAAAGGTACTTAATAGAAACCACTGAAAAACGGACTTACTGCTCTAAATAAAGAACAGTGAAATACAGCGCCTTCAAATGACGCGTAAAGCGGTGATAGCTTACGCCATAGCACCTTGAAAAGGGGAATCCTTTTGGACGTTGTGAGCTTCAGCAGACCATTAGGACCTTCCTCGTGAGCCCCATTTCCTGACCGTCACTGATGGCAGCAAATCTTCGGACTTCAGGCAGCGAAAACAGGAAGCGCATGCTCTGCTAACTTCCCGTCAGGTTCACGAAACTTTCACCGGCAAATTGTTTCTCGAAGTCTTCACCTGGCGCTCTTAAACTCTTCGCAACTTAAACTCTTACTGAGGAAGGACGATGAATAACAGCCACTAAAAGCACACAGTGTAGTTTAGTGTACGCATAGAGCGACTTTTTCTCAAGAAAGCGAGGCTTAGAGTCGCAACTTAAACTCTTCGCCGGCAGTCATATCCAAGCTCTTGAATATGGGTCTTCGTTCAAAGTGTTTCATCGGTGGGCTTCTCCTGACATCATAAACAGAAGTCTTCACCAAAAGTTCCCACTTTGAACTTTTCACCGGAAGCCATAGCCGGGCTCTTGAACAGAAGTCTCCACCTGAACTCTTTCATCGGTAGACGACATCGGAAGCGTTCTACCGAAGTCGTCATCACCAGTCTCCCCTTGAACTCTTCACCGGAATTCGTAGACAGCCGGAGTCTTCAAAAGGAGTCTTCGCCCGAAGTCATCACCGCAGTCTTCACCCAAGGAGTTTTATCGGTTTCCTTCCCCGGAAGACCTCAGCTGAAGACGTTCCAAGAGCACGCGGACGTTGGCCCGGTTTTCGAAGACGTCTTGTTCACAGCGCTGCCGCCCCCATGGAAGCCAGCGCGGGTTTTCGCATCGGCTTCCCGTACGCCCTACACGCTCCCGGTTTGTACGGCCCGTCGTCCTTCGGCAGCCCGCTGTCCGGAGACTCCGCGACCGCTGCAGTTCTTCGGGGCAGCGGTGGCGGTGGTCGCGGCGGCGCCTCCCCGCCAGCCAGCGGCACGACCCGGGCTGAAGTGGCGGATCTCGGTGGAGGCGAGGAGCTTCGAAGTGACGACGAGTCACCGGGACCCATTACCCACAGGATGGGTCTACCGCCCACGAGTTCTCCATGCTTCGGCGGTGAGTGCGAAGCGATGTGCTGATGTTGTTGATGCATCTATTCATAAATGTGTGCAAGGGGGGGGGGGGGGGGGGAGTGGTAATAATAATAATATGGGGAGTTTTACATCCCAAAATCACGATATGATTATGAGAGAAGCCGTAGTGGAGGGCTCCGGAAATTTCGACCATCTGGTGTTCTTTAACGGGCACTGACATCGCACAGTACACGGGCCTCTACCGTTTCGCCTCCATCAAAATGCGACCGCCGCGGTCGGGGTCGAACCCGCGACCTTCAGGTCAGTGGCCGAGCACCGTAGCCACTGTTCCACCGAGGCGGACACGGGGGGTGGTGCCCCCCCCTAATCATGTAAGGGGGGGGCGCCAAGTCTGCCCCATACCTTTCCTCAGTCGCGTGCAAATCCGCCACTGTTTAAAGTGCAGGCTTGCGGTCGTGCATGTTTTCGACGTTAATGGTGGCCGAGGGCCACTGATGTTGCGTTTTAAGAAATGTTCCCTTGCCACATTAGCCCCCCGCAAGGCCGGGGACTATAGGCAGGCCGTTGTGAGAAGCGTGACACCCCTTAATTTTCATTCGTGCATCCAGTGCAAAGCTGATTTTCTTTCGGACTCGGCTACCACTGGGTGGGGGGGGGGGGGGTGGGGGGGGGGGGGGGAGGTAGAGGGGGTGCTGCGGGGAACACTGCGAACCCTGCGCTCGCCTATGCATGTGCTGACAGAGCGAAGTGCGCGAAGTGATCTGAAGGCAACAGAACAGTCTCAGTATGGAGCTGGCACTTCGGCAAAAGTACCAGTCCTGACTTTGCATTTATGGAGTCTTATGAATGCTTAGATATTTCTCTCTGTGTGACATATTGCTGTATAAGCTAGCAAGGTATGTGAATACAAACGAAGCGGCTTACGTACATCATATGCGGTATGTACGTGCATCAACGAGAGAAGCCACCACCACCACCACAACAACAACACAATTGTAAAGTTTCAGTAATTTCTTGAATGAACACGGGACGTCCATTTACAAACGTAGGTCTATAAAGATGTCTCCAAACCGACCTTTCTACTTCTTGTTTTCGAGGTTCTGGTTATCTCTGAATTGTCCATTCTTTTGAGCGTTCAACAAACTGTCAAATTGAATATCTAGGCTTGAGATTCCCCATACGGGTAAATAAATGCCTTACTAGAGTTAATTCACAATCAGTGCGCGAGATTTTGTCTTTCGGCTCTACGATGCATAGCTTGACATGAAATCGCAAACACAACCATTTCGTGTGCTGCGATGTATAACTTGTACTAATTACGTTTACAAAGCGAATATGAAAGTGAAGGGAAGTACATGGATATGTAGGATTCTGCAAAGAACGTTAGACCGCGCAAAGAAAGTTTCAAATTGTTCAGCAATGAAAGCTTAAACTCGGGCTAGTTGATATGATATTCTAACGTATTTTGCGCTGAGCGAAAAGCACGACGGACAAATAATAAAGAGGACACGTAGGACAGAAAATAGAACACATACAACAGGATGCATAGAACCCGAGAAGTATTTGTCCTGTTCTCTTTGCCCTTAGCCTTTCGTGGCTTTAGCGCACCCGCAACGGTAGTCTAGTGGTTACGGTGCTTCACCGCTGACCCGAATGTCGCGGGATGGAATCCCGGCCGCGGAGGCCGCATTTCGATGTAGGCTAAATGCTAGAGGCCCGCGTACTTATATTTAGTTGCACGTGAAAGAACACCGGATCACCAAAATTTCCAGAGCCCTACAGTACGGTGTCCCTTCCTGATCATATTGTGGTTTTTAGACGTAAAACCACAACAACTGTTGTTATATTTCGTTCAGTGCAAATACGTTAGAATGTCGAATTGTTTCTAAGATGAATGCGATTATAGTCTGCCGATTCCGAAGTTCATGTTTCGCTCGGAAGCTCCACGTGGAGCGCTTCTAACGCGTCTCTCCTTGGTGTATAGTGTCTGTCCACCCATCCGCCCTGGCCGCAGAGATGTCGCCCACGCAAGGCCATCACGCGCTGCAGAGGCAAATGCACCCGCACTCGCAACACCACTTGCACCCAGGTAAGTGCGACAGCCAATGACAATAGCCGAATAGCTTAGAGTAAATAAACGGGGGCAACAGTGGCGCAAGGCTGGTCTAACCGCGTAGCTTGTCGCTGACAGATTACTATAGCATGGGCCAAACTAGCATGGTGTCAACAAGCCCCGATAGAAAGGTCCTCAACATGAAAATCTTAATTAGCAGGACCCCAGTAAGCATGGTTTTAATTAGAAAAATCCTCTCTCTCTGTTCCTGTCTCTTGCTCTCTGTATATCTTTCTTTCCTTTCTCTTTTTTTTTTATTGCGTGAGTTGGCCCTTCGGCATCAATACATATTGCACAAAATTGTGTAGCTACGTTTCCTCCATGAAGTCCACGAGGGACCTTATGGTTCGGACCTATATTTGTCGCTTTCCCACTTTCTTGAAAAGGCACACGCATTGTAGAAACGCCTACGTACATTCATCATGTCAACCACAATCAATGTGCAGCCCACAATCGTTATTACCCGCCAAATTACTAGGCGGTACAGAATAATGTACAATAACTATCCTCACGTCTCGAGTGCACGTCGCTAAGAGCGAACTGTCTTTATTTATAGTCAATCCTAAGGTGAAGAAGTCAATCCTAAGGTGCAGGTCGAGCTATCGCCTTGCACGTGCTAGGCGCTGCTTATATTTCTGGTCACGCGAAACGGCGGCACAAAAAGCTTATCAGCTCCGCTGTTAATAAAAGCTTGAGCGAGTTGGTAGGGATTGATACTTGTAAATGTGGGCTCTCCCCGATGTTTGGACGATAGACAAGATGAAAGGAGTGGACGGGACATGCGCCTGTTCCGTCTACTCCTTTCATCTATCATATCATCCAAACATGGGGAAGCGCACACATTTACCAGTAGGAAGCCGAATACTTACCCTATACACATTTTGCCAAATATGACACGCAGGTTATTTCTCTAGGCCATGCCACCAGCTTTGGCTGCTGCACGCAGCCGTGCAAACTCCTTGCAGGCATATATAATGCTATAGTTAAAACAACTCAAAATGAAAACGGACATATAGACGCGGCATTTGCGGTGCATGTACCTACTTGTGTTTAGCTACGAATGCGTACCAAGTGGCTCGCATTCGGACGCAATTAGGTTGCTATGGGATGCGGAAGGAGGAGCCTAACTTGTCGAAAGCGGCGTAATGTTACGAAAATTACGCAGTGACCGCTACAAAAAAAAAAAAAAAAAAGGCAGTTGATGACTTTTAGGGGTCAAGCTCCTAAGGGTGTGGGTCTTTCCCTCCTCTGTAGTTGTCGTAGTAGTAGTAGTAGTAGTAGTAGGTAGGTAGATAGCCACCTATAGTGGAATGTACCCACTCCACGTGATAAAGATGACGATGACGCAGTATAGTGGAATGTACCCACTACACGTGATAACGATGAAGTATAAGCACGTTCCAGTATAGTGAAATGAGCGCGTTCCAGTATAGTGGAATGTACCCACTACACGTGTGGCGCTTCTCATTGGAGGAAGACGATCGTTCGATTTAGCGCGGTGACGTACGCTTTCACTTTCACTCGGAGTCGTCGGATGGATCCTGCGGAGCGACGAGCGCGCAAGGCGGCGCCAGCGCGCGCTCGCAGACAGAATCCCGAGGTGCTAGCCCACAGTGTTTCTCACAGTGTTTCTCACGTCTTTACATGATGATCGACTGGGCGAATTACACGGAAGATTCGCGGTTTACCGATGATTCCCTCCGGAGCTTCGCCCACTCATCATCATTCACCCCGTGGATATGCTGTGATTTTTTAATGGGAATCGATCAAACACGATAGTGTAAGGTGTCTTCAAAGAATTAGCAGCTGATTTGCGACGTTAAGAGATCATATTTCTATGCTTATCAATACATTGTGTATAGGTGCAGCCTCGTCGGTCCGTCTGTAGCGAACAAAATGGATGCTGTGCTTGTCGGGTCACTGTACATACGCACCACCTTTTCCTGTCCCCATCATTACCCTTCATCCCTTTTTTTTCCTCTTCTCTTATCCCCTGTGTAGAGTAGCAGGCTAGAAAGCATGAGCTTAGGCCGACATCTCTGCCTTCTAATAAATTATAGTTCTCTCTCGTGCGACGTTAAGAGATTTATTGCAATTTTTCTTTTCTTTTAATTTTTTTAGCTTTGGCCTTCGCACAATTAAACTTTTCCAACACCACACAACCACCTTTCAGGTGCCAAAACCAGCAAGTTATCACAGGGGAGGGCTAGTGGGGGGCATCCGCATAAATTTTTACCACCTGCGCTTATTTAACGAGCTCTCAAATCTAAGCACACGGGTGTTATCACATTTAGACTCCATCGAAATGAAGCAACAGTGGCCAGGAATCGATTCCGCAACTTCAAGCTTTGCAGCGAAACGCGTCAGCCTACAAAGCTATACCGTGGAGTGTGCGACGCTATTACGAGCGCATAAATTTTGACATCACACAAGTTTGGGCATGTTCGCATTCCATTTCAGCATCTAGCGCATCTCTTCATCATCTCTTAGTATTATAGTTCCTATCCGGCTTTTGTTTTTCGCTGTTCATTGTATCTGAAGTAAAATGGGACAAACGCGGTTGTACAGGCTTTTCGTCAATCCCATACATGTGAGTGTGACGCTTTGAAAGGAGTCTTGAATGTTAGCGCCTGTCTTCGTCGGTTGCCACTGGCCTTTATCTTGTGTTGTATGCTAGATTCTAAAATGCGTATATTTTCAGAGTCCGCAGTAAAGCTTAGTTGACTATAATTGTTTATTATTAGAATCCGGTGGTGGTGCGCCGCGTGCCCACCCTTACTGCGCATGCGCAAACCCTTTAAAAAAAATAAAAATAAAAACCTCCTCTCCCCCTCTCTCTCCTCTAGGCATCCTTCCCCTCGGCAACCACGCCCTCACTGCGCATGCGCCTCCCCTCCTCTCTCCCCTCTTACATCCCCCCCTCTCTCCGCGGCGTCTACACTCCCACTGCGCATGCGGGTCCCCCCTCTCTCTCCTCTCCTTCGCTCCCCCCCCCTCTCCTCTACACATCCCTGCCCACGGCGTTCACACTCCCACTGCGCATGCGTGTCACCCCCCTCTCTCTCCTCTCCTACGCTCCCCCCTCTCTCGCCTCGTGACGCCGACGCAGGCGGCGTCTGCTAGCGAGTTTCTTGGTTGAAAAAATCGACTGCTCGCGCTGCACAACCGTTCACTGTCCATCGCGTATATATGGCAATGGATCTTGACCTCCAAGGTGGTGCCGGTGGGAGATTTCTCCTGTGCGTTGTTGAACAATAAAAATTCGCAGCGTGCGCGTTAACTAAAAGCAGACTGCGGGTCTCTGTGTCCAGTCGGAGTCTTCTGTCTCTCATTGCCCATTAGCAGCGATTGGCATGTTCCAGTAGGAAACACCGCTCCATCACTGCGTGCTTTGCGCCTCCCCAGTTTTCTCTCCTGCGCAACGCTGCGATGAGCGCCAGCGTCAACGCCACGGCCAGTGTAAGCGTTAGCGCCCGCTGCTTCACATCTACACATGGTTCCCTTTAGTGGGAGATGGTGTAATTTTTGTTCAACAACGCTCGGGAGAAATCTCCCACCGGCACCACCCTGCAGGTCAAGATTCAGTGCCATATATACGGGATGGCCAGTGAACGGTTGTGCAGCGCGAGCAGTCGGTTTTTTCCACCAAGAAACTCGCTAGCAGACGCTGCCTGCGTCGGCGTCGCGAGGCGAGAGAGGGGGGGAGCGTAGGAGAGGAGAGAGAAGGGGGGGACGCGCATGCGCAGTGGTAGTGTGGACGCCGCGGGCAGGGATGCGTAGGGGGAGAGAGGGGGGAGCGTAGGAGGGGAGAGAGGAGGGGAGGCGCATGCGCGGTGAGGGTGTGGTTGCCGCGCGGAGGGATGCCTAGAGGAGAAAGAGGGGGGAGAGGAGGTATTCTATTTTTATTTTTTGAAATGGTTTGCGCATGCGCAGTAAGGGTGGTCACGCGGCACACCACCACCACCACCGGATTAAGCTTCGCCATAAGATGCTTCACATCTAATACAGTACTTTGAATCATACACCTTTTAAGGCGAAAGGCTTTAATGTTTCATGCTCACGTCCGTCCGTCCGTCCCTCCGTCCTTGCCCTGGCACGGTGCCAGGTGGCCGCCGGGGCGCGCAAACGGACGCCGGTCGCGTCGGACTCTACAGCGCTCGCGCTTTGCTTGCGTAGCATCGCTGTGCCCAGCGTTTCCAATCATGCAAGGAGGGAGACGCGCACATCGGGTTCCATTTTGACCGACCCTGTCTCAATGGGCACAGGCGTTCGCGGAACACACTTTGGTATTTACAAAGTGTCCGCCAATTGAAGCTCTGGAACGCGGATGGCGTCTGCACGATGTGCAAAGCGCGAGAATACGAACGCATGCGAAACGGAGGCAGATTAGTCTCGCGTCTCACTGCGATTCGCGGTAAAAAATTAAAAAAGAAAACACGCACACATTCCGATTGTGTGCCATCCCACTGACAGTGTAAAAGAAAAAAGACATGGCATTGTCAGTGAAATGGCCACAAGCTTTCGCCGAACACACTTTGGAACGTACAAAATGTCCTTCAAATTTTTTCAAAAGCACTCTTAAAACAGAGAGATAGAGAGAGAGAGAACTTTATTTAGATTGCTGGGCTCTCACCAAGGAGGATAAAAAAGAATTGAAGGACACTTTGTAAATTCCAAGGTGCGTTCAGCGAACGCCTGTGCCTATTGAGACGGGGTCGGTCAGGATGGAACGCAATGCGCGCGTCTCCCTTCTTGCAAGATTGGACACGCTGGGCACAGTGACGCTACGCAAGCAAAGCGTGAGCGCTGTAGAGTCCCACGCGAGGCGCGACCGACGCGACCGGCGTCCGTTGGCGCGCCCCAGCGGCCACCTGGCACTGTACCAGGGCGCGGACGGACGGACGGACGGACGGACAGACAGACGGACGTAAGCATGAGACATTAAAGGCTTTCGCTTTAAAAATTGCTGGAGTGGAAGCTCCCGCATTGCCTTGCCAGCAAAAGTGAAGCCAGCTTTTGCCCACCGAAGATCTCGGAAACATATGCTCTTTTCTGGTGGTGCCCACTTAGGGATCAAGTGACTTTGATATGTTAGTGTAAACGCTACGTTAAATATAAAATGAAAGATAGTAGTTCCCGATGAAATAATCCATCAGGACGAGTATTGGTGACTTAATCTCCAATAAAATCTGCCAAGAATTCGAGGTTTGCAAAGGAAAACTAGTAGCATAAAGACACACTTCGAGCAGTATCGGACCCCAAAAAGTTGCCATATTAAACTCATTGGGCATGCGAGGAAAACGCTCCGTTTCCTTCGCCGAATGCACACAGTTTATCTTGCCCCTAGTAAAATGGCGGCCGCAGCCACCATCTTTTAGTAGGGCACGGCTTCACTCCTGGGCAAAAACTTCCACTCCAGCAATTTTTGTGAAACCTCCTTGGCTCCCACCTAGGAGTTAACGGAGAGACCGTGTCTCCCGGCAGCTTGTTCGGCGTGCTGGATCACCCAGAGTTGCTGGTCCAGGCCAGAACTGAGCAGAGCCGTCCGCCAATGCGCCCGAAGACCTTGATTGGAGGCCGCGACCCCAGTATTGCAGATTAATTCTGGACATGCCCATAGGATATCATCGAGCGTTACTCTGGTGTTAAAATAGTGGCATAGATTAGTTGCGTAGAATTCGGGATATATGTGCTGCATGATGGCGGTGTTCACGTTTGTTCGTGTTCGTAGGTGCCGCCATTGAACGGACTGGGCCCGATTTATCTTGCTTTCTAAATAGAGTAAAATATTTTTTTCTAAACACTGTTAAAAAAGAGACTGCTTACTAATGCTCTGCCAGGGCCGCTCGTTAAAAAACACAAGTGCGGCCTGTTGCGTCGTGGTGAAACACATGCGCACTAGTGTAAACGCTGTGTTGACAGTCCATCCGCGTTGGCGCTAGTAGACGTACAGCCACGCGCATTTAGAACAACAAACAGACAAAAAAATCACCATCGATCACGATACTGCCTAATGCGAATTCTGAGCGCAGTTGTCCGGATGTCTTTTTATTCTGCCGTAAGTTGAGCAAATGCGCATGCGTCAGGGCGACGCGTCGCGGAGCCAGTGGGAGAAGAGAATTCTCGATTTTCGCGTCAACGTAACGTGGTGAACCTGACGTCGCTAAATTCCGGCGCAGCGCTGGCTGACGCGAACGCTGCGCCGTACTATGAAGGGCTATTAAGAGGCCGCTAGAGCGTTCCACACACAAGGTGTCCCTTCGACTTACGCAAGTCTTTTTTCTTTTTTTTTCTTTTCGCGCGCACGCTCTTCTGACCGCTTTTCCTTCCATCTTTCTTTCCGTTTGCTCTCCCCTTAGTGAAGGATGATAAACCGGATGCTATAATTCTTTCATTTTATTATCTCTCTCTCTCTCCTTAGTGGCAATAATCTATAGTATTCTACGACGGCCTCTACTTTCTAAAATGTTTGGCACATATTTTATTCTGGCCAATATAAAGACTCCTGATCTTCAAGTACGCCCTTGTGGGACGAAAGTGACCTTTTTGTGTGTGGGGTTCTCGTGGTTCCCGCACAGGCTCCGTCGTCTCCGTCGGAGCACGACCCTCCCTCGCAGCCGTCACAGCGGCCGTATCGGCGCCACCGCCCAGCCTGGCCAGTCTGCCGGGCCACCAACCCGGCGAGCGGCACCGTGCCCCGTCGACCCCCGAGCCTCCTCAGGCGCCGCCCGCGAGTCAGGCGTCCGCCATGATGGCCGGGGGGCCGCAAGCACCGGCACGCCAAGACCATGCGGCTGAGCATCAACGCGCGCGAGCGAAGGCGCATGCACGACTTGAACGACGCGCTCGACGAGCTGCGCTCCGTCATTCCGTACGCGCACAGCCCGTCTGTGCGCAAGCTCTCCAAGATCGCCACGCTCCTGCTCGCCAAAAACTACATTCTCATGCAGGTAATATGCATCACTGATATCTATCTATCTATCTATCTATCTATCTATCTATCTATCTATCTATCTATCTATCTATCTATCTATCTATCTATCTATCTATCTATCTATCTATCTATCTATCTATCTATCTGTCCGTCCGTCCGTCCGTCCGTCCGTCCGTCCGTCCGTCTGTCTGTCTGTCTGTGTCTGTCTGTCTGTCTGTCTGTCTGTCTGTCTGTCTGTCCGTCCGTCCGTCCGTCCGTCTGTCTGTCTGTCTGTCTGTCTGTCTGTCTGTCTGTCTGTCTGTCTGTCTAACTGGGGACAGATATGGTCGGCTAAGAGTAAGGTAGGACTAACGATGCGCTTATGGTAGGGAAACGATTCAAAGAACACACTACAGAAAAACACAAGACCCAGTTTAACAGAACGAAGTGTAGGATAGCTAATCGGACGTGCTGTTGATTAATCTTTCCGGGGTTTATTTTCAGTTCTCTCATTACACCAAATCAGTGTAGGCGTGCTTTTACAAGACTAAACTGGTTCTACTTTATAGTGTGATTTTCCTTTATTTCAACTTGACATCTATCGCCCCGATACTGTCCTTCCTCGTAGGCCAATGCCCTGGAGGAACTGCGTCGCATCATCGCGTACATGAACCAGGCCGGAGGCGTGGCCATCCCAGCCGCAGCCGCGGGTCCCCTGGCGGCCTGCTGCCCCGTGCCGGCACAGGTGGCTTCGGTCCAGAACCACGGCGGGGAACCCGGAAGAGGAGGCAAGTTCCAGGGAACCCCTAGTTCCGGTCTCTTCTCGCCATTCGCTACCGCGCTGAACGGCGGAAGCCCTACGGACTCCGGAGGTGGGACCAGTGACGGCAAGCCGTGACGTATGCGGACGCGTCACAAACTTTGACTTACATGACGTTTGTGCGCACACCCTTGTTGCGACAAAGCGGTTTCCCCTGCTGTCTACGTCACATGTACAACGGACAACAGTGGTGTCATCGGCGAAGAACAGTGACGCCATCCACAGCCGTGTTACCTGGACTCATGGACGAATGAGCGTGCTCATTTGTGCGTACGCACTTGTTGTGGTTTCGCTTGCTGTCTACGTCTCATGCACGGCGGACAACAGTGACGTCATCCAAAGCCAAGTTTCCAGGACTCGTTGACTAGTGCACGTGCGCCGTTCCTCGAAGCGAAGACGAACGCTAGGACAAATCTGTGCTGTTGAGTCGTGACATTCCCATTCGTGGACCACGTGACCAGTGACCAAGCGTACGCGCTGCGCTCTTCTAAGAGTCTCCGCAAAGACAGCCGCGTTTTGTGCGGTTCAGGCCTGAACGTAAACGTGGTTTCGAGAGCACATGTCACTACACGGCATGGATCATCCCACGTTGCCGTCAAGCTTAGGACTAGAGGTAGTCGGAGTATTTAGGCCCTTGCTCCAAGCGAGAAGGAAAGAACAGGCTGTTCGGACATTGTTTCTTACGATGTCACGTGTCGTAACGTAGGAGCCAAGTGAGAGGTATTCACGATATTGTGTTTCGCGAAGATATTGCACTCTGAAAGCTGCCACTTGACAAACCACGGTTACTGGTCGTCCCCGACTAATTTTGTCGTTCGTAGCGTTCTTTTCGATTCGCGAGTGGGAGTCGATCGCGAGGATTAAATATCGAGAGAACCATAGTCCTTATTCGTCGACAATAACGTGTTTCGTATGACCGAATATATGTTCTTTGGTTGAGTGTCATTGCCTTACAATAGCCGCCGCCATACTAACCGGGAACATTGGCATGCGCAGCCTATCTTGTATCGGTTACTTGTGATAAGGACCATCGATACTTCTGCAATCGCTTCATACTCAGAATTTAAAAACTGCCTTATCTAACAAAGAAGCTGTATATCAATACACTATCCTTAAACGAAGAAAATCAGTAACGTATTCGAGAAGTTAAGAGCATGATCAATGAAGCAAAGTGGATAATGAACATAGATAAAAAAACAGAACCTTTCTAGATGATGCTCCCGTAGCCACGTAGATTCTGTTTCAGACTTATAGGCGTATTCATCAAATTGAGGGTATCAGCGTGAAGTTGAAGTCTTTGGCTCGCTGCTCCGTTGTTAAGTAGAGCACGAGGTTAAGCACTCCGACTCCAGAACATTTGGTCATAGCTTTAAAATTTTCACTCACATTGGCGCAATGTGGCACGTACCTCTTCCTTTAGTGGATGCCAAAGTTGACTGTACAAGCTCGTGCAACCTCGCCACGGAATACAACTACAGAAGAGCTTCGTACTAATTGAGAATACCCTGCGAAGAGACCGGGTGTAATGTTTGATTCGACCACTACATTCTTCGCCCAATAATGCGCAGTTGAATGCATTGAGTGTGTTCGCGTGGACGCGCCCTGAAGAGCTTCAAGATATCAATCTTAATCTCTTATCATAACGGTGTTTCAAAAACCACGCGATTACACGGAAGGTCTTTGCCAGACACCAGCACAAAATATTGAGGGGGGACTGGAGATCTTCTTTAATAGAGAGGGTTATCCGTTTTCTTCTCAATCGAAAAAAAAAATTCTTCGAATTGTAAAACTGCTGTGGAGAGTACGAATAAATTATGATCAAGCAGAGGTTGCTGAAGAGTACAGAATGCCGTTCAGGAACAGCTGCATGTCAGGAAAATTGGCGGAATTATGAGCACCACAAATAACGTATGAGTGTTCAGGTGGCTAATGCACCAAATAACAGAATTCTGCGGTTTTCACACCGAAGCTGTCTATGGCTAGGAGAAAGTGAAATTCGTCCGTCGCATGTGAGTAAAAACTACTAGCGCGTATGGGCCGCAGATATTGAGCAAGCCGTATTACTCATCCCTGGTTCCCTAAAAATAGACAGAACACGCGGGCGGCCGACACCAATTAAGATTTTTAACGCGATACCGTTAAAGAGCTCGTTTCGCAGAAATTCCGGCGTCGGCGTCGGTGTCGGCGTCGTTGGTTGTGAGCGAAAAATCATCATCTTGTCCGTGACCGAAAAATCGAGAAAGATGCAAATAAAATAAATAATAAAATTTTCCGGGTCCGAGTCAGGATCGAACCCGGGTCGTCTGCGTGGCAAGCAGGTGTTCTACCACACAACCATGCCTCTGCTTGGAAATACTGTGAAAATAACTTCATCTGCTTGGAAATGCAGTGAAAATAACTTGCATGCTTCGCAAACGCAAGCGTCCTTTATATAGGCGTCGCAATATAACAAGTAATATCCCAGGAATATTGCGTGGTACAAGCGTACATTGCCATCGGGCGTCAGAATATGTGACTATCATAAGGATTCCATAGTTTAAAGCCAGCCACCCATTAAAAACGGCACACACCTTACTGCGCGTATTCCCTTAACACCACGTAGTGGGTGCATAGCAAGTTCAAAAACATTTCCCACATTTGCCGCGCATAATTTCTCCTGGTTTAAAGCATACTACCCATTACATAGTATGCACTAAGTGATTGAAGTACGCAGTAGGGACGGGATATCGCTATCACGTTCAACTCTTAAAGGCGAAGCTTAAGGGTCCCCCCAATTTTTTAAGCTGCACGTAAACAACTGAGAAAGGCTTTAGTAAACCCTCGGGACTAAGCCAGTGGTAATCACCGGAGTCGCACGTTTCAGGTTCCTGGTCAATTATCTGTACGGAGTGCTTGGGCGGTGATTTCTGAAACACCTTATTTTTGCTTGAATCCATTCGGTATGTTATGTCAAGGCTCGTAGCGTTCAGTATGTCTTTGCAATTTACCTGGTTTGATGTATAGGTGGTAGCAAAAGTGCTGCGGGGCTTCCTTGTGTTCCTCGAGGGTTCAATGGCCCCTAAAACTTCGGAGAACAAGAATCCGTGAATGAACTTTTTTTTTTTTCAAAATGCGGTCGTTCGCGGTTTGAACGCGAGCGCGCGAGAATTGTGCATAAAAATGATTGAAAAGTCGACTTCAACTTGGCCTCACTTTCTTCTCGCCAGTGTGCTACGGCGCTATCTCAAAAAAAGTCACAGTTTCGCCACAAGGCGAAGCAATGAATGTGATAGCAACAAATTGGAATGCCAAGCAGGTTGAAACGTGCAGCGCACTGCTCACGCACTCATGACGCACGAAAACAGCACGCACAGGACGAGAGTGAACTAACAACGTTCACAGCTCGACACTTAACGCGCTGCTCAAACAAAAACGACGCACGAAACGTATTCACAGCGTACAGACGAGCGCTTTAGAGACGTTCGATTTTACGAGCGCGGGCGCGCGCTTTATCTCCCCTCTCATCTCCCCTTCTCGGCGGCCGGGCCGGCGTACCCTTCTACGTGCTGCGCTCTGAACGCGAAGAGAATTCTCTTAAACAAGCGTTTTCTAGAGTTGCGTGAGATCGGATCCAAAAAGAGTTAGCTGCCAGCCTCACTTCGTATAACATTAGAATTTTTTGCTATCACATTCATTGCTTCACCCTTGCGGTGAAACTGTGACTTTTTTCTGAATTATTTTTCTTTGAGGTTTTTATAAACATATAGATACATATACATATACGGCGAATGACGCCGATGCCAACGCCGACGCCGACGGCGAAAACCAGCCGAGAGTGTCCATATAATTGCTATCGCAATAAAACGGTGACATTAGTGCCGGGGCCCCAAAGCGAGTTGCGTACGTAACCCCTTGCGTTCCTTTGTATTCTCTGTGGGTGCGGCTGGGGGGTACAAATGAACTCAAGAGCGTGCGTGCGTTAGTAGCAGGGCATCCACGGCACTAAAACTCTCCAAGAGAGCAAACTGCGCCTCACGGCGTGGTTAGACACCATCAGTAAAGCCGTAAACGACGTGATGTATTACGCTTTCGCACACCCACACATCTTGCCTTGCCCATGCGAGACGGTGAACGTCACCCTGGAAATCTCCCCCTCCCCCCACACACCCCGGCCTGAGCAGAAACCAACGCTTTGATCAATTTTTCGATGAGTAGTAGGTCAGGAATATTCGTTAGGGCTATCTAATACGCTATAAATACCATGGAAAAAGTGCGCTGCCAGTTTTTCGAATGTCCCATGGGCTATCACCCAAACTCACGCCCGCTGTGTAAAATCCCCCCCTTGTGACAGAAATCTAGCTTGGAAGCTTTGCCTTGGCAGCGTTCATGTTTTCGCCAAAGCAAACTGAGTCCTGTACTCAGGAATGCATCACAGGGGCCATATTATGGACAAGTGTTCTAACACTCCTTTAAAAAACCTGGCTGCACACCTAGCGTTCCGAACTTCGCCTTAACACTACAACTACCTTTACATCAGTGCCCTCTCACGGATGTAAGGGTTAATTTACAATTCAGAAAAAAAAAAGGGGGGGGGGGGGGGAGGCTGCGCAGAGAGCATACCAGTTTGCGTTACTATGACGCGCTTTGAGCTGTGCAAGACCGGAGTATGGTCCGCCTCGGTGGAACAGTGGCTACGGTGCTCGGCTGCTGACCCGAAGGTCGCGGGTTCGATCCCGGCCGCGGCGGTCGCATTTCGGTGGAGGCGAAATGGTAGAGGCCCGTGTACTGTGCGATGTCAGTGCAAGTTAAAGAACACCAGATGGTCCAAATTTCCGGAGCCCTCCACTACGGCGTCTCTCATAATCATATCGTGGTTTTGGGACGTAAAACCCCAGATATTATTATTATTAAGACCGGAGTATGTAGTAAGTGAAATCACTGCCTCCGAGATAGTTCGTGCTATTTCTAAGTGGCCGTTGTGGCCGCATCAATTCGAGCAGTAACTTTTTTCAAGCTGGCCGAATGATCGCAGCGACGGATTAGTGTGGAGTGATATGAGCAAGAAACTGTACTATGAAGACCTATTCAATTTCTCATGTAACAGGAATAGTAGCAAGCTTCGAGAAGACAGCATCGGAGACAAATACGATGCAGGCTGCGTTGTTGTCCAAACAAGATGGCAGCTGACCACAATGTTCAAATAGCTCGGATATCTCACCTCTATGGTCGTCTATTCACAAGTAGGCGCTTTTTTTGTGCGCTCAGTGTAAGCCACGTTCAGAGTCATCTGCACACGAGTTTTCACTTGCTTATCGTAAGCGAGTGAAACTGAGCCAAAGTTTGGTTAACCCCTTCCCTTTCCTCTTCATTTCTCTCTTTCTCCCTGGAATGCGAAAGAAATCAAAGGAATATAAATTCTGTTTGTTTTCCTTAGTGCTCTCTCGTCGACATGAGAGCGTTAAAGATGCGCATACGTCTTCTGAACACAGGGCCGTAGGCAGAAATTTTTTTCGAGGGGGGAGGGGGGTGGGGCACCACTCTGATCTGAAGTAGGAAACCGGCAGGCAGATATGGTCGAATGTCATTTTGTGCAGTGCATGCTGTGTAGCAAAAAATTAGGGGGGGGGGGGGGGCGCATGGGCCTGGTGTGCCTGGCATCGCCACTGTTGGACGTGTTCCATTGCTCGGACGACTGTGGCTCGATGTTGTCTTCGAAGCTGTCAGAGTAACTGTCGGAGACTCAGACGACAAAGAATTGATCGAGGTCTGTTCTCCGCAGCTGGCACCAAGAAGAGCGTGCGCCTTTATCATCATCATGTACAGGCTGTTTCACTCTTAAGGGAAAACTCGGAGTACATTGCAAGGCGATCAGAGTTTTCCCTTAGGTAATAATATAATTATAATATCTGGGGTTTAACGTCCCAAAACCACGATATGATTATGAGAGACGCCGTAGTGGAGGGCTCCGGAAATTTTGACCACCTGGGGTTCTTTAACGTGCACCTAAATATAAGTACACGGGCCTCAAACATTTTTGCCTCCATCGAAAATGCAGCCGCCGTGGCCGGGATTCGATCCCGCGACCTTCGGGTCAGCAGTCGAGCGCCATAACCACTAGACCACCATGGCGGGGTAGTTTTCCCTTAGGTGTGAAACAGCCTGTACTTTTGGCTATTCAGTTGTCGCCATTAAATGCTCTGCTAAGTGTTTCGAGGCTCCGTTAAAGTGTAGCGCCGTCTTTCTGGTGGCGTTACCTATAGAAAGCCGGCGTTCCGTAACAAGTGAAGGCCGTCTACGATGCTGTTCCTGTCTTGGAACGCAGCCTACAGGCGATTTTCCGCAGCGGCGCACGGGCGCGGCCATGTTTGATCACGTGATCCTAACTTAGCAACGCATTGGGCCAGAGTCGCGGCCGTGGCTGTTCCATACAAGCTTGTTGCAGCAATGTGCAGGAAAGTAATATGTTTGCTTGCGTAGCAAAACAGGTATAGTTCGACATGTAATCACCGGAAAGTTGATAATGTTGAGACATTTGCGTTTGTTCGGCCCGTACCATGCCATAGCAATACGTGATTTGTTTATTCCACTTGGAATTTATGGCATATGCCTTTAGTTGTTGTGTTAGCAACCACCAGTAGCTGGGGTTACAAGCCATGGCAGCACCCACGCAGACGCGACCGGCCGCTTCTATCGGAACTCGCGCTCGCTATTCGCCCACTGTTCTGCTGACAGCAATGAATTGCGAAATGAGCTATTTGCTTTGCGTCATCTCACGCTGGGACAAAGCATCAGGTATAGGGCATACCAATAATAAAGACAGGTCGTCTTTATTATTGAGATCAGCCGTGTTTATTTAGCCACGTCTGCTAAGCCTTGTCTTTGAGAATTTCCGAATGAATCTTGTAAACACTGCAAAGTACCTACAATTACACGGTTCTCGACGCCTCAGTACGCAAATATATGGCAAACAAAAGCGTTGGTTTTCAACTTACGGGTCACGCAGCGCACGACGACGACGCGATAAATTCAAGGCGGGAAGGAAACCACGTCCACAGGGGCCGCCATGTTGACTTTCTTCCGGCTCTGCCGTCTGCTCTTTTTCACCTGCCCAACGCATGTGCCCAGCTGGCGAGTCGCGGGTAGCAGTGGCAGTGGCACGTCTAACCGGCGCATCTGGCCAAGCCGTCGGACGTGCGTGACGTAGGCAATTCTGTCCGCCGATGACCTACTTTCGCCGCGTGGCTCGATGACTGCATCATTCCGAAGATCTCGCGGAGGGGTGGTTGCCATAGCAACGAGAGATAAAACCTTCTTTTTCTCTGGAAGTCGCGCCGCCGATAGATATCCGCTGCATTCACCGGACAGACGTCGCCTACTACGTTGTCTGGTCTGTCGCGCTTTGCGAGCAAACCGAGAAGTTTCCCAACCTAAAGATTATGTATGACACCGTGCGCTAGCATTTTAGTGGAAGGAAACGCCATTCTAGATGTACTAGAAAGACAGACTTTCCTGCTGTGGGGAGACCGGCCAAGCGCGGACATTGACTGTATTTTTCCGTCTGCTCATAGTACCGAGTTTCTGTGCACACGTTCTACCTGGCTTAGCCACACCGTGCTCAAGATCATCGCCTTGACTCCTTCGTTTCGGCGGGAACCTGAATTTGCCCGTAAGTGCAGCTGGATCTTCAACGTAGGAATTTCCAGCTAACTGAACGTCTCATTAGGGCTTAGTATAAGCAAAGCATTGTGCTGTTTGGTTTTCCGTACTACAGCCTCAATCTCACATGTCTAGAGCAGTCGAGCTTGTGGCTGTGGACGCTGGCGCTGTCCATGGCGGCTACTTCGCGTTGCATGTAAGCTTCAATTCACGCTTGAATTATAGCAGAAGTTCATAGCAGACGGCATTACTATGTTTGGTATCATTACGGCGTTGGTCTCCGCATATAAAAGAACAAGGCTGCTAAAGCGGAAGAATGTCCACTCTGGGCAAGTGTGATTTAGACTGGACCAAGTACCGCAACGTGGAACAGCAGCTGGAGCTAAGACAGTGCGAGAGAACGAGTTGTCTCTTTATCAGTCGCGTCATGTTGTCTCGCGTTACAGCGCTTAATATTAGTAGGTAAAAACAAGCCCTTCTCTTCGTTGTCCTCGTTTTTTTTTCTTGGATTTATAGTTTCTTTGTCACTGCAGCACTCAGTACGTGGACTGCTAAATTCGAGGGATTGTAGACCAATCTTGCGCATCTGTAAACATAGAACGAGCATGAAAGCATGGTACAACAACGCTTTTTCACGTCGTGACTTGCCTGTACGAGGCCACTGCGTGCATGACTCAAACCAGTGGCTTCGTGCTAGGCAGAGTGCTCATGCGACATCGCCTTTACGTCATTCTGCAGTGGTAGTCGCAGCTTGTCCCTGTGTGCACATGGAGACTTGAAGGAATCAGGGGCGTGATTCTCGTGGTGTCCACTGAGTGGACATGTCCACTTCGGAGGAGCACGTTCAGTTACGCAAAAAAAAAAAAAAAAAATGGCGAGTCGTGACGTCATGGCGCTCTTGACCACGTCGACGCACCGAACCCTCCAGCACATTCCCGGCGTAAAGAGAAAAAGACTGGAAGAAATGTACAGTAACAGGACTCTTAAACAAACTTGACAAGTCTGCACTTGCTTATAAACGTGTTCAGATGTTTGAAGAACGAAACAGGGAATGCGTACCGAACTTCTGGGTGTGTCAGGCGGGCGGCCGCGTTAAACCTAATCCAAGGGCGTTATACCTAATCCAATGCACGGCTTCCGAGATGTGCGTCCGAAGCGCATCTCTGGGGGCAGCATTCGTTGCGGCGAAGCGCATTCCGCCTTTCTCATTTGTGTCGAGAGTTGTGAAAGCTGCGTGGCGTCAAAATGACGTTGCGGAAGAAAGACCGGAAGCAGGAGGCGCGCTGCTCGCCAAGCTCCAGCCAATCAGTGGAGGCCGAAGTGCACATGTCCACTCAGTGGACACCGCGAGAATGGCTCCCCTGGACAACGGGCAGCTTTCCACCTTACCTGTTGTTGCCATAAGATAACGACATTGGTCACGTTAATAATAATAATAATGTTTGGGGTTTTACGTCCCAAAACCACGATATGATTATGAGAGACGCCGTAGTGGAGGGCTCCGGAAATTTGGACCATCTGGTGTTCTTTAACGTGCGCTGACATCGCACAGCACACGGGCCTCTAGCATTTCGCCTCCACAGAAATGCGACCGCCGCGGCCGGGACCGAACCCGCGACCTTCGGGTCAGCAGATTGGTCACGTTAGTGCACACCATTTGTGGATACGCACGGAGTTAACACGGCAATTAAACTGTCACTCAACGGCGTATAAAGCGGTGTACTTCACTTGCGTACAACTGCTGACGGGGCTGCTGAATGAGCTAACGGGCCCCGGTGATATAAAAATATCTGTGCTGGCACTCGCATCAAATAACTACTCATAGAAGAAAATTAGTTTGGGTCAACCTGGATAAAATGGACGGCCAAACGTACCATTTGAAGCGTGACGCAAAAAAGACATTATATTAAATTAAAAATACCTGTTCACAGAGAACAACTCCTGTGCACACTAAGAAGCGCAACACAAGTATGTAGAAGAAAGATATTGTCTCGGGGCTATGACTGCCTAGAACGCAGAGGTCAAACCGGTCAAGATTCAAATATTTCTTGAGCGCATGTGCCTTCGCCGGGTTCTCTCTCAGGGTGTACCATGCTTGAACACAGCCCCCCCCCCCCCCCCCCATCCCCCCATGCCCGTCGGTCGCGTCTAAAAATCCACAGTGCGCAATTTTCTAGCGCGAAAACGACACTGCAAGACAGAATACAGGACGAAGCGTTACTCTCAAATGACAACATTTATTGCGTCACTACCCGTTTTATTATGCATAGGCAACGGAGGCGTTGCCTATAGAAAGAAGCGCATAGGCGATCAGCGGAATGTACAGTGCTGGTCAAAAGTTCGCAGGCCACGCTTCCATAGAAATACATGGGATAGTGGCCTGCGAGCTTTTGACCCCTACCCCCCCCCCCCCCCTCCCCCCGTACGTCAGCCATAGAGTTTCATACAAAACAACCTAGAGAGGAAACTGGCGTTGCGATCGTGGTACCATCATGGGAATGATGGGAAGTACAAGCTTCGGATTGGTTAGCGTTAGCTAGAGAACTGTCTACGGATCTTTTTTCACAGTTTCAGTTTCGTTCTTCGCGCAGCGTGGGTAGTGGGGTGCGTTGCAAAGCGCTCAAGCAGTGCCTTTGTTGTTCAAAGAGGCTGCATATCGCAAGGTCTCTTGGTTTGCAGTGACGTTGCAGCTTTACAGTTTGTATTTGACAGTTTTAGCGAAGCGTCGTGCGCTCACCGCTGCGCATAGACGTAGCGTCCCATGCCAGTGCAAGATATCGCATTGAGTTCACATTTCTTTATAGCGCATCTTGCCAAAACTCATTCAAATCGACTGCAAAACTGCGGCAAAGCTAAGTAGACGCACCGTCATGCTCCTTTGACGCGCCTTCAAAACGAAACGAGAGATGCGTTAGGGGCAGACCACTTGGACAGACACACCTGGCATCACAGCAGACGATACCTTAAGTGTTTCTCACTCAATACTGTACTCTTATTTCTATAAATACATAATGCGTACTTTCGACGGAAAAACAAGCGTGTTCCATTTCGAATGTTGTAAAATAATAATTCATTATATCGTGATGCCAAACCTGGAACACAATGGCAGAGTAATGCATACGCTGGTGGTTGAATTTTCTAGGTTTCACTTCCATCTCACGTTCAAGGAAACTTTTTGCAATAAGCTTTACGAGTAAAAGAATGAAGCAAGTTTTAATTGGAAATAACTTCATATCAGTTTGTTTCGCACTCGGAAAACAAGCGTCACGAATCTCAAGAACTAAAGCCATCCGAAGCAGATCCGGAGCCCGTACTTGCCATCATTCCCACGGTGGTACAAGCACCGCTGAAGGAGCCCGCATAGACACTAGCGCCAGATTCCCGTCTTGGTATTATAGTATGAAACTCTATGACGTCAGCACACGATGAACACTGACGATGAACACTGTAAAGATAACATCATCTTTATTGTGGGCGTATAAGGTCTCGTGAGGCGGGCGATGTAAGCGGGTGGTCACCGAGCGCACCACTCGGAGCTCGGTGCGCCCCCGCTCCCGCTTGTGGCGGGAGCGAGGGCGCACCGCTACAAAACTTGTAGGACAGAACACCGGACGAAGTCTAATGAAAATTCTTACATTTATTTTAAGGCGAAAGTCTTTAATGTCTCATACTCGCGTCCGTCCGTCCGTTCTCCTGGAAAGGTGCCAGCTGTGGCCTCTCACCCTCACACTCTTTCAGCAATCACGTGATGGCACAGCGGCGCATAGAAACAGTCGCGCCGCCACAGCTGTGGCCTCTCCCCCCTTACACTCTCTCATCAATCGCGTCATTGCTGAGAGAGTGTAAAAAACAAAACAACAACAACAACAAAAAAAGAACTTTGGAATTTACAAAGTGTCCTACAATTTTTTCTCGCTCCATCTTTCTATAGTTTGCTTTAGATTTACCGATTTTGGAAGAAGGTGCCGACGCGGCTATTACTCGACAACACAGTGCCTCGCCTCTCGAATATTGACTGTTCCTTGGTCATCAATAAAGAAAAAAAGAAAGGCGACAATAGAAGGAGCAACTTGTTGGACAGCGTGGTTACTTCCTCAGATCAAATTAACTAAATGGATGCGTCCCCGTCGCCACTCTCGTTTACCCAGTCGATCACTGTAAGCCGGGAGATCATCTCGCAGCTTATCGGGTAACCCCTCATGATGGACGATGCTGCTGGGTTCGGGGCGCGAATTAAGTGAAGCAGGGTCGCGCGTTTTCGCAGAACGAGCCAGGCATGGCCGGCTTTACGAGCTATAAAGATGCCGCGGAGACTGTAACGATGCCGCAGGTACATTTGCGGGCTGCAGTAGGTAATAATAGAGGGCACGGGTGCGCCCCTGGTAGCCACGAATTGAAGTTGGTCTTGTATTGTGCTCTTTTTAAGGCGGTAGCCGTAAGTTGCTATGTTGGGCGCTACCATTCTCGAGAATCGCTGGAGACTTCGCGATACCTTAAGGCAGGGCCCGCATTCTGAAACGATCGCGAAAGGCGACAGTATCGCCTTTGGTGACGTAGAGTCTGATGTGTTCAATAACCGGCCAGCGCAATGTCATCGTTGCACTCGCCGTTGGTTTACGAATGATTGACAACACAGGAGTGAGCGTATTGTGCGAGCGCAGAGCGACCCTGAGTGTGGCGTTTTCGAGCCTATGCTGGCTTCTACGCAGTGGCTAGGCTTGTCTGCGGCTACTTGCAATATAAAACGTGTTGAGCTTTCAACTCGTTTTTTGCAATTGTTTAAAGCACAGTACAATATTTAAATAATGTCGCTTTGTGTGAAACGAATTTTTGTTCCCAGTTTAACACGGCGTACTCAGGGAGTTCAGCTGTAGTCTGCCGCCTCAGCGACACCACGTCAACATCTCAACACGTTGCCGGCGCGCGATAAACCATGCGAGCAAGGCACGGTTTGCATTCCTGGAACGTTCAAACCACAAAAAACTATGCGCTGGCAGAAGAACCAGTACTGAAAACACACCGAGCTAATGTTCGCCGAAAGCTTCAGCGTAAAAAATTCGGTCCACATCCACCGAAAAACTCTATGCCACCGAGGATAGAATACTAAAAGCTACCGTTTATGTCGCTGAAATTCTAGACTTAACCACCAACCGACGATGATAAAGCCTGTTCGTTTATTCCAGGCATGTCAGGAGCACTATGGAGTAGCGTCACGACGACGGAAATACTAGATGGCGCCTGCGCTTTTCCGGTGTTGATGTCTAACCAATCAGCGCGCACCAAAGTTGACACTTTTGCGACTGTCGCCAATTGCGATTGATTCAGAATACGGCCCCAGGGTCTCAAACATGCGGCCCGCGACATCAAGGTCTGTGACTTCAACGAATAGTTGTCGTATTGTATTCTCGCCAATTTCGGTTAGTTACACTTTCTACGAGTTAGCTACAGAAACAGGACTGGTTTCAAGAATTTTTTTTTTCGTGAGTCACCTTTCTATAAGTTCAAACATTACCGTGGAACGTCAACAAATCTATATTTCAGGACCGGCGTCCGCCTTTTAGTCATTCTGGCGATAAGTATGGATATGTTTTCGAAACCTGACGTCACTTCGCCAGCAGAAATGACACATATATGAGACGTGGGACAGGCGCGCCTCCCCCCCCCCCCTCCTCGTTCGTTCTAACCATCTTCACTGAACCTGCCGTTGTGGGACTGCGGCCCACTAGCTTGGGTGAGCTTTGTTACGCTTGCATTAAGGTCTCGGTAGGTCAGTGACCTTGTCGGGGTGATGACGTGGAATCATGACGTCACAAATTTGTCATGATTTTTTGACGAAAGGGAGAAAAAAGCAAGTTAGGTGGGCAGGTGATTAAAGGAGTACTGACACGATTTTGAGACATCGCAAAAGGGAAATTTTATGTTTCTTTGGAATGCAGTGTTTACGTCCACATGCCGGAGTCAGACAACACGTATAAAATATACTACATTGATTTTAAAGTTTTCATCATTGAGCATCAGCAAGCCAGTCCCACCGCAATAGACATTATCCCAACGAGTCAAGACAGTTTCACTGAGTTTGCAAATTCTGCATCCTGCATGCAACGAAAACCGCAAAAACCACTGTCGGGGTCAGTGGACGACAGTTCTCTTATCGTCGTTTCCGCGCACCACGAGCAGATGACAAATCTGCCGCTAGTAAGTCGCGAGTTGCTGTCACCCCACGACGTCCCACTGCCATGATACGTCACTGAGAAGTCCCCCCTCTCGGCAGGGACGTAGCCAGAAATATTTTTTCGGGGGGGGGGGGGGGGGGGGGGGGGGGCACCTCCTTGAAATGGCCATTTTAGGGGCGAAGCTCCTTAAAGCGGCACCCGTTCGTCCCTCGTCGTAGTCGTAGTCGTAGTGCGTAACCAGTCTTACGCTTTGACCTCCAAGGTGGTGCCGGTGGGAGATTTCTCCTGTGCGTTGTTGAACAATAAAAAATTCGCAGCGTGCGCGTTAACTAAAAGCCGAATTCTTCTGTCTCTCATTCCCCATTAGCAGCCATTGGCATTTCTCCTGTGCGTGATTAAACAATAAAAATTTTGTTCAAAACGCCGTTGATTGATGAAATAAACCAACGAAAGACGCCAGATGTTTTCTAAAAGCAAAACGAAAAGACGCCAAATGTTTCTAAAGCAAAACGAAAAGACGCCAGCTGCTTAACGAAAGACGCCAGGTGTTTTTTAAAGCAATGGTTTTATAATCAAAACCATATCGCGATACAGGTTTGTAGTTGACGATGCTCGTTGCCGTCGGTGTGTGCTCGTATGGATAAGGATGCCGCTGCAACCAGTGCAAGAACCACTTAGCTTACATTTCACCGACCACAAAGCGGTCATAATGAAAGGACAACGGAAACCAGCAATGAAAGTTTGATAAAACATTTAATCAATCGTTTCACGTCATTTTTATCGGGCGAATTAACGGAAGAAATTTCACGGTTTAACCGATGATTACTTCCAGGAGCTTCGCCCAATCTCATCATCATTCACCTCGTGGATCTGCCGTCAATTTTTTTCGCTATATATGCCATGGCGAAAAAAAAAGTTCGGAGGGGGGGGGGGGGGGCACGTGCCCGGTGTGCCACCCCCTGGCTACGCCACTGCCTCTCGGTATCGATACCGAAAGGGTTCTTCTAAGGTAGCGGTATTGAAATATATTCGATGCATTCCCAGGCACTACACTGGTCCTTTTAGGGTTCTCGCCATCACTGCTTTTTATTGAGAGCAACTATCTGAAAATATTCAAAAATTCATTTCAGTACTCCTTTCAGAAGCTTGCGGGTATAACGTGGCCGTAGCGAGCACAGGACCTGGTTGAATGGCGGAACATGATAGAGGCCCTTTCCCTGCAGTGGGCGCAGTCAGGCTGACGACGATGACGTTGACGAAATAATGACGTCATTGCGAGGCGTCACATAGGTGATGTCATGGCACAACGTCATTGCTTGTTCGAAGATGGGCGGATCACGGAGGCGCTGCAAAACCACGTGAAGCGCAGAGAGCTTGCAATGCGTCCGATCCCGCAGACCGTATACAAAACCATGCTAGGCGCAGAAATGTGTGGTTGTAGGCCAGTTGGTGATTCATGACTGTCAAAGGTAACCGCAAAAGCACACGAGACCCAGAAAGAGACAACGTCAAGCGGTGTAGTCTCTTTCTATTTCCCGTGTGCCTTTGCGGTTACCTTAGCTAATATTAGGTGCAGAAGCCTACCTTCCTTCCTTTCTTTCTTTCTTTCTTTCTTTCTTTCTTTCTTTCTTTCTTTCTTTCTTTCTTTCTTTCTTTCTTTCTTTCTTTCTTTCTTTCTTTCTTTCTTTCTTTCTTTCTTTCTTTCTTTCTTTCTTTCTTTCTTTCTTTCTTTCTTTCTTTCTTTCTTTCTTTCTTTCATATTAGCGAACACGCGCAGGGACACCGAGGAAGAGACAGGACAACTGCTAGCGTTTGTCCTGTCTCTTTCTCGGTGTCCTTGTGCTTGTTCGCTAGTAATATGGAAGCCCACTGTTATTCCCTGGCCTTTCAGTTTCATACTGCCACTCAGCGCATCGTTAGTTCGTTGTATTCGCGCACAGCGCTTATCTGCATTATGACCGTCACACTTCTTTAATAGCATAATCAAAGCTATCACGGCGTGCCTCGAATGGTGTGTCCGTTGGGTGGATATCACTTTGCGAAAATGATTGCGACTGATAACAGTTACGCTGATTTACTGCCCTCGAGAAAAGCGCGGCTGCCGAACAGCGCATCTTGACCCGTGACATTATTCGCATTGTGCTGGAACTACCCTCTTCTTTATTGCGAATAATTCTGCGTGATGGTGATGTTGAGAACAGTTTCTGGGCCAGCGTGAACAACAACAACAACAACAACAAAACTACTTGCGAACGAAAAATATAAGCAAACAACTTTAGTAGTGTAAAAGCAGGTGGTACAAACTATCACGAAAAACTACCCTCAAGACAAAACACACCATAGACCACCAATTATTACTGACAGAACTGCGTGGTTTGAGTGCACTCTACGGCATAATGACCGCACTAGCTTTTGTTCGCTAACTGTTAAAGAGGACTGGCTAAGAGTTGAGTCCTGTTGGTTATAGCTGGGTAATGTACGCTATGGGCTTTTATAACATTGTACTAATAGTAAAAAAAAAAAAACAGAAAAAAAAACATGCCAAGTGGAATGCTTCTGCCTTTCACTATTGAGCACTTCGCGCGTTAGGACGGAAATTCGCTGCTATATTATTAAGGCCAATTAGGAAGTGTTACAGCCATACAGGAGTAGGACACAGGACTTCACAAGCAGAGCCATAGAGTGTTATTGGCTTCTGTTTATCCAGTCACTGAAGCCAATGTTGTATGCACTGTAATACTTTCTAATGGATCCATACCAACTTGAACAAGCTTCATCTCTTGCAAATTATAACTACATCATCCATCTTGGTACCAGATCGTAGCTCTGGTTTCGGCCATTGCCACATACTCAACTTCACTTTACCAATCATACCGATAAACGAAAGCCGCAAGCACACAACTGAAGTACGTTAAAACGTTGTCAATACTGATTACTGCGACTCTAACGAGCACCCAGAGCTATATATACAGGGCTTCGTGGTGCTTTAAGCATCCCAAACAGCGCACGTCCTCGTCATAGCTGCTTAAGCACCCCGCCGCAATAAATAAAAGAAAGCTCCGTTAATCTGCCCGCGGAAAACCACGAGGGAACGAATCTGTCCCCGTGTTTTACAAGGGAAGTAGCTACGCCACGATAACACGAACATTAGCAGAACCCACAGAAGAGTTCGGAGGGTACGGGGGTGCGAATACGACCGCAAGAAAAACAACCGTAAAAAAAATTAGGGGGGAGGGGAGGGGGGGGAAGAAGGGGCACGATGCGTTTGAAAGAAAGAGTGGGGGGATTGAACAAGGCAGGGTGGTTGGTGGGGGGGGAGGCTATACCACTTAAGAAAATGAGAGGCCACTGAGATGTGGGGAAAGACAGAAGCAAAAACGATGAAGCGACGTGTTAAAGCCAAGTAGCGATCGGCAGTGGAAAAGAAAGCGGGGATAGAGACGGGTCCGGGTCGAACGTGCGCGCAAAAGAAAAACCGTAGTTAAAGTACTATAGAAATCGGTGAACAACAAAGAGGGAAGTAACGCCGTGGAATCCCACGAGGGGGCGGAGTCGTCGGGGTGCGTATATCGGGGCAGCTTCCGAAGCACAACCTAAGATTGGCGAAGGGGGTGGGTTAACCGTGAGGGGGGGGGGGAGAGGGAGGACCGAGGGGGGACTCTAAAGGGGGTGTAGTAGGAGCGGCGAAAAGACAGAGAGAGATGGAGCGATAAAAAAAAATAAAAGCCAGAGAAGAAGAAGTCATTTCGCGGCTTTGTACGATGGTGCCGGGCGCAAAGTGATTCGACTAACGTTTATGATCAATAATGGACAAGTGGATTTTTGTTCCCCCGGAATTCTTCGCCTGCCGGGCCCCGCAGACATTTGTCTATATATGTGCGTTCATCTCTCTATCTGTGGGTGTTTGTGTGTATGATGGAAGAATGGGTATTGAAGTATGTGTATGGATAAAGGAAAACAAACAAACAATCAAAAGGAGCAGTGAGCTCAGTCTTCTTCGTCATGGGAAAGGGATTTTCCCATCAACGCTGGTGACGCCTCGGGCTTGACGCTGAACGGGACGCGGAAAAGGGCTTTCGGGAAAAGAAGTAGGGGATGTCGGAGTCGTCGTGTGGATGAGCGTTTTGTCGTCGGCAAGAAATATAAGCTCGCCTGAGGGAAGCCAAGATGGAAGAATAAGCTACAAAGGCTCGGTAAAAGAAGCAAGGGATGGGAGTGTCTTTTTGTCCGTCCCATTTTCGCCACTTCGATGGCAGTAAATGAAGAGCGGGATTGGTTTTTTTTTCTTTCTCTGCGCGTGTTTTCTGGAACGTTCTGTCTGTCGCAGTGCATGTGCTCGCTGCTCAAATAAAGGGAAAAAGATGGAAAGTCGGCCGCGTTTGTTCGGCTTAAGGTTAATACAGCGTTGATCTCAAGTTGGTTAGTCGATCTCTGCTTCATTGCAATTAAGGTTACAGTAGATCCCCGGTAAACGGAGAGAGAGAGAGAGAGAGAGAGAGGAACGAAGGAGAAAGGCAGGGAGGTTAACCAAGCTAAGCTCGGTTGGCTACCCTACACGTGGGGTGGGCGAAAGGGGGGAATAATAGATAAGATAGAGAAGAAAGAAAGAAAAAAGGAACGGAAATGAGCAGTCAGTGATAATACACACGACATAAACACGCGCTGGGGATTCACAGACGCTCGCGAAGTCCGGTCGCCTTCAGGTAGCTCAGTAGGGCTTTCGTGGCCTTGTGCATGCCCGAAGCCGTGGGCCAAGGTAATATTTTAAACGGAACTGCTTCTTGAATGGAACAAGTGCCTCTAATATGATTGGCTTCGCGCTCGAGTTCTCCATTCCCGTTCATCTCTACCGAAACAAAAGTAAAATCCGAAACAAAAGTAAAACACAGCAATAAACAATGCCACAAGTGCCTTCGAAGCAGAAAGCATGAAGACTTGGCTACTACATGTGCTACCCATCATCTCCACGTTGGCTGAACGACCGCAGCGCCACAGTTCCCCCCTAGTAAATATCGTAGCAAACTCCATGGAAGATACCATGTTGGTAACAGTTGTTCTGACGAGAGAGTGCATACATTTTGGCAGACTTGCCACTGCTTTGCTAATCAGTCGGTTCCTCCTGTTTTCTCATTGTCTTCAGTGAATAAAGGCGAACCAATAAGCTATGCGCATATAGACTACCTTGGTACACGTATACGGCCCATAGCTGAACAGGCAGTTGCACACGAGAATTTTAGCCATTGACAGGAAGCACTCTACTCAAAAGTGAGTTTGCGGTAGTTCACTTCGGATAGCACAATGATTTGATGCTGCGCGAATCATTTAATAATATACATGTATGCTAGATAGGAAAGCGTACAGCAATCACTGATTGAAATGCGACATATAACCTCTTTTTTTTTTGTTTTTAGTATAACGACTGGTATGAGCAACTTCTCGCGGTAATTACCTCAGGTCGCTTTAGTGGAAAGTGCTCACCTATGAAGCGATGCGCATGGTAGTAAAATAACCGCAACAGAAACAAACTGCGCATGTCCAGAGTTTCGTGCGCGTGTAGGTATAGGCGTCAGCGGTGGCAACATGCGGCACGCGCTACCGTGTCCGCGCTAAGCGTGCTCACGACTGTTCGCCACAGGATGAAGTTCGTGTTTTTGTGTTCCGCCACGACAGCCGTCGCAACCACTTACGCTGAGCACACCCTGGAAAAGGATGGGGATGCGAAGCAGACAGGCGAGACAAATCCCTAGCGGTAGCTACACGGCGAGAGAATAGGCTCTGTTACAAGCTGAAAAGGGAGCGAATGACTGGCGGAGTGTCAAGCGAGGAAACAGGGTGCACACTGCAGGTTCGCCGACGGAAGCCTTTGTTACCGAGATCAGAACGCGCGATTGCGGTGGCAACCCGTTCTCGAACCTTCCTTTTGTGTCCCGTGAGAGGGGTTGGATGCTGAGGAAGGGTGTGTGGGACAGGGACATCGTTTCAATCGACACTCGAACAAAAGGGTGTCACGTCGAGAGATTGCCCGATCGAGGGTGTGTATAAGACAAAAATGCGGCGAAAGATCGTGTCTCCCTTTTCTCTGCTCGGAAGGAATTGAAAGGGTTGGCAAAAAGGGTTGTCGTCCCCGAACGACATCGAGATTTAAAGATTGTCCTGTCATTACTCGCTGCCGCGCGAATCGAGAGATCAAAGTGAAATTCTATGTTCAAGCCTTCGGGAATACTTGGTGAAGGACCACTAAAAAGCAAGAAAACGAGGACAAACAAAAGTATTCGTAAATGATAAAGTGTTCTGCCTAATTACCCTGGTGTTAGACTGGCCCCACGTCTCTCGACGGCATCGGATTTCGATTTGCGCGGGCATGATGTGTCGACGAATGCGTGTTGAGCACGAATGGAGCGAAAGAGTTGATAGAGCTTATTGATTGCGAAGACGAAGGTTCTGTCGTTCACTCGGTGATTTATGTTTCTGAGTGCATTTTGAATGTTTGTCTTACTTCTGGTGGGAGGAAGGCTCTTCTAGCAGAGCATGGATGCATTATATTCACGTAAAAAATGAAACCGACAGTAAACGGAGGCTATTAGGCGCTACACCAGTGCCTCCGTCAAGCGACATGTACGGGCTTACTCGCCAGAAAGAGATATTTCTGAAGAAATTTAGCTACGGCCAATGCAGCATAAACATCACGTGTACTTGACTAATAAATCGGAGCCGGACATGCGATTTGAAAGACTTCTCCTCAATGCTCACATCATGAATTATGCAGAGCAGATTTACACCAACTCATTTGAAGTTGCCCAGCCTTATCACAAAGGTAATCGAACATTCGACACCCACCTCGCGACGATATAAAAACAGTAGGAAATGTACTACAATCTAATGGATCGAGAACAAAAAGCAGTCGCGATTTATGCTTGTCAATATCCGGTTTCGAGTGGTGTAAAAGAGACCGACTATCTTATGCCAGAGTAACTGCATTAAACATTTACTGAAGAGAGACATTTCTACGCACACGATGAAAAAAATTACACCATCTCCCGCTAAAGGGAACCATGTGCAGATGCGAAGCAGCGGGCGCTAACGCTTACACTGGCGGCGGCGTTGACGCTGGCGCTCATCGCAGCGTTGCGCAGGAGAGAAAACTGGGGAGGCACAAAGCAGGCAGTGATGCAGCAGTGTTTCCTACTGGAACATGCCAATCGCTGCTAATGGGCAATGAGAGACAGAAGACTCCGACTGGACACAGAGACCCGCGCTCCGCTTTTAGTTAACGCGCACGCTGCGAATTTTTATTGTTCAACAACGCACAGAAGAAATCTCCCACCGGCACCACCTTGGAGGTCAAGATCCGTTGCCAAATATACGGGGTGGCCAGTCAACGGTTGTGCAGCGCGAGCAGTCGGTTTTTTCAACCAAGAAACCCGCTAGCAGACGCTGCCTGCGTCGGCGTCGCGAGGCGAGAGAGGGGGGGGGAGCGTAGGAGAGGAGAGAGAGGGGGGTGACACGCATGCGCAGTGGGAGTGTGAACGCCGTGGGCAGGGATGCGTAGAGGAGAGAGGGGGGGGAGCGTAGGAGAGGAGAGAGAGGGGGGGACGCGCATGCGCAGTGGTAGTGTAGACGCTGCGGGCAGGGATGCCTAGAGGAGAGAGGGGGGGGAGTGTAAGAGGGGAGAGAGGAGGGGAGGCGCATGCGCAGTGAGGGTGTGGTTGCCGCGGGGAGGGATGCTTAGAGGAGAGAGAGGGGGGAGAGGAGGTTTTTTTTATTTTTATTTTTTTAAAGGGTTAGCGCATGCGCAGTAAGGGTGGGCACGCGGCACACCACCACCACCACCACCACCACCACCACCGGATTAAGCTTCGCCATAAGATGCTTCACATCTAATAACAGGGATTGATACCAGCTTAGTATTGACACAGTTCGCCCAACAATCCCTTTCATGCCTAATCCCCGACCCCTACCCCTAAACCCGAACTGCGGCCGAGAGCAGTCACCTTGAAGTAATGGTTTAGTTCCTTCATTAATTCGCAAGAAGAAAACGATGCCTTGTGGTTGACAGGACCTAACGGTGCTGCGGGCATCAACGTGGTTAAGCGCCTTTCGTTCAAATGGCGGAACCGCGCAACTATACTAGCAACGTTTGCATCAGGCAGCTATCTGAAAAAAAAAAAAAAAGAAAAAAAAAAAAAGGAATAAAGTCGCTCTGTACGGTACGTGAAATGTGGTAGACGTTTAAACCATCAAACTTGCCATTGAAATCGAGAGCCAGTGCGGTTAGAAAGGGAATGAAAAGGAATAACCGGAATGTTATTGCAAGAGGAACAGATATAAAGGTGTTAATTTAGCTCTTTAGCTATTTACTTCACCTGTAAGCTATTTAAAGAGCTGAATAGCGACAGAGCTAGTTGTTGCTTTAAAATCAACCGGATTGAGCGATCGCTTGTAGGCGTGCGGAGGAAGGGCGCACATGTACCCTGACAGTGCTTTTTTCAGTCTTTTTTTTTTTTTGCTACCCCCCCCCCCCCCCCCCCCTGTGTGGGGTAGCAAAACGAACGTGCGTCCGGTCGACGTCCCTGCCTTTCATCCTTTTGCTCCTCCTCCTCCTTCCTTCTCATTTCCCTGCAGACTGTTGTATAACTGTACACTTACATATTGTTTCGTCAGAGCTCCTTATACTCCTCACGCTGCCTCTGATGGGGCCCTTGGTAGAGGCACGCGTTCACGCTCTGAAAGTCCCACCGCCAAAACTGAGATAGCGAGGGGCAATCCACGTGTTTCTTTTTTTTTTTTAGGAAGGGGGGGGGGGGTTGACTAAAACATTGAAAATGTTATGTTGTCATAACCATCTTATCGCATCAATGACCTATCAGGCATTGAAAATATCACGAAACTTTTTTCTCGCCTACCCGTGTCAAGAGCAGCCGAACGACACAGCAGCAGGACGAGCACAAGGGCTGAAACGCGTGTTTAGGGGCAGGGAATTAAAGGAGGCTTCGGGTGGAAAGCAAGCGACGGAAGTGGCAGATAAGATTGATTGGAATGCCCACAGGGGCGGTACAACCTGTCGTGCGGCACCTCCCAACTTTTCACCAGCCTTCGCAGTTCATCTTGTCTTTGTGTTGTTAGCCACTGCCCGGGGAACAAGAACTCGCAGGGTACCTTAAGCATTCCCTTACGATGGCTCGAAGGAGAAAGCGTTCTTCTTTACCTTCTTACCTTCTTGTTCTCTGTCGATGTGTCGATCCCTCCCCCCCCCCCCCCCTTCCTTTGAAAAGCTTTGTTCACCTACCATGGTTTGCACTGCCTCTGAGATCCGGCCACCTTTGACCAAGCGATGATGTCATGAAGTGACGTCATCATACGACGTCACGTTATGTGACGTCATAGCGACGTCACGACGATGCCACAAATTTAGGCGATTTGTGACGTCACGAAGACGTCATATGGTGACGTCAGCACGCGATGATTTTTGCACCACATCGTGGGGACGCCGCCGACGGCGACGGCCAATTTTAAGTGCGAATGCACTTCTTAAGCGACCCCGAAAACTCCGCCGGCATCCGCGCTCCTCCTCCTCTCCCCTAGCAACGGCGCGAGGAGCGGAGAGGAGCGTCTGTAGCAACTGCGCAGCGACGTCACGCCCCACGTGACTGCGCGCGCCGCGCCGGCTCCTCGCACCCTCTCCGCGCCGTGACGTCACGGAGCCATGCAGCTGGTGTGCCTCTCCCCCCGTTAGGTTTGCACTCACCCTCGGCCGCCGCCTCTCCCCTCGCCCTGACAGCTCCCTCCTCGCCCGGCGCGTGCTCTCTCGCTGCCGTCTCCTTCGCTCGGCTCTGCAGTTTAGTCGCGCGCACCCCCTCATAGCATCACCCCGTGCTTCGCACTTTCTCATACTCCCCTTCGGGGAAATGCGGGTTTTTTAGCGTTTGATGAGGCTTTCGCCTTAAAAACGCAGTCGAATCGCAGCATATGCACGTGTAATGAACGATGGTTGAGTCACTCTTCTGCAGCGAACGTTTCCTTCAATGAAAGCGAGTTTTTCAATTGTATGTGTTTCGAAATAGTTGACTAAAACTTGGTGTTAGTTGTCAACTACATCTACACGAGAGCTTTCCTTTCGCGAGTTACAAGGTCCCGCCATGCTTGTTTTACAATGAGGCACGTTATGCTTCGGGAAGCACTCGAAATTATTACCCCACGGACACGATCACAATGACGGTGTTGTTTGGGCAGGTTGGTATGCTATCGTTCAAGGCTTCGCTGTTGCACCAGTAGTCCGCCTCGGCTGTACAGTGGTTATGGTGCTCGGCTGCTTACCTGAAAGTCGTGGGTTCGATACCGGCCGTGGCGGTCGCAGTTTCATTGAGGCGAAATGCTAGAGACGCGTGTACCGTGTGATGCCAGTGCACGCTAAAGAACACCAGGTGGTCAAAATTTCGGGAGTCCTCCATTACGGCGTGATTCATAATCACATCGTGGTTTTAGCACTTTTTTATTTTATTATTCGAAAGACTGCCCTTTGGCATAACAAACGTGAGGCTCATCACACATAAACAAACAAGTTGAACCCGTGCATAAAGTTCAACAAGGATCGGTGGAATGGTCTCTTTATCCACCCTTGGAACCCCCAGATGTTATTATTATTATTATTATTATTATTATTATTATTATTATTATTATTATTATTATTATTATTATTATCATTATTATTATTATAGCGCCGGTAGCACACAGTTGTTATAGAAGCGGTTGGTTGAGGCCCATTCTTCCATTGTGTCACTGTGTACGACAGAACACACATGGAACGCTTCTGCATGTTTTTTTTTTCGCTTGACATTCTTTTTGTGTAGACTTAGTACGAATATGTGCAAGTGGTGTGTCTTTACATCGAAGTACGTTGTTCAAGTTTAACTTTGCCTTATAGTAGGTTATAATGCAGTCTACTTTCGTGAAGTTGTCGTCAGTTATTATTCAACAACAACAACGGCAACAAGAACAACAACAACAAAGTGGCACAGCCAGACGTATACACGCATGCGCTCGTTCAGTAACGCACACACAAGTGCAGACACACACACACCCAAGCTTTTGTACTGCACTATCAGCTTCGGATCACCGTGTAGCGAGATCTCGAGGGACCGTCCGGGATGACTTAAAACGAAACCACGTGGGTCACGGGATCCCTCAAGGCGTGCGGTGTTGGCGCTTGCGGCGTCGAGCGGGAGCGGCCGCACGTGTTCGACCTCCGTCACGTGCCGTAGGCCCATTATTTCCGCCATGGCGGCGCCGGGGATTCCCCTTCACCATGGCGTCGCTTCTCTATTCTGGGCTCCGGTTGGTTTCCCAGCCCGCGTCCACACTCAGGGGAATCGACACATCTGCGGTTAATCCGGAAAAACTGCCCGAGTTTTAGTTTACAAAGCTGGCACGACCAAGATAGGACGCGGTCGGAATGAATGGCCCCACTCGCGTGTGGCAGCCAGCGCCTCCTGTGGCTGCAGAGAGTGAAAACGGGTAGTTTCGAGCTTTGAATGGGAGGGCAGCGAGGCGAGATATCGCGCCCCATAATCTTTTGCGGCAGGTGTGGCGGTGAAGATAGCGTATCCGATGGTGATCAGCGCAGTCACGTGATTTGTGTGCTTACAGTTCAAAGAGGCAGTGGCTACACTAGCATAGCTTTCTGCGTCAAATTAAGAAAGAAAAACGGCTTCCCGCGCAAGTCCAAATCTTCAGGAGGCTTAGAAAAATACCACATGTAAATCGGTGGCGTGTTCTTCTAGGCATTACTCGGTAACGTCAGAGCAGTCCATCCTGCTTGATCAGTGGACATTGCATCGGTGTAACAGCTTTATTTTTCAAGAATGTCATACTTCAAGAAAACATTGCTAGTCCATGAGTACTTTTGTTTGCTCTCTTCTGTCCTGACTACCTATAGAGAGGTTGAAGTTTACATCACATCCGCTACTTCCTTTCTATAAGTTGTTCCGCGAAAAACAAGTGGCTATCCTAAAAAACAAAACACCCGCGACCTTCGGGTCAGCTGCCGACTATGGGTGCTTGATTAATGAATGCCCGTCTGGCATGTTTGTTTTATAGTTGCTCATCAGAGAAAATCGAAAGCATTTCGGAATTTATCAGATAAACAATGCACAGCTTCGGGAAGACGCAGCAAGTTGTCGACTCCGTTTATTTAAAAATGATTTCTTTCATACATATCGTAATGATATCTGTGGTTTTACTTCCCGAAATCCACGATATGATTCTGAGAGACGCCGTAGTGGAGAGCTCCGGAAATTTTGACCATCTGGTGTTCTTTAACGTGTACGGATATTGCGCAGTACACGGGCCTCTAGCATATCACCGCCATCGAAATCTGACCGCAGCGGCCGGGATCGAACCAGGGACCTCCGGGTCAGCACCCGAGCACCGTAACCGCTACACCACCACGGCGGACTTTTAAACCCATCGTATCCTGAGATTGAGTTCCTTTTAAGTGTTGGTAGGGGCACTTGATCATTGTCACTAGCAAACATATGTCATCAGCATGCGATGTTGCACGCTACCAACCGTGCTCGTGACGTCTAGAATATTGCCACACGCGCTCCTTTCTATGTTTTACGTTGCAGGCCTATTGCGCGTGTAGATACCGCCTTGCGCAATCCGCGCCAGAATGCCTGAGAGCATTCTAGATAGTTTTCGCATCATCTGTCCGGCTTGAGCGCGCAGGCGCGAACAACCGGGTTTATTCTGGAACCTACTCGGCCACCAGCGATAACGCTCGAATGTTCGACGACACGTGTATCAGTTTATCGACGACCGATATCAGTGCGCCGATATCAGTCTACAGCGTGCATTGCCTGCTGTAATTTGAGTTTATGTTTGGCCGAACTTGTGTCCGCCAAACGAAGCCGGGATACTGAACATTCGTGCCTTACTTTTCCACCCTCGAAGGGCCCCTAAACAAGCCTTGAAAATACAAACAAACGCGTTATTTTCTCATGGCATTCCCCGTGTTTTCGGCACAATTCGTAACGCAAGGAGCATGTGCACGTGACGTCCCCAGGAAGTAGGCTGTTGATTGTAAATTCTCACCTTCCCTGCTTTGCCAATGAGTCTCACTCCAGCTCTGCTTCGTCTTGCGTGAGTATCATGCGCGATAAACTGATTTCACTTCGCTTTGGGCGTTTTCTACTACGCAAGTGGAAATAACATTGTGTAGCCAAAAAGCGCGAAATCCTGACTGGCTCAACGCCTAGTGCTGACATTCCACGTGTTTTATGAAGAAATAAAAAGTGGCGAGGAGGAGATACCGCCTGTGGGAAGGGTAGTGAAGGCGAGAAAGGAGCCATTCTTTTGTGTTTGAACTCGTAGTTGTTTAGAGGCCCTTTAATAGACCGTAATTAGGTTACCATAAGCCGCATTTCGTTCCTTTGGCTGTTTCTTATTGCCGGAACGTATATTTTCCGCCGTGACTGAAATTAAATGCAGGGAACGTTCTTTCACCATATTAGACGTAGCCCGTGAGCCCGACCCCTGTTTGCTCTCTGCCACGTGTCGTGAGCTCCGGGTGGAAGAGAAAACTCACGCAGGCGTACTTGCGAAGGGCAATTCACTCGCCAACACTGATATAACTCATGGGTGCGAGGTACTTGACAACTATCTGAAGTGACGCTATAGTACTAAAACACATAAAAAAAAATATAGACCGAACACTATAGAGCTGGAGCTTCACCGCCCAACAACGCACTCCTCAAAATATCTGTCGTCCTCGTCGATTGGGAGGGGGGGGGGGGAGGGTTAGGGGTCTCACTACAACGCGCTGAAATCGTATATGACACACCCGCAAGATACCCTCTCCCTCACTCCACCGTGTCCAAATCGGGAGCGTTAAATCTTCGCGCCCGCAGCCCGAAACTGCGGCCGTGGTTGGTATCCAGTCGCGGGGTTCCATCTCGCTGCAGAAGCGGGCGTGGGAAAAAAAATATACGCTGAAACCCCTCTCGGATTTCGTCGCCTCTGAGCGCCGGCGAAGAAGGAAATCTGCGGCGGGCTAAGGAAAGCGTGAGAGTATGTATCCGCGTTCGTACGCGTCTGCACGTCGGTGCGTAGAGTGTGAGTGGGTCGCGCATGGTTGGGCTGGGATCCAGCGCTGAGACGGGGTTTTGATTTGATTAAGACCGTTTGTGGAGTGATGGTGGTGCTGGGGGGATTGGGAAGGGGGGGGTGGGCAAGCGCCTGTGTTCCAGATTAAAGGCTGACACTTTGCTCCTCCACTCAGACTCAGTCACCACCTTGTGTAGTAAGGGAGAGGAGGAGGGGTTGCCGAATAGCAGGAAGTAGGGGGGGGGGGGGGGGGGCAACGCCTGTGCTCAAGACTACAAGGCGGACGCTTTCCCCCTCCCCTGGCTCACGGCGTTGTGCAGTATGGGGAAGGGGGGCGGAGGAGGGCGCGCGCTGGTTTGGAAAACGAGATTAGCGGAAGAAAAGAGGCGTCCGGACGGGAGGAGATTACGGTTGCCGGCGCGGATTACGCTTACGCCCTAAAGATGAGAGAGAGAGAGAGTCTCTGAAGCCTGTCGGGAAAAGACCTCGGCTAGCGGTTATGGATATGCGTGAGCGATTTTCGCGGGTGGATGATCATGTCTGAGTGTGTCGCGAGCCGCAGCTTTCGGAATGCAACGAGGCGACGAATGTGGCGCCTGTCTCGCTCACTGAATGCGCGTCGCGATTGCGTTAACCGAGTGGGAATAACGCATCGTGAGCGAAGAGGAATAACGCATCGTGAGCGAAGAGCAAGCTTTTTCGTGAATTATCCTAATTTGTGCCGCTCACGCAACAATGCCCACGTGTTTAGGGGACCGTTAACCTGAGCGTAAGCGCTGTGGATTGCATTGCCGGGTAAACGAATCCTGATTGTTTCGAGATGATTGTTTATGTAACGGGATCATCACAATGAAAAGTAATTGAGAATGCGGGAAAGAATAAAAACGTGGTCTTAATTCGTTTTTGCGCCAGATGTAATGTAGAATCGCGGCGAATCATGTGGAGAGAGATAACGCGCTTCAAGGCTGGCAGAGCAGTTCAGGACTATTGGGAAAAGCTGCGCGACTAATTGAGAAGCAAACTAAACAGGGCCCGAATTAACGACAATATTTCAGCCAATCACGATGTGAGACATAGCAAAGCCGGCTGACCAATGAGAAAGCACAGTTACGAACGATAATTGTTGGTGTTATGCGTCCCAAAATTTCGTTATATATGATAGACGCCATAGTGAAGGGCTCCGGAAATTGCTACCTTGGGGGGGGGGGGGGGGGGGGTTAAACGTGCTTCTAGATATAAGTACGCGGGCCTCTAGCATGCCGCGGTCTGGATTCGATCTCGCGGCCACAGGGTCGGCAGTCGAGCACCATATCCACAAGACCACCGGGGGGGGTTCCCTTTCGTACTTGAAACGTGGTATTAGGAAACCAAATCATTAGAATGAAATAAAAAAATCTAGAGTGAATGGTGACGAGTGGGCGAAGCTAGGTCCTTAGGTCCATAATGTCTACGTTGAAGTCGCCGACTAGTATAAAGGACGGACGGACAGACCCGCGGACCCACGGACAGACGGACGGCGCAGGTACTCATGTATTCTGCTGTCATACACTTGATCGATGTACGCATTTTTACACAGGTGTGTTCGTTTTTCGTTGCGCAGGTGTTCAGTTTCCATTTCGGTTTTGTGTAGCGTGACAGAAGCCGGACAAGGCTAGGCCCTAAGTAGCTTCGCTCCTAAAAAAGCGACTCGTAATTTACCAAGACATGAAGGGTAACGGCATAGAGAAAGAAGTCGGCTACTCTATCATGGGAAAACTATTCACATGCGTCCCTAGAAATGAATTCAGTACAAAATGTGAACGATTTGGGGAGCAGTGAGCCGTTCATTATTCGCCTTTTCGTTCAGTTTGAGGATTGCGATAGCAGCAGCGCGTGATGTACCCCAAGAAACTTCCGGTCACTTCAATAATCAATCTCTAACACTGAATGTGAAAGCGTGTGTTTTAAGTTGCGTCAGAGTAAGGAAAGACCCTTTTCCGCTTCCAGGCAGAAGAAAGGCGCTTGAAGTTAATAACTAACTCTCGTACTATTGTGTGTGACTTTGAAGAATATGTATGTGTGAATATTTGGCCAGACAAAGGGAGGAAAGTGCTGAAAATGTGTGGGCTACTCGCTAAGGCTTTTGTTTCTAGCTAATGCTTCGTTGGCTACGGCGGCACAAAAATCCGGAAGCCGTCCAGCAACTGTGCTTGCAAGCAGGAAACGTCTTCATAGACTTCGAAATTTACTAAGGACATCCAATATAGATCTCAAACACAGGTCTCATTCGTTTAAGCAGCAACGGTGGCACAGCCTTCTCTGACAACTTTTTGCCAAAAGTGTGCGTTTATGTGCAAAGTGTTTGCGACTACAATATAAAATCAAGGTTGTTCTCTCACAAAAGACGCCGAACCTTATTGCAATCTCTTCATTCTAATTAAAAACCGAGTATTTCGGCAGTATTTCCGCCACGCAGCTATCACCATTATCTGCCGTGCTAGCGTTTCCCATCTTGAAAAGGCGGCACTCGTCACATCCCTATCAAGAATGCGTTCGTGACTGGGAAGTGCCGGGACACGGGTGATAAAGCAAGGAAAGTACGCGGGGTAGATGACGATTACAATTGTCTGACGGAAACACTCTCCAAATACCCGATTTTTTACGTTGTGTTGATTGTAATAGGCAACCAGTGTAGGCAACCAACAACTTGAAACGCCACTGACATGCGTGTGCAGCCAACGCCTCCTCTATTTTTTAGATGTGAAGCATCTTATGGGGAAGCTTAATCCGGTGGTGGTGGTGGTGGTGTGCCGCGTGCCCACCCTTACTGCGCATGCGCAAACCCTTTAAAAAAATAAAAATAAAAAAACCTCCTCTCCCCCCTCTCTCCTCTAGGCATCCCTCCCCGCGGCAACCACACCCTCACTGCGCATGCGCCTCCCCTCCTCTCTCCCCTCTTATACTCCCCCCCCTCTCTCCTCTAGGCATCCCTGCCCGCGGCGTCTACACTCCCACTGCGCATTCGCGTCCCCCCTCTCTCCTCTACGCATCCCTATGACGCATCCCTGCCCACGGCGTTCAGACTCCCACTGCGCGTGCGTGTCACCCCCCTCTCTCTCCTCTCCTACACTCCCCCCTCTCTCGCCTCGCGACGCCGACGCACGCAGCGTCTGCTAGCGAGTTTCTTGGTTGAAAAAACCAACTGCTCGCGCTGCACAACCGTTCACTGGCCACCCCGTATATATGGCAATGGATCTTGACCTCCAAGGTGGTGCCGGTGGGAGATTTCTCCTTTGCGTTGTTGAACAATAAAAATTCGCAGCGTGCGCGTTAACTAAAAGTGGAGTGCGGGTCTCTGTGTCCAGTCGGAGTCTTCTGTCTCTCATTGCCCATTAGCAGCGATTGGCATGTTCCAGTAGGGAACACTGCTCCAGCACTGCCTGCTTTGCGCCTCCCCAGTTTTCTCTCCTGCGCAACGCTGCGATGAGCGCCAGCGTCAACGCCGCCGCCAGTGTAAGCGTTAGCGCCCGCTGCTTCACATCTACACATGGTTCCCTTTAGCGGGAGATGGTGTAATTTTTTTTTCGATACCAGCGCAAACGCTCGCTCCTCAAGGGGAGCCGTCGGTCCGCCTTAGTTCAGGAAGTGGCCGTGATGCGACGCCACATAAAGGGTGCGGCTGCTTGCATCACACGTGCGTCCGAGCGCTTTCCCACGCAGATGCAATAGACGCGCTTTCCCTCTACAATGTCATGCGTCTGTCAGAGTTGTTCCTTTCTGCTTCTCGTTTGTGGCTCGAAGCAATGCCGCCGCGGCCCCACAGCACTCGTGTGGAACCTAAACCACCTCTGAAAATACGAAGAACGAACGCGTTATCCTCTCCTGGCATTTCCCGTCTTTGCAGCCCAATTCGCGACGCCTACTGTTTGTTCATGTGAAGTCAGGAGGAAATAAGCCCTCGATTGGTCGATATACGAGGCATAACTGTTGTGAATTGTCGCCTACCCTGCTTTGCCATGCAGTCGCATGCTCGGTCTGCCTTGTCTCGAATGACTATTGTTCGCGATAAACTGATTTCAGTTTGTGTTCTGCGTTTGCGACTGCGCAAGCGGAGATAGCAGCGTGTAGTGAGAAATCGCGAAATCCTGACTGGCTCAACGCTTAGTGCTTACATTCCACGTGTTTTATGAAGAAATATGTGGCAAGGAGGAGATAGCGCTTGCAGGAAGGGTAGTGAAGCCGAGATAGAAACCACTGTCTCGCCTTTGAACTCGGTGTGGTTTAGGGGCCTGTCCGCCGCGGTGGTATAGCGGTTAGGGTGCTCGGCTGCTGACCCGAAGGTCGCGGGTTCGATCCCGGCCGCGGCGGTCGCATTTCGATGGAGGCGAAATGGTAGAGGCCCGTGTACTGTGCGATGTCAGTGCACGTTAAAGAACGCCAGATGGTCGAAATTTCCGGAGCCCTCCACTACGGCGTCTCTCATAATCAAATCGTGGTTTTGGGACGTTAAACCCCAGATATTATTATTATTGGTTTAGGGGCCCTTTAAAGGGACACGAAAGGGCAAATCGATTTTTCGCGTATTAGTTAGGTACCATTTCACAATCCCGAAAACACCACTCTTACCGTGACACGACGCTTGGTAAGCGAGAAAACACGCGAAAAGAAAATGCGAGTGGAGACGCCACCTTGAGATTCCCGCACCAAACACTGTGACGTCATAGATTTTGAAGGCGTCTACTGAGTCCTACGTACCTTCTAATCGATAAAAATTAAGTGCATTGTCATCTGTGGGTGCCATAGACCTAGCGTACGAAGTTTCAGAAAATTTCATCGAGCCAATGTCTCAAAAATACGAAAAATACATTTGGAATTTATGACGTCACGCACGCAGATATCGGCGCCAAATTTAAAAATAAAGCTTCAACCTTGATTTTCTCCGCTAATAATGAACTTATGGTAGTGAAACATATGGCATTAGAGTTCTCAGAGTGCAGTTTGTCTATCTAAACCAACTCATTATTTCTCTTTAGTGTCCCTTTAAAGGCAGCGCATGCTGCAGCGTCGCAGTGACGCGCCCCGATCGGTTTTAGATTGGTTGCCCGCATATCGCCACGAACGGAGACGCGCTATCTCAAAACACCGTTATGGTGGCTAGATAACACCGTGTCTCTTACAGAGCCAGCATGACCGTCAACATAGTGAATACGAGGGATGCAAGACGCCGCCCCACGGGTCTGTACACAACTGGACAAAAATTACTTAATCTGATTTAAGAAGTGAGGCACCACCTAAAGAGTACTCTCCCCCCATGAACCCAAAGCACACGCGAAGGCTAGGCGATGGGAGAGAGTAGAAAAGGGCAAGAGGAGAGGATGGTGAACGGCTGGATCAGGTGCATTTGGCTGGCATTGGAAAAAAAATAGGAGGCGCTGCTGTAGAATGTGGCCACTTTAGATTCTGAGAAAGTGAGCTTTAAAACGAAGAAACCGTCCGTGGGCTTTCACCCTTTGAGTGTCGAATTTTTCTTAGAAAATCTTCCCCAGATGGTGAAATTGTTTTATTGCGGTTTTTGAATGTACGAAATGCGTAAAGTTGGGGAAAAAAATGGGGAGGGCCGAACATTGTAGGGAAGGGTGTTTCTGCTCCACTAACGTGAAAACTGGGGAGGGGCGAAGCATGCAGTGTGCAACAGTGTTTTTCAAAGCAGCATCGCTGCTAATGAGCAATGGGAAACAGTAGCAGTGGTTAGTTGAGGAAATGACGCTGATTTCTGCAGCCCAATAGGGAGCACGGCGCAGCGTCAGGGGAAGGGAAGTGGGAAATAAAGAGGATAGCAGAAGAAGAGAAAGAGAAACAGACAGGGTCTCGTCCATTCATGGGGTAGGCCGACACTGAAGGGAGGCCAGCAAGTCGCGGGCGCTCAACGGAAGGCGGTGATCCCGGTCACATCCACAAACTCCAAGAGGCTTTGAAGAGCCCCGAGGTTGCGATGCGATGGGAACAGCAGTACGTTTGCGGTCGTCGCAAGGAGTCCCTGTTGTCTGTAGGTCGTGGTGAGCCGTGAAGGTTCCTGCGCTAGTGCTGGGCAAGCACAGAGAAGGTGCTCAAGGGTCTCGGGGTCGCCGCCGTGTTTGCAGGCCGTTGAGGGACCCTTTGCGAACAAGCGCACCACTGTCCACACATAGCCCGTCCTGAGGTGAAGCAGTTCGGCGCGCTCCCGCTTTGTGAGGACACCCTCTGGAAGAGGCTTGGGGGCTTTGCCATTGGTCACTCTGGCATCCGGGTGGAGAGTTGTGAGCAACTTTCTCAAGCGCTGCCTCGAAAAATCAGAGGCAGCAACTGCTCATGTAAGGGGCACACAAGGGTGATGGGATCTTCTAGCATGGGTGTCCGCTTGCTCATTACTGATGATTCCCTCATGAGCCGGCATCCAATGAAAGGAGACGGAAACCCTTCGCAGCAGCCAATACGGATAATTTGGAGCACAGCAAGGACCCGGTAAGCCCGGGTCGTCGGTGGTCTTGAGGCTCTGCAGCACTGGCTTCGAGCCGCAGAGTACTGCCACTGGCTACTCAGGAGGGTACTCAGCCAGAGCGTCGGCGGCTAGATGGAGGCCCGCCAGCTCTGCCGCGGTGGAGCTCGCAGCGAAGGGAAGCCGGCATTGTCGGTTCACTGGCCTAGCCGGTATGTTGCAGGCTGCAGCGGCGGATCCGTTAGCCAAAGTGATCCATCCGCAAACACCAGCAGCCTTTTGTCCAGCTGCTCGTGGAGCTTGCAGGCAGCCGTCTGTCGCAGTGCTGCAGCTGGTGTTCGCCGTTTGGTCGACCTACCGAGTGCCAGATAGACGTCAGCAGAGCGTTGATGTGGTGGTGGCAGGGCGATTGGCACAGGACAGAAGAAGAAGAACAACAAGAAGAACAAGAAGAATTAAGAACAAGAAGAAGGGCCTGACCGAGGTACTTCGCCACATTGTTTTGAGAGATTTCTTTGATGAGGCAGTAGCGGTGCAAAGCCTGAAATCGGGCCTGTAGGGAAGAGTGTTTCAGCGGTACTAACGTCGTCAGAAAGCTGCGTGGGATCGCACCTTACCCTAAGGTTCTTCGTTTTATCCTTCTTCCCTACATGTCCGGTTTCAGTACCCTATGGCATGTAGGGAAATGTGTTTCAGCTCTCCTAACGTCGTCGGCTATTCGTTGGGCTAACTGCTGCCTTTTTCATTTTTAGTGGACTGGTGGTGATTAAAGCGCCATCACCATGCATATATGTTTCAAGAAATGGTGTTTCAAATGGATGACCTTACCGCAGAAATGCACGTTTGTGTTTCTGGGTGGAACATAAGAAACTTGAGCACCTTGGTAAATTTCGTCGGGGATTCTGACACGGCTGCTAAGCCAAACATTATGTTTTCGGCAGTAGCGACAAACCTTTAACTCATAATATGCATATTATGGACCGGTGGCGAGTAGTGAAATTTAGCCATTTTGAGGCGCATTCCCGCTTATGATGGACCGTGACGACGACATGACACGCCGACAAGCCGAGACCCTAAGGTGCTGCGCCCCTCAAAAAAAAAAAAACAAAACAAAAAAAAAAAAAAAACAAGCACGCCATATCCACGAAGTGAATGATGATGAGTGGGTGAAGCTCGATCGTTTTCATCCATGGCAGAAAGAGAATGTGTGGTCTAGAACGCGCTTATACTTCATCGTTATCACGTGTAGTGGGTACATTCCACTATACTGCGTCATCGTTCTTTATCACGTGGAGTGGGTACATGCCACTATACGTGGCTACCTACCTACTACTACTACTACTACTACTACTACTACTACTACTACTACTAATACTACTACTACTACAGAGGAGGGACAGACCCACACCCTAAGGAGCTTCGCCCCTAAAATGGTCTTAATTCATGTTTACACAGGATGTTAGGCACATCTGCGGCACATAATCGGTCGAGAGATGGTGTGTCATAAGGCTGGTAGAACAGTTCAGAGCTAAATGGAAACCACGCGAGTAAACAAGGAGCAAGCTAAACAGATTAGCTCGCCTTTGGTGTTTGTTTCTTGGCGCGTTGTTCTCCAATCGCGATGTTTCAGTTAAGCTCAAAATATGAGTTACCTAGACCCAACAAAGATGGTATTTTAAACCCCAGTACTTAAACTGCAAAAGGGTGTCTTGAAGGGCCAGTTGGTACATCTGCGTGGAAACAGCGACTAAACGGGACTAGTAGAGGTAACACACAACACAAGCACTGACAAACAACTAGCTCAAGTTTAGTGCGTTTGAAAAATAAGAACCGAAAAGAAAGAAGAAACATAAACTGTCACATGGTCAACGATGATGAAATCACAGTGAAAGTTGACCACGAGTCAAGATGTCCTATTCAACTTGATAAAAACGCGAATTATTTCTCTAAAATGGAGATTGAGGGCTCGCTGACGCACGAGCTCCCCTTTTCCTTGATATGGAAGGCTTCCTTGATTTCATGCTCCATTCGATTCTGATATCTTGAGAGCACCTCAGAGTCATTAGAGCGGAGTGCAGCCACACGAAGAAAAATGAGCTGCTAAGGTGCTGCTTGTCGAAGACCTAAGATTGCACGCATGCGCTCTAAGGCGGTCGTTCAAGCACTAGCAGCGGCCTCATTGTCCCGTGTGAGAGCGGCCACACGTCAAAGGCAATGTCGTAGACGACATTGTCAACGCATTCGACGTATTGAGTCATGTGGTTCTTGACACAAGTGCGCTTCTTAGGTTTTTCAGCGTTTACTAGCTTGCGCAAGCGGCCGAGTATGCGGGGAAGCTGAACAAACGAGCCTGACACCCGCTTTGCTTACAACATTCTTGAGCGTGTGGCTAACGCCATGGACGCAAGGAATCACAGAAGTTTTCTGTCGTTCCTGTGGTTTGCGTTTCCTAGCGCCTCCAGTGAAAAGCTCGCTTAGTAGCTTTGTGGCCTAGGCACGCGGGAGTTCCATTGGATAGGCGGCATTTTCAACCACTGGACCTGAGCACCAAAGCTTGATAAAAGCAGGACCTCTTGGGTGCGGTCCTGAGAGTTCCTCTGGCAACTCCGCGTTTCACCAGTTTTCTATTCACCGAGTTGAACGGGAAAAGACCCTTCTGCGACATGGCCGCGTACTTCCAGCATGTGTGCTCACCACCAACAAACCACAATGTCCAAAAACCTTGTTCACGTAGTGAAACAGCATTGGACACGTAGGCGAAGCGAAGCGGTCGCGGCAGCCGCAGTCAGCCAGATCCAGAACCTGATCAAAAGTGAAGTAGGTGACGCGTAGTGCATAAAAGGGACGCCGAGGTGGAGCGGTAGCCAGCCACGTGTGCACATCACTTGTACCGCAACTGCTCGCGCCCGAACGAAACTGAATAAATTATTCTTTTGTGTATATATGGGTGTTTGTGACTGCACGTGTTATTTCTGTGTTTGCGGGGTCATTGTGTAACATAGGTATCAACCGGCAACTGGAGTAGCAAGCCACGCGATAAACCAAGTACACATCTCCTGGAATATAATGAAAGCTTGCTATCTATTTTTAACCGCTACCATTAGCAGCATCATATTTGCTTGTTTCTTTATGTCGTTTTTATAGATTCCTTATCGAACGTAATGCTATAAAAATTGGGACATAAGGCTATCAACAATTTATTGTGACCAAAGAGCTTATTCAAATATTTCAAGCTTCCTGCTATTCATCTTATACCTTTTTAATTCGACCATCTTGTGCTCGGCTAAGTAATCGTTGTTTACATTGCGTTTCATCCTTCCTTCCTATCGCGTGCTTATCGCATTTGTTTCTCTTCGAACAGCGTACAGGCCGCCGCTCAATTCATCCCCGATTGCCTTCTAACTAGATCTCCTTCGCCTCCCCAAATTCCCCACGTTCATCCCTCTTCCCGAGCAATCGCTTCCCGAATTCTCCCGCGGGACGGACGGGCGCGCGGTTAACCACCGGAGGCAAACGCGCTGACTGACACGTTTATCGTCCCGAAAAGCGAGCCCGACAGCTGCTCCCAGGCGGGCTGTTAAGACCGGAGTGATCGCAGGGCCACCGTGGGGGAGAGGGAAAGGAAGGTGGGGGGTGCTAGGGAAAGGACTCTCTATGCCGCTTTAAGAAAGGAGGGGACGCTTGGAAGAGGGTATGATTTGGAAAATGGGGAAGAGAAGGGAGAGGGTGGATAGCGATAGGGTGAGAATATGCTCAAGGAAGTGGGGCGATAGCCAGAGTCTCGTTCCGGCACACTTGGTGCCTTGAGTAGTACGCTTGGGTTAATTAAGGCGAAAAACTTAGATGCCTCGTCCCCCCGCGGTGGAGTAGTGGCTATGGTGCTCGGCTGCTGACCCGCGGAAGGTCGCGGGTTCAATTCCCGGCCACGGCGGTCGCATTTCGACGGAGGCGAAATGGTGGAGTCCCGTGTACTGTGCGAGGCCTGCTGAACGCGATGGTCACACCCCTACAAAACAAATCAACCAGCCTATGGGATGCCTCACCGAAGAGACTCGATCGGTAGCCCAAACTCTCGCGTCACGTGGGGTCCCCCCCCCCCCCCCCCCACACACACACACACTACCCTCCAACGCCGCGGGCTACGCCACGCGGTTCGTCCGATGGACCCGCGAGACAAATCGGAAAGAAGACGAGTCGTGAAGAAGAGGCGTCGAGCGAGCAGCCCCGAGGCGGACAGGATGGCGGTGGGGAGGAGAATGGGGGGGTTCGGGGAGCGATCAGTGGTGGTCTGTGCGGCGTGGCAGTGGGTAGGGGGGTCGTCCACGGGGTGTGCAGTCACCCCTGAACCACAATCCATCAAGATCTCTCTACCCCGGACTCAGTCGGGGTTAGGAGCTACGCTTCTCTCTCTGAAGCTTTCGTAGATAGATGTAAGGGGCGGGGGTGAGGTTCCAGAAGGGAGGGCTGGGAAGGTACGAAATGTTGGAGGGAGGCAGGGAGGGCTTGGTGCTGTGTGTAAACTGGAACTGTCCAAGTGGAAACGGCAAGCCTGACGATGTTCTCATGTTTTCCATATTCGCCGCTCCACCGACGTTGTTGCACATATCGCGGAGATTCCCTACAAGAATTACTATACAGAAATCTCTGGCGCGGGGGTCGTTCTGCCATCGTGGTCGTAATGACCAGTACGCTGCTTTGACGCTCGTCTTTTCTTGTTTCTCTGTGACTTCATGAAATTCGCGCTGCTTGCAACCGATGATTCGTGTTAGTCGTTTATTTGCAGGCGTTCTTTCTGCTTTATTTACTGCGATTAATCAGCTTTTATTTGCCTAAATATTGAGGTGGTGTACGACTAAAGTTGCAATGCAGGCTTGCTGGTGCGGAAGTTTTTTTGTTTCAACGTCAGCTCAAAGAATGGGGACTTGCCCTCTCTTCCTTATCTTTTTTTTTTTTGGAGGATAGTGTACGAAGCATACACATACGTGTGCTAAGGTAGACAGTTTCGACAAGTCCAGGCCACTTGTCGAAGCGATGGCTTCAGCAACTCTACGTGTTCAAGGAGTTTCCAGGATACAAGAAAGGCATATCAACACGCACGCACAGCGCTACTACTGTTGATGTAGCACCGTGTGCGTCTTCGTGTGACTTTCCTGTGTCATATTTTTTCGTGCTACAAGACTACCCAGCAGTATTCAAACATTATAAGCACAGAAGGCAAGTCTGCTCTGTGTGTTTGCGTGTCCGCTTAACTGCCGCATTTACAACGTGATGTTCGTTCAAAACGTTCATTTTGTAAAGTTACAGGTGTCTTGATTCAAATTTGGAAGTTCGTTTATGCAAGGTTCATTCCAGTAGTCTAATCGAAGTCTGGAACAAAATGAAGCGTCTTATTAGTGTGGTTAGGGTATGCGGAGGGGGGGCTGGGACAGTTTTCTTTGTGGCAGTTCGAATTTCCGAACAGTTCGCTATGAGATAAAAAAAATCTAGGCAGTCCACAGAAATTTCTCACATTTCTAGCAAAAGGCATTAAAAGTGCGAAAAAAATTTAACAAAGGACGAATCGAGTAGGCGAGCGCTTAGTAAGTCGTCGATCCTATAGTTTTTTGACGCTTGAATTTTTCGCTATAGAGCAGGGGTCTCAAACACGCGGCCCGCGGCCCGCACATGACTGTCTTCACCCCACATTTAAAAAAAAAACATTTCTTATTCAGTATATGTTCATGAGCTATACAGTCCTGACTGGTTTAAAGCATTGACTCCGTGAGGCATCCCATGTGTCACTTTGTTTTGAAACATAGCCGTGAAGCAAAAATTATGTTTCACGATCAGCGTCCAGATTTGATTAATTACGGAGATCGGTATCGACATGCTGTCGGAATCCTGGCACGAAATATCCTTCAGAAATGACCTATATATGAGATATGGGAAAGCTTTAGTTTTTTTTTTCAAATGACGGCGTTTGCTAGCAAATTGCACCCCCCCCCCCCCCCCCCCCGCTCCTACCTTCTTCACCGCCCCGGCCCTTGCGGGAGCAAATTGCATGAATGCGGCCCGCTGGCTGAGGTGAGTTTGAGACCCCTGCTATAGAGTATCAACTCTCCCGAACAACCACGTTAATAATTTCTAGGACACATGTTTGTTTTCGTATAGACCTTTTGTTTCCATCAACGTGAATACTGCAGACTGTCTTCCCTCTGCGTGTGTAACTCCATAAAATTATTTTCGGCTGCACCTCTAGGTCTAGTCTGAATAAGCAGGCCTCTATAGGTTTCCTCTGGGGGGATCTAGGGTTAAACAAGATCCAAATGGCAGTGGTGTCAGACAGTATATTACGATTCTTCCGCCTCTTGTATGGTCGCGCTGACCGACGTACCATGGCAAAGCAACAAGCATTGCGAACGTGACTAGCACCTAATCCATGAGTGTCGGTGGCACCGGACCGAGCGCATTAGTGTCACCACTCTTATCACCACCAGTGCACGACCATTCCGGGCATTCGAGAATATTTCCCCTATAATCGGTCCAGTTTGACTCAGTGATGGTGATCTTTATTTTTTCCTTATGAATTGTGGCGCTGCTAAATACTCACCTAGCCTGCTTGACGTGGTCAAGCTTCACTACGCCCATGACAGCCGAGTATCTTTTCTTCCCTGATCTCTTTTTTTTTCTGTGCATTTTAAGTATGCCCTTGTATTCTGTAGCCCATAACAGCGGAGCAATGTACGGATGACAAGGCTTCCGTCAGGCAGACAATGTTAGGCCTTTAGCCTCGCCATCCAAGACTCTCACTGTCTGAATACATCTTAAAGAAATAAAATAAAATAAACTACAATAAAATAAATAAACATATCTTTGTTGTATCGCTGTCTGCAACCACACAGTGAGTGCAGAAAAATCTGTTCCATCAATCATAAAAAAAGAGAACCGCGATTGAACAGAAAGTTTATTGACTGTGCTGTGGTCAAGAGAGACACAATTTGCAGCAAAATGAGCTTGATGTGGACAATATGGTGTAGCAAACTCGAAAAAAAAAAACGCGGCGCAAAAGCACGAGGACTAGAAGGAACACTTGCAACATACGAGCGTAAATATCAACTGAAGTTTATTTGACAAAACACGAGTACTTATACATGAAAAACCAACAGTACCATCATCACTTGCTGAGGCTCTATCGCGACATGAAGGCACTATTTTTTTTTCAAGTGCTACTGACGCGCAACTAATGCAAGTCTCTCCTTCGCGCGCAATGTAAAATGCTTCGAGGATCTCTAATCTATCGCCGGATCGTGCTTGTTGTTTAGCGCTCGTCTATTGTAAGTGTTCCTTGTGCCCTCATGTTTTTTGCGCACTGTTTTTTCTTTCAGAGATACAATTGAATTTCTGTGTAAATTTTTGTAAACGATAGCATGACATTCCTTATATCCAACACCGTCGATAACGTGAAAGTCGTGGTTGTGATGAAAAATTTATAACAACTAATCGATTGCGTAAACGCAGTCTATCAATAGAATACAATGTCAATAGAAACACAATATAAATTCTTTAGGGATTTTACGAAATGCGAGTAACGTCATTTGCGGAGGTTCTACAGCATCGACGAAAGGAAACACACGACTCGTGGTCATGATAAAAAATTACGAGAGTGCCTTGTTTCAACGGAAAGTCTATTGACGGAAATACAAGGTAAATAGAGAGGCAAGATAAATTCCATATCAATTATAATAACGGAATAGCGTGCTTGTGTAACTTCTACAGCCTTGACAGAGCAACCGCTTGACTAGTGGTTGTGACAAGAATATTATGAGGGGTAAGTCTATCAGCAGGAAGTCTATCGACAGGAATAGGAGGTCAACAGAAACACAATCGAACTTTTCTAAAATTCTATTAAGGGCATAGCGTTCTCAAATAACTTCTACAGGCGCGACAAAAGAAGAAAAATGGAGAAAAAAAAACGGCAAGACGGGCGGTTGTGATCAACGATCACAAAGACAAACTGCATGTGTCACTTTTTTCAGCGTTACTCTTGCACAGCAAGAGACAAACCTAAGCGGGGAGCCCACGAAAAAGAAAAGATAGAGAGTTAAGGAAGAGAGTGAGGAGAGAGGTCACAGTTTCTTTTGCGTGAGAACTAGGAGAGGCACGCGAGCGCGAGGAAGTTATTCATTGGCAAGTATAATTTGATAACGGGGTTGGGGATGCGGTCGCTTTTCTGCATAGCATTAGGGAGCCAAGGCACTGGGTCGTTGGGGGGTGGTTGGACCGGGATGGAGATGAGATCTTTGCACTTAATAAATCTGTGGCGGTTGGCCCCTCTACAAGCATCGCAGCACGTGAAAGGGGGAACTAGGGAGAAGACACCCCGAGGCACCGAAAAAAAAGACAGCCAAGTTTTTTTTTTCGACGGACTTGTTCTTTCAACTTTTTTTTTCTCTGCTTGAAGAAAATGTTGCTCTTTAGTCGCTTTACAAACTGTCTGTCGCTTTGAACGCCCCAAATCCGATCAATTTTTTTTAGTTTACAACAAGAAAGAAACACACTTCTTTGTTTCTGCTTCAGTGAGTTGAATGAAATGTGAAAGAGCTCCTAGATAATGGGCCCGCGGGGAAGGCTTCACACATGACTTAAACTTGGAAAGTTTAACAATTCTGTGTATGCGTTTTATGCATTGCAAACACGTGAAAATGTTGTTATCGCGTTGCTTAGTTTTCATTTGTCTTATGTTCGATATCTTTGTCGCACTGAGAAGTGATGCTACAAATTCAGTGCACCCTTTGGTAAATGTTTGCGCGAAAGAGATGTCAAATATGAAAAATTCGCTTCAGCCAATGATGATTCACTGCGCTTAAAATTAATTTATATTGTTTCTAAAATATCTCTGAAATGCACGAAATGGTGTTGGCTCCTTTCCGCTTGATGTTTTACCATTGCGACTGCTCTAGTTTGTTGTGTAATCAAGGCATCTGTCTACAACGTGGTGAATCAACACTGCTTTTACCTGCATCAGCAAGTACTTTGATGCGTCGGCAGATTTTTAGATCAACAAACACTCACTTTGACGCATCAAAAAGATTGGTTGATTGATCAAGGTATAATTTCTTGTATCAGCAGGCAATTTGACGCGTCAACAAATTGCTATATTTTGGGACAATTCGATGTATGAGCACGCTGATGCATCGAAAAATTGTGTGACTTGTTGAAGATATGTGATATTTCCGTGACGCCATCTTTGCAGCAATGCAGTATCAGATAAATCACCTCTTTATCATCATCATCATCATCTTTATGCCCTCCTTGATATTTCCCTTCCATATTCCACACGCGTGAACGTTAGTAGTATTAGATATCACGTTTGAAACAATACTAAGAGTACTGAGTACTTCGGCAGCACTAACATCAATCTCCACCACCACCGTCTAGCAGCAGCACGTCACAGTATGCCATGGATTGCGAACGTGAGATTGGGAAAATTATGAGAAAATTATATATAAAAAAACTGCATCAATGCTTCGAATGATCAGAAATTAGTGTGTTCTGCCCGCCAGATTACTTATCTTTCCGTGCTCTTCTGTTTGCTTCTTCGTCAAATTTTATTTATGCCTTCTTTCGCGTTTGCTAGAATTTTACTACGTAACATCACGGACCAGCTCACCTAACAAGCCATGCTCAAAAACGAAAGTTACCACACAAGCACTTCGTTCAGATGGTTAACCAGCGAAGCTTAAACGATCAGCCGTGGTTTATCACTGGCTTAATATCGATGGTTAATTAAACACTTTCTCAATGATTGGTTACGTCTTTCGAGATATCTTAATTAGTGTTGACCGCCCGACTGTTCGCTTTTACATTTTTAGTGGGCCAGTGGTGAGCAGTGGGAGTAGACAGTTTTCTGTGACACATTCGTTTTCGACCGTGGACGATTCTTCATTTCTAGTGGATCAGTGGAGTGTAGTGGGGTTTGCTGATTTTTTGTGGCACGTACTATAGAAATTTTTTGAGTAGATAGGACGAACAAATTTTGTACATAGCAGGCGCGTGAACGACAGGCACTGATTTTCCTCTACTGAACGATTTCGCAATAGGTCATTAAGTGATGGGATTGTGTTGGGCCCTTGGCCTGACGCCAACAGTGCACCTGTGGCAGTAAGAGCGGTCATAGCCTTCTTACAAGCAACTAGACTAGATGTATACGGATATAACATTTTGTCAATTTGAAAGGACTGTGTATACTCACCTCTCTGACTCACCATCGTCATCCATTGCTCTTTTTGATCCCCTATCCCCTCCATCGCTGTAGAATAGCAGGCTAGAGCATGCTATCGTTCAGGCCGACCTCTCTGCCTTTCTGTATATAAACCCCCCTCTCTCTCTCTTGTACATAGTCCTTCTGAATATTATTCTAGTTTCTTACCTGTTATTTGCTTCTATTTTTCCTTGTTTTGGTGTTCTTCTTCGATACTACTATCATGTTGGTGGGAATTCGGGCTCTAATGTAGGCTGTAACCTACTTTCTCATGTTTTTTTTTGTCATATTTAAGTAAAAAAACGAAATTTGCTTTCGCCTAGCCATGTACAACTATTCTGTAAAATAAGGACTTTGTAATAAAGTCATCTAGCACTTTTTCACAATAATGACAATTATCTCCCACTAAATATGCAAGTGGTGCTTTCGATACGCCTATATTATGATCAAGAACCCCCCCCAGGCTCATGAATACTGTAGAAAATGAACCTCACCATTCGTTAAACATCTCCTGCGGAAGCAATGATTATGCAAAATCATCTGCATAATTGGTGCTTATATTTTAATATGGCATCGCGTCTCTCAGGACTACATTTAATAAAGTTCCACCATCCATCCTTTACAGCAACAGCATGAAACTCCATACTTCATGCTGTTGAACCCGGGGATGAATTACTTATTGCACTTAATACAAAACGTTTGAATGTATTGTAAAGAACCAATGAATATATGTATGCTACTGTGTGCTGTTTCTTTCATGAATTTATACATAGGTGGAAGAAAATGTTCCAAGCAAAAGAGATACTACACTTCATACTTGTCAGAAGTCAGGCCTCTCCTCTGCGTTACTTATGATTTACATACATTTGCAGCTTTATATGACGCTATTGAGGTGTGTTTATTGAGGTGTGCGTGTTGTGGTTCTTCCACTATAAGCTATTGCGAAAGTTCGTGATCGCATTATGCAACAAAATGGACATTTCGATCTTGCTTAAACTTTCTTCATTTGCAGTTAGCTACAACATCGGCGCACCAGGCTTCCCGTAGCCAAACTTCTCAACGCTTGAGCCTGTAAGCAGCAACACTTAAAAATACTAGCAAAGAAACAATGCCAATAAAACTTGAGCATTGCGGCAAAACTTGTTGTGCGTACAACGAACGGTCACGGTACGCGAAGTGAATTGTCAAGCATGGCAAACTATGACGGATGGTGTGTCTCGTCGGGGACTGGGAACGTGCACACGTAGGAAAGATGGGAAAATGCGACAAACCGTGTTATGAAAACGCCGGCACAGCATGAATGTTAAAATGCACTGCCGGCGCCCAGTAGCGACACTGTCGGCTCTACGACGGTGCGGTGGTCCTAGGGAAAAACCAGTCAAGTGGCAACGAACGAGCGGTGATGCTGACTCCCGGACCGCGATTATGGGAGCCATCCCCTGTACTTCACGCTTCATCCACTGGCGAGATTGTTGTGCGAAAAAGCAGGACGACGCGGGTGGGTGCTATATTCGATTTTGTACGGGCGATATGTATGTATGTATGTATGTATGTATGTATGTATGTATGTATGTATGTATGTATGTATGTATGTATGTATGTATGTATGTATGTATGTATGTATGTATGTATGTATGTATGTATGTATGTATGTATGTATGTATGTATGTATGTATGTATGTATGTATGTATGTATGTATGTATGTATGTATGTATGTATGTATGTATGTATGTATGTATGTATGTATGTATGTATGTATGTATGTATGTATGTATGTATGTATGTATGTATGTATGTATGTATGTATGTATGTATGTATGTATGTATGTATGTATGTATGTATGTATGTATGTATGTATGTATGTATGTATGTATGTATGTATGTATGTATGTATGTATGTATGTATGTATGTATGTATGTATGTATGTATGTATGTATGTATGTATGTATGTATGTATGTATGTATGTATGTATGTGGCAGAAAGAGAGAGGCGTGAAAGCCTGCAAAAACACAACCAAGAAATTTTTCCCTTATTGGTCAATGAAACGTTCCGCGACATCCATCTTCGGTGCATCGTGGTCTCACTGACCGTTAGTATGACCTTTGGAATTTAGGTAGCCTGCGGGCACGTTGGTTTCATGAAGACACTCCGAGTCAACTACGAATACTCCGGCTTCTTTGCCCACCTGTCCAACCGTTCTTGTTCAAGGGCGGCTTCTTCCCAGTGCATTGTTGCTGTACAGGCAAAGCACGCTTTACAGGACGGTGCCATTATTTTTGGGCGAAAGCCTTACATGCCTAAAAAGATGCGAAAAGCGACCATCAGTGCAGGTGCTGTCGGCGTCAACACGAGTGACGCAAAAAATCACCACGCGATGACGTCACGATATGACGTCATCATCATGTCACGGGTCACAACAATTTAAGACGTCACCAAGACGTCTCCGTTGCGTCACAACGCGGTCACATGATGACGTCATCACATGATATCATCTTTTATTTAGAGGCGGGCTGTTCATGAAGGCAGTGCAAGACCAAGTGAAGTGCAGATAATTTTGAGTTCCTCCAATAATGTCGACATTGCAGAAACATTGTTAGCTGCAGAAAACTTGGCTACATAAATACGTACATACAATACATACATACGCGAATACATACGTGCGTACATACGTACGTACGTAGATACATACATACCGATATACATATGTACGCACATATGCACATACATACATACATACATACATACATACATACATACATACATACATACATACATACATACATACATACATACATACATACATACATACATACATACATACATACATACATACATACATACATACATACATACATACATACATACATACATACATACATACATACATACATACATACATACCTACGTACGTACGTACGTGCAAAATGGATTTGCTTAGCCACGATACGCCTTGCATTTAATAGAACACGCACAACCACACGTACACTGATCAAGCATCGAGTATGCCAGCTGCGCTTCTATTTCTTGCTGAACTACTCGAAAATTTCTCTACTCTCAGCATTCGTCCCTACTTCCCATCCGGCGGAGTGCTGACATTAATCTTTCGCGGTTATACGCGCGTGCGTACAAGCGTGTCGAAAGACTTGCTTCGACACTCCCCGACTCTTCCGGAGTGTCTTTCACTGTTCAACGATTCGCCGGAAGTGCGGGAACAAATAAGCCCTTCCCACTTCCGACGGCAGGAAGTGGCTTCTTTTCGCCGTTTCCTGGGGCGTCTCCGCGAATGGATAGCGTTGCCGAGTGGCCCGGCTCGCATGCTAATTTAGTACTAGAGTGGCTGACTCCTTTCCCGCCTCCCTGACGAATGTAAATTGCTTGGTTTGTTCCCGCCTCCCCTATCATATTTCTTGCGATGAACAAATCATTACTGACGCAACGCCAGCTTGCGACGGAAATATGCGGTCGGCAAGAGGAATAACGTACCACGAGAAAAGCACAGCGCCAGTTTTCAGCTTAGTACTCCCCTCCCGCATAGTTTGTCTTCAATCGCCGACATGTCCTGTATTGTATGTGGTAACGAAGCCGTATTCCAGCATACAGACAAGCGTACACGTAATCGCTGTAGATTAGAACTGGGTCCTCGTCTAGGTTTTAAATCATTTCTCAAGCTGGTACGGGTAGTCACAGTTTCCTCGAAAGTGCACTCTAAAAAAGAAACGTTGAAGTTTGAGAACGAAGTTTCTACATATCTGTGTAAGGTTGCGTCGGTTGCTTCTTCGTCACAAAAGTCCTTATTGGAAAACTAAAAAAAGTTAGCACAGCGTGCCCTAAGGCATGCAAGGCTCTGTCACAGCACAGCTGGTGGGCACCTATTGCTGGTCCTTACTTGGCTAGGCTTTTACCCTCTCCCTGTCTCTTTCCCACCGCTTGCTTTGCTATACCATACATGGCTATGCTTCCCCTATTTTTAATATTTTTTTTAGTATGTATCTTTCTATCTCTCTCTCTAGCCTGTAGGCAAAGATAGATCATTACGGCTGTGCTGTACAAATTGGGCGAATTCCACTACTCAGCCCACTGGCCCGCTAAAAATTAACAAGGCAACACACGGGCGGCGAACACCAATCAGGGGCCGCAGTTTGCAGCTTCTCTTGTTAACCATATGTACCGAGTGCTAGGGTGGTGACTGAGCGCGTGCCGTTTCATGACAATGATCATTTTTCATCTACAACACACGGCAGACCTCGACCTTAGCAGCTCTGCCGTAAAGAGGCCAGCGAACTAGAGGAAAAGGGAATTCCTTCCCACTCTTAAGTGTCGTACTTTAGCGTGTTAGACATGTGCAGGCGGGCATAATAAAATTTCGTACTTTTCACGTACCGGCATAATATTTATACTTGCATGTCAATCGGAACCATGGGTGAAATATTGCGCAGTTTATCCAAACGGGATGAGTGAGGCAATGATTTCTCCTGCACATGGCATCTCCTAGCTATTCTGATATTTGTAAGTTTATCTATGTTTCCTTGTGAAGGTTGTCGTAAAACTTTTGATTTTGCTTATTTTGATAAAACTGATGACGTAGTAGTGAATGATATTGTATCAACGCATTTACACTGGACATATCAGTGTTAGCGTTTTCTTTAGTTCCCATTATTCGATCGACTTGATTGGTTAGAATGCGCTTAATGGCGGGAGCTGTGTAGACCGGGTCTATTCCTCGTGCTGCATTTTTTGTAATAACGGTTTAGGCATGTCTGCTAACGTGTTGTACCACCGGAACGTTTCTTTGTCATTTCATGTCATCATCCTTTGATCATTGAACAACATATTATTTATGGAAAAGCCAGAGCCACAAAAGTTACCGATGCTATCGATTTCGTTGATATAAATCACTCACTAGGACGCGCGTAGGTGTCTAAAAATGATAAAATAAGAGGAACAACAGGACGCCGAACAGAAATGCTAAGGGTAGATTAGCGATAAGAAATCAAACGGACGTTCAATGTTGCGCCTTTCACGAGGGGTCGCCCCAGCATCATCGATACCACCAAGCTTGCGTAAACATCTGTTTCCCCAAATAACGTCGTACTTCCAGATAGATATTGGAGGCGTGTTTCCGATCAGGCCTCATTGCGTATTGACGTTTAAAGTCTAAGGAAGAAAATAAAGTGAATCCTAGCATAAAACGAAACGAAATTGAGTGTTTTTCTCGTTTACGCCCTTCCACATTGTTGTTATTCTTCATTGCATACGATCGACAATAACAACAGGCATGTTTTGGGACTCATCGCACCGGCGAACACTGCACCAGATCGTCACACTTAGGTGGATAAACGTAAGGATGTCGAAAAACAGAAAACTGAAACAGCCGAAATTTCCAACATAATAACGACTCAGAGAGTAAAACACAAGAACAAAACATGCGAGAACATAGCATTAAAAAAAAAACAAAAACAAAAAAACCGGGAAGGTAATGATCCGTGTGTAAGTAGGTGCAGTAATAAAAGCGAAACGGAACGTCGTTATTAGAGTTAGTCGTATTGTGTAGGACCGTGCCTGAAGAGATCCATTTTTTATGTCGTTGGAAAGTGAGATAAGGACTCCCACCGGGCTGCCGTTTTTCTAAAGGCGCTCCGCGTTCGAGTTAAAATTTCTGGTCCCGAGAATTATCTCGTCTCATGCGTCATCAACTTCGCCATTTTACCTTGAACTTCTTTATTCTATATTTTTTGCTCGCTTAAACGTGTGCGTTCTTGAACAATAAAAACGGAAGAAAAGATCAGGCATACCCTATAAAACTTACAATAGGACTATTCTATCAACGTGTTTCATCTGCCGGTTGCATCTGGGTCTGCCCATAGCGAAAATAAAGAAAATGATATAATGTAGCTGATAAATATTGTTCGTCACCTACAGAAGAGTGATGGTATACATTTAGACGTGCGCTCTTTTTTTTTCTCTCCTCTTCACACACTAAAAATCAATTTTCGTGCGCACTGATGCGACTCTGCTGCAACGGTGAGTTGTAGACTACGGCGGTTACGTTTCTGGCAGTTTATACACATATTTATTTTCTCATTTCTGCACAGATGTTAGCAACAGTTCTAGATAAAACTACCGCGGTCAGAAAGAATTCCATAACCTGGAATGAACATTTTGCAGCTTGAGCGTCCACTGCTGGTTACCTCTCCCCCAGAAAAAGTAGGCGAGCGTAGTGCCCCTTTAATTGGCAGCTGTCAGCCTACCCCCTCCTTATTTCCTTTTTGTTTTCGTGCCACTATGTATACATATCAATAAACAATCGATATATTAACTAATTAATAAAATTAATTGGTAATCAATCATCAGTAATATACTTAACATGCCTAGGAACAAAGATAAGGTACTTGTGCTTAGTATTTGTGAGAGGAGAGAGAGGGGAGGGGACGCGCATGCGCAATGGGGGGTGTAAACGCCGCGGGAGGGATGGCTAGAGGAGAGAGGGGGGAGCGGCGCGCATGCGCAGTGGGGCTGTGGACGCCGCGGGCAGGGATGCCTAGAGGAGAGAGAGGGGGAGAGTAGGAGAGGAGGTGTGTGGAGAGGGTCTGCGCATGCGCAGTAAGGGTGGTCAGGACACACACCACCACCACCACCGGATTGAACTCGGCTTTAAGACGCTTCGCATCTAATAATCGGCTTTTACTTTTGTTCCGCATCTCTCACATCTGTGTTGTACAAACTCTACGATTACGAAACGAATTCCCGTCATTTTATTCACGAAGCTGCAAGGAAATTCACACGCATTTCTCTGGAAGAAAGCTTCTCAGTTGACGACAGATTCGTTCTGGCCCAGGATTCAAACCCTTGACCAACAATCTTTCGAGACGATGGTCATACCATCTAAGCTAACTGGGAAGCTGGAAGACTGCCGGTTGGGCGTGTTGCCATACGTTCATGACGTGAAGTGCTAGGAAGAACAGATACTTTTGGAGAACCCGGTACACGACGGCCGCGCGACGGCGAATTCATCACCAACTCGACGCAAATTGACGCTGAAACCCCGTATATTTATTGCGATAGCAATTATATCGACACTCTCGGCTTATTTTCACCGTTGCCATCGCCGTAATTTCCCCGGATGTGTATGTATGTATATATATATATATATATATATATATATATATATATATATATATATATATATAAAAGGCACAAAGAAAATAAAACAGAAAACAAAAACGATTCCACGGCACCCGACTGGGGATTCGAACCAGCACCCCCTCACTCCGCAGCGCGCTGCGTTAGACCACTGAGCCACGCACCATGCAATCGCCGGCACAATAACGTCAAGCTAATTATAGACAGCATTTACCGCTGGCGGTATGCCGATCTCGGAGGAGCTTGAGCGTGTTTTTTATCACGCAACGCTCCTACATTTTCTTTCAATTTGAAAACTGCCCTAGAGACGCGCACGAAAAAGGGGCCGCTTCTGTACCCACTCGTGATGTGGAACGAAAAAAAAAAAATAAAAAAAAGACCACCACGCGCACCTTGCATCGGACCTCTTCGTTTCTCTCTCTGTTAAAAAAAAATCACGCCATATCCACGAAGTGAATGATGATGAGTGGGCGAAGCTCGATCGTTTTCATCCATGGCAGAAAGAGAATGTGTGGTCTGCAACGCGCTTATACTTCATGGTCATCAGCGTCATCGTCATCGTTATCACGTGTAGTCGGGTACAATCCACTATACTGGAACGCGCTTATACTTCATCGTTATCACGTGTAGTGGGTACATTCCACTATACTGCGTCATCGTCATCTTTATCACGTGTAGTGGGTACATTCCAGTATACTGGAACGCGCTTATACTTCATCGTTATCACGTGTAGTGGGTACATTCCACTACACGTGGCTACCTACCTACCTACCTACCTACTACAACTACGACTACAGAGGAGGGACAGACCCACACCCTAAGGATCTTCGCCCCCCCCCCCCCCCCCCCCAAAAAAAAAAAAGCCCTTACCAGCACAGATTGCCAGTCGTTCCTCGTTCGACATGGCATTCACCTGGTGCATGTCAGAGAGCACCGCTTTTCGTCTCAGATCAAGGTGCTCGATGACTTTTCGGGTCCCACACCATCAACCAAGAACAGAGTCGAATCTAGGTGACTTTATTACGCAGTGATGAGTAACAATTTTTGCAAAAATAAACATACAATGCATTCAATACCATGAACAGGAGCTCGATTTCATCCGATGGTCCTCTTAGGTTACGCTCATTGAGAGTTCACATTTGACCTCGTTTTCTTGATTGAGTGTTGTGCGATAAATGTAGATGGGTGTAAATGGTTCTTCGTCGTCTGCCGTCAAGCTCAGAAATAAAGTTTGTGCAGATATCCTACGCGAATCTTCTATGGGTAAAAATTATGTTGTGTTCACACTATTCTGTTCTTTACTGTTAAAATTTCTCATCTAGTAAAACAAGTGATGGTCCACCGAATGTGCGGTACCTTACAGCGAAAACAAGATGACAGTCGCGAATAAATAAATAAATAAATAAATAAATAAATAAATAGTGGAAAACAAAATAATCACATGTAAACGATATATAAATTGTTTTTACTGCTCATCGAGCGTTGCACTTTTAGCGATAAGTTCCACTGGTAAGACATTAGTCGTTCGTTAATCTTTCTCTAAAACTGAACTTATCATTTAACTACAATGTACATTGATTATGGCTTGCATTGAAATAAGTTAGAATAGAGCAGATGAAGTTATAGTGCGGCGCCGCAAGCCTAAAAGTAAACAAAGAAATACTCAACAAGCACTTTCTGAGCTTGCTTCAACATTGAAGCGCAATGATACACTTGCAAGTAAAATATACTTGTTTGCTAAAATTGTACCTTGAAAGTGCAGAGACCAGCCCGTGCAAGCAGGAATTGCGTCAGTAGCGTAACATTACTGATAATACGACATTGAAGGCCCTGTACTGTGTGTTTAGCTCGGTAGAAACAATGTGTAAATGCGACGAAACTATGTTGAAACTATGTCATTTCTCAAAAGTGTCATGCCCTGTTACATGCTGTTTAAGGCTACGCGTACGCTTGTTTCAAATGGAATACAGAGTGACCCTTCATATGCAAAATCATTTCAAGTTACACGTGTTTTCTGTGAAATAAGAGTGGAACGAAAGCTGCGCTTCGGGTATCACAGTCGTGCGTACCCATTCCCACTGGCTTTTGTTCAACGACAGTTCATGTGGATTATTTCACAATTTGTTCTTAAGCTACAGGGATATCTCAACACCGCTAGTTACAACGTCGATTAACTTTCAACATTTTCAACAAGTAGGTCTACTTCTATAAAATTATAAGCATCTTACAGGCAATTCAAGGCACCCTGACAACATTTTTTTTCACTTTCGCTTGTGAGCGTTTTCTCTTAAATTCAAGTGAAGGCGTGCTCGGACACAACAATCGAATGAAACATAACCAACGCATCGAACAATCTGATATTTGCAAATTGTCTTTAGGAGGTGATGTCACGAAACTTTTTTACAATGCAGAAGGCGCACTTTGGGTTGAACAAGTTTAGAGTTTCAAAAGGCGTTCGCACGGCGAATGCCAGTCACCTTCCAAAAGCTTGATAACTTTCTCGTTTGATCGAAAGCTCTTTCGTTTCATCGAAATAAGAATAAAGTTTATCGAACTGCAACAAAGTGTTCTGTTTTAGCTCGATTCACAAGTTGTGATGAAGCTTGTAAGCTCGCATTTACAGTGCTATTCGGGACTCGTACAAAACGTTTCACTTTCGAGTGTTCAGGCTCTCACATCAGGATCACAAGCTCTCTGGCACACAGGATGGCACAGTGTGTATGATATGGAGTGGTGCACCTACGCCACAAATTTATTCACAGCAGAGCACTATACAAGAAGCTACCTCAGTAGACCGTTTCACGCGGTGGCCCGGGTGCATTATCTACGATTCAAACATTCGGCTCTCATTCACTGTTATCAACGTCACTTGGCGGTATATGATACAGATGTCATCAGTCACTCGTTCAAGATATTTGTGACCCTTTCGTGGACTCTCCTACGCTTACAGAAGCATTGCTGCATATGTAACACAAACAGGAACCTCATACCTGATAAAAATAGAATACCTTGACTTCGTGCTTCTTAAACTGTTGCGTATGGAAATTTAACATAGTTCTTGCATTAAAATTATAACCTATGTTCCGTAAGCACCATACGCAGTCTTTCCGCATAATCTTGCATGAGGTCTAGCGAAAATGCAAGTTAAGTGACTTTATCATATTATACTACTGATCCATCATGTTACTACGGTAGTCGATTATTTCACATACGATTATCTTTATATGTGCCCTATATGATACATATATATCTTCAAAGTGTAACCTGATGTTGTATGAAAACATATAGATTGATCACAGTGCAATCGCGATTAACGTTAGACAACTTTTCGGGAGGTCAGTGCTCACTGCATACGTGATCTCCTAAATGATTGCCGATGTATGAGTATCGTGTGCATCGTCTACAGCGCTCGTAGTGCACCATGAAAGAGAGTGTTTTAATGAAACTATTGTCTTAGTTCTCAGTGCGCTAAATGCGTTCATGAGCTGTATAACAACCATACTCGAAACTTCCCATTCATCCATTACAATTGTATCGGAAGCCAACGACGTATACGTCTATTGTAGTGGTTAACTAACTTTTTTTAATCAAAAGAGCATGAAATGAACGATGCTAATGAAGACACATCCTTAATGAGAACCAGCAGATATTAAAGAGCTGTCTAACAAAGAATAACAAGCCCTCAAATTCCACTTTTTTCGTTCAAGGCGAATGAAGTAAGATACGCATATCGCATGAAATGTACATGCGTGCATTTTCAAACCGTAGTTCTACATGTATGCAACTGGACCCCGTATCCACTGAAACGTCCTTAAGCAGAATTTGTTGGTACGCGAAAACGGCAGCCAATCAGAACCGCTGCGCATTTTATTAGCGGAGCCGTTCTGGCCAATGGCTTAGAGCGAGAGCCTTGCGAGTTCGGCCACTGGAGTTTTCAAATGTCGAGCGGTTTTTGTCGGGGAGCACGGCTGAGACAAGCGCGCCGCCTGCCGCCGTGAGCAGGAAGCGCCGAAATTATCGATCGCCAGCTGCGTCCTCCGAAATCCGGGACTCCGCAAGATGTTGGGCGTCGTTCGCACGGCATGGCGCCACTGTCGCAGGAAATGTCACAGGCGCAATGGTCTTGAGCCAGACGATCATGATTACTACAGTAATACAAATGAATTGACGAGTTGCTGCGCATGTTAAACATTATTCAGCCGGGAAATAGCAACCTGTTGGTTAGTTTTATCGACCATTATATAGATATTTATTAAAAAAAAACTCGTAAACTGATTCAAAAGTTAACGAACTTGATTTTATACCATATTTTCTCAAATATCAACTAAGACTTGTAAAGAATGCGCACCAGTTTCTGCACTCCATCCCTACATTTGATAACAGGTCGAAGCGTAAAGTGCCGCATCACTTACGCTAGAATAAGTGCGCTAACCCAGAAACATACTGAGGTAATATCATAGATACAGGACCGCCAAACACTACTTGCGGTTCAACATCATGTGATGAATACATGATCGTACTATCTCTACTCCACGCGTAGTGACCTCAGTGAGCGCATTCATACATCCATCTTTCTTATTCCTAAAATGCTATGAAATAACAAATTACTCTGCTAAACGCATTATCAAGCGTAAACATTTGAAACGAAAGTCATGAGTACTTTCGGATAACAAAGTACCCATGTTCTGTATATCACACCGCGTGTATGTTCAATGGCACAACTTACTCCATGAGATGAATAACCACGTTAATGCTCACTGGAAGAGAACGTTACGACAATCGTCCCGCAGTGCGTAAAAAAATTCACAAATGGTAATGGTTTAACTTACATGATAAGCATCACTTCACCTACGTCTTTATTAAGAAGACTAGACATTTGTCAAGGCTTTCGCTATGTTGGATGTCGTACAATAGTGTTCTTGCACCCTAAGCTCAATTGGCGAAGTGCGAAGAAAGTGATTCAATTAACTACGTGTAGTAAGAGTGACATACGCGTTGTTCCTTAAGTTACAGTACGGGTGAAGCATAATGTATAAAAGAGATAATTTAAATAAATAAATAGATATTTCCTTATAAGGCATATATCCAGCTATGATGCCAAAAATACAGATTGCACACAGCCATCCACAGAGTCTTGTTCCATATATCAAAGGATGTAACAACACCTTTCTATAACAATGATTTTCGTCTCAGCGCTATACTTGGATTACTGTGCAATGAAAATACTCCAGGCGATGCCTTAGAATGCAACCCTTAGTACCGGACTTGGTATGGCTAACAGTAATAAAGGACAAACAAGTTAATATTCCTCTGTTGTTGATGTACTTCCGAACCAAACGATGAGATATACCATACCCACATACCTAGTAAATGCGTGCGCAACGATTGCAAGATATGGTGGTGAAACATGACGCACGTTCGCACATTGTATGAGTGATGGCGCAGATGATGCAAGGCTTTCGTGAATTCGTGAATGAAATAAGATAATGTAACCCTGGCCAGTCTATCATACGCCGATGTCACAGATCTGTAAAACTAAGTTCACTTGATTTCCTCATTGCGCTTCACGTGGAGTACAAGATTTGGTCCATTTACAGCCGCAATTGCTTTTAAACGAAATTGACGTTTACCTTAATGGTGCTTAGTTGACGTAGTTCAAGACAAGCTTTTAATCTAATTTTTATAGGCAAATCTAGACTGCCGCCAACAAAAATGCCGTCACTGTAAGTAGGGCAAACTCTCATGCTCATGTGATAAAAAGCCTTACGTTTATATACCATGTAAATGTAGTAACCCTGTCACAAAATCTGTTAGCGATAACACGCTTTATCGAAAGATAAGTTTACGTTTTATTAATGGGAGAACTTACGGCATCTACAGAACGGCACTTACAGAATTACGGCCCCTACAGAACCTACAGAAGCCTCTGACGTCAGCCTCCTACAGGGTTGCCGTTGGGTGGACATGAAAAGGCGCCAGAACTCACGCCAAAAGTAGCCAAAGTAGCCATGTCATTTGATATTATCGCCGAAATTCTAGCCAAATAGAACAGAAGCAGTATTATTCACAGTCTTTACTATTGATGAATAAATAAAACCATTTTGAATAAGTAAAACCACATGTTTAAAAAAAGAGCCATGGCGCCAACTTGAAATTTTCGTCGCCAACATGGTCCAAAAGTAGCCAATTTGGCGCAAAGTAGCCACCAACGGCAACCCTGGGCTCATATTACTTGATTTTAAGTCGCGGTAAATATATAAATATTGTGATACTGCCGCATATTCCATTTAATTTGTACTCCTGCGTTCGCGAGTTGTTAACATATATCCACCAGGTTTTATTGCCAGCCCTTACCCCACTTGATCTTTTTTCTTGTGCGCCTGATTTGATTGCATACAAACTTACAGTTAAGACAAAGAAAGAAAAAAATGGGACACCGAATTTCATTAGCGACAAAGCCCCACAAATTTAGCTTCGACCACCTTGCATCACCATTGCAGAAAATATCAATGAGATATGTATTACGAGTGATTCCCGCAGGTATGACACACACAGAAATACCAGAAGACACAGAGATGACATCGCGTAACGATAGGCGACACTTAAAGTTCATAGGCTGCTCTGTGTCATCGCACTGAGCGGCCGGTCCTGTATGTTCTCGAAGTGTCCTTCGTCCATATCATCATTCTCGGTCCGAATCTCCATCTTTTGAACGACGAGCCGCATTAGAGATAGCTGCTGCTCCATCGCCCTCGAGATTTCTTTCATCCTGCAGATAAATCAATCAATCAATCAATCAATCAATCATTCATTCATTCTTAATGAATTAATAGTATCTATCTATCTATCTATCTATCTATCTATCTATCTATCTATCTATCTATCTATCTATCTATCTATCTATCTATCTATCTATCTATCTATCTGTCTGTCTGTCTGTCTGTCTGTCTGTCTGTCTGTCTATCTATCTATCTATCTATCTATCTATCTATCTATCTCTTTTTATCCAGCCGAGTGGATGAGGAAAGTGAACGACAGGTCATGGCATGGATAACACAACATGCTTGTCATGTAAAATAGGTATCTTTTCGCTGGGCACGTGTTTTCAGACTGAGACTACGAAAAAGTTTGACCGCAAGGGCGAAGCAATAAATGCGATAGCAACAAATTGTAATGTTACACGAAGTAAGGCTGGCAGCCAACTCTTTCAGATGCTGTCTCGTGTAACTCTATCTATCTATCTATCTATCTATCTATCTATCTATCTATCTATCTATCTATCTATCTATCTATCTATCTATCTATCTATCTATCTATCTATCTATCTATCTATCTATCTATCTATCTATCTATCTATCTATCTATCTATCTATCTATCTATCTATCTATCTATCTATCTATCTATCTATCTATCTATCTATCTATCTATCTATCTATCTCTTTTTATCCAGCCGAGTGGATGAGGAAAGTGAACGACAGGTCATGGCATGGATAACACAACATGCTTGTCATGTAAAATAGGTATCTTTTCGCTGGGCACGTGTTTTCAGACTGAGACTACGAAACAGTTTGACCGCAAGGGCGAAGCAATAAATGCGATAGCAACAAATTGTAATGTTACACGAAGTAAGGCTGGCAGCCAACTCTTTCAGATGCTGTCTCGTGTAACTCTACCAAACTTTTGTGTAAGAGAATACGGCCGTTCTAGGGAGAGATGAAGATTCCGCAGTCTCTTCGCGTTGAGAGCGCAGCTCGTAGAAGGGTATACGACTAATCGGCGCTGATGCCCGCCGAGACAGCGCGCGCGCCAGTGATCGCGACCACGCCCTTAGAATCAAGGTTCACAGCTCCTGCTCGAGCGCCCCCCCCCCCTTCCCCCCTCGCGTTCGTTCATGCTCGTTCAAGACGCGTGCGGCGTCTCCTCTATGCTTGAGCGTTCGACGGCAGGTCTAACACGTGGGGAGTCGCTATCGCGTGCGCCCTCCGAGCGACGAAGATGGGCCGGCTCCTTTGATCTCGGCTTCAGCCGTGTTCGTCGCCCCCGCTCGCGCGCGTTTACCCGCGGGTAGAACATACGATGTGCGGTGGTATTTTATCAGTTTGAACTTTATACCGAACACGGCGGCGACGGTGATGCGAACGACGACGGCAAAAACCCGTCGAGAGTGTCCATATAATTGCTATCGCACTGAAAACAATAATCATGCTGTCCTGTAAAGCATGCTTTGCCTGTAGGACAACCATGCGCTTGAAAGAAGCCGCCCTAAACAAGAAAGGGAGTACAGGTGGACGTACAGGCGGCCGTGGTCATAGTTGCAACCTTCAAGCTATGGGTCAGTGACACCGCGATGTATAGAGGATAGATGTCATGGATCTCGAGTATGGTGTCATGGTCAATCTTCTTCAATATTTACACTACACGCCTGCGAAGGCCACGGTATGTGCACAAGTAATCAAGTTACACGAGCACATCAATCCGCCTCTTAGCGTATGGCTCGAGGTTGTCAAATGCGACATCGTCAGCACCTCGCTCACTACGCTGTCTATGAAGGCCATATAGAAATGTTTTCCGTGGCCCGCATGTTTTCAGAACAGTAAAAAAAAAACGGTTATCCTGCAAAGCGTGCTTTGCCTGTAGAGCTAGTGTGCGCTTGGGAGACGCCGCACTAAACGAAAAAGAAAGGCAGGAGGTGAGCGACGAGGCGACTGTAGTCGTTGTTGAATTCGGGAGTCTTCATAAAAGTATACCGCACGTAGACTGCCTAAGTCCCAACGTTAAAGCTGACACTCGGTGACACCACGGTGCACACAGGAATGATGTCGTGGAAGGTTTCGTTGTACGAACAACAAAAAACGTCACCTTACAATGATAAAAGGATGCGTAGATGGCCAGTAATGTCACCAAACAAATTTCTCAAGTTCGACGGTGTGCTACTAAATTACATTTAACAGTATTTCATATCTACTGCAAGCGCCCTGTACGCGCTATTTTTTCCTTAAAATTATTACTTTATGTTATGCTGTTGCTTCACGGGCCTTCATCGCTACATATTGCCATGTTCGTCTGTGTAGAGTTCATATGCATATGCTAGTGGCTGTATTTCTTGCTCTCATGCTCTTTGTTTTCTGTGTCCTAAATTTAGTCTAGGCTGAGTGAGGTACTGATCAGCTGAGTATGCCTTCGAGTGCGATATTTTAGCGTGATTTTTTTTCACATCAAGGCCCTTCATATTTTATCCACACTATCTATGAAAAGCAGTAGCTGGCGCCATCTGAAGGCACCAAGGTCTTCTATTCATCTATAAAAAAATAAATAAGACAATACACAGGCCAACAGTCGAGACCAAATATGCTCCATCCGCCTTAGAAAAGCAGCTTGGGCAATCTACGCCACTCCGACTTGTACACGTGTGGCGCCTCCAAGCTGACGATCTAAAAATAATAGACATCTTTCATTATTCTCAGCTCATGTTATAGTTACCTCGGCCAGCAGACCATCAAGCGACATTGTTTTCCACACCGTCGCCTAAACGGGATCCCGAGTATTTTTCTATAGACTGTCTATCAAAATGTTCTTGAAATGGTTCTCATACTCATACCTTTGCTTTTGCCTTTTAAGCTCGATGCTTAGCTCTTGAAGTGTGTTGTCAGGGACGCCGCCACCACCGGCGAACGCCTTGCTTCGTTTGCTGTTTTCTTTGGGGCTCGCGAACCAACGTTGTATTGTATGCCACTGTGACACAAGAGAAAGTAAAAAATAAAGGTGATGAAGATGATGATGAGGAGGATTCACTTCTATTACGCATGCCTAATGAGGGGGGTGACAGCAGGAAGTATGCGCTAGAACGTCTTTAGGTTAAAAGAAGCAAGTAATAAAAATAAGCAGCGCGAAATGCAAATAAGCTCGAAAGGCGAGCAGTCGTACTAATTGATAGACAAGTTGGGAAACAGGTATGAACGCAAAAAATAGCAGAGCTTTGGAACGTAATATCTACATAGAATCACTTTACTATGCGAATACAAAACAAATCGAAAAGAAATCGAAAAGAAAAAGGTCACTCGGTCTCTAATGTCTTTGGCTGAGACCATTCCAAGGCTAAAGCAATCTTCTGTGTTTTCTCAATGGACTTTTTTTGCCATCCTCTCCCCTCCTCCCACTTTTAAATTTCCTGTGCATTCAACGTGGTTTCGGACTGCCTCCGGGATCCGCTCACCTTTGACCAATGGGATCGTGTCATGCGATAACGTCATCATGTGACGTCACATAATCATAATCACTTCATGATGACGCCGTAGGCTGACTTCATGATGATGTCATAGGGTGACGTCATCACATGATAATTCTTTTTTGCATCATTCGTGTTTACGTGGACGTTTGATGAAGGATCTAAGGCTTTAACTTGAAATGGTAGCTCGGCAATCGCTTTGTCGCCTTTAAAGTAGTAAACACACCAAAGCATACATCAATGTAATTATAACCTAAATTTCTTGCCCGAAATGATCCAATTACAGAATTTTGCAACCCTAAACCAATCTTCCTAAGTTAAGCTTCGAGTAACCTGTTTCTCTGATTTTCACATTTTCGACAGGATAAAGAAAATGGATTAAGACTCATCCCTGCTGCTATTTCTGACCAGCGAAGCTGTTGAAAACCATGAAGACAAATGGTATAGCGGGATGAATGATGCATGCACTCTGGATCACAATGTCTGCAATGCTTTTATACAAGAACTACGATTACGGCTTTGCGATCACTGTGGAACAGGGGTCGGCAACCTTTTGAGGTGAAGGGCTAAGCTTCATGAAGCTGACACGGCAGAGACCGAACGGCGAATCGAAGAGGGGGGGGGGGTTGCTTTGCAGTCAAAGAGAAAAAATTCGGGGAATTGACAATAACGTACAAAACTGGATAGAAATCACGTTTATTTTTATTTTTTCCCATGTCACCATATTTGAGGTCTGAACTGCTATGTAGGCCTTCAGAGAGGAAGTGACAAGGACAGGGGGGGACACGGTTCTGAGTTTGGGCCAGGGGCCGCATAATGTTGTCCCGCGGGCCGCAGGTTGCCGACCTCTGCTGTAGAGAATTCTGGCATGTATCGTAGTAATCAATTCATCCACAATTTTGAATAGCGTTAGAAAACGCGTGTGAATTTCACCCTGGTGCATTTACTACGTGATTGGATAACCAAGCTGCCGCGAAGTCAGGCGAGTCTGTTCACGGCATTATTGAAGCGGTATCTGTATCCTATCTTCAAAAACACAGTTGTCCTAGTTGTCGTAGTAAGAAAACTGTGATGCTCGTCACTTACGACGTAAGACGAGGAGCCCTTTTGGTTGGGGTACACGTAGACTTCAGTCTTGTCAACCATAGTCAAGATACGCCGAGGCAACTTACGCTCGAGGTCGGTGTGGAGCTCCACCTGCAGAGAAAGGTTGGCATATTTTCACCCATCTCAAAACATCAGGCTGCTCAGCTGACGTAAATTAAGGATAAAAATAGCGCATGAGAATGAAATTTTTGTAAAGTCATCGCCGGACAACCTGGAAGACATAGCGTGATACTGTAATGAAAAGAAAAAAGCAGGTGAGAAAAGGCCAGAAAAAAGTCTGGCTTGCAATAGACGTAGCCGGGTTGCACAGGAAGATGCAATGAGTCAAGAGCAGGCGCTTTCTACTGAGTCCAAGAGGGCGCGATCACTTGACAGGCTTCATTCGCCTCAAGTGTCACACACACAGTGTGGTACATTGTTAACCGGTCAAAGTGATGTTAAAGTACTCTTTTTTTGACGAATATGACGAGCGACAGAAATTCATTGACGAAAGGAGAATCCGACCAGTCTTCTCTGTAAATTATTCAAAGACGCAATTTGTCTACTTAGATGTGTATCCTCAATAAGAAATTGTTGTTGAGCAACTTGGTGAGTACTTAACATCGTAAATTTTGGGCAGAAATCACAATGTATATTCTCACTTTTTCTCTTCCTTCGTGTATATATTTGGATCTATTTGATACTCTGACAGCGCACAAGAGAATATATCAAGAAATGAGAGTTTCAACAAGCACATTAACATTGTAGGGAGACATGGTGTGTCTCCGTATGCCAGTTTGATGGGTTAGGCACTGTACTTTCTTGATTCAACTGGACATTTCTTAGATGGTGGTTGTAGTAATGTATGGATGTCTGAAATCAAGATGTCGGCCAAGCGGGAGGCCTATTGAAAAATTATATCGCATTCCGCTTACCTGCATTGTGAGCCTTTTGAGTTGTGCGTTGCGACGGACGGTTTCAATGTCGCCGACGGCCAAGCCGATCTGTAAACGACAGTGAATGCCTCAATTATATTATGATAACCAGTCAGAGTTAAAGTTGCCGCAGCTCCAAGAAGTGAAAATAGCAATGTAACAACAGCAACAAAACAAGGCAATGCCATAAAAAACGTACAAGTAGTATTTTGGGACAAACACAAGAAACCCTCGAAGCAGTGAGCGTTGCAGCAGAAAAATACATGCTTTTTTAATTTTGCGAGCTATTATCGAAAAGAAAAGATTGTCCTTTTCGCCACCAGTAAAATGCTTGTCAACTTTTTAGGTTGGCTATTTTGACAGGGAAATATGGAGATAAAGAAAATAAAACGTAGGGTTTTAATGGGAAGGGGTGTCTGTTTAGAAGCATTTGCTGGATGAAGAAAAAGAGAGAGAGAAAGAAAGAAAGCAGGAAGGAAGGAAAGAAGGATAGATAGATAGATAGATAGATAGATAGATAGATAGATAGATAGATAGATAGATAGATAGATAGATAGATAGATAGATAGATAGATAGATAGATAGATAGATAGATAGATAGATAGATAGATAGATAGATAGATAGATAGATAGATAGATAGATAGATAGATAGATAGATAGATAGATAGATAGATAGATAGATAGATAGATATAGACAGTGATCACGCACACAGCGCTGTTCATAGCTCAGGATTACACTTATCACACAGTTTCGCTTTTCTAAAGAACTGCATTAACACACTCGTAGTACTTTAATGCGACAATTCCTCACTTAGAAATTCTAAAATGACTTCTGAGGGTGGCCTGGTATAAATATGTGCCAGAGCAGTAGCGAGCTTTCATTTAGGTATGCCGTATGAAAGTGGAGAAGAAAAATTCAGAGCCCTTTCACTACTGTGACGATGGAAACCAGCGGCTGTGGCTGAACGTTCTGCGGCAGCGAATTCACGTCGTTCTCTCGCCAATTCGCGCTTCCGTGCGCGCTGGGGCTCTTTCAACTGCCTATGTTTTTCCTCTGAGCGAATGACATGCGCCCGTCCCATTTACGAGTCCAAAGGAGAACTGCTGATAACAGCGCCAGCGCAAGTCTTTGCATCACGAGACAAAAGGGCAGAACGACTGGGGGCAAGTGCCGCCGCCGAGTATCGCGACACAAGTGAAAGAGATATCAATGGTGGCGAGGGAGTTAGGGAAATCTGCGGGGAGAGGAACAAGTGGAAAGGAGCATCGATGATTGTTGTTCTGCGCGTGGTTTTGTCATGATTATGAAACGGTGCAATGAAAGGACGCAAAATACTGACGAAGACACAAGGACAAGCGCCGTTTCATAATCGTCATCTTTAACAACTTGCGAAACTATCAGTGCTACTAGGAAATGGAAAATAGACAACCACCCGTTTGTAGCGCGAAGGCGCAAGGAAAGGTTCATGTGCTTCGAGTTGTCGATTAATTCGCCCTCGCGCTGCCAATTGCTAGCTTCCGGGTTAGCTCAGTTGGTAGTGCGACCGTCCCGGAAAGGCGTTGGTCCCGGGTTCGAACCCCGGACCAGGACGATTTTTTCAGCAACCAAGAAGATTTCTTTGTGAGAAATCCGTACGGTTTTCCTTGTGGCATCGCCCTACAAACAGGTGGTTGTCTATTTTCCCTTTCTTAACTCTTCCGCCACCTTGAGAGATTCCGCAGAACTCATTTGCATTATCAGGGCTACTGAACGTGGTTTTGTCCGCAGGTGAGATTCGCAGATCCATATACGGATTCACTTAAAAAAGAAGAGTGGGTTCCTTACGAGCAGGTTCATGAGTAGGATAGGCATGAGCACGATGAAGACGACGAGAAACCAAGTGGCGGCCACGATCTGGTACCAGGCCGAGGACTCCAGGGCGCGCATGGGTCGAAGGTAGGTGCCCAGGAAGTCCAGCTCCCCGAGCATCATTGTGCCCACACGCACCAGCGATATCACCGGGTTGTGGAAACCCTTGTCACTCATGTTCTGCGCGAAGAAATTAAGACCGAGTTAAAGGTGCACCTTGGTTCAAAAGGCTGTGCGTTTTGATCCTTACCAAAACACTGCGCTTACGCGATACCAATGTTACGAAGAACTTTTAAACATTTGACATTTTTCTTTGGTGAAGTAATCGCATTTGTGCGCCAACATTTCCTTTCTCCTTTCATCATGTCAATAATAATGATAAAAAACATGGACTGCGTAAGGCATAGTACTGAGGAAATTCACGCCATCTGTTGGCATTACTATGAAATGGCATGGTGCTGCCCAAATTGCTGAAGCAAGGGATGCATATGTAGATGTGGTGTCCCATTGTCGGTTCGCACAACGCGCTAGCTTGCGCGCGGGAAGCTCTGAAGGAATTGTTAAGGAATTAAGAAATGAACACTGTTGGCGCATGAATACGAGGCATAGATGCTGAGGTATTGTGCTTCAGTTCTTGTTAGTCTTAGGTTCAAAACCCGCGAGAAGCTTTCTTTGGTTTGTTAGTGTTGATAGAGATGATGATTATGTGGAATTTTAAAATCTTCTGCAGTTAGTGTGCGTGCCGCAGCCTGGCATAATTACGACATGTCCATCATCTTCGTGTAAATTTTTTTTGGATTTTTTTCGTGCTTTTGTCCTTTCTGATTTTCATCTTTGTATTTTTTTTTGCATTCTCTTATTGTTACAATTAATCTTTTTCATGTTGAAGGGCCCTGCTGTCGCAGATAGACAAATCAGACACGTTTTTCGCGCTTATACATAATTTTCGAACTACGTACAAGAAACATTTTGGTAAGGATCAACACAATGCTAGAACGTGGTTCTGACAATAGTGCAAGTTTTCCACCTTTTTCTACCACTATCTCTTTTAGTGCAGGTGTTTTAATGATAATTACAATAAAATATCGCTTAGTGCCTAAAGTCGTCTACGTCTAAAGACAAGGCGTTCACAAACTACGCGCGTGCTCACCATTGATCGCATTGTGATGTTTCCCGTGAAGGGGTCAACGACCGGCGTTTTCACATTCATCTGTGGAAATGTAAAAGAGAGATTTCCGGCTGCAAAATTCTACCAACTGCAAGTTTGCGCAGAAGCCGCAAACTTGCAGCTGGCACAGTCTGACAGATATGTATACCGAACAAGAACTGAACATGAATACAGGCGCTTGCTATCATTTATCAATAAGAAATCGTCGAAAAGCGAATGGCGCTAGAGTCAACGTTTCAACAAGAGGATTTGCCTTCGTCAGTGCAGCAAATGTCTTTCTTACAAGGCCGATACAGCGCACACTTCCCGAAGACCGACACAGGGAACACTAGAAACCGAAGCATGTCAGTAAGTTGGTCTTGCACGTGTTTTGAGGCTCCAGAGTTCAGAAACTGTTTAGCTCAGGAAATTAAGTGCTAGAACTGCCACGTGAATACTTCTTTCAAGATTTCACAGCAGTTGAGTTTGTTCAATGATGAATAATGCAAAAAGCTTCGAGCCTGGATACTCACGTCAATTTTGGCAAGGAGAATGTGGAAGCTCAGGCCAAAGGCAATTATGAGAACGGAGAAGACGAACATGACCTTTTAGTAATGTGGACAAAATTTCTAGGAACATTACGACGTAGAGGCCAATCCGGTTGAACCTGAAAAAAATAGGGGACAGAAGCACATAATGTATGATACATTCCAATCAAAGAAACGATCAGATTTGTTAACATAACAATTTTTCCTGTTTTGTTTGCTGTAAAGGGGATGCAATACAACGGAGGAACATCTTCACGTTCACTGCCAGTCGCTTTCAAATGGAAATTTCCATGTTTAACTTTCAACAAACCAGTTTGTGTCGAGTATGTGCTATGATCCGATTTCTCTGGAGATAGAACTGAAAATTCAAGGGCTCACCAAAGCTGTGATTCATTTGATTGTGCTATTTTAAAGCTATTGTAAAGTTAACTCATTAATGGGGGGGGTCGATATTTTCAAAATTTCGATACTCCTAAATTACACATGAAATTTCGTGCCTAACATCTCTTTCTTTGAGACAAAAAAAACATTGGAGAAGATGTCACCATTTCATGTCGATGTTCACCTTTTTTTCACATAGTTAAAAGTAGAAATAAACGTGAAAGAAATAAATTCTTGTGTTTCGTGAATAAAAATGTCCCACATGGCACACAAGATGCAGTTGAGCCAATATTTATAGCATACACCGGCAGAGTTTTAAGCAAAAAAAAAAGTTGAAGTGCTTTTATTGCTTCGCTGCCAAATATTCATAAGCAGGTCACATAATAAATAGTAGGAATTGCTTAGAACAGGCTCATTTTCGGCGATAACTTGCGATGTGCTGCAAGTCTGACCATACGGCCAATATATTTCGAAGAACAGCTACATCCTAATAACCATCGTTTGCTTGAAAGAACAAATAAGCTTAAAGAGAGTTTTCTTACCTTTGCAAATAGAGCAGGTAGTTGAACCACGCTAAGAAAACGGCCAACGCCGCCATGATGTACTGGTTGCTTCGATCGACCACGGTCGTTGAAAGGTGGCCGGCAGCCATCAAGCCACCAGAAATGTAAAGCGTCCATTCCAAGACATTCATGATGTCTAAGAAGTACTTGGCTCGCTGAAAAACGAACCAGACAACAGGTGCAGTTACCATTATATAATAATAATAATGATAATAATAATAATAATAATAATAATAATAATAATAATAATAATAATAATAATAATAATAATAATAATAACGATTTATTCATTTTTCAATTTAAATTACGCAGCGTTTTAACACTTTCCTTTGAGTACCTGCTGTCAACAAATGTCCACATAAAGACATATCGATATGGTGCTATGTTTTTTTTAAATAAAAACAAGCGGATAGTTTTTCAATACGCACGAGCGTATTTTGATAGACGAGTAAATTTTAGCAAGCAAGAAAATTAAAAAAAATGTGTAGTTATTTGGTTGGAGGCCTGGACATTTTATACGGATAATTCCCAATTGGGGGGTTGCGCCATTGAATCTTATTACTAGATGCTCGGAGATTGCGGTCAATTAGTAACGCACTTGTAAAAAGAGTTACACAATATAAGTTTGCAGTCATATCCAGGTTTTGGAGTTGTATGTTAGGTATCCGCACGTAATACAGCATAAGGTACACCACAACTAATGTATCTATCTATCAAAAGAATATAGGTGTTCCGGAAATATTTTGTCTTCGGGAGATCATTTATATTTGCATTTTCCCTCGTGTCTTCCCATAATCATATGGTGATTTTGGGACGTTAAAGCCCAACAATTATTATTGTATTTTTCTTCGTTTTTTAGTCTTTTGAAGAGCTAAACAAGGTGCTATGGCTTATTAAAGCCCACTTAGAAACAGCAATGAAAACTACGAAGATAATTGGAATTCTTGAGACAAACCCGCAGCATTAGGTATTTTAATTGGAAACTAGATGATCGAGATGAGCACTCCGAGGAAGAAATGGCGCTTACCTGTTGATACATTTGGTAAAACTCCTTCACGATGTTGAAACCCGACAAATGCCAGGACAATCACAGATGTCAAAGCGACCATGGTGGCCTGGGTTTCGTGGGAAATCAAAGCACATTTGTAGAAATGACATTCTGCATTGTCGAAACATTGTAGAAAAGTGGAAGGGATGAATAATGACGCTATTGCACAAAGATTGTTTTTTTTATCTTTTGGCCAACCTCGTTTTATGAACTAGCAGTCATGGATCGTCGTAAGAAAGTATGGTTGTGTGCTCAAGGTAACATCTAAAGATTCAGGAATTGTAAATGGAACGTGTAAAACGCAGGTATAGAAATATTACTGCGTTTTCTTGCGTATCAGAAGAAAACACACAAAAAGGACCTACAACAACGCTAATGAATTGCTTTCATCATCATCATTTATTGCAGTTTTGTTGCAATTAAAACTTTCCTCAAGGCGCAAAACTTGGTTTTTGATATAGAAGGTGTATTTTTAGACAATACGGATTACCTTTAAAAATGCTTTGGCTGTCAGGCCTCTACTCTCTTTGCAAACGAACTGTACGCCGAGGCGGAAAAACTTTGCCGCACCAAAAGTTACGTTCAAATGAGTAATTTAACAAAAACTCGTTAATTAAGCGTTTTAGTTATTAACTTCAGGGCTGTTTATGGAAGAGTTGTAGGGCGTGACAATACAATTCATGGCATGCCATTTTAAAAAAAATTAATCCCAAAAAACGCAAGCGATTTCACATAACAATCGCCGAATTTCAAGACCCCGATCGGGGCGATACCGAAACTGAGCGTACCGGGCACGCAGGAAATACATCAACCCTGTTACGTCAGACCGGAAGCTCACAGGGCAATTTTTGAAAAAAAGGCGCGTCGCAGCAGAATATGGACTGGAAAAACAACAAGTCATGCCAAATACCGAAATGGACCATCTATTCTTTGCGTTTGGTTTGTAGTGCATATCACTGTTCAAAGGAGACTCCATTCCGTCGCATGTCAAGGTGGGACATTTCCGACATCCTGTTCGGCCATTTGTCCCTAAACCACTTCAGTGCCATAATTGCATGAAAATTGGGCACGTCAAGGGTGTTTGTACGAACACCACAGTATGCCCACGGTGTGCTGAGCCGCACGCTGCAGACGCATGTAGGGCAACAAGTCTGAAGTGCGCAAACTGTGACGGTTCACATGATGCTGCCTCCAAGGAATGCCCGCGGATTAAGAAGGAAATTGCCATTATTAAACAAATGGTCCGAGACAATTCCACTCACCGGGAGGCTGCTGAAAGGGTACGGCGTCGGCGCAGTCGACGACGGAGGCGTTCAAGACAGGGAATTGCGCATAACCCACTGTCTTCGAGCACGAGCAAAGTAGTGAGCACGAAGCGAAATGAGGTGGACAAGCCCAACGCTGCAGATGACTGGCCTACACTTCCGCGTACGCAGCCTGCGAAGGAGCTCCCTCCCAGGCCTCCCCCGCCCTACTCCTCCCTCTGAGCATATTTCAGCTGAGGATGTGTCAAGGGCCGATCGGCAGATCATCCCGATGCTGCGATCCCTCGTCGCTGTCATGGCAGACCTACTGAGAAGCCTGGGAACTCCAACCGCTCGAAGCGGGTTACAAGTGTTGGATGCGCTGAGCCCCGTCCTCGCCTCCCTTGCGTAGAGCCATGGCAGGAGATCAACAACCGTTCCGCAAAGAGGTCAGAGAAGCATCAGTCATCCAGTGGAACGCAAGAGGACTTAGATCACGGATTTCTGATTTTCGTCAGTACGTGTTTTCGAACCGTTTTCCAATCATCGTAATTTGCGAACCGAAATTATCAAGCCCGATCAGGCTATCGGGCTACGTATCAATCCCATCCCAAACCTGCAACGAAAGCAGCAAGGTCCTTGTGTATATTCGTCGGGAGCTGACCTACATCATTCAAGCGGTGTCGCCTCATGATGACAACCAATATGTTTGCCTGACTGTGAAGCAGAAAGCCCTCACCTTCACATTAGTCGGTGTCTACCTGTCTCCCTCAGCCCGTTTTGACCGGAAGAGATTGGATGACATACTTGCGGGCATCCCGGGTCCATGGATAATTACAGGGGACTTCAACGCCCACCACCCTATCTGGGGAAGTTCAAAAGTCAATGCAACGGGCCGGAGACTGGCTTAATTTGCGTCGGCTCATGACCTGTCTCTGCTTAATGATGGGAGCCCTACATTTCTACGAGGATCAACGTACAGCAGCTGCTTGGACTTGACGTTTGTGTCCCGTCGCTTCGCTACAAAAGTCAAGTGGTTTTTAGACATTGAGACACATGGCAGCGACCACATCCCCAGTTATCTCACCATCAAAGGCTTCGCTAGCGGTCGACCACCGAAAACCGTGCGGAGGATCGATTTTTCCGCATTCACTACCGATATTGCAGGCGCTTGTCAAAATGGCTTGTCCTGTGGCATTGAGCAAGCGATTAAAGAAGCCGCGCAGAGTGCGATGCGCACGGTGACATGCTCTTCAAGGCCCTCAGAAACGGACGTGGAGTTAGAGCGACTCCGCGCGATTCGTCGGCGTGCGGAGCGGAGATATCGACGCACAAAATCCATTCAAGATCTACGGATAGCAAGGCGCATGCAGAAGAAGATCCAGCGTCGTATAGACAAACTAGAGTGGCAACGGTGGGCGAAGTTTTGCGAGTCTCTAGACCCTCGCCAACCCCTCTCTCAAATATGGCGTACCGTGCGCGGCCTACGCATTTTTCCCGAACAACGTTTTCCGTTTAAAGCCTTGGCACTTTTCCAACATAGAAAGGATATCGAGGTAGCGGAAGATTTTTGCACGAAGATTGCAGGCCCATCAACCAGCACAGGAGCCCTTACTGCTGCTAACACGCCACATTCACTAGACCCGTGCATGGACCTGCCTTTTTCCATGGAAGAGCTGGACGCGGCTCTTTCATCATGCAATCGATCGTCGTCGCCTGGGCCGGATGGCATATCGTACCGCCTATTATGCAACCTCGGTGACCTTGCACGAAGCGCTTTGCTGGACGTGTTCAATGAGTCTTGGAGAGATGGAACAGTCCCCAGAGAATGGAAAGCAAGCCGTTTGGTTCCAATTCTCAAGCCTGGAAAATCACCTCTAGAGCTGACGTCATATCGCCCAAAAGCGCTGGCTAGTTGCGTAGGGAAACTGATGGAGCGAATGATCCTCGCCAGACTCGAGTGGTTCCTAGAACACCATAGAGTTTATCCAGACGCCATGGCCGGCTTTCGTCGCCTTCGTAGCTCCATAGACAATGTCATTGACCTGGTGACATACGTACAACACCAGAAAATGAGCAGACGGCTATCTGTCGCATTATTTTTGGATGTCAAAGGAGCATATGACAATGTTTCTCACGAAGCCATACTCGACGCCCTCGAGTCGGTTGGTTTGGGTGGGCGAGTGTACCGCTGGATCCGTTGCTACCTACATATGAGAACATTGTTCATGCTAACTGATGATGGGCCGACTTCTGAGCATTACACACACCGTGGCGTTCCTCAAGGTGGTGTATTGAGCCCCACACTTTTCAACCTTGCTCTCATCGGTCTCGTGGAACGCATACCAGATTCCGTGCAGATATCTATCTATGCTGATGATATTTGTGTTTGGACGTCAGGAGTAACACGTCCTCAGGTACGTGCGAGGCTCCAGAAAGCAGCGAATTCTATATCGGAGTACCTCAGAGAACAAAACCTCGAGATTTCTCCTGAGAAATCAGCGCTGGTTGCGTTCACGCGGAAGGCAATGACGTCATACCCCATCACCATCAATGGACAAAATGTCTGCTACGCAAGGACACACAGGTTCTTGGGGGGTCACCATCGATCGAAATCTCTGCTGGAGTCCCCATGTCGCCACTCTAAAGAAGCGCCTAACAGCCACAGCACAACTTTTCAAGTTCCTTGGTGGAAAAACATGGGGCACGTCAGTGCACGCGATGTTGCAGTTATACAGGACGCTGTTTCTGGGGTACCTGCGGTACAGCTTGCCAGTTTTGACGAACGCCTGCAAAACCAGTGTACGCACAATCGAAAACGCCCAGGGCCAGGTACTCAGAGTTTGTCTTGGATTGCCACGCTGCACATCAACAGCGGAGACCATCGCAATCGCCAAAGATCATCCGGCCACAGTGCACATTACTCTGGAGGCGCTTAGAACGCATATTAGGCACCTTGCTCGCGTCCCTGCCCACCACCTCGCTTCACTTCCAGAAGACCGACCGAGTGCCCCCCTTCTGTAAGAGAATACTGGCTTATCGGGACTTCCTTCCAACAGACCACGCGCCTCCGGAACGCATCCTGACACCCCCTTGGTGTTTGGGCCGACCAAAACTGCGCTTGACAGTGCCAGGGATCCGCAAGAAGGCGGAGCTCTCGTCGCCAGCTCTGAAGCAGTTGACTCTGCTCATGCTGCACGAAGTATACAAAGACCATATTAAACTTTACACGGACGGCTCGACAACTGTTGGAGGATCTGCAGGAGCTGTGATCTTCCCAGCAAAGGCCGAAAGCATCCAGTTTCGAACGTCACACAAGACGACATCGACTGCCGCGGAGCTCGCGGCACTCCGCAGCGCACTCCGCAGGATCGACAGAGAACTTCCACTAAAGTGCACTATTTTTACCGATTCGAAACCAGCTTTGCAGTGCCTTCGAACTGCTCTACGTCGTGGGCCTCAAGACCAATTGGTGCTGGAAATACGACAGCTATACCATCAGCTAATAGACAAGGGGCACGACGTAGCTCTTCAATGGTTACCAGGTCACTGCGGCATCACTGGTAATGAGCATGCCGACGACGCAGCTAAGAATGCTCATGAAAATGGCGAGATGGAACCTATTCCACTATCAAGAAGCGACGCAGCAGCAAAGATTAATATGCTCGCACATGATGTCGCAAGGTCTATGTGGAACACGCACGGTTTTCTCCACACCCGTCTTCACAGCCTGGATCCATGTCTACGACTTGAAATTCCATCTGGCCTACCCCGATCTGAGACTACCGTTCTCTGCCGCATGTGGCTTGGGGTGTCGTTTACGAACGCCTTTGCTTGCCGCATCGGATGGGCAGACAGTGCTGCATGTGAACATTGCGGCACTGATGAAACCATTGCACATGTTTTATGTCAGTGCCCTCAGTACAGCTCTCAGAGACAGTCCCTCGCAGCGGTGTTTGCGCGACTCGACGACGAGCCTCTTTCTGAGAAGTCGATATTGAAATGCCGGGGAGATCGATCTTCACGCCTGAAAGCGACGAAGGCGCTGTTGAAGTTCCTGCGAGCGACCCGCCTCGTTGAACGCTTGTGACACTCCTGTGTTTGTGTGTGTGTGTTTCTGCTTCCCTCCCTCTCTCATTCCTCTCTTCCTTACTTTTCTGTCTCCCCTTACCCCTTCCCCAGTGCAGGGTAGCCAACCAGATACTTGATTTCCGGTTAACCTCCCTGCCTTTCCGCATCCCATCTCTCTCTCTCTCTGTTGTTTTTTTTCGCGCTGTACGCGAGCAAACTGCGATTGCCACTTTTAGGTGCGGAGCACTTCAGGTGTCCGGGCTGTCGTATGCTATGATCGTATGCTGTGGTTGTCGCTTGGCTTAACGCAGGCAAAACCATATATCGCATAGCCATCTGAGCACGCGTTCGCGCATAAGAGAAGTCTTCTTCCTCTTGTTCTTCAAGCGCCTTGATGATTATATTAACGCAGGCAAAACCACCATAGCCAACTGTAGCATATTGAGCGCGCGCTCGCGCCAAAGGAGAACTCTTCTTCCTATTGTTTTCGAGCGCCTTGATATGATATTAAGTGCGGAGCACTTTAGAGAAAAACACAGAAAAAACTGGAAAAGAAAGAAAAGAAAGAGAGGCGGGAAAGAAAGAAAAAATACCGAAGAGAAACAAAAAATTGAAGGAGACTTTGTAGATTCCAAAGTGTGTTCGGCGAACACCTGTGCCCAATTGAGAGGGGGTCGGCCAGAATGGAACGCGATGCGCGCGTCTCCCTCCTTGCATGATTGGAACACGCTGGGCCCAGCGACGCTACGCAAGCAAAGCGCGAGCTCTGTAGAGTCCGACGCGAGGCGAGACCGACGCGACCGGCGTCCGCTGGCGCGCCCCGGCGGCCACCTGGCACCGTGCCAGGGCACGGACGGAGGGCCGGCCGGACGGACGTGAGCATGAGGCATTAATGGCTTTCGCCTTAAAAAGGCTGCCCAGCTCTGCACCCATCCTTCGGGCTTGGCACCACTAGTGCGAAGCTGCCTTAAGCTTTTTCTAATACTTGGTGCTAGTTAGCTGATAAACTCTGCATATCCAGGATGCTGTACGACGAACAAACCAACTCAAAACTCGTTGCTTGCACTGCTAACGGAGCCAGCCACTACGATAATTCTCAAATAAAGCTCCTTCTTTCCAGGAACAGGAGGGGTGCAAGTTTTCTGCAATACTTCTTTGTAAACTAGCACTCCAGACCATGACTTATGTGTCATTTAATGAACAACGAAGTCGGTATCAGTGCAGAAGCACTGACCTGTATTACCAGAATTTGAATAAAAATTGTGAGATAATATTTTTTGCCTATTTATGACAGCAGAAATTTTAACTTATGTCACTTCTACCTCTCAACAAAACACCCTGACGCACGCGAGTTTTGTTGATTGGCGAATGCTCTTTCGATTGAGGAGTTCCAGACGCTGGCGAACATTTGTAAGATGGTGAAACACGACTTAGCCATGCCGACCGGCACCAATCTTCCAGGAAAAGCTGCAACCATAGCGTTTCCTCTAATAAGTCTATGCATTTACGCATGACTTGTAGACCAAGAGTCGGCAAACTGCGGCCCGCGGGCCGCATGTGGCCCGCATAGCAGTATGATGCGGCCCCCGGTACGACGTCAGAACCCCCCCCCTCCTGCCTTTGTCACTTAGTCTCCACTGTAAAGTTCCTATCGACACTGTAACTTCCTATCTACACTGTAAGTCTTTCGCTATTAAACAAACATGACTTCTATTCCAGTCTGCCTAATCCAGTATTGCACATATTGGCAATTAGCCGAATTTTTTCCTCTTCTCTTCCAAGCCCCCCCCCCCCCCCCCCATGGGGTTGGGGGTGTTCAAACCCGGCAAAATTTTTTCAATTTTGCGTGCTTATATATGCACGCACACATACAAACGCACGCACAAACATACATAAAGTATGGTTTAACCCCCCCCCCCCCCCCCCATCCCCCCCCCCACCCCAAAAAAAAATTTCTGGCTACGCCCCTGCCCCCCCCCCCCCCTTTTTTTATGTGTCATTCAGCCCCACCCCGTCCGCTTCATGCAACTCAGCCCTTCGCCTCAAAAGGTTGCCGACCCCTGACTTAGACAACACCCAAGAGAGACTGTGACTGTGCTGTGCTGTGGCTGTGACTGTGCTGCGCGTTCCGCGCAGGCATCGCGTTTTTTTATTGGAATTGCAATTATATGGACAATCAGCTGGTTTTCGCCATCGCTGTTGCCGCACCTCACAAGTGCACAGCAGGTAAAAAGATAGGGTGATCACGAGCGTACACACGGAAGAATATAAGCTATCGCATTTTTCTGTCACTTTGCAGTTTAAACCTACGCGGCAGCCACCTCGGCGCTACTTCTTTCAGACAAGCGAGTGAGTTCTTTGCACTTCTTTCTAGTTTTAACAAAGAAACGAATAAGCACTACACGGAAAGCGCGAACAATAAGCCGTCTATTAGGGGATCTTGTACGACTTGCAGTTCCTGCTGCGACGAGCCCTTTTTCAAAAATCGTCACGTGAGATTCTGATGAGACGAAACAGGGCTGACATATTTCTTGCGCTTCCGGTGCACTCAGTTTCGGTATCGACTCAATCGGGGCCTTGAATTTAGGTTACTGTTATCTCCAATTACGTGCGTTTTTGCGATTTTTTTAAAATGTCATGTCCTACAACTCTTCCATACAAACAACGACCATAAAAGTTAATTAAAAAGTTAATTACCGAGCTCCGTTAATTACTTATTTGTACGCAACTTCAGGTGCGGCAAAGTTTTTCCGCCTCGGCGTAGTGTTCGTTTGCGAAGACAACAGGGGGCTGACTGTCAAGCATTTTTATAAAGAAATCTGTGTTGTAAAAGAAAAAAAAAAACTCCCTGTATATGTACTGGGAGACTTCAGCTGGGCATGGTTGCAAATTGGAGCGACAATGTGTATCGATATATGCTATCATATTGTACACGTTCTTTCCGCACTTGAAATAACTTTATTAAGGTGACAAAAGGTTCGCGAAGTTACCGTTCCTCGGTTGATGATTAGCGTGAATAAATTTATTTCCATAGTATAACTGAAGTGCTTTGCAGTTGTGGCAATAAATGTTTTCAATTTTCCAAACAGCGCACCCTCAGCTCTTGAGGGACCACTATATATCTACCAACAAACTAATATTTTAACTTCATCAGTTTGAAATTATTCAATGTTTTATGCGCGCCAGAGAGCATAAGAACTATTCGGTGTGGCCATTGCTTTGTACACATAACCCGATATTACACAACAACCCTTGACGGCCTTCGGTGTAAAGACCCGGATAGTAAGCTTGCCTTTAAGATATGAATAATGTTTAAAACAACGTGTTTGATGTCTTAACGTTATTCCCTGTGCAGTAAAGGACTTGAATGTCCAATAATAAAAAAAATAATAATGCAGGCTACTTAGCTTATAGTCGCGATGCTTGCGTATTTTCGCTCTTGATACTGCAAGCCCGTAATAACATATTTCCGTTGCGCAAACATCTACAGTGTAATATCTAGACACCGCGAATAAGAATATTCATCTCGGTATTCCTTTCCTCAATTGCTCTGTCTGGAACACTTTGAGCAAAAATGTTACGCCAGAAAAGATAAGTAGCAGGTGCCGAAAAAGTGGCACCAACAATTCTTTAAATGCTTTCAAACAATTGCTGGTCGTCACTCAATTTACGGCACACAAATCACGGCACACAAAAATCTATTGTATCAGGTCGCGCATTTTTCTGAACCGAACATCCTACTGTAGCTACTCTGATTGAAGACATAGGCCCATACTGCATTTTTAAAAGGATGATAAATTCACACTATCTACACAAACATAATCACCATCATCATAGACGCTGTTTTGTATTCTCAAAAGTATTTGGCGTTTTTTGAATTCTTGAAACCTTATGTATCGAAATCTTATGTTCCTCATGTAAATCATGCACGTTCACGTTTGGTTATGTTTTTCAAACTTTTTCATTTGTTAATCGCTCATATTACTTATCGATGTCTTTGCCTAGGCCAATTCGGAAATCTTTTTGGTTTTCGTATACACATGTGACTTGCATGTAGCAACGCTCATTTATGCTTATTTCGTTATTCGCTGTTAATTTTACATTGACCATTGTGTGCTCTTGGTGGGATTTTGGGTTTAGAAGGGGCAGGTGCCTTGCCAAGTTGTTATGACTTTTCGCCGGTCCCCTAGGCAAATTGTGCTTTTTTGCTTTTTTTCTGAAATAATCTTAACCTCAAACTTCAATGGGCCCCTAAAAACTCCGTGTGCAAGGAAGGGATAGTGGTTCCTTTCTCGCCTTCACTACCGTTCCTACGGGCGCTATCTCGTCCTCGCCACTTATTTCTTCGTAGACAACATGAGCACTAAGCGTTGCGCCCATGAGGATTTCCCGCGTTTCGGCTACACGCTTTTATATCCGTGTGCGTGGGCAAAATCGCATAAAACGAAGTGAAATCGGTTGATCGCACGCGAAAGTCATGCCAGAAAAGGCAGAACGGGCGTTCGATTGTATGGCAAAGCAGTGTGGGAGATAATTCATAACTGATGTCGCTCGTGTACGAACCAATAGAGAGCTCGTAGCCTCATTACGTCACGTGAATGGACAGCTGGCGTCACGAATTGCGCTGAAGGGACGGGAAACATTGTAGAGAATGACGTGCAAGTTCTTACTATTTTCAAATGTCGCTTACTGGCCCTTTAGGATTTAGTGAAGACTAATAGGTGTATGCACTTACGGTGGATGGATGGACAAAAGCAGTGGCGAGCTGCTCTGACGTGACTTGCGTGAAATTCTCTCTGTCCGTCTTCTCGCCCATGAGCTGAACGGCGTTCGTCGTTAAGAAAGCCAGAAACACGGTGTACACGGCAAGGTTCAACATATGAAAATACATTCCGTACGAGTTCCTGAAAAGCGAGAAAAAAGATAACAAATGGTGAGAGCATAAGTGCACGTTAAGCACGCATTATGATTCAGTGCGTTGAAATTGGGATTTAGAACTGATCAACAGACGTGGTTATTCCTTACGTTGAATAGTATCGACGATATTAACGACACCTGCACAAAACAGCCACTCTTCACTGCAAGACACGTTGTCACGCTTCGCAAGTTTGCTTTGTTGCCGAACGACGTTGTTGGGCGTGAAGCACGCTTTACAGGCAGTCATACGCAAGGCGCGAAGGGAATTGAAGTTAGGGTCAAAAAAGAAGGTCTCCATTTTAGAGACCCGAACTACGAATCACACTCTTGTTTTTCTTCCAAGCACTTGCAGTTGAACACTTACTGTCAATTTTCTGAATATTCGGCAAAAAAGCCTTGAAAAGAAGAAATTGATGGTCTTGGTTCAAATTGAGTGATATTGGAAAGTAAGTATGGGGGCATAACATTGCTTAGTCAATCAACTGTCAAGATAATTAATGAAAATCGATTGAATATGTTCATTGAAAGAGCAATCGGTTTTCGAGTGAGCAGCTAGGATGGCTGCGGCACCTGGCACAGCATGACTACACTGCGTGCTAGTTTCTACGTGGACTCTGAGATCGGCAAAGTCAAGGAATACTCCAGGGAACACAAACGCCGAGGAGCGTGTTCCAGTAACAGACACAGTCAAGCATTAGGGTTGTCTCTAGTTCTGTCTTTTTTTTCAATCTTTTCAATCACAGTAAAACAATACATCTAAGTCAGTTGCTGGAACGATGCAAACTGCTGTGTTGTTGAGGCGATTGATTACGTTAGGTTCATCGTTCCAACAGTAGCCACTAATCGTTTTGGAGCCTGCGCATATTCAGTTAAAAACACTTGCCCAGCCGTAGATTGTTTGTAACCAACATTGACGAATAGTTATGTGATTGTTCTCTATTTATATAAGCTCTGCTATTACATATGTTAGTAGCAAGGATTAGAGACAACTGGAGCGGCAAGAATTTCTCATTTTTTAAAATATGTATTGGTGGTTATGACGGATACTCACCATTTCGTCTCTAAATACTTGACGCAGAGAGGGTGAGACAGGAGTTCTTCACGCCCGTATCTAACCATAATCTGTTTTTAAGGAAAGATGAGATAACAGATTATGAAATGAAATTTTCGACGAGAGCCACGCCTGTACTCACGTTCATCACAGGTAGTGGTTGATCAGTTTCAGGTACGATATCCCCAACTCCCTCCGTGTTCTGAAGGGCTTGAAAGCTATGTTTTACCTACGAGAACAGGCCAGTTTATGTTGCGACACTTCCTGTAGACATTAGGATAAATGCAATGGTGTCAAAAGAGAGGGAAATGTTTGCACTTGCATAATAGGATGTGGAATCATGACTGTATTTGGATTTCGTTATTCCCCGGTCCAAAACAGCCTGCAAAGTAAAAAAAATTGTGTTAGCAAAGGATTTTCAAGGCTGCACACTTATGTTAAAAGCATTCGGTAGTGTATTACGACCACAGATCTCTCTTAGTATGCTCTTTTAACTGCCTCGAGGGTCAATATCGGAGAACAGATAATTGTAAAGAACATAGGCAAAGCACCAACAACGAGGTTGAAACAATCGCAGTAGTTGAACAGGTGAGCCATCCTCAGCTGCTGGTTAGACGACTTTTAAGAGTAAAACGGGTAAATATAGTTATACGTTGGTGCCTACCACAGAGACAATGTTTTCTCCGCTTCCAGTGGTTATTCCTGGCCTACTAAGGTTTATCTAGTCAAGAAGTGAACAAAGAAAAAAAGAAGTTTCTGAGGTTGGTTATAAAACGAAAGCGAAATTGGTTTTGAAAGTTTAATGGACAGGTAATAAACACCTCTTTTAAATTAATCTAGTACTCTTCAGAGGCCTAGCATGGGTGGCTAATTCTAAACGATTGATCTGGTGTACTTCTCATACAGCAGTCGTAGGTTCATTAGAAGCATTGACAGATCTGCTCACCATCATGACTTCCGGCATGACTGCCGTAAGTCCTTCCACTAGGCACGTGTACCGCTTTGTTCGACAGCTCATTACTTCTTCACTCCTAAAGAAAAAAATACAAGCAAGAATAAACCGAATGGTACATTTTGCATTGTTAGAGAGAGAGGGGGTAAATGTAATGCGGCAAGGCAAGGAGGTTAACCGTAAAATAAATGTCCGGTTTGCTACCCTGCAGTAGTGAAGGGATAAAAAGAGACCGGAAAGGGAGGAAGAGAAGAATGAGAGAGGAATAGAGGGAAGTAGGAACACTCATACACAAAAGCGTCGTAATTGTGAAAGTTGCACAGACACCGGCGCACCGATTAGTACCCAGACATATATTGGTCATATATTGCACAGTAGATTACCTTATTCTGCATAATTCAACTCAATGTGATTGCTAACGCTCCTGACGCGGCCAAATATTATGTCATCTACGCTTAGAACAATATGAGTAATCTGTTCGCCAGACTACTTAAACAGTGTAACACTTTCACTGTTAGGTCTGGTAGTTTCTATGAAGGAACGAAGTGGAAATTTAAGGGCTTGTTTTTGTCTGTTAGACGCAATATTAATGAGAACTAACTGACAGTGATGCCAAGGAAAGTATAGGGGATGTTATTAGTAGTAAGTGTAAAAGTATTATGCAGAGTACTATCACCTAGGCAACGAAATATCCTACCTGGACGGATGCGTGACCATTACCATGGCGACTTCGCTGTGCTTGTAGTGAAGCGCGTAGTCTATGGGCGTGAAATCCTGCTCGTTGTGCGAGATTTTGCAGCTGAGGCTGAGCAGAAGGGAAGCCGTGTTGGCCTTGTTGTGCATGGCGGCCAAATGCAAAGCTGTGTTCTGTAAAAAACGAGAGGAAACGGGGAATTACGTACGAGAAAGAGAAAAAAGCTGACCCGGTTTCTTATGCATTCGCCAAACACACTCGAAGGCTAAAGCCTTTTTCTTTTTCTTCTCAGTCGATGTATGGGTCCTCCACTAGCCCCTTTCCAAAAGTTTTCTGCACATCACTTGGTTAGCTAGGTTAGCCAGGTTAGCCACGCCACTTGGTTAACCAGGTTAGCCAGGCTACTCGCGTCTATTATGGACCAAATAAAGTTGTTTCACTCACTCACTCACTCACTCACTCACTCACTCACTCACTGACTGACTGACTGACTGACTGACTGACTGACTGACTGACTGACTGACTGACTGACTGACTGACCGACCGACCGACCGACCGACCGACCGACAGATCGACCGACCGACCGACCGACCGACCGACCGACCGACCGACTCACTCACTCACTCACTCACTCACTCACTCACTCACTCACTCACTCACTCACTCACTCACTCACTCACTCACTCACTCACTCACTCACTCACTCACTCACCCACTCACTCACTCACTCACTCACTCACTCACTCACTCACTCACTCACTCACTCACTCACTCACTCACTCACTCAATGACGTCACTTCGTTTTTCACTGGCTCCGAGATCAGCCCATATTCGACCAAGCGACAATATCATGTGATGACGTCATAGGGTCACGTCACCACGTGATGATTTTTTGCACCACTCCTGTTTATGCCTCCGACGTGGGACGCCGACGCTGTCGATCAATTCTTGCCTTTGTTGAGGCATCTAAGGCTTTCGCCTTAAGGCATTAAATACTTTAGGGACAAGAAATCAAAGGGCTTGAACATCGCCAAGTATGCAACTATCGGATGTCTGAAGCATGCCTAAGCAATAAAAAGAAGTTTTCAGCATTTATAAGAGATGTTCCGCAATCATTGAAGAAATATAAGAGACGCCATCATTCCGCAACCGAGAATGTTTGTGGCACCGCTTACATTTTGCGTTGTTTCAGACCCTCAACACAGCACTACACTGCTCCTTAATTAAAAGTTCGGTCTGATTAACGCGCGAAATTGAATTGCTCTGATCTCGTAAAGCAACTTCCAGCAACCCACATTGGCTCAAAGGGTGATTTAATTAAACGCGGCAAAGTTTCGGAAAGAAATCTTGTTTATTCCTTGTGTATAGTGAGATTTTCTGCACATTCTTTTTGCTTTTGTGCTTTGTAAGGAACGTTTTAACAATGCACGCAATAATCTTTTAACTTCTAACCCTATGTTAACGAAACCCACTGATTAGATGCGTTCTCTACAGATGCTCCTCGAAGCGTTTCATATTTCTCTCTTGTTACTCATTATCGATAATGACTAACAAGAGAGAAATATTGGCTAGTGGATCTACTAGCCAATAATTTGATTATTAGGGAAAATAAACTCATATATTCTTTGACGTAACCATTCTGAAACCAAAACTTTCTTATATAAATTCGTGCGGGCGGCCGTTTTCATAAAGCTGAAAAATAAAGGCTATTCAGCGAGGAACGTATGAGATGGGATGGCTCAAGGCGTTTCATATTACTGTTGTGTCATACTCTGACAGGCTACCCAGTAATTTTGTCATAAGAAAAATTAAATCCGTGCGTTCTTTTAACTCGAACGTGGTGAAACCTAAACTTCCTTATTTCTTTCATGTAATGCGGGTGGTAAATTCTATCATAGGCGTGCGCACGAGGGGGGGGCAGAGGGGGGCGGCCGCCCCCCCCCCCCACCCCCCCCCTTAGTCACCTAAGAAGGGGGGGGCGCAAAGTGTGCCCAATACATTGATTTAATAGAGTAGGGGGGCGCTGCGATGAGCCTTCGCCCCCCCCCCTGAAGGGGGACCCTGCGCACGCCGATGAATTCTTTGAACCGAAAATACGTTTACCTAAACTGGAAGATAAGACAAGATGTTGCCCATGTGCGAGATGATTATATGATATTTTCCAGGCGACAGGGAAACGTTTCTGTTGCCGTAAATCTGTGGTGGCAAATAATCTCGATTGCCCAAATAAATCTCAACAGAACAGCAAAAAGTCGCAACACAGAACATGGATACATATACAATGGATAGATAGTTCGTTTGCCATGTACTGTGCATGCCATGCTTGTATTTTCCGGTTTATTTCTTGAACGGATACCGGCTGGCCGTTGGCTAGGGATGTGATACGTGTTTGCACACACTACTGTGCGGTTCACTTTCTGAATAAAGTGTGATGGTGGGGATGATAATGTTAAGGCGAAAGCTTTAGTTGCCTCAACAAACGTGAAAAGTGACTGTCGGCGTCAACATGAACGATGCTAAAAGTCACGTGATGCCAAAAGCCACGTCACATGGTGGCCTGACGACGCCACTGTATGACGTCATCATCACGTCCCTCTGACGCACTCTATGATATGAGAAGGTGATACCATCTCTTGGTCAAATGCGTGCAGATCTTGAAGGCAGTGCAAAACTGCGTTAGGTACTGAAAATTTTCTGGTGTTGAGAAAGCCGGGGGGGGGGGGGGGGGGAATCGATACATTTGTTGATCAGAAAAGCAGAAGATATGCATAAGGGGCACTGTTGAGTTGAATTTCATTAGCTCAGTACAACAGTTTTCTATACTAGGCACTTACGCAATGCCCGTGCGAATGTGCGCGCATTTCTAGCGTTGTGACATACGTCAAAAATAATTATACCGGACGCATTTCGCTGAGTCATCATCAGACTGGCCACCAGCTGTCACCGTAAAACACGCGTCACATTAATTTGGTTTCGCAGCAACGCGCGAAACAACTTTCGGAAACTGTCATATGTTACACGCAGCGAACACCTCGCGCAACTCGGTGGCTCTATTTTTCACACCGCTTCCCGTTGAACGCGGGCAAGGCCAGAGCGCGCTGCCGTCGACAACTCCGGTGCGAAGGACGCGTAAATGAATTCTAATGTGCGCGCGAGTGAACATAACGCAGCGCCCTCTGCAATGCGCTTCGCCTCGCTTGGGAGCTGTATATGTGACGCGTAGGCACGTTCGGGTTGTCTGACGCCATTTGTCGTCGCTTTCGCGTTTATTTTCGCCCCAGCCGCGTACGTCGCAGGTCTCCGGTATGAAAATTTGCGAGCCGTAATTTCCGCTCCCTTCGTAATGCCTCGTGTTATCACGGGTATTTCGCCGGTACAGTGAGGAGCAATGTGGAAGTTCTTTTTACGTACGTTCGCGGCATCAGGCGGCCCTATGACGTCAGAAAACATTACCTACTAGGCGAATGTTTTCTTTATCTATTCAAGCCAGTTTCTTTCCAGGCATCGCCAGGTGGACTGACTCTATATTAGGCGACCCGACTCACATTTTGGCGCCAAGCCATTTCGCGAGCCAAGTTCAGTGCAAAAGCTTCGTAGCTGAGACATTGAGAGAGAGAGAGAGAGAGAGAAAGATAGAGAAAGTTGTGATGTTTATTGAATACATCAGTTGTTAGCAGGGTGGCATTCCAAGGACCTTTCTGTAGATGCGCATAATAAAAAAAAATGGACCTTTAGTGCATTGAGTGTTGTGGTTTGTTTTGTGCGTATTATGCATCTGCCTCGGTGCCTACGCCTATGCGTGCTTGATATAGTAATTCAACTCGCGTTGCGGTCGCGTGACGCAGGCATCGACTCGTAACTTTTTATTCGTTTTAAGGAGCCAAAAACAAAACCTAACTGTCATCAAGGTCTTAAAAGGCTTTATTTTTAGTGCGTTGCATTTCCTTTCGTCGCTTCTCGAGCGTGCGCGCATTTTGTTCGTGCAACTGTCAACTTATTTGCCCGGTTTGTAGTTAAGGTGCAGTTACGCGCCTAATTTACCACGTGGTTTCAACAAACGAAGGGGCAGTCTTGAACACGCTATATTTTCATGTTTCTCATATTTGTCACTAAGGCTGGTTGGTTTGCATCAAACTTGCCGCTTTACCATCCGGGGTGCTAGGACTGAGGAAAAGAAAGGAAAGTTCGTAGACGAATGAAGTGTAGTTTTGAGAAGAGTAGCTTCAATGCCCAGTTCGGAGAGTGAACTTTGGGACTGCTTTGTTGTTCATTCACCTGAGCTACTGCTATATACAGCTGCAAACACAAGCTTCGAACGGTTACTTTCGAAACACTTGCTTGATTGCGATTATCGGATAAATTTCGCTATCTCGGGTGATTCAAACCAGCAAGTGTGTTTTTATATGATCGATTGATTGATCCATTCACTGTTTGCTTGATACTTTGGTTTGTTGTCTACTTAACTGACTGATTGATTCATTGATTTTCTTTTTTATAGACTCATCCATCAATTCGAATCCATTGTAGACCGCATGAGACAATGTGCGACGGGGTTTGCTGGCAAACCATTGCAGGAACAGAGAACTTGTAGTGGGAATACCGACGTTAAACATACAACGAACCCATGAGAACGCCCTTGTGGAGTACTTTCAATTAGCGCCGACCCTCTGAAGCCTCCAATGTCCACCTAGATATATGTACACTAAAGCTTTGTTTTTCCATTCCGATCTCAGTGGTGTACACACGTGACCTGACATACGGCCCAGCAGCGCAATGCCGCAGCATCTCAAGCTTACACGTGGTTTGAGTAGATGTCATAAACGGAACTTTAAAAAAAAGAAAAAAAAACTAGCATTCTTCGTAAGCGTGCATGAAACATCGCCTCTGTGGTGTTGGCCGCATCGCGTGCTTGACCGTAGCGCGTGGGTGGAATATAAACGACGTATCAAAATTTTCATTTCATGCCATTCCTCCAATAAAGCAAAGGAAACTGGACATTCGGGTGGCTAGACAGACGTATCGTTTGCTTTCTTTGCGTTTGATCATTATTTCGCTGCTTGAGATGAACGTGAGGTAACTGCGGATTGCTCGCTCTGCCAGGCCTCGAATTATATATATATATATATATATATATATATATATATATATATATATATATATATGTGTGTGTGTGTGTGTGTGTGTGTGTGTGTGTGTGTGTGTGTGTGTGTGTGTGTGTGTGTGTGTGTGTGTGTGTGTGTGTGTGTGTGTGTGTGTGTGTGTGTGTGTGTGTGTGTGTGTGTGTGTGTATGCGTGTGTGTTTCTACGGATCCAGTGCTTTGTGTGCGTTGAGAAATGACGGACGAACGTGCGACAATGTTTATTTCTTCCAACGTTTCGACAGGAGGGCCTGCCTTCGTCAGGGAATTCGCTGACGCTAGTCTCAGCAAAGCCTTTTCTGTAAATTTAGGATATGTGATATAACCACCGGAACATTTTTTAGGCAGAGGAGCTCATAACCAATTCGGGAGCGTTGCTGTGGGAAGCTCTATTTCAGACGCCCACATGTGTATGGATTATGATTATTTGATATGCATACACATATGTATGGCACAAAGTAAATATGGAGCGAGCAGGCTGACATTATACAGGGTGTTCAAAATTTAGCCTTATGGCCTTTTTTAAAATTCGGCGCTAAAAGGTATTTGAAAACCCCCTTTGCAGATAAGTTATGTATCTAGGGGGACACAAAGCGAGTCAATATTTATCACTGTCGGCCACCCAATTAACTAAGACTTAATAATGATATTTTTAGCGACTGCAGCAAGCGGCAATGTTTGTATTGAAAAGATGGAGGCAGTCGCGTTTCTACACAGTTCTACTTGGAAGAATTCTTATAGCATGTCTATGCTCCTAGATATGCCGCTGCAAAGTTAAGTTGCGGTTTCCATGATTCGCATGCAAGGCGGTGAGTACTGGCGCAAAGTTCCTCCCCGATGTACCGAGGCAGTTCTGACAACGGGCCGAAGGCATAGGGAAAGATGATACAGGTTACCCTTCTACTACCGGCTGGCGATATCAAGCAATGACCGCTCGTCATATCAGGGAGGAGCACTGCGCCGATCCTCACCGCCTTGCATGCATAATCATGCAACCCATAATTAAACTCTGCAGTGGGATATCTCGGAGCACAAAAATGCTAGATGAATTCTTCCAAGTGGAACTGTGTAGAAACACGACTGCCCCCAACTTTTCAATACAAACATGCCCGCTGGCTGCAGTCACTAAAAAGTTGATTATTCAGTCTTAGTTAATTGGGTGGCCGACAGTGATAATTCTTGGCTCACTTTGTGTCCCCCTGGATGCATAACTCATCGGCAAAGGTGATTTTCACGTACCTCCCAGCGCTGAATTTTAAGAAGGCCACAAAGCTTAATTTTTAACACCCTGTATAATTTTAACACCCTGTATAACACCCTGAAGCATGGAGGGATGACACGGGAAAAGAAAATATGTCGCGCGCGCCTCGTGACCTTGAGCACTTTTTTCTCTTTTTTTTTTCTTCGAATACGCGGCTTCTCAGTGCGATAACGAGCGCGCACGCGTGGACAAGCCGCGGCCTCCCGCGGCGGCCCAAGTAACTACTGAGCGCGCCATGCTTAAAACAGCCAATGCCTGATAAAATGCCTGTGACGAATGCCTGTGACGAGTGATTTTGAGCTTGTAGCGTCATTTGTCGAGAGAAGAGAAAGAAATTTTTAGCTGACTCTGAGAATTTATTGTGAATTCCAGGCCGCGTGCTGCGCTATAATATTTGGCTCGCGTGTTCTCGAGAGCCTCGACTACCGATCGGCAGCGTTTTCTAACCATGCTCAAAAATTGTTGCAGGGCCCCTTTAAGGAACACCGGATGGTCAAAACTTCCGGAGCCCTCCACTACGGCATGCCTGGGTTCGGTGCGTAAAACCCGAGATACTATTGCTTTCAAAGGGTTACAAGGGCCAATGCTCACCCCATCTCGGTCAGTCTGATCTAGCAAGTGTGAGTGCACCGCCAGTAGCTGCTCCATGGTGTGGGTGAAGCCATTGGTGACTGCGTAGTGAAGCGGAGTCCTTCCCTTGTGGTCCCTGAGTGACGTTGAAAGAAAAAAGTGATACAAATCACCGAGAACCTTTACAAATATAGAACACACCCTGATGACGTCATCTGTGTGCTTCATAGAAGGCATAGGTGGTTCGTTTAATTAACTCTGCATTGCGTGCTTAGAGCTGCGCCGTGTCAACAAATATATTAATTGAATGTCGTTTCCGCTTTTAGTGAGACCCAGTGAAGTAGATAGCAGAACTATGCTCGCAATATTATCGTCCTCTTATTCTTATTAATAATTGCAGTTGGACAGGAAAATGTCCTTGACTTTACTAATGGCCATTCGCAGACATACAAACGTTCATGATTCCTTTGCTATCAATGACGGTCGTATTGTAGTGTAACTTGCTACAAGATTAGTTTTTCGATGTATGTAGTTGCAATACTTCAAAACTGTTAGTTCAGTTTGCAATAGTTGCAGACTGAACTAACTAAATCACAACCCTGAATTAGATTTTTGAAATGGTCGCGCAACTGGTGCTAGTTACAGACGTGACCGAGCCGTCAATGTGCGTAATGCACACGGACGCAAAAAAAAAAAAAAACAGCTGGTCTAACATTGAGAATTACAAAAACGCATGACTATACCGGCTAACGAAGACGGTGGTTTTAAAGAATAAGAATTTGTGACTGCAATGAAGCCCACAAAGAAGCGGTAACTTTTCCAGGTTTTAAGACCAGAAAACTACTTCGTGAGATATTTATCAAGTTTCCGCGTGTTCCTGTTTTGAGCAGTCAAGCTCAGGTAATCGTAAAATGCAGTTTCTGACTCTTCTTGAGTTTGATACCTCGTATTGCTGATTTAGCCGTATAAACTTAAGAACTGCGATGGTGACGACGTTGGATAAAAAAAATCCGTAAACAGGCGTTGTGTGCTGGAGACCACGTTTCGTGGACTTGTCTTCTTCAAGGCTAGAACTAATCTTGAAGTTCTGACCTTGAAGTTCAATTCTAGCCTTGAGGAAGACAAGTCCACTTGTCGAAACGTCGGCTCGAGCACACAACCCTTGTTTACGGATTTTTTCATCGCAAGCTTCCATCTCCCCTTTCTGCTGTACGTTGGATCAAAGTTGGATTTAAAAAAAAAATAAATAAAAATACAAAAAACAACAACTTAAAAGCTTGTGTTATTAGATGCGAAGCAGCTCTTTGACTCATGTGTAAAACGCCGTACGTTACGTGCGTCCGTACGAATGCGCCGCAACGCGTTCCCCTCGCCGTAGGTGTTGGAGCGTTGCCAAGTAGGTCACGCCACAGCTGCGCGTTGACGTCACGCTCCCCTCGCACGCTTCCCTCGCAGGTGCGCGCTGACGTCACTCTCTCCCTCACCCGCAGCATGCTCGCGGCAGCGCCCGCAGCTGCCGGCTGCTCCGCCCGCTCGCAACACCTCTGAACGTGTCACTTCTCTCTCGCTTCACCCTCTCCACCGCCCGCAACGCTCGACCGCACTTCAAGTGGAAACACTCTTTCGGCTCGTTTATCTGCGATGACGCCCGTTTCAACCGGGTCAACGCCGTGCTCACCGCTGCTGCTTCGCATCCCATCAGGGTTCCCTTCGGGGAAGATGGTCCAAGTTTTTCCATGAAAGCCTCTCAATAGCTAACATCAATATAAATGCTTAGTTCCAAAGAGAATAGCATATTATCGAAAATAATGCGCGATTTTTTTGGTTAAGAATGTACCTCATCCAAGCAGAAATAAAGGTGCTGCTGCCATATCGATTTTTCTTCTTGGATTCACACTGTTCGAGTTCTTCATAGGTTAAATAAGCTTTCCTCGCGGCATAACTTTCATGATTTGTATGTCCTAGTCGATACGCGTTGAGTACGTAAAAAAAAAAGAAGAAGACGTCAGCAGCATTACGACAAAAAAAAAAAAAAAAAACCTAATTCCCGTATTTTGTTTTTACTCGGTGTAGACTTTCTATATTTACCTGTGTTGCGTTCACAAAGTAGAGTAATTCGAGCAGTCAAGCGAGGAAGAACCGTTGCGGAGGGCTAAATGTCGTCATCCGACCGGCCACGAAATAAATACGAATGTCGCTTTGCGAAAGCTAACACCCCCCGCGAAGACCTTTGAGTGCGTCATTAATAGGCTAGACGGTTCCCCAAGAGAGGGTGTAGACACGTGGAGACTGACCGGTGTGCAGTGAACTCAACTATCTTCTTTTAGTTAGAAGCAGATGTTACTTCGAGAACAGGTTGAGTAGCAACTGCTATCTTTAGCCCGCTAAACCTTTAGCCCGCTAACACCTTCGCGGTTTCTTCGTGGTTTTGAAGGATAAACTTGGGTTCTTTCTTTCGTTCACTCCTGCTTTGTTTCGCAAATGCAATCGTACTGTTATACCCTTGTTCCACAGGCAGCCTAAACCGCGGTTAACGTAACCGTGGTTACGTGTACCCACGGTACACTTAAGTTACACGGTACGCGAAACCGCGGTTACGCCGCTAACCGCGGTTGTAGGAAGCCGAGCTTGGAAACCTCGGTTTGGCGGTTAACCGAGGAAATGGCGGCGTCCATGGTGGATAGGTTAGCCGCCTTAACCGAGGACGCTTTTGCGCTGTCTTATAACATCGGCTAACCGTGGCTGGCGCTAACCGCGGCTCGACGCGGTTAACCGTGGTTGGTCGTAACCGCGGTTAACTTTCCTGTGTAACAACGGTATTATAGATCGGATTCATTAAACCTCCGGCCCGCATTTAGCGCAGGCATTCGTAATCTTGATTCCAGTCTTCAGGTGTCAGTTGGGCCAGCACCGAAACTTCGGACTTGGTTATGTCACAGTTACATCACAGAGATCACTGGCGGCGAAGATGCAATGAGGATATTCTAGACGCCATAGCTGTCATTCATTTGCAGTCCACCGCGCTGGTGTTGTGGTTACGGGGTTCGGGGACGGTCCCGAAGGTCGCGGGTTCGATCTTGGTCATGGTGGTCGCATTTCGATGGAGGCGAAATGCTAGCAGCCCTTGTACTCGGCGATGTCAGTGCATGTTAAAGGGAGACTCAAGTGAAACAATGAGTCGGTTTAGATTGATAAATCCTACACTGAGAGCTCTAATTTCGTTAATTTTAGCATCATAGGTTTAGTAATAGAGTAGAAAATCAAGTTCAATGTTTCGTTTTTAAATTTCGCGCCGAAAGCTCCACGCGTGACGTCACGGATTACAAAATGTATTTATCGTATTTTGGCGCCATTGGTTCAAAAAATTTCCTAAAACATGTTAAGTCCCATGGCCCCCCTCAGAGGACGCTTCACTTTGTTCTTTACCGATTAGGAACTACGTAGGCCTCAGTAGGCGCCGTCAAAATCTGTGACGTCACTACGAATGGTGTGGAAACTTCAAGGTGGCGTCGCCACCCACATTTTTTTTCTTTTTTTGCGTTTTCTCGCTTACCAAACGCCTTCTCACCGCAAGCATGGTGTTTTTGGCACCGTGAAAGAGCAATTTACTAGTACGAGAAAAACAGTTTTACTCTTCAGTGGCGGTTTAAAGAACTCCCGATGGTCCAAATTTCTGGAACCCTCCTAACGGTCCTCTGAGGCGAGCTTAGCCGAGGGTTCCTGGCAGGGGCGTAGCCAGAATTCTTTTCGGGGGGGGGGGGGGGGGGGGTTCAACCATACTTTATGTAAATTCGTGCGTGCGTCTGTATGTGTGCGTGTCTATATACGCAAGCAAAATTGAAAAATTTCGGGGGTGGGGAGGGAGAGTGTTCAGCCCCCCCCTCCTCCCCCCCCCCCTGGCTACGCCACTGGTTCCTGGAATGAGGAGACCTCCCACCTAGTATAGAAGCGGCACCCGCATCGCGATACCGCTTCGTGTAATAAACTTTTATCACTCCTCCTCCTTCTTACGGCGTGCCTCATAATTGTATCGTCGTTTTGGCTCATTAAACTACATATTTCGTTGATATTGTCGTTCGTTACCATGTTTCCTGTGTGTACTAAAGCATATGATTTCTGAGTGTGTCTTCACAAAGTAGTGTCGCCTCCAAAACCGCGAGAATGGGGCATATCAGCCGGTGCGCTATAACACCGTCCAACATATTCAAGACCTTTTTAGTACGTTCATTGCTCATAATAGATATGGAGGCCTGAAATACCTGAAAAATCTGTATTTTGTCATCTGAGTTAGGAATTTTAGTGCAGCATGGTCTTTAGCTTTCTTCCTACACTACGTGTTATAAAATATTACTCATCGTATGAATTAGAGGTGAGTTTCTAATTTAGAACCCGCAATAAAAAAAGCGAAGCCTGAAGTGCCGGGATGTAATGCACAAATCTTCTATCACTTTCTGTTCTGTTCTGTTAAAATTTGCTTTCTGTGGATAGACTGAAGTGCATAATATCTCGGCTAAACCATTTTTCTATGTAGAGTAGAGTAGAGCATTAAACTTGTGGTGCTAACCCATTCCGAGGGGTTGTCCAAGAACTGCGTAGATTTGAACAAAATCCTTCAAATATAAGTTTTATTGTAGCAAGTAAAGAGCGAGAAATAAATATAAATTATGCAATTTTTTAAAATATTAAGAACAGATAAGTAGAAAAGTGTGAATATAAATAACAAAAGCGAGAATTCAGAACAAAGATAGATCACTTTGGAAGAAAGAAAATAAGGAGTAAAGATTAAGCCTGTAGACTAAATCTCTCGGAACCTCTAAGAGTAAGAATGTTTCAGGCAAACCTTTCCTGTATATTCCGGAAGTATGTGGTAGGATTGATCTAGTTATATAGTGTAAATTTCCTTTAGGGTATAGCAGCACCGCAGAAGGAGCGCAGTCAAGGTTCAACTTTCACGTTGACGCCGTGAAGTGTTTACTTTGCGGGCGCCGAACGCGGCCGTTGAACTCGAGCTACAGCCAGCGCATCTCGGACCTTGGCCGATCACGTGTCTTTATTGGCATTTATTTCCGAACACCCAAATTATCTCGCAAGCGATGCCCGCTACGTCTACAAGGGTTAAATTGAAGCAGGGCGACTGAACAAAGTGCGCACCGAGAAACGAGCGTCACAGGATATGATTTGTTCCAACTAAAGTCAGCAGAAACGTATAAAACAGAAATACAGCAGACATGTTCTAACGTCACTGTCGTCATACACAAAGCGACGACCAAGTGAAGCTGTCAGCGACAGGATCACTGTTCGATTTCCTGGCGTTGGGATTTAGACGACACCCGATAATGCACTCCTAAGAGTTAAACTCGAAGAAAGCCACTAAAACATCGAAAAAGTAAAGAAAAAACTGAGAGACAGAAACAAAGGCAGTGACAGTGGTTTTTGTCGAGTTTAAGTATGTACCAATTTGCCCAAGAAGCAACACTCTTGCACTCCAAAGAGTGTTGCGGAGACTCCGAGCTGCGTCAGCTAGGTTCTTATAGTATCGCTCTGAGTCCACAAATTGAGAGACAGAAGAACATTGTACGACACGTAGTTTTCTCTAGTCTAGCTGTCGATATTTCTCGTCGATTGTCGATGGGTCCGTATTGAAATGTCATCGAAGAAACGGCTCACGCAAACGCTAAAAAAAAAAAAAAAAAAAAAAAAAAAAAAAAAAAAAAAAAAAAAAAATCTCGCATGAAAAAAGAAGCAGAACTTCCACGAAGACGTAGTAGGAACACAGTACGCAGCGCTAAATTGAAACAGGGTGATGCGCTCCGTCCAGATTTCTTTCTGAGCCTTCGCGTAAGTCGCGCTTGTTTCATCGTGAACTTTTACCAACATTCCCAATCGGCAGTTATCCTAAAAAAAATTAAATTAAAAAACAGAAAAATTCCGCGTGTTCATTACATTTTTTTTTGTACCGGAAAACAGCACTGTATACCTTTGTTTTGAAGTATAGCTCGAAAACATTTCGCATTAGAATTGCTAACCACGAATGTAGAAACGGCTGACTTGGGTTCAATATTACTCTCCACCTTATCGAGTCCTTAATTCAATACTTCAGTTCTGACTTTATATAACACGCATCTAGAGACAAAACTGGAAAGGTTGCATCACGCATTGCAGTGAGTTCCTGCGTTCTACCAGTATAATGATCTCCAAAAGCGTACGCAGTGTCACAATGCAGTTTTCGACGGTCGTGCGCACAGGAGCCTTGCCAGGAAGGTCTAGCTTTTTTCAAGACCTTTCTTTCTGCTACTGCGATTCGGTCGGTTTTGAATAAGCTCGGTACGCAGCATGCGGGAATCTTGTGCACCAGAGTATGCGTTCTAACTGCAGCTGCGTTGCGCAATACAAACTAAGAACAACTTCGACTCCGTTACGTCGTTACGAAAGCAGCAAAGACGGCGCACGGTTGCGAAATCATGGGGAATGAGATTTGTGACGTAACAAGTAAAATGCATTGGAGCTGCTCGAATGAAAAAGTGAACTCTAATTTAATGCAAAAAGGATAAGTATCAAGACTCGCTTGGGTGGTTATGATCGCGTATCTAATATCTCGTTGCTACGGACATTGCATTTATTGTCTGGGGATTAAACTCCTGCTTACTTCGTAAAAAAAAAAAGGGGGGGGGGGGGGGGGGGGACTCCTTTTGTAAAGCGATATTTTATCTCTCTCTCTGTCCTCTTTACAACCCCTATATCCCCACCCCTGTGCAGGGTAGCAAACCGGTTACTGTACCAGGTTAACCTCCCTGCTTTTCGCTTTTCATCTATTTCTCTCTCTCTCTTAGCTAAAGGTAGGTTAAAAGCATCGTGTCTTTTCTTGCCAACCGCGGAACCTAGCTGCTTTTGAAACCAATACGTACGAAAAAAAGAAAAAAAAAAGAAGAGGCAGGAAATGTAAGAGGCGGGGCGGTTCTGAAGATCCCAGCTGACGCAACACTGAGGAGTTTGCGCAACGCTCTTAGGAATGCGTTATCAGCTATCTTATAAATCTCAATGCCAGGAAATTGAGCAGTTATCCTGTGAACTAAAGCTTCACTTGGACGTCTCATTGTGCATACGTTTTCTATACTACTGAATATATTCTTGGTGTCTTTGCCAGGAAGGAATCCTCAGCCTGTGATGCTTGTTTTTCTGTCGTTGCTTTGTTTAATCGTCCTGTTTCGATTTATTGCTTAAAGGGCCCCTCACCACACCACGTTCAAAGACGAGGAAGTTGTTCCCTCCTCGCCTTCGCTACCCTTCCTAAAGGCGCTATCTCCTCCTTGCCACTTATTTCTTAAAAGCACGTGAACAATGTCAGCACTAAGCGCTCGAGCCTATCAGGATTTCGCGCTGCTCGGCTACACGCTCTTATCGCAGCTTGCGCAGTCGGAAACATACAGAATGAAGTGAAATCAGTTGATCGCGCACGATAGTAACGCGAGACAAGGAAGAACGGATGGGCGGCTGCATGGCAAAGCAGTGCAGGAGACAATTCAGATCTGATATTTCGCGTACATTGACCAATCGACACAAGTTCTCAATCTTGATATCGTGAGTAAAGTTGAGATTACTTAAGACTCTACCCTCGAAACGCAATGATCAGAACCTTCTCTTACTTTATTATAATACTCCAGCCCGTAGAGAGAATTAAGCTTTATTTAACTGTTTTCAAGGCAACCTTCGAAGATCCCTGCTTTCTTCTTTCTTGAGTACCGTTTCTCTGTAATACTGCACTCCTTAGAGAAGATAACCAATGCGCTTTGTCAATAACTACCTAAGTAGTTGTAGCGGTAAAAACCCTTAATTTAGTAGGACTAACTTTCTTTGTCTGAAAATGGTAGCAATAACTTTTAAAGGTGCTGACGGCGATTATGAATTTCATGATGATTATGTTGATATGTTTTGATGATGCCAAGAACAGGTATTCTCAGAACTCTAAAATATTTTCCGTAGATTTGGTGACATACCTGTGAAGCAGTGCGCCCTTGACCAGTAGCAGGTGGACCACCCTGGTGTGTCCATTCTGCGAAGCGATGTGCAACGGCGTCTTGCCTTCGCCGTCCATCTCGTTGATGATCAGGTGACCCTTCTTACTTTCCAGCAAGTGGCGGACCGTGTTGTAGCGACCGTACCTGTAGCGCAGAACAGAAAGATGCATCAGTGCTCCTGTTGGAGTTGAAGACGGAAATGGTGGATCGAACGAAATGGTGGATCTGCTGGAACTTGTATACTGTCACATGTGGCAATTCATAGTTTATTCATAGAGTGAAAGAACACACTGACATGTGCGCAGACGTGCGCGCACACAAAATCATCCCCAGGAAAAGGCACTCACATTTCCTCCCCCCCCCCCTCTCCTAACCTCATCATTTTCACATTTTAGAATTGGAACAATTGCGTAACACGGACACTAGGGACGACACAAGTGGTACCACTTGTTACGTGTACCTCGCTTATGCTTGACTTATGTACCATGTAACCCGGCCGATGACCTTAATAACTCTTTCATAGAAATAGGTCCACTTGTGCGTGCTCTTTCGCACTCTAAATCATCAGATGTGAGCAGTGCATACAATTTTGCAGCATTCACGGGGACAGTTATCAAGATGACCAACTGGGGCTAGCTCGGAAGCTTCCATTGCGAGCGCAGCACTTCAATTTACGTGTCAGTTGTGAACGTCAGATGACTGTCGGGAGCAAGATATCCTTCGTTGCCCAGAATCTCCATTGGCTTTTCGAAGCCATTAGAATTGGTTTAAAATTTTCAGTGGTATTTTAGCCTCCGTTTCCATTGTTCAAGCTTGCAGTTCTTGTGTTGTTAACAGCGCACTAGTCTGTAGCTCTTATGGTGGCTTCAACTCCTGTACCGTTTTTATATTTTGAAAAGTTTTCTCTTGAAAATGGTTGTATACTTGAAAGTTTAAGGCAGATATTTCCGTTCTTAAAAGTAATTTATTATTGCCGAAAAAAGAAGCTAAAGCACATACGAAGTCAAATTAGGTTAATGAAGTTTACCGTTAACTACTCAGAGAGAAAAATACGGCCACTTGCTAATAATTAACAACGAAACCAAAACAAGAACAAGAATCTTGGAACAGATTTCCCGCATTCTGAGAATGGTTTATTGTTTCTAGCATTTATAATCAATCTGACAAAAAAAACAAAAACTTTTCCGTCGAGCGGACGAGCTACACTCATCCAAAACGATTTGGGGACAGTTCACGAAAGACGACCTGTCCCCTTCCGAAACGGTAGAGGGCTTTATAATTCCCTGCTAGAACCATTCAAAAAGGAACACGGAGTTTTCGATAGTTTGCTGCTGTTCACCGCGGCTACTGCTACAGTCGCTCACCTTGCGGCGAAGTGCAGAGGCGACTGATTGTCGTTGTTCTTGAGGTTTACGATGGCACCGAAGTGAAGTAGACTCTCGATAGTCTTCAGCTGGCCATTACGCGAAGCGTAGTGCATCGCCGTGCAGCCCTGGATGTCTCGCTCGTTGAGCAGCTCGGCAAAGTCTTTCAGCCGCTGAAATCGAAGGGCATTGTAATAAAAAGCTTTGTGAACTACATCCTCAGTACTGCTGGGGGGCAAAGATAATTCGAAAACCTATTTAGAAGGTTACCAACAAAGAGACAGACCAATGAAGGCAGGGAGGTTAACTATATCGCAGAATCCGGTTAGCTGCTCTGACTAGGAATAGACAAAAAAGAGAATAATGAAAAGTCTAATGGTTCCTTATGCTTTGGCCTAAAGTGACTCAAATGCGAAAGCCACCTTCTTCTTTTCCTTTCTTTTTCTTGCCCTCAATTGTATTCCCCCCCCCCCCCCCTCCCCCCTGCGAGAGATTTCTGCGCCCAACATGGTTTTTCAGAGCCTCTGGGGTCGAAGGCATTGGAAGCTTTGTGCACCTTACGTGCTTTTACAGCGCCACCTAAATTTTACAGACATCAGCAATGACCGAAGAGATTGAACTTTTAATCATCATTTCGGCTTCAACTCAAACGACTGATGTCAAAATAGCAACAGTGTCGACGACCCTGATGCAGGCCCGTAGCCAGGGGGAGGCCCTAGCACCCCCCCCCCCCCCCCCCTGAAATTCGGATGGAGGGGAGTGTTTTACCGAGAATAAATAATGAAAATAGGGGTTTTTCGAGGCCTTTAACAAGTGGCCCCCCCATCCCCGGAAAAAAATTCCTGGCGACGGGCCTGCCCTGATGGCTTGTAGTATCTTCTTATTTTAGCCTGGTGTCCTTGTCAGTGTTTTCTTCCAGAAATAATTTGGATATTTGCTTCTACGAAGTAACGAGTCTATAAAGCCAGGCACATTGCCGTGATTGCACTGTAAGTTTCTCCGCCTACGATTGTCTCCTCCGAACACGACCGAGATGAAGCCTCTTGTGATCAAGGGTCATCCGAGCGAAGGCTCGCTGCTACGGACAGTCCTCGATGCGGGGCCGTTCACAGCGCGAAACAATCAACTCGCCGGGTTTCGCTATATCCAGGGCAATCCTCTTTCCCTTTGTAAATCTCCAATGAGAAACCCTTTGTTGCGAGCGTGCCGATCGATTGTCGCGGGGCAAGGAACGGTTGTACAGCGCGATTCACAAAGAAAGAGACGGGACAGCCATGGGCTGGGATTGTCAGGTCCTTGTACTGTCCGTCACGTCTCTTGTTGCCGATTCTGCGGGAGAAAACGGCTGATTGGCGCGAATAAGTACGCACATACACAGACGTATATTGAATATTCGCTTCCGTTTCCTCATCGAATCCTTGACAACAAAATGTCGTTAAGGCGTGATTGGATTCTGTGGCTTCGGGAATCTCGTTGCCGAGAAGCTTTCGCGTCCGTAGGGCACGTGGCATAAGCAGTGCTCGTGGGTTATCAATAATTCTCATGTGTTCGCCGACGCACTGCAAGCGCGTGGTGTTGTCACGCTGCATTTGCGTAGATAATCTGAAGTCGTAATCATCAACGTACCGGGTAAACAACTGAAGCTCATCTTGAAGAGGAGAGCATTTGTAACAGTAATAATATTCCTAGTTTCCGAGTTTTACGGGCCAAAACTGCGGTGCAGTTATGAAGCGCCCGCCGTAGTGAGGGAGTACGGATTGATTGTGACAACGTTAGGTTCTTTAACGTGTACGTAAGTTTATGTACACCGGCGTTCCCGCATCCCGCATTCATGTGAGTAAAAGTGAGCACGAGTGACTGACCATGAGTGATTGAACGTGTGCATGAACGTGAGCTATGACAGTTTAGCGTGAGTGCGAGTGAGGGGCCGTTCGCGCGAGTAGATGTACTACGGGTGAGCGAGTGCCCAAAGCGTAGGCCAATGCGCCTACCTGCAAGGGCGAGCGATGGCATTCTCGGCAAAACTTTTCCGAGCTCAAGTTTGAAAGTTTTAACGAATGCCTGCTTATCTTGCTAGTCGCAGATATGGCAATAGTAAGATGACAGCCGTTCACTTCCGTCGTAATTTTATATTGTCAGTATGTACTTTCCTATCTGTGCTTCACTGTAATACCCAAGAAGGTCTTGTGGCCCCTAATTTAACAATTTGCAGCCTGATTTTTTTGTTTCTTGTTCTTAGAACAACAACAATAATTTCAATAAAGGTATCTCGAGCAAGATAATCTCTTGCCATCTTTCTTGCCATCTTGACTGCAAGAACTGTAGTTTGAGTAGACGCCGGTGTCACTATAGCTAAATCTTTGCCCGCATCTTAGTTTTCAATCACGTAATTGAGGCTCCCGTAAACACCCACTCGGTCGCCGATCACTACCTCGTTGATCTCTGCGTGGAAGTCGTCCAGGAGTCCTCCGCTGAGCACGATGTGGTGCAGCAGGTTACGGCGCAGGTTGTCCTTGACGCTCAGGTCAGCGTCGAGCCGCAGCAGTGCCGTCACCGTCTTCCAGGCGCCGCGCGCAGCCGCCAGCAGGATCACCGTTCGTCCTTCCTTGTCTGTGGCGTTCATGCTTGCACCCTGTGTGTGAGCGCGTGTCAAAGTGTTATAAACCAAGAACTTCGAGATTAGTCGTCAGCAGATGTCAGAGGTGACGTATGGGACCTTCGCCTCCGAGATATGACACGCCCATGATGGACCATAAAAGTCTTTGGTATGAGCAAGTTGGTGCGATATCTGTAAAGTTGACCACCACGGAACACCAGGAAACAAGAAAACACGCGCACACAGGACCAGTGCTCTAGACACCGGACACAGGACGCACACACAAAGCCAGTGGATCAGCAGTGCGTGTTTTCTTATGTCTACAATAATATCTGGGGTTTTAAGTCCCGAAACCACGACATGATCATCAGTGACGCCGTAGTGGTGGGCTCCGCAAATTTTGACTATCTGGTGTTCTTTATCGTGCACCGACATCGCACAGTACACGGGTATCTACCATTTAGCCTCCGTTCGAAATGCGACCGCCGCGGCCGCGATCGAACCCGCGACCTTCGGGTCAGCAGCCGAGCACCCTAGCCACTGATCAACCATGGCGGAGTGTTTTCTTATGCCTTCGTGACTCATGACGTTTAACTTTGCTGTGGGACATACAAGCTTCTTGTCTTTCCTTGTCCGTGGCGCTCGTGATGGCACCTTGTGAAAAACCGCGCGTTTAAGATGTATAAAGCGATGACCTCAGGGATACGGCGACAACCGATGTTGGAGGTCACAAATTACCCGTAATGTTTTCTGAAGAAGTTGTTCAAGAAGATCACTCAGCTACCAAAGCAAAAGGCGCAAGTGATGGCACCTCATTCAATGAGCTGCAATTTGCACTTCATTGAACATTGATCATTGTACCATGAGGTGGCGACATTAGTGAATCCCGGCAACCATTCCTACTAACTGAAACGCCTATCACAACTAAGCCCTTTAACAATACCGCTAGCCTGATATATATGACACTCATGGTACCTTCCAAAACGTGAGTGAAACTGGTGAAAACTATAGTGAAGCTCTGGCAGCGCATCGCTCGAAGTGTGAGCTGCTATCGAAGTGTTAAGCCTACTGAATTACATTACACGAAACTCTCGTGAAGTTATTGCTCCTTGGCATAATCCGTCTTTGAAGATTGCATCCGTGCCATCTGTTTTATTATGCAAATATACATGCTGCGCGACCGACAGTTCATGACGTAATTGTGACGTCATCGGTGAACAATAGCCGGGCCATATGGTGAGCGGGCCATCATCAAGCATACATACTGTTGACGTGCTGAAAAAACCTGCTTATCAGGGCTTCCGGCTTATGTAATAAACGTGACTATCACTCTCAGGGCCCATTAATCTAACCTGTCAGGACGCGGTTTGCACGAGAGCGCTATGGCACGATATAGAAGGGGTTGTCGCAAGGGGCTGTTATCGTACGAGAGCTTGACACTGTTATCGAGAAGAAAAAAAATAATAGAAAATGCTTGTGTTTTACGTACAAAAACCAAGCTATGATTATGGGAAAGGCTGTTGTTGGAGACTCCGGATATTCATACCACTTGGGTTCTTTAACGTGCGCCTAAAGCTGAGCCCACGTGCGTTTTTTTTTTTTAAATGCGAATGCATTTCATAGTCGGGCTATGTCAGGCATCCGGCGTTGTCCGGCGTTGTCCAACGTTGTCCGGCGTTGTCCAGCGTTGTCCAGCGTTGTCCGCGGAGGAGGAGGAGGAGGATAGGTTGAGGAGGTAAGCGCCGGCAGGTGTTAGATGTGAAGCATCTTATGGCGAAGCTTAATCCGGTGGTGGTGGTGGGCGGCGTGACCACCCTTACTGCGCATGCCCAAACCCTTTAAAAAAATAAAAATAAAAAACCTCCTCTCTCCCTCTCTCTCCTCTAGGCATCCCTCCCCGCGGCAACCACACCCTCACTACGCATGCGCGTCCCACCTATCTCTCCTCTCCTACGCTCCCCCCTCTCTTCTCTAGGCATCTCTGCCCGCAGCGTCCACACTCCCACTGCGCATGCGCGTCCCCCCCCCCCCTCTCTCTCCTCTCCTACGCTCCCCCCCTCTCTCGCCTCGCGACGCCGACACAGGCAGCGTCTGCTAGCGAGTTTCTTGGTTGAAAAAACCGACTGCTCGCGCTGCACAACCGTTCACTGGCCACCCCGTATATATGGCAATGGATCTCGACCTCCAAGGTGGTGCCGGTGGAAGATTTCTCCTGTGCGTTGTTGAACAATAAAAATTCGCAGCGTGCGCGTTAACTAAAAGCGGACTGCGAGTCTCTGTGTCCAGTCGGAGTCTTCTGTCTCTCATTGCACATTAGCAGCGATTGGCATGTTCCAGTAGGAAACATCGCTCCATCGCTGCGTGCTTTACGCATACCCAGTTTTAAATGCGAATGCATTTCAAGTGCGTGAGGGCGCTCGCATCGCGGGAGCTCGGCGGAGCTATATATGAAAAAAAAAATAAAAAAAAAGGAAAAAAGAACAAAAAAAATAAAAAATAAATAAAAAAAGAAGAAAAAAAAAACAAAAAAGCAAAAAAAAAAAGGCGCTGCGCCGTGCTCCCGACCGGGCTGCAGAAATTAGGCGCCTTTTCCTTCGATCCACAACAAACAACCACCATATATAAATGGAGTGAAGCGCGCGCGAAATGCATTCGCATTTTTTTTTTTTTGCATTTCGTCCCCATCGACATGCGGCCGCCGTGGCCAGGAGGTGAACCCGCGCCCTCGATGTCAGCATCGCGAAACCCTACTTGCTAAGCTGCCACAGCAGGAGGAGAGGAAAAGAAAAGAGACTGCGAAATGCTACCGCGGTGACCAGGATCGAACCCGCGACTTTCTGGTCGGTAGCCGAGCACCGCAACCAATACAGCGCTGCGGCGAATTTAACGAGAAGAAAAGAATAAAAAGGCTGGCTCTCACATACTCGAGAGTATAAAGATGTAAGCATGAAATTCCTACCGACAAAATAGATTGGTTGGAGATGGTTTACGATGAACACAATCCGCACAATACTGTGCGTTGGCCCATATGAACGCCATTGTTTCCTGTCACTGTATGGGATCAATCTCGGACATTGCCTTCCGTATGCACAATGATGCCACGCAGGTCCCATCTTCCACATAGTGGAACCACACACAGTAACTCTTGCGCCACACGCAGCGTGGCGCCATCTCTCGAAGATGCAGCAAAACTCATGCCACTGATTACCCGGATGTTTCGTTTTGTTCTTGCCGGAGTACCCGGATTACAATGTATTCTACCCGGACGGTCTCGTTTGAGTACCCGGATCTTTCAGACTGAGTGCCCGGATGGCGGTGCCGGGTTTCCGCTCAGGGTCACTTCAATTTGGCCGATAACGGGAGCTTAAAGCATTTCATGCTTAAAGGCACACTAAAGGGCAAAACGATTTTTCGCGTATTAGTTAAGTACAATTTCACAATCCCGAAAACACGACTTTACGATGCTTGGTAAGCGAGAAAACACGCGAAAAGGAAATGCGGGTGGAGACGCCACCTTGAGATTCCCGCACCAAACACCATGACGTCATAGATTCTGAAGGCATCTACTGAGTCCTACGTGGCTTCTAATCGACAAAAATGAGGTGCATTGTCATCTGTGGGTGCCATAGACCTAGCATACGAAGTTTCAGAAAATTTCATCGAGCCAATGTCGCGAAAATACGAAAAATACATTTGGAATTTATGACGTCACGAGCGCAGATATCGGCGCCAAATTTAAAAATAAAACTTCAACCTTGAATTTCTCCGCTAATAATGAACTTATGATAGTGAAACATATGGCATTAGAGTTCTCAGAGTGCAGTTTGTCAATATAAACCGAGTCATTGTTTCGCTTTAGTGTCCCTTTAAAATAGGCTGTTGAAAAAAAAAAAAAGAGAGAGAGAGAGAGACTGTCGCCGTACCTCGGAGACGAGGTATTCGACCAGTTCGACGTGGTCGAACATGGCGGCGCAGTGCAGTGGCGTCATCTGCTGGGCGTCGCTGCAGGTGAGGCAGTGCACCCGCTGATCGGGCTGTCGCGAGAACATCAGCCGCACGATGTCCATGGCGCCCTGGGCGCATGCCAGGTGCACGGGCGTCGACAGGTCGTGTTGCTGGGTGCTGATCAGCGCGCCGCTCTCCAGGCATAGCTGAACAGCCTGCGATGACATTGAAATTGAAGCACACTGGCTAAAGTCCAATAATAATGCTGCTACTGCTGGCTCGCTTTACTATGTCTTCTTCATTTATTTTATTGATTATATTTTTTCGGGAACTTAGTGCACTACTTGTTTGTGAAATGTACGTAACTATATACGTATTGATGTAGTACAAAGGAAAATGTGAAGCTTCTACAGCAAAGCTGTTCGTGGATAGTGTTTGCAAAAAATGGGGTGGTCTGTGATACCTTGAGTGCGCCGAAACTATAATAAAGAAGCAATACTAGCATCCTTACTCAGCAACCAATCCTCACTCGGGACATTATCGGTGATGATGCTTGGCGAATGGCAGGGAACAGTTTCAAACGAAGTTCTGTGAATTCGTCAAGTACTCCGCAGCATAGGCGTGCGTAGGGTTCCCCTTCAGGGGGGGGGGGGGGGGGGGGCGAAGGCACGTCTCAGCGCCCCCCCTTCCCTATTAAGTCAATGTATAGGGCAGGCTTTGCGCCCCCCCCCCCCTTCTTAAGTGACTAGGGGGGGCGGCCGCCCCCTCTGCCGCCCTCGTGCGCACGCCTATGCTCCGCAGTGTCGGTAGGTTTTATCGTTTCAGCGCAAATGGGCTCATCAGAGGTGGTGGATAATTCCATCAGAGTTGGAGGATTTCTAAATGTAAAGCTATTTGTCTCTTTCCATGCAAACAGATACGAACACCTAAGGCAGTACCCCTCTTGTATAATAGAGAATCTTTCATTTGATGAACACCAACAGCAACGAACTGGAAGTCAGAGCTGTTGTCTGTGTCCTCCTTTTTCTGGTGCTCCGTATTTCGCGCTGTTTTCTTTTTCACTAAAAACAACAGCAGCAGTAAAAGCCACAGTAGCAAGAACACAAATCTCGTATATTATTAGTCAATATGCGCACTTCCTATGTCCTGAGTGTTGTAAACGTACTTTTATGTCTTCGTCTGTTTGTATGTTTCCATGCAATCAGATATGAACTCATCTTTTAACTGAATAGGGCGCGCACACAGACACAGACTGTGTGCGCGCATCTTTTAACTATTCAGTTAAAAGATGAACCAATACCAACTAGCCCAATTAGCCGTGCTACTGCAGATATGAACTCCTAAGGCAGTATCTCTCCTGTGTAATACGGGACAACTTACTCGATGGACAACAACAAAAATGTGGTATATTAGTAGTCAGTAAGCACACTTCCTATCTCTTGAACGTTGCATACGCACTTTTATGTCGCCGGCATGGACGGCGGAATGGAGAGGCACGTTTCCGTCGGCATCGTAGAGTTTCATCATCTCAGCTCTGGAGTAGCCGCTGGACTCTCCTGCAGAAATAGTATAGCGACCAGAGCAGTGAATAAGGCAATAACCACGTGGTCCGAGTTCTCTCCTAGAGAACAACGGTAAAGCATATTAATGCTTAGACACGGATGCAATTTTCGTTTCAATGAAAAAACCACCAGGCCTGCACGGATCGCGCAGCACAGTCACAGCGAAAGCTGAAAGAGCCTCCTTGCTAGAGCCTTTTTTTTAACAATCTTGGGGCAACTACAACAAGCACACTTTTATGGTAGCCATTTGTACATAAGTCATTACTACTACAAGCACACTTGCATAGTACCCACTAAGTCATAAATCATAATTATAGGGGCGAAGCTCCTTAAGCCGTGGGTCGTGCGTCCCCGATGTATGTATGTAGTAGCCACCAGCGTTCCAGCATAGTGGAATGTACCCACTACACGTGATAACGATGGCGATGACGCTGATGACCATGAAGTATAAGCGCGTTCCAGACCACAAATTCTCTTTCTGCCATAGATGAAAACGATCGAGCTTCGCCCACTCATCATCTTCACTTCGTGGATACGGCGTGATTTTTATGTTGTGGGGAAGAGTCCATTATGTCATTATTCGTCATTCTTCGAAAAAGCGTGGTATGCGCTACACCCTTGTCAGGCATCTTGTTCACTTTTTTGATGCTGTGGCTGACGAAGATGAAGAATTACGCCTGAGGCATTTGTAATGGGTTGGAGCATTCAACGACCCACTCGTTACGCAATTCGCATTGTGTGCGCCTGGTTGTTACTTTACTGTTCTAAAGCGCTTTACAAGACGAGTGGGATGCGCTTCTGCGTAGCCCAAACCTTCAGGACCAAATCCTGGACGTCCAGTGCGCCCGCGACAGGGCCGTTAGACTAGACCTGCCGGTCCCCACATGGGAGTAGCAGGGTGGCGCGGGGCAAACTCAGCGTCTGCACTGGACTTTAATAAAGTTGCACTCACTCACTCACTCACTCACTCACTCACTCACTCACTCACTCACTCACTCACTCACTCACTCACTCACTCACTCCACTCACTCACTCACTCACTCACTCACTCACTCACTCACTCACTCACTCACTCACCACCACCACTCACTCACTCACTCACTCACACACACACACACACACACACACACACACACACACACACGCACACGCACACGCACACGCACACACACACACGCACGCACACGCACACATTTTAACGCGTTTCCTTACCCTACATGAAGCGTGCATAGGCTCAGTTTGCAACGCAGTTTCAAGTACCGGCGTAGCTCAGTTGTAGAGTGCTGGGCTGCCACGCAGTGGGCCCGGGTTCGAATCCCATTCTGTCATAGGTATTTTTTTTATTTAATTAGCTTTTTCTTATTTCGCGCGATAGTTGTACGGACACTGGCGGCGGCGGCGGCAGCGGACAAGTACGGTGCAAAAACGGCCCTTGTTGTGATCTCATAGCAGCTTTCGCTGTAAAAAAAAACGACTAGTGCGCTTGCAGTAACGCAGGCAAAACCACGTATAAGAATAAAAAAAAAAAAAGACGAAGCAAGCGCGAAGTAGAAAAAGAAGGGGAAAATATAGGAAGAAGAACAGAAAGAGCAAGACAGAAAATGTAATAGATAAAGGGAGAGGAAGAAACAAAATAGAAATAAGGAGATAAGAGAATGGAAAATGAGAAATAGAAAGAAAGGGAGGAGGAAAGGAAAGGAAAACCGAAGAGAAACAAAGAAGGCTGCACTTCCTTCAGGCCTGGCGCCCCTAGTGCCAAGCTGCCTTAATTTTTCTTCAATTACTTACGATGAGTGACACGGGCGATAGCCAAGCGTCATTGTTTGGAAAATTGAAGGGTTCAAAGTTCGACAATACTTATCTCGTAGCCCACGTTCTGAGACAGCGTGGTACACAAAAAAAACAGAGGAAGGGAGATCCTGCTTTGAATGCTGCAGCGACGTTAGCCGGAACCTCACGTCATGCGCCACTGAAAACGCCTGTTTTGTTTGCCTGTGCTGCACTCTGTCGTTTTGGTAAGGGGGGCGGCGTCTTACGGGCTGCTTCAGCACAACCGGGATTCCCAGAACAAAAGCCTCCGAGATCGAAAGGCGAGCGCGGACCCTACAGCAGCGTTTCGCGACTTCACCACACAGGGGAAGAGCGCATGCGCCGTGCCACCGAGGACAAAAGGAGGATTCGCTCGAGCAAGATTGTCATTCTAGAGACACTGACGGCGCGAAGTCTCTCTGCTAGTGTACTGCGTTACGAGGGTGCTCCATGCTGCCGATACTTATTTTAGAGATGGGTCGCTCAGGAGCGAGCCGGATCTTTTGATCGGCTCTTTTAAAAGAACGAGTGATCCGCGGATCAGTAAAAGTGAGCAGCGGTTCTTCGGAGATGGCTCACTGAGCCAACTGAACCAAGTGACCCATGGTTCTCTCTCGTTCACTGAGCCGGTGGCTCCCTCTCGCTCAGTAAGCGGCGGCTCTCTCTCGATCAGTGAGAGGTTGGTTCTCTTTCGCTCCCTGAGCGTCGGTTCTCTCTCACTCAGTAAGCGGCGGGTCTCTTTCGCTCTCTGAGCGTCGGTTCGCTCTCGCTCAGTGGTTCTCTTTCGCTCGCTGAGCGTCGGTTCTTTCTCGCTCAGTGAGTCGTGATCCGTGTTGAACGAACGCCACCAGGCGGTGTTGGTTGAACCGCTCCGTTTCGCGTTCCGTTGGCCGCTGCGGGCGGACTCGCTTCTCGCTCGCTGTGTGTGGTGCGCGTGGCCGTTGATCGTGAGCTGGTGCAACTCGTCGAAGACGAACAGATGAACGTAGTTTACGTCATGGTTTTCATTAGTTTACCGTAAAATCCCGAGCAAGCACCCCACCCCCCATTACGGCGAAGGGTAATCTGACAAGATTCGGAGGGTGGGGGGGGTCCTTGCTCGGTCATGGATTAAAATTCAATATGGCGGTGGAAGGGCCGCTAAAATTGAACGCACACTCGTGCTTCTAATGCAATGCTTTTTAAAGTACGCATGCATTCACTGTTTTCATTTGCCCTTGTCGGGCGAATAACAACAATGAATGAAACAGTGAAAATGTTGGGAGGGGAGAAGGGGACGCATATTTGCAATCTCCTGAAGAAGGGAGGGTGTCGCTTGCTCGGGATTTCATGGTGGTCATGAAAATGTCACCCATATAATCCAGTCCAATGCTTTTCTGAGCGTGAATTATTACCACGTCAATAAAACGAATACTATCTTGTGCTGAAACAGGATTTCATTTTATTTCGTCCTGGTGCATGATACTATGTTGAGTTTTGATCTGTTTGAATAGGCCGCACAGATACTTTTCGACGTCTTTGTTTCAATGGGTAAAGTGACGTCTTCCAGAAAGGCGTCCACTCACAGTTAGACACGATAAAATTAAGTGCTTGATTCGTGGACACAAGACAGCGATCGAAGCACGCGGGTTGCTTGAAAGCAGATCCCGCATCCACTCTCCAAAGGACTCAGAATTTTGCAACTTTTTTTTTTCAACAGGCAACGCGAACCAACTACTCCAAGCTTCTATCCTAGCAAGTGTTCACCCTAGTAAATAAAGCCCCTGCAAGGTGCTTTACTTTTGCTTGTGTGCCAAAGGTATCATTATGCGTCCAAAGGCAATATTTTAGCCCAACAACACGAGGTTTTATACGACAAATGTCCCAGAATTTTTAATAACAGATTAGAAGTGGTTAAGCTATAGACATTTTTGTCACGAACGAGCTCTCAACGAAGCGCGCGTCGCTGATTTCAGACGGCGGCATGAAAGCCAGGCGCCGGTATGTCGCGACATGGTCGCGACGTGGTCGCGACTGATTGCGCGCAACGAAAAAAGAAGCATCAAAACACGCCGCGTGCGCGCCTTCTCTCCCCCTCTAAACGGCGGTCGCTACGCGGCTACGCCAACAAGCGCTCTCTGATCAAACTCCGAGCGATGTCTAGAACCATCATGATGAAAGGATGACACAACGCCGAATAACGCCTCGACTATCGGAATCGCCGAGAAAAATCTCCCTGCTTCCTTAGCTTTGGCTGTGCTACGCGCCGAGGAGAAATCTGTAAGTGTCACGAATCCAGTGGCGAGCGGATATAAGCAAGCAGCGACGGCGTGTCAAGCAGTGAGTGCGGGTGTGAGTGAACGATGGTGACGCCTAAGCTTTGTTCAAGTGCGGTCAGTGTTCTGGAACAATCGAGTGATGACGCCGTTGTAGCTGCGGAAGTTTTGAAGAGTGTTTCCTACGGAAGAGAAACATCGGGGTCCGCCGACGCAAGGGAACGACCATCAGCGCTGGAATTTGGGTGAGTGTTGAGAGAAACATTCGAGATACTATCCAAGAATTGTGGACTGGATACGTCTGGTGACTATTCAACACTTTAAGCGTTCTTTTATAGTTGTAATGCATATATGAGACTGTATTTTCAGCGCGAGTTGCTTATTCCCGTTGATTTAAAACCATCTGAGTTAGATTGAGAGTTGTATTGTGATTAATCCCTGCCGAGTGTGCATGATTTTGTTGTGTTTGTACAGCCCTAACTGATCGAGAATATATTTTGTTGTGTTATCAAATCTCGGCTCTGACTCGGTCTTTGGACCACAACCGGCGTTCGATGGCGCACTAAAGGGACCATCTCAAGAAAGTATCAAAAAGCGACCAGCGCAGGCACAGTTTCTTTCAAGCTCCAAATTCCAGGAAGGGACTCTTGCTTCCTCTCCCTTCTAATTTCCCTTTCCTCCATTGATTTAAGTGAACCAGTGAGCCGTTCAACTGATCCGGTTCACTTAAGTGAGCTGAACCGTACGGAACCGCTCACTGAAGTGAGCCGCTTTGCCCATCTCTAACTTAGTTAGCGAAGTTCGTTGTGGCAAGTTGATTATCAAGCACATTCTTCTTAAGATGCATGACGCACTGCTTAGGCCTTGTTCGAAGCAGGCTATGACTGTTTACTAAAAAGATGTCGGTGGATAGCTGCAACATTCTGCTCCTTTGTTTCAGCAACAACTGTGGCGCAAGCTTCCCCGACAACTTTTTGCTGAATGTGTGCTTTAAACTGAAAGTTTTTCCTACTATAAAAAAGAGAGAAGACTGCTTTTTGCAACAGACAACGATCCTTATTTTGAACTCTTGATTATAATGGGCAAACTTTACCACAGAAAAGGAACTGTCACTTCAAACGCCTTCAGCTTGAGCTCGTGGCATAGGAACGCTGCTGACTGGAGAAGTTAGGCTTGAAGAAAAAATCTCGCATTTCCACGAAGTGAATCATGACGAGTGGGCGAAGCACTGGGGATCGTTCTTAGCGTAAGTCACCCGTGACATTGCCCACTCGCGCATGTAAATGAGTGACAACGCGTGTGTACAGTATATACAATGTGTTTTTGCCGTTGAGCCACCGCTTCCCGCGTCCTCAACCCCGGGGTAGCAGCTTGTCGGCGTTGCCATTTTGCCGCTCGCCCCCGGGGTAGCTTGCTGAGAGCCGCCGCATGCCGCGCTGTCGCCCCGGAGTAGCAGCTTGTTGACGGCGTTGCCGCTTTGCCTTTAGCGGGCGAGAGCGCGTTCACGATCATTTTCATCCATGCCAGAAAGAGAATGTGTGGTCTGGAACGCGCTTATTCTTCATCGTCATCAGCGTCATCGTCATGGCGTATAATGGTTACCTTGCATGTGCCGTTCCATGATGGCAGCGTCATCGTCATCGCACTAGCGTGGCTACGGCAGACGATGGTGCGAAGGGGGGGACAGGCTTCGTTCATACAATGCTTCGAATCTAAAATTGAAGGGCACTGTAAATTCTAAAGTGTGTTCAGCGAAAGCCTGTGGCCATTCGACTGACTGTGCCATGTCTTTTTTTAGGGGAGGAGCACCTTAGGGCCGAGCGTTCTGCCTCCACGGTGTCTGTTGGCCGTCACGGGGAGATACGTGGATGTGAGACGCAAAAAAGTTTTAACAATAGACTAATATCAATCATAATTGTGACTGAACAATATAAAACACCTACAAGCACGAACCCTTTATACTAGTCGGCGACTTCAACATAGACATTATGGATCTTAGGATGTAGCTTTGTCGTTGACTCTTTGTCACTTTATGTCACTCAATTTACGTTATATTGCAGATCTTCAACGTACATTTGCGTGTACGTTGAAGTCACCGACTAGTATAAAGGGTTTGTGATTCTAGGTGTTTTATATTTCTACTTACATTTCTAGGCGCTACGTAATATTCATATAGCGTTTTTTTTTTCTCGAAGCAATTTCAAGTACGGCCGTGAATCTGTGATAAAACGCCCACTTGCCACAAGAAGTCCAGGGTTCGAATCCCACTCGAACCTAATGTGTTTATTCTTTGTTTATTTGTATCTGTCTCGAATTTTCGCTCATGGAGAACGCTGAATTATCGCTCAAGACCAACGAAGCCGATGCCGACGCCAGAACTGCCGCAAAACGAGCTCTTTAACGCTGAGAAAGGCACTGCTTTGGGCTTGTTCGTAATCCATATTTACAAGCTTTATAGCATGGAGCTTCTTACACAAAGGACAACGAAATACGACAGGCACAAGCGCTTCAAAGCGCTTGTGCTTTGAAGTGGAGATAGGTGAAGGGAGCAACCGAATTATGCATTGCGCGCGTGCGCTAACAAGAAGAAAGTTATACGCTCCTGCATACAACATCACCACGTGAGGATGTGGAACAGCGTCCCGTGGCTTACGAGATACAAGCAAAAACGCCATGGCACTCAGAAAGTACACCCGCTGTGATGAGACGTGCATGGAATGTATGGCCCCCCCATGTCTGAGTATACTGGTCAGACGAGTCGTTTGCGCGAACGACTAACAACTACACGTTGACGGAAGGTCATAACTTGGGTATCCGGGGACGGTGTATAGTGGGTCAAGCTTAGTTCTTACTCGTAAAGTTAGTAAAGGTTAAAGCTGCAGACGAGCAGGGACCTTAGCAACGACGGCCCTAACCACGGAGACTTGACGATCATAACGACGACGGTTAAATGAGAGAAAAAAAAAAGTCCCGGCTGACAAGTGGGCGGGCGTAGTAAGCACAGACTCACGCTTCTTTAGTTCTGTCACCGTAAAAATCTATTTCGTAGCACGGCCCAGCAGCTTTTTTAATAATAATGTGGTTTTACGTACCAAAACCATCATATGATTATGAGATACGCCATGGTGGAGGGCTTTGGAAATTTCAACCATCCGGTGTTCTTTAACTTGCACCTAAATCTACGCACACGGGCGTTTAGCATTTAACCTCCGTAGAAGCGCGGGAACCTCTGCGGGGATTCGATCCCGCGACCTGCGGGTTAGCAGTTAATCACCGTAACCACTAGACCACCACGGCGAGTGCCTACTCTATAATAATAATACTTGGGGTTTTACGTCTCAAAAACACGGTACGATTATGAGAGGCGCCGTAGTGCAGGGCTCCGGAAATTTCGACCATCTCGTATTCTTTAACGTGCACTGACATCGCACAGTAGACGGGCCTCGACCACTGATTGACGATCGACCATTTCGCCTCCATTGACCTTTTTGGTCAATGGAGGTGAAATGGCGACAGACCCTACATTGTGCTAACAAAAAAGAATACAATGAAATCGTTGATTTTCAACATTTGCGTCTCATTCTGTACGCCCGCATGGATTTCCAAAGCAGCGTCAGTTCTCAAGCAGGCAAACAAGGCAACTAAACATTTCCAGATATGCGTTGTTTGCGTGCCGGGGCCTCATAAGCAGCCCCGCGAATGCCACGACACGCTTATAATCGCCGAGTATTTTATCACGCATGGCTAAGTTATGACTCGTGTTACTTTTCTTTTTATTTTGCTCATCGATTCTTTCGACATGCCGCTAGTCATAAAGGATGTCGGCGCGCCGATGCCGTGCCCATAAAACTGGCCCCCCCATCAGTTTAGCGTGAATCTGAATGAGGCGTTCAGAGCCAGAAGCTAAAGATCCCTGGATCAAGTCGTTACTGTTATTCCATGATTTCAACGGAAACAAAGGAAACAAGTTACTGTGGTTCCAGAGGAATAAAAAAAAAACAAAAACAAAGCAGGCACACACAAACCTACTTCTCGCAAACCGTTAATGGTCTATATCGGCGTTTACATAAAAAAAACAAAGCGCGAAATGATGGGTGTGCGTGGACATGAAAAGCGGCCGGGTTTCTAGTTGACCGTGGCACGCGAAATTTCCTGGGTACGTTTTGATCGTGATGTGCTGCTTCTAAATGGTTTTCGCCCGCCTGGAAGCTTTTACAGCGTCGTTAAATAGGCATTGCTTCATTTATACCACGTCACGCGGTACTGCGAAGACATACGCAGTGAACGAGCCTCTTGCCCGTGAACTTCGAACTGCGGCAGATCGGTGCGCGGTAGATCAATTTAACTGGCTCCGTAGGGATTACCGTGGGAAAAGAAGTATTCGGCGTAGCTGCGTTGCGATTTTATTAGCGTAAGTATGTCAAATCAAATTACGAAACATTCAGTATTAAAGTAAACAAGTTGTAGAGTGCAAAAATATTGAATTGAAATTAATTTATTCAATTGGAATGAATTAAATATATTTACATAAAAAAATCACGAATATGCAAAAACTGTGCGTGGCTTTTAACTTCTTGAACACCAAGAGACAGCGGTGCAAACGGAAGATTCAGCGATGAAATGCAACGTACTGCAATGCTAGGACGTCATCACTAGCGTCCCACCACCCGCGCTCGGCGCGGCAGAACACTACCTTCTCCTACACCCGACTCCGCCCTACCACCTGCACCGCTGCTCCTCCTCTTCACTTGACTAAATGCATGTCTCCAGCTTCCAACTCGCTTCCGCTATACCATGGCCTACCCTCCATCCTTCTCACCCTCATGCTTTTCCTCCTCACCTCACTTTCCTTCACCACCGCTTGTTTTACTATACTACACGTGGCTATGCTATACTTTACCCTCCCCTTTCCTCATTGCTCTCCTCACCCTCACTACCCTTACTCTCCACCTTGCTATACTATACTATACATGGCTGTTTTATGCTTTACCATCTCCCCCCTCAACCTGTCCCTCTTCCTCACCCTCACTTGCTATTCCCACACCCTTAATTGCTGTATTATACTGTACAGCCGCGGCCACGTCTGTGTAGAGCGCGCGAGCAGCCGATTTTCGCTCGGCGGGGCAACACCTTGAGGCAGTTTCGGGCTCTGACGTGGTGTGTCAGGAGCATGCGCGGCCTAGTAGTCAGGCTAACCACGTCAGAGCCCGAAACTGCCTCAAGGTCTCACCCCGAAGAGCAAAAATCGGCTGCTCGCGCGCTCTACACAGACGTGGCCGCGGCTGTACATGCAATGCTATACCGACTTCTCATCAAGGCGCGAAAGCGCAAGGGCGGTGGTGTCAAAGTGACGTAGGCTGGCACTGCACTCTGACATTGATAAAAGTAGAAGCATTTATCAACTACTTTCTTTTGTCTGCTTGCTGCTATGCAGGGACGTGGAAGTCTTGTCTAGGTTAACTGGGCCATGAACGGTCGCCCAAAGAAAAGCTACCCACACGTATTCACTTAGGCAATTAGGGCGAAATATTTTACGTGAAACGTGTCGCACCTCCACAATTCCCGTCAAGGTAGTTTCTGGCCGGGATTTCTCTGAAGTAACAATTCACTACGCAATCATCAGGACACGTGTGCTCAGTGATTCCTAGTCCATGGCCTCCGAGATGGCGGGCGCGCGGCGGGTTTCTCTCCGGCCGTCCCAATCGCCGCGCTGCCCAGCAAAAAAACGTACATCGCGTCGCGCGCCCGGTTACCGCGAGATGGCGCACTCACTTGGGATTCCGGCGGCAGCGGAGACCGCGGCAGGAAGCAGAGCGCGCGAGATTACAGCGTGCGCATGTTTTTTTTTTTTTTCTGCGTACGAGCAAGCATTTCCGCCAGGATCTCCTGGATGCACTGAAGGCAAGTATTTTTTTTTTCTGTTACTGCATTTATTTTGGTCCAATTTACGGAGAAAAGCACAGCAACTGCTGAATTTTCCTGATATAAATTGTTGTAAGGAGGTATGAATTATTTCTGTGGTAGTGTTACGTTTTTTTCATTACGGTCTGTTTTGTTTCGGCGCGAAATACCTTGATTTGAGAAATATACAGGGGCGTTCTAGCATTCTTCCTTTCTGGAGACGTGTATGGGTGAAAACTGGGCTAATTTTCGTCGTTGAATCATATTGCCCTCCCATCGTGACACATCGTTTTACGATTTGATCGCGTACGGACTTATGAGTTGGTCAACCGAAGCACGGTTACGTTTTAGATAAATGAGCGCCCTGGTGATGTCACTGAAGTAAGATGATAAGTAATTTTGCCGGAATATTGTTCAAGGCTTCGATTAGCCGACCTACATTTACTCCACACGTCGTTCACAGTGAAAGTGCCCGAGTTGTCATCGCCTCCTTTTTCGTCATGCGGATTTTGCTTACGTTTTGGTAGCACAATGGCAATATCAGTATCGTGTTCATTTACTGTGCTCTCGACTGCATCCAAATCAATCAATCGATCATAAATGAACAAAACGCGCCTGTAACCAGTCCGTGGTCGTCGCGGAACCGGCGATTTTCAGTCTAGACCAAGGTCTAGACGTGTGGCGACCGCCTGCAACCTCCTCCCTGTCTCCTGCTGCGCGACGGGAGGTAGTTGGAAAGGGAAACTGGGGAAGCCTCGTGGGCGAGTGCGAAGCATTGTGCGCTATGCGAACGCGGCTTTCGCGCCAGACTTGATGGCGCCGGCAACATCGCGGGGAAAGAGCATGACGATTGCTGAAGCCGAGTGCCGAGTTTGGTCGGCTCAGTAAGCGTTCCCCTCCAGCGTGCGCTCGACCTTATTTCTTTGTAACGCGCTCATGCTGCGGCGTTTGCGCGGTTTTCTATCTTGCGTGCTTGTGCGCTGGCGTTCTGCGTAAAGAAGACAAAATTTTGGCGTGGAAGTGGAAATGAATGTTTGATTCAATAGCAGTGATTTATTAATTGAAGTTGTAGACTACTTACGGCTATATAACTGAAACTCTGTCAGAGCTGTCCTTTTTTTTTTTTTTTGTTAGAGAAAATGCTGTGAGGTCCTGTGTCTTCTCTTTAATTTCAGGAATATGGCATACTGCTGCGTACCCTTCTGCAAGTCGAATAGCAAAAAGAAGCTTGGGATCAGTTTTTATGAATTTCTGGGAAATGAGACGTATCGGCAGGCATGGCTGAAGGCTATATCAAGAAAAGATTTCGTTCCGAATGAAAATTCTAACACCAGTTTAGTCTGCAGTCTGCACTTTCTCGATTCTGATTTCTCTAGTTCCACAATTAAGCGGCGACGCCTCAAGCCAGATGCTGTGCCTAGCGTTTTTAGCGAATATCCACGCTACATGCAGCCTATTCCGGCTACGAAAAGGCGTAAATTAGAGCGACAGTTTTCAAACTCTCATCAGAAAACCCCGACATCAACCACGGCACCAAAAGAAGGACGCGAGGAAAATGCCGCGGAAGATTTCCGCAGTGAAGATATTTGCGCATCACTTGTTTCTACAAACATTCTGGCAAGTCATCCATCAACCCCGACGCGGCCATGTCCTGACGATTCAGACGCCACCCAAGAAGCTGCGGTTTCAGTGTAATCTGCCGTACAAACTCATTCTCTTACGCCACGTAAGCGTTCTGATGTCATGGCTATAAATCGGATGAGATCACAAACGTTTAGGATTAACAAGAACATTCGAAAACTACGAGAAGAAAATGAACGACTAAGAAAGAAGCTTGCAAAGTTCGAAAATAACAGTGCATTCAGCGGTAAGAAAATGTTTGCAGAGGGTGGGCAGTTCAACATTTTGCCTTGAAGACTGCTTGATTGAGCAGATCTTCGAAGTGTAGTAAGTTTCTAGCACATGCGGATCTCTTGCAGAGGCATCGCTTTTCTAAGTGCTCTAATAAAGGCAGCGCAAATGTACAGCAAAAAAAAAAAAAAAAAAAAAAAAAAAAAAAAAAAAAAAAAAAAAAAGCCCATTTGAGAATTGATAGGCCCCGGCATTGACTTGGCCTCTCGTACACCTTGACCAGACATTTCCAAATCAGCACGAGGTTAATAAAAGCGCAAAACCATTTTTTTCCTCGCCACATGCAAGCTGCGCCAACAGCGCGGCAGCTTTTCCGATCCCAAGTAAGAGCGCCGCGGTGCGGAGAAAAGAGCGGGCCACGCCCACCTCGGGAAATACGCTCTCTCCGTGCGATTGGGACGGCCGGAGAAAAACCGCCGCGCGCCCGCCATTTCGGAGGCCATGCCTAGTCAGACGCTTATCATCCTGCCCTCGTCGTGACAATTGATAGGCAGGGCAGCAATTAGCGTTGTTTACAGCGCACGCGCCGCGTCGGCCAGCGCGTGACGTCAAACGCGCTCAAACGCTTTCCCGCGACAAACGCCATCAAAGTGCGATGACCTCGCGAATACTGACGCTATTGTAATTGTATTAAGGTATAGCGTTGAACAGCACGTGCACTTGTTGAAGAACGCGTGGTTGAACATACGTCATTTCAATTATTCACAAGTCGGTGGGACAGCGTGGGGCAGTGAGCACAATGTGTCTCTGTTTACAGCGCGAAAGAGGAGTGGTGCTTGCGAGCGTTTAATTTCTGCGAGCGACAATGAGTTCAGCCAGACATCATGACCGGTTAACTGCGACTGACAGCGTGAAAGCCGGGCGCGTATTGGAGCGGTCTTTGGTGAGAAATGGTTTGTTTGACACCAGGTGCGAGGTTCGAGCGAGATAGTAATTTGTCGACGCCGGACTGTGTCTGTAACTAAACAGTTGTGAATATCATGCGGGTCGGCAGCATGCAAATTCTTGCGTCGTACATGTTCCTTTTCCACAGCAAAAATGGTGTTTTCAGCGCAATTTCAGAGCAGGAAAGCGGGCTGGGCAATTGCCTATCTTGCAAGGCTAGATAACCCTGAACACTTTCACCCTTTCTTGTATAAACATTTTTAAAATATACTTAAGAAACATCTAAGCGCATGAATGTCCCTTTCTGACTATTCAGCGATGTCGGTGCGCAGAGGTGTTCCTCGACTCACCCCATTCCAGCAATGCTTCGATGGCGTTCGCAGATGCATTCTTGGCCGCCTCGTGGATGGGGTAGTAACCGTTGTCACACGTTATCTTCGGCGACGCTCCGAACTGGCTCAGCTGCGTTCGAGTACAACAGAAATGGGCGCATGACGCCATCAAGAAAGTTCATCAGCATCTTAACACTCCCCTGTAGCAGTCGAAGACTAAGGTCTGCTTCACAGTTGGTAACAAATTAAGTTATACAGTCGGGGCCCAGACTTCTTGCAAGACATAACAAGTCGCATTGGGAGAGAGACGCATTGAATTACCTTTAAGTTCCCAATCGATTACACTGTTCCTCTAATGCTCTAAAAACACTCGAATGCTCTAACGCTTTAAAAATACTCGAATGCTCTAGCGCTCTAAAAACACTCCAGTACTCTAACGCTCTAAAAACACTCCAATGCTCTAACATTCTAAAAACACTGTAACTCTTTCAGTGTATTTCGAGCTGAAGACGACTGGCGCCTGGGTCGAAGAATTCCGATTTCCGTAACGAAGACGGTTGCCAGTTTTGTCAAGTCGGGACTCGAGGAACTTTCATTGTGCATTGAAGCGCCGCCAACTAATAAGGCACGTGATCGTCTTTGTGCATCCACTTAATGCGCATGGAATCTAATCGCTGACGTATATACGTTGGACGAACAGTTGAAGAAAGATTGAAGCTGTCATCAAGTAAGAGAAATCAATTTTTCAATAACAACACAGAACAAGCGGCGTAATTTTTCTTCTCTTTTTTTTTTAAGAAAAGAATTAGTGGTTACGACAAGTCATACGTATGACAGGTTTTGTATGTCAACATCTTACGGTGAAAAGGAAGCAGTACTTATAAAATTGAAAGAAAGGAGAGAGATGTCCTAGATCCTAGAGAATGCCGTGAGTGAAGACATACCTACAAAATTGTTTTCTGAGACTTGCTCAAGCCGGACGAGTTTCGACAGGTCCATTAAACTGAGCGACAAAGGAGATTAGGAGCGGAACGGAAGAGAGGTCGAAACAACAAAGCAGCTGGAACCTGCACTTTCTCTCTTCTGTCATTGCAAAGCTAGGGAAGAAATGTTCAGTCAAATCTACTGGCACTGATTGTTGTTTGTTTATTTCGAAAACTTGCTTTTAGGGATAGTGCAAAAGCGTGTCATATAGTTGTGGCTTCAGACAAACACGATATGGCAACGTTAACGCTACGAGGAAATAAAATTTATAAGCACCATAACTTTGAACATCCTGATAAAGCACGAAGAAAATAGTGACAAGACGACAGAGTGTCAGTCCTGGGCGCGTTATATTTTTTTGGCGTGTCAGGCTGCTCAAATTTATGCTATTTGACAAAATGTATTACGCAAGAATTGACAGGTCAAATATGGGCAGAAAACACTTAATACGACACGGACGCTAGCTATCGACTGATTTTCAATCACGAATTCAAGATGTTATCACCCCTAATGTGTAGTTGTAGGAGGTTCTATTCCTTAAAAAGTGAATAAAAGTGAGACTTTCAAAGGAGGCTCTTCCAGCTGAAACTCGATACGCTGTCGGTAGTTACAGTTTCACATTTAAAATTAATGCTGTAGGCTGGGGTTCGTGCTGTTTAATCTGCATAGGGTTTAATTTAACTGAGTAAAACTTGTTGCTGTGCTAGTTGGTACATGCCTACTGAAGCACAAAAACACACGTAACCATCAAAAAAGTATTCGAGGCAGAATAGAAAAAGGTGTTGCTCGCTAGAAATTTTATTCTCAGAAAATCCTCGACGACATATAGTTTTTTATATAGCTTTTCTTTTATGTCTTGAGTACTTCCTTGATGGTTACGTGCCTTTTTTGTATTTTAGTAAGGGGTTCAATTCAATAAATGTAACCTTAAAAGCCCTGTGAAATGTCGGCAAGTAACAATAGTGAACGAGGGCAAAAAAAAAAAAAAAGATTACGCACCAGTATTCTGGCGCACTCCGCGTGGTCGTAGATGGCAGCCAGGTGAAGTGCCGTGCGTCCGTGCTTACTCCTCAGGTTTGTGTCCAGCTTGTCTCGGTGCTTGACAAGTTCCTGCGAAGTCCACATCGACCACGTGACCGGGTAGCCCATGGAAGTTGACCGGAGAGCTTCCACAGGGGAAGCTTCGCAGTCATTTTCTATATTGCGCTGTAACGCGCTAAAGAAGAGTAGATTCGGTGGAATCGTTATAATGACGTGTCGCAATCGCCTAGTTCCCGGCACGAAGTTCGGAACGAAAGAAAAATTCAGCCTTCGTATCTCGTGGAAATGAGGTTGCTGTCGGGACTCTCGTTTTTTTTTTTTTTTTGTACTTTTTTTCAAACACATCTACCGGAGGCAACGCTACTGGTGAGGCCTTGTCATTGCTGAGCGCAAGGTCGAAGACTGTCAAATCGCCCTGTTGTGTCATGCCAAAAAGTTTGAAAAGAACATAATTGACAATGACTTTGACATAACTGAAATTTGTCTCGGTGTTTCTATGGAAAGTTTTCAAGCTCAAGTGTATCCACAAATCCACAAAGCAGAAGAAGATACGGGAGAAAGAGCAAAAAAAAAAAAAAAAAACGAGAGAAAAGGGGGGGGGGGGGGCAGAAGGAGACAATATACAAGTAGGAGACTGAACTGGCCGAGTAAATGTCTTTTTTAAAACGTTCTGTCAATCATGTGTGAAGGACGCGCAATAGCAGAATATATGGTTATAGAATACAGTACAACACGATCAATACCTTGGATCTCATACTACAAGCAGTAAGAAAAGTGCAGTTTTTAAGCAAAATTAAAAAAAAAATATGGCTTGTGCGAATACGTGTAGTTGCTTTTCGTGATTAAAAATAATTCGACTGTGCCTTCGGTGTGCATCAGCACCACTAAACATTTGTATTTGCCACAAAATGCCAGCGCCATCCTCCGACGTTGCCTGCGATGATCACAGTGTGTGGACAATACGCAGTGTGCCGTACCGTTTCAGCCGAACATCAATTCTGAACTAACACCAGCAAAAAACAACATTCATTTCAAACTTATTTCGAACAAAACTGGTAGGTGATGAGCATAAGCTTAGCACCTAACTAAATTCGCAGCCAAATTCTACACTCGACCAATATTTGGGTGGTTAAAAGGGAGTGATTCAGTAGGCGCAGTAGTGTATTGAAGACGCTGTCATCTACGTAACGTTCACTAGGTGCGCAGATGCAAGGACTCACATTATCATCTTGATGTGCGAAGTCTCGATGACGCCTGATAAGCTACTATAGACCCTTTCACTGTTTACAAACACAGGCCCTCCACGGCATCCGGTTTCATCCACCGATGTGCCTATAGCATCGGCGGGCAAGAAGAGCCTTAGCGAGTAGCCGGCTGATTTTCTACACCTTCCTTCCCTATTTAGCAAAAATATTTTCAAATAAAGCTTCTTTTGAGCTACAGAAAGATTACAACAGATTTCTTTGAACTTTATGCACCTTACTTTTATCTAAAAAACAAAAGGAAGACTTTCCTTACCCTGAAACAACTTGAAAACGCGCTTTCGGTTTCGGTGTTAGGGGCTGATAAATCAGGTGACCGGAAGTTTCTCGGGGTACAACGCTTGCTGCTGTTATCGCAATCTTGAAAACGTGCGATAAGCAAATACAGTGATTTGCGTGCCCGAAATCAACTTGCTAGTCAGTGCAGAGCCAAATATACGGAAATGCAAGACAATGCGCTTGACGAAGGTGAACCCGTAGAAGTGTATGACGAAATGGTCTCGCGGTGATCCCTCAAGGACGACTGGACCTTGACCACTACGTCACGACGATATCGTAAAGCAAGACGCCTGTGGACATAGCCCACTAAGTTTGGAGCTTTATATCTGCTGACGTAGTAAAATTCTCCTTTGTAACTTCGTGGGCCGCAGAGCATGTAAGCGTACAGAACCCAAATATAGCGTTTGCCTTGAGGTCTGCTGCGTGAAAACGTTGACGTCAGAGCATTTGGTTAACGGAGCGATTACTTCCTTTCCATCATGCGCTTGCTGTGCTGTCTAATGTATGCGGTATCCATAATCACGAAGCACTCATAAAAACCTTCTGGCAAATAAAGAAAAAGAAAATAAAAGAAAATTCATGACGGTAACGGATCGACGAAGGCTCCACCAAACTCCGAATACTTTAAGGAGTGTGCAAGACCTTGTGTGTAGCTTGCATCGCGTTATACAAGACGTATGCTTAATATCAGCACTTGCCAAGGGTTTTGCGCAAAAACTAGAGAAAAAAGGAAGACAAAGGCACCGCTGTCTGCATGTAAAACTGGCTCGTAGCGCTCAGAGTAATAAGGCATTTCGCCGTTTATGTTCGACGTTAGCCAGATTTCCTCTTTTGCAGGCCATGCTGTTATAAGCGCGACGCTCGTGTGTATTCTATCTACCCAATGCACACCTACATCGAAAGAGCGCACTAACTAGTCGGCCCTATCATTTAAACCTAACTTTACCATCCGCATTACGAACTGCGGAAAAGCGGGCTTTTTTTTCTCTCTCCTTTTTAATACAGCGCGTTTATATAATCTCTCTATGGGTTTCATGCGGGTAATCTCCGTCGCAGTAGTGCCGTGCACACCAACCGAAGCGTTAAAATATTCCATGGCGTGCATACAGCGACGCATGAACACTAATGCCTACGACGCATACGGGGGGGGGGGGGGGAGGGAGGGAGGGAGGGAAAGAGTCATGCGCTATTCTTTTTCTAGTCCGAATAAATTGCAGCCAATAATAACTGTCTTGCTAGGCACGAGGGTCATTAATATTGAGGAAATTAGTGCTCCACCACAGCGGCGGTTTGGGCCTGCTGGTAAATCATATTGAAAAATGATTAGTAGTGCAAAAGCGTCAAAAGTAGCCATCGTAGAAATAACGCTGACTTCTAACAACCTTTATCAGATAATAGGGCCCTAATATATATGCAAGGGACAACACGCATTTATGCATGGCGTCACTGTATAACAGCGCTGTATTATCTAATAAAGGTAGTTGGAAGTTAGCGCTCTCTCTCTTTCATGGTTACTCCTAAAGCTCCTGTGCTATTCATCATCCCTCATTAGGAAGTTAATTCTGTTTAGAGCCAATGGAACATGCAAGTTGTCACCTCGGGACGAATATTTTCGTCGTCTCATTGTTATAAACACAGTGTACTAGTTTCACCGTGCGACAGTAGCACAAAAACGCGCGGCCTAGAAAGTGGAACAAGCAACATTGGGCTGTCCCCGATCAGTTTTATTCATGAGGGGACGAGACTCGCGTCTCCATCACTGCTAAGTTTCGTGAACTTGTGTGTACAAAAGACATCGCTCCGGGTTGAAAAAAAGTGCGCAAGGAGATTTCGCACCTTCTATATCATCATATGATATATATGACACTGCCGTATGATATGTGCCGACGTGGGAGTGGCTCGCGGCCCAGTGATCTGTGTTTTGCAAAACCCAATGTAACACTTTTTTTCAATGCAATCTAATTTGCATATCGAGCGAGAGTAATAATTCACAAAGGCTCGCAAACTGAAAGAAACCAGTGGCCTGGACTGCCAGTCTAACTGAAACTACAAAACCCATAGGCAGGCCGGCCGGCCTACTAGGTTATTTAAGGGAAACCGAAAAGCCGGCTAAACAAGGCGAGGTCTGGCCAGACATAGCGAGACCATGGCCTGGAGTAAAAGGAAGAAAGAGGAGAGAGTGAAAAGGCAGGGATGTTTACCAGTCTGGAACTGGTATGCTGCCCTACACTGAGGCAGTTTTAAAGTAGAGAGAGAGCGAAAGAAAGGAGAGGGGGGAGCACACACAACTCACAAAGACACACTCCTACAGCCATGGTGTCGTGATTAGCCTACGACTGCCAGTGCAAATCTGATAAGATTTAGAAGTTGAGCAATGCTTATATCACATTCATCCGCGATGACCTCTCAGGGCGACATTCCAAAATGGTTTCTGCCGTCATCGGCCTGTGGTCTATGCGAGCTAAATGTAGTGACCACGAGTGATCGTCTCTGCATGTTGTAGCGAGGAAAGTCTCAGGAGATGGGCTTTAATGTCTCCTCGCCACCACAGTTGTTTCAAAGAGGGTTGTCAGCTATTCCGATGCGATAGAAAAATGAATTCGTGAAAGCCATTCTTAATCATAAGTGCCAAAGCATAGTGACCTCTTTTCGGTAGAGCACAGTAGGTACCTGAAGACGGAGTAAAATGTTCGGGTAGTGGTGGTGCCGGTTATTCAGTCTGCTTGTTGAATGCCAAGTCAAGAGAGTAACTTCTTGTGCCCCCCCCTCGAAGTTGGCTTGCAGCTTCAGTCCTTGATAGGGCTATGATCTCTAGCCGGTTGCAGTGAAGATATTAAATGCGAAGCATTTCTTAGCGAACTTCGGCGACTTTGAGCGTATCTATCTATCTATCTATCTATCTAGCCGCCTACGACTTTGGGCTCTCCTGGCCATATCGTTCATGGGATTTATACCAAATTTGGTATGGCATAACATGACTGTATGACTAACATGAATCACTGGTCATATCATGAAAATCATGACTAACTTGTCATGAAAAGTATGATTTACACGCCATGGCCATAGTGCTCCTGAGGCAGTTTCCATAATTTGATATATCCAGAAATTGGTACGATGCGACATTTCTGCATGACGAACATAAATGGCAGGTGGTAATATGAAAATCATGACCTGCATGTCATGTACAACATGATTTACATGCCACGCTCATGGCGCGCTGACGGCCGTTTCGCTAGCTTGATATACACCAAATTTGGTATTGCGTCACGTGTCTGTATGACGAACATGAATGCCAAGTGGTCATATGGAAATCATGACATGTCATGAGTGACATGACTTGCATGCCACGCTCATGACACTCTCTTGGCCGTTACGCCAGCTTGATATACACGAAATTTTAAAGCGAAGGCCTTTAATGTCTCATGCTCACGTCCGCCCGTCTGGTCGCCCGTCCGTCCCACCAGCCGTGCCCTGGCACGGTGCCAAGTGGGCGCCGGGGCGCGCGAACGGACGCCGGTCGCGTTGGACTCTACAGCGCTCGCGCTTTGCTTACGTAGCGTCGCTGGGCCCAGCGTTTCTAATCATGCAAGGAAGGAGACGCGCGCATCACGTTCCATTCTTACCGACCCCGTCCCAGTGGGTACAGGCGTTCGAGGAACACACTTTGGAATTGACAAAGTGTCCGTCAATTTAAACGCTGGAACGCGGATGGCGTCTGCATGATGCGCAGAGCGCGAGAATACAAACGCATGCGAAACGGTGGCAGATTGGTCTCGCGTCTCGGTGCGATTCGAGGTAAGAAATTAAGCGAACATAAGTGGCAGGTGGGAACACGAAAATCTTGGCATGCATGTCATCTACAATGCCATTTACATGCCACGCTCATGGTGCGCTTGCGTCCACTTCGCTAGCTTGATATACGCCAAAATTTGTATTGCGGGACGTGACTGTATAAAGAACACAAATGACAGGTCCTAACATGTAAATAATGACATGCATATTATGTACAGCATGATTTACTCCCTGCTGGCTGCTTCGCATCATATCGATTCTCACAGTGCGTGGGATATCTGCCGGTTTTTTTGAAAGGAGTACTAAAAGCATTTCGACAAAAGTGAGTGCAGGGCGACATTGTGCACGGATATCTTTTGGAAAAGATTAAGCATGGAGCAGACACTCACAAAGCCGATGCATTTTGTCATACGGCAAATGTCTCTGTTCCTGCATATATTTTCCGGCGCCACCACAGGTACAGATAGGCGGACGTTAGCCCCTGTTCTGCGTATCTCGGTTTTTGGAGAGTCTGTTCTGCGCTTGATCTTTCCCAAAATACTAACGGTAACAACGCTAAACTATCATGAAGACACAGTATTAGCATGGCTTATGCCACTGTCATACTTACAGCCTTAAACGCGGTTAACCTAACAATGCATGGTTACAGCTAACCTCCGCTACGGGTAGTTACACCGCAGACGTAACTGAAGTTAGTCTCCTTACTGTGAGTATAGCAAACGGGGCTATGCAAGCTCGGTTTATTCTCACATACCAAGACGCTGAAAAATGGTTGACAAGCTGCGAGTGCAACGGCCGTGAACAGGCGCAACTCGGCAGCTTTGCGTAAGGTCCCTAAATAAAACTTGTTTTATCTAGGGACCTTAGCTTTGCGTTGTCTGAGGAATTTCACGGAACACGACTCCAGTCGGGGAACAATAGTCAAGCAAAACGCACAGAAAACGATGTTCCTCTTGGGACGGCCTACAACAAAGATTATGCTGCTCTAGGCGAGTGCAGCGAGATGGTACAACCCTTCACAACACGTTTCCTGTGCGGAATTGCTTTTCGTAACGTTCGCGTCTTGCGGCCTCATAGAGCCGCAAAGAATGAACGTATAGCCCAAGGTCGAACGGTTCAATACACTGTCACGAAGGTCTAGCGGTGGAGTAGAAGTCCTGTCTCGTACCTCGGCACTGGCCTAGAGTTTGCCCAAAATTCATGCTGACCGCGTGACAGGTACGTGTTTTTGTCGGCTTGCTCAACTGACCTCTAGGCTCTAACTGAGCCCGTGTAACAATGACAAACCGCTTTCACCTTAGCTGCGGTTAGTCCTGTAAACCACGGTTAAGCATAACTACAGTCAACCACATACTCTGTTGATTCAAGAGAACTTCTTCGCATTTTCAGGGTCAGACGCTCGACCGTGATTATGAGAATAGTTGTGCGAGTCGCACCGTACCTGCAGTGACTTGACCTTGTTGAGCTGGGTGCTGAGGTGCAGCGGGCTCTGGACGTTCTTGTTGAGCACGCTCGTGTCGGCTCCATGCTCGATGAGGAAAGTGATGGCGTCGCACGCCTCGTGCTCGCAGGCGGCGTGCAAGGGAGTGTTGTCCTCGTAGTCCAGCATCATCAAGTCTGCGCCGTTGAGAGAGGACGAGGCCGAGTATCAGAAACATATTCCGAGAAATTCTACGAAATGAAAGCAACGTCTAATGTGCAAGAGGCTGCGCAATTGCACTTATCTCGTAGAAGAGAGAGATATTTTTTTTTTCTTGCTATTGGTAAATTGTTGTTTTACTTTAGCGTGATATCTTAAAGTGTGTGTTTCGACAAGTCTCATACTTTTTGAATTTGATTTATACTTTTTGTAAAATGTATCTTTTTCGTTCCACTGCATCTCAGCAAATGTATGGGTGGAGGGACCCTAGTCAGGCAGAGGAAATCTGCCTTTAGTCCCTTCAACCTAGGCAATCTTTTTTGTTTTGTCTGAATAAACAATGAATGAATGAATGAATGAATGAATGAATGAATGAATGAATGAATGAATGAATGAATATAAGGAAAATCGAGGGGGAGGTTAACCAGACGACGCCTTCGGTTCGCTACCCTATACTTGGAATGGGAGATGGGGTGTAAAAGAATGAAGTAGAAGAACAGCATGTGGCGATACTAGGCGACAAAACAAACCGAAGTCATCTATTATATGCGTGTGCTGAAGTGTATGATATGTTGACTGTTATGTTCACATGAGTGAATTCATCCCCATAAAGACCAGGCGTGTTGACTGCTATGTTGTTGCGGTTGAATTCCTAGATGACCAGAGACATTCTTCATTGCCTTTCGCACATTTCCTTTTACGTTCTGACGGTGTTGTTCGATATGTGCGTGCGAGTGGGTTTTTACATGTGTGCTCGTGTGTTTTATTTTCCATGTACTGCTTTTTGTTTTTCCTTTCTTAAGTTGTATGTTCAATATTCACACACGGGCCAAGGAGTAGCCGGCGCCTTACTTGTGCGCCAGCATCTCCTTATATATCATATAAAAAAAAAACAAAAAAAAACGAAGTAATAACTACAGCACCATCAAAGTATCACACACCAACATCATCTGCGAGCAATCAAAATTTGCCATTTAGTCCGTTTTCACGAATAAACCGTCACAACGCCCTCAGTGCGACTCGCGTTGAATACCGGGAAGGCCAGTGCCCTAGGACTTTCTAGAAACCCACCGTTGTAATAATAATAAAGTTTGGGGTTTTACTTCCCGACACTACGATATAATAATGAGGGACGCCGTAGGGGAGGGTTCAGGACATTTCGACCATCTGGTGTTCTTTAACGTGCACTGACATCGGACAGTACACGGGCATCTACCATATCGCCTCCATCGAAATGCAACCGCCGCGGCCGGGATCGAACCCGTTACCTTCGGGTCAGCAGCCGAGCACCGTAACCGCTACACCACCGCAGAGGATAAAAACCCACCGTTGTAGCTTTGCAGCTAATGTGTTGCGCCCTGCTTGACGTGCATGGCACATCACAGGACAACGTCGCGTTGTTCACTCGAAAATGTGGCATGTGTGCAGCAACGGATTGCTGTGTCTATCTCTCTGTTTTTCTCTCTTTCTTTCTCTCCCTTTTCTACCTTACGTGATGAGGAGTGGAAGACTACAGACATGCTCTCAAGGGCGATGGCCCTTACTCTCTTTTCAGTAAACATTATGCACTTCTTGTACCGCGACACGAATTCGATTCCCGGTCACCACGGTGGTAGTACTTTGATGGGAGTTAAATGCATTCCCCCTCTTTACACACACACTGGAACATACACACACCCATAGAGTTTCCTATAAATACACTAGAGGGAACTCTGGCGCTAGTGTCTGCGGGGGCTGCAACACAGGGCGTTTCAGCCAGCATGGGAATCATGGGTAGTACACAAATTTGCCTAGTCTTGCCTAGTCTTCGTTCTTTTGGCTGCGTGTGGCCTGAATTCGCTTTGCCGCAATACATATTTCAGCAAAGGTTTAGCAGTTACGCTTCACCACCTTTACCTTTTTTGGCTCGCGAATCCAAATACGCTCACGAAGTTCCCAACGGTCCATTCTTTTTTCCGAAAAAGAACGAAAGCGCAACAATAAACAAAGCCACAAGTGCGTTTGAAGCCCGCAAGCACGAAGACTAGGCAAATCCGTGTACTACCCATCATTCCCATGGTGGCTGAACGATCGCAGCGCCAGAGGCCCCTCTAGTTAATTTTAGGAAACTCTATGCACACACCCACACACACTCGTGTGCTTTGATTTAGGCACAAGTTAATCAAGGGTTCCCCACTACTGCGTGCCTCGTATTCATATCGGAGTCTTGTCACGTGAAACGACAGAATCTAATTTCGTTTTCTCGTTATAGAAACGATGGAGTGCTAGCGCATGATGAGGACAGGAACAGAAATAAAAAAGGCGTACTTAACGATGTACGAGAGAATAGCACAAAAAAGTTTTGGGAGAGACAGTACTTCGACGTGTTATGTCGAAACGCTGAAGTGCCAGGAGCCGTGATTCTGCAGTATTATTGGACAAGCACTTAATGCTGTTGCTGCCAACGACAGCATTATGAGCTTGTTTAATATTCAAATCAAATTTAGGGAGCACTGAACTTTTGATTCGACCTTATGAAATGCGTTTTCTTTTTTTCGTGCCTGATATCAGCGAAATCAACGGGCTGGAGGTTTGCAGGTTTGCAGACAGAAAGAGGGGAGAAAGAAGGTGTGAATTACTACAAAAAAATTGGCTTTATACCATTGAACCGAGAACGGGGCAAAGGAGGCAGGAAGATCGGAAGAAAATGGATTAAAAGTGATCCTATGCGCACGATAAGATTAAATCATGCTGTATTGCTGAGAATTCTCCATCGTTATTGTACAGAATTCTCATTTTTATGTTCCGCGATAGGCTTGTCGTCATGGGCGCTTATTTCTTTTTTTAAGACCTCCTGAAATGCAACAAGCGTATCGTGAAATAACGACTGGGTCTGGTTCAGTAAAATCCGATGTGAAGGAAGCACGTAGAATACAAGGATTGGGCGTGTTGGGGTGTTGGAATTCTTAATCAAGGAAGCACGGTCGCACGGATACCAGTAAAACGTTTTTTTTTGTTGTTGTTATTGTTATCTTTGTATGAGTACATTTACCAAGATAACAACAAATGAACAAATCCAATCATGGCCTTTGCCTCTTCATCACGCTGAGGAAAGTACAAGTATCAATTCCACCGTTAGTGGGATCGACCCAGTTTTTGTGCCACATACCCGTTTATGATGATGACAGTTTTGTGATACGAGATACAAGGAACGACTTCCTAAATAGCTTCGCTATTAAAAAAAATGTGCGTTATACAGCACGTCTGTTAATGGCTCATCGAGCGTAGCCGGGACTTCAGTTCACAGCCAACATCTATTTTCATCATATACAAAAAAAAAGAACTACCAGCGAGGAAAATCTTAATAATAATATCTGGGGTATTACATCCCAAAACCATGATATGATTATGAGAGACGCCGTAGTGGAGGGCTCCGGAAATATTGACCATCTGGTGTTCTTTAACGTGCACTGACATCGCACAGTACACGGACCTCTACCATTTCGCCTCCATCGAAATGCGACAGCCACGGCGGGGATCGAACCCGCGACCTTCGGGTCAGTAGCCGAGCACCATAGCCACTGTTCCACCGAGGCGGACAGCGAGGGAAATATTATTATTGCGATAGAAATTATATGGACACTTTCGGCTGGTTTTCGCCGTCGGCGTCGCCGCCGTCATTTGCCGTATATGTATATGTATATATATAACCAGCCCCGCCCGTCGTTCGTGACCGTGAAAAGACGCGAGGGGGGGGGGGGGGGTCCCTCGAGCGAGCTTCGATTTTACGAGCGCGGGAGCGCGCGTTATCTCCCCTACTCGGCGGCGGACTGCGGGGGGGGGGGGGGGGGGGCGACCTTCGATTTTACGAGCGCGGGCGCACGCGTTATCTCCCCTTCTCGGCGGCCGACAGCGGGGGGCCGGTGTACCCTTCTACGTGCTGCGCTCTCAACGCGAAGAGAATTCTCTTAAACAAGCGTTTTCTAGAGTTGCGTGAGATCGGATCCAAAAAGAGTTAGCTGCCAGCCTCACTTCGTATAACATTACATTTTTTTGCTATCGCATTCATTGCTTCACCCTTGCGGTGAAACTGTGACTTTTTCTAGACGGATGCCGGTGCTGGGAGGGGACGCTCGGCAGTTTCTGAATCATACATTGTCCCTGTGTTGACGCCTTTCACTCCGCGAATACCATTACGTTTGTCCGTAAAAGATCACAAGCTGAAGAGAATGGTGTGTCTGCTGCACACGTCAGCGTGCCACGCTCGTATCTACTTATAACCGGCGGGGCCTATAGTTAGAGCTACTGGTCGTGCCCCAATGAGGACGACGAGTTGTCGGAAGTGCTGAGCGAATCTTAACGCGGCGTCAGATGCGCTTCGGTGAGCTCGACATGGTCGGGTAAGCAACGCGTCGACAAGAAGAGTGGGATTCATGAACGATTGGTGTTTAGTTGTACCTCTCGGGGTAGGAGAGTGGCGTCTTGTTTCCTATTTATTTGGCACGTGCGCTGTCTTATACTACAACGTGACGTTGCCTGTCCTCTTCCCTCGATTCATATTCTGATGTGCGTCTAGGGTCCAAAGTGCATGCCCACTATTCAATACATCACTGACTGTTTGCGTGATCTGTGTCAGTGGGTGTGAAAAATGATCCACTGTCAGATCGGTGCTGTTGGGTGTACGTAGCAGGGTAAAAGTTTTGACAATGTACATTATAGCATGGTAACATGTCAAGTAAGAGAAGAGTGTTGGTACATCATGATCTTGCGAGCAGAGTTATGCGGCTCGTGATATTGGGCACGATGCAGGACGTGCAATGTTAATGGGTGGAGTAAAACCAGGATGGTTGTACACTCCATAACGACGTAACCACGCCATAACCACGTAATTGTTAGACAACTAGTCATTAAAGGGCATCTAAACCGCCTCCGATAACTTTTTAACATTTCAAGTGAACGCCCGCATCGAGTGCGGAATGACGGCATAGTAGAGGGCTCCAAATAATTTCGACCACCTGACGTTTTTTAACGTTCACTTATATCTCGATGTACAGCATTTTTCCTCCATCGAAATGCGAACATCGCGCCCGGAATTTCAAAGGCGACTTTCGGGTCAGCAGTCAAGCGCCGTATTCTGTGCCACCACAGCAGGCCATACGACCACAATCAGCACCACAGTGTCTTTACTGTGTGCCAATGCTCACTGCTAATTAACTTATTGAATGTAACACATGAACATTGAATTCCATTGAACTTAGTAATCGCAGAATAGTTGTCCAGTTGGTGATGCATAATTAGTTCCTGCCCCAGCTCTCTCGCCTTACTTGGTCCGATCAATTGCGCTTCAGAATGCTCACTTACATTGAACTTTATTGAAATTTAGTTGAAGCAAGTGCGGCGCCCATCGATATTCTACAAGCTCAACTGACGCTTTCCTAATTCGTCTTCTAATATAGGTTTGGATGGTTATAAGCAGCGTTATGTACAGTATATTTTTTACACTCAGTAGTATCCTAAAGTGTATAATTAAGGCTGCACTGAAAGGTCTCGGCTCTCTGCAAGTATTTAGATTAATTAAATTGAGGACAACGGAGCCAGCCATGCAAGGAAGAATGATAGGTGTAGCATTAAAGCAAAAGAACACAGAAGTCTGTGTCGGGGAGCAAGTGGTTGTTAAGGACACCTCAGTCAAAATCAAGAACAAATGGACAAATGGGCATGGGCAAAGCATGTAGGGCTTCGTAGGACAATCGCTAGTCATTAAAGGGCCCTAAAACCAACTCCGATAATTTTTCGACATTTCAAGTAAACGCGCGCACCAAGTTCACAATGCCGTCACGATCAACAAGCAACAATTGCAAGCAGCAATCCCTTCTCCTCTCTGGGCCTTTCACTAACCCCCCGCGTTGGCTGTGACGTCAACATTCGCGTCTGGTCATGTCATCCACACACAAGAAAAAAAGAAATCTTGTTTGTCTGCTCGCGACCCTTCTTCCTCGCCCAGTGAGAAGGAGCACTCGGCCAGGAAAAAAGGCGAGCCGACGAACAGAGTATAGCGAAGGAAAAAGCAAAATGAGTGGCGGCCTCTTTTTGATCATTGACTGCGTGTAACTTCGCCATTACGGCAATTTTCCGAAAAAATCCTCACGGCTACGTGTTTCTTGAAGACTCGCGCACAAGGACAACAGCACAACTAAATTTCGACGTCTGGGTGGTTTAGGGGCCCTGTACGAGTAGCAAGCTGAATTTCAAGAGAATGCGAGCTCGTAAGGTGGAGGCAGAGTCTGGTGTGCAGATAAGATTAAGAAGTTTACGGTGATATCCTGGCCTCAACAAACAAAGGACCGGGTTAAACGGGGAAGCGTGGGCGAGTCCATTGCGCTTCAGTTGGCATAGTTTACCTTACATGAAGTCGCAGGTAACTATTAACTTTATCTGGCCAGGAACAGCGAATGTCGCTTTTTAAAAACAGCCACTCTTGGGGTTTTCCTGCTCGTTTTAAACAAAAAAAAAAGAAACAATAAAAGAAACTGTATACTGCTGTAAACTGGTGTAATATGTAAACCATATTTGTAAACTGGTGTTTACAAATATGGTGTTCACTGGAAACATCTCGCGCACTTACCTCGTGCACACCCACCACGGCCCAAATCATGGCGTCTTGTCGAGAAAAGGGAAAGGCGAATGCAATCGTAGCAGAGTGAACGTCGATTCGTATTCATAAGATTCTATCGCATTCTCGACATATGAGGTCGTTCGGCGAATGCGACTCCGACTGAGCGTTGTTTCTTCGAGTCATGCAGTTTTAAGGGCAACGCGGCGCCAGAGTTTATTTGCTTCCCGCGGCATAAACGGAACCGAGTCCCAGACCGAAGGAAGCAAAATCGACCGAGCGAGCTTGGCTTGGTATTTTCTCCTTAGACTTTTCTTTAGTGAGTCTGCGCTATTGTTTTCATGATTATCGTGTTCTTTTTGTTGGTATAGCTTCATTTTTCCAGGCTATTATATTTTTCCTGAGCTTATTCTTTTCTTGCCTGAGACATTCTTATCTTGGTTTAGCTTATTCCAATGTTTATCTTGTTGTTTCTCTGAGTCTAGCTTATTCTCTTCTTGTCTAACTTATTCTTAGTTATTCCTTATCGTGTTCCTTTTCTGAGCATGACTTCTTCGTTTGAGTTTGACTTTTCTTCTGTGAGTTTACTTTATTCTTTTCATGTTTAAGGTAATGATTTCATGGCTATCGTGTTCTCTTTGTGGATATAACTTCTTATTTTGTCAGGCCTCTTATGTTTCTATCTTAACTTACTATTTTCCTGCCTACGACATTCTATTCTTGGTTCAGCTTATTCTCATGTTTATCTTATTGTCTCTGTGAGTCTATGTTATTCTGTTCTTGTCTAACTTATTCTTTGCGAGTCTGTCTCGTTCATTTTGTGAGTATAACTTCTTCGTTTATTGCGTAACACAAAAAGCTTTTTTTTTTTTGCTCGTCTTATGCTTTCTTTGTCTAGGTCAGTATTTTTTCGCTTAGCTAACGGCACTCACGTTTAGCTCATCCTTTCTGCGAATTAAGCCTATTGTTTTCTCGTCAAACATTATTTTCTTGTTTATCTCGTTCTGTCTGATTGTTTAACTTTGTTTGCTTGTTTCGCGCCGCCATCTTCGAATGCGGAAGTCACTCTGACGTCAACAGTCTCTGTCAGACCCCCCCCCCCCCCCTTGAACGTGCTCGACTCTGCTGGATGCGGAAGGAAATCCAATTTCGAGTTTCCCAGCAAGGCCTTTCGGTGAGAGTCTCTCTTGCAGAGATGTGTAGTGCGATGTATATTCAGTTGGGCTTTTTGTTAGGCTTAATTCCGGCACGATATATTACGATGGCGCGCCTTTTCCAAGAATGGCCTTGCCCAATTTCACTTAGTTAACAGGAAACGAAAAAGAAAATTAAACATAAAAAACAGCTTGGCAATCAAGCGAATGCGTAGGTTTTTGAGCAACGAGCCCGAAAGCTCTTACTGCAAACTTGGTTGTGCGTAGGTTTTCTGTGTAAGTTAACGCTGAAAAAACAAAAAACAAAAAAAACCAACAACTTTATAGCGCCTCTACAACGTTGACTTTTTACTCTTGCTAGTTATTTACAGCTGTGTATACACGTGTCCACATATATGGAATTTGCAGTGTCTTGCCTGGAAAGTGCGGTCGATGTGAATGCATGCTTCGTCATAAGCAAAACTCCCAGTGGGATCATTGTAATGATCCAAGTAAGCGTTTCCGTTGTTAAGCCTAACTATATGGCCAATAAACTGCACGCGTCGCTGCTACCAAATGTTCCGCCGGTTAAACTAAAGCACCCAAGCCGCAATGTTGGTTCAAAAAATTTCATACTTCGAAATTGTCTCTTTTTTTATCTTCAAAAGGTAGTATTCATAACGGAAGACGCAGTTTAGTCCTAGTTCCTAATATCACAATTTGCAAAAAAAAAGGTGAAAAATTAATATTTTTATGGGAACGTTTTGGGAGAATCTCGCACGTGCTTTGGTTTTTATTTCAGGGAACAAAAGCATTCTCCGGACAGCTTAGTATTGAACAAGGGGAAAAAAAAACCTACAATATTTATGATAAACGTTTGCTTCATCTAACAGTAGTTGTATCTCACCAAAGAAAGACGTGAGTGCATATGAAATCTACAAGTCATTGTTTAGCATATGATTATAATTACTATCACTAGTCATGTAGTCTAGAAGGACAAACACAGCCACCAAATGACTTTCTTTTAACCTAGGTCTTGTCATACATATCCGCAGTGACTAAAAAAAAGTTCCTTATAACTTCGTCAAAGAGCCAGTCCGCATTGACTGTATCAGAACTTTCATTGACGACCGTTTTTTTCTTTTATTTAAATACAAAATGAAGGAAGGAGTTGCTGTCATTTCTTGGTGACGGCTTGCTCTTTCCACTTTGATGTTAGGATAAAATTAAATTTAAGAAATAAAAATAGTATATATGAACATATATACATTCCGGCATTTGGTGAGTTCAAAACTTCTAGTTCTAGTTTGAACATGGTACACACCCAAGCACGATGCAAACTTTTGATAAAGCTCACTCAAAACTCATCATAAATATTAGTGTCCTAATGTAACAAAAAAGAAATTGTGGAAGCATTTTCCTTTGTTAATCTTATCGTACAATATTTGTTTCAAGCATTGCGAAAACTACCCAACTATGCTTTCGGTCTTAAATTGACTTAAGATTAGGATACAATCCTTAGGACTTCAATTTTCTTCCTCTTCCTACAGACATTGCAACAATATTTCTCCTTCTATAAGTTCTATATGTATGATGCTTTACGGAATGTACTACATTTCGTTCTAAAACCATCCGGATATTACAATGGTACGTCAGACATCGATCACTTAATCGCACTGGGTAATTTGGTTCTTTCAATATGTGTTTTGTCGATGGTCTAAGAGTCCTGTAACGCGCACGTGGAGCTCTAGTAATAAGGTCAGCGCGCGTCGCTCACTGCTGGTTTCAACGTCTTCATGCTACTTAATCCCATCCGGGCCCGTTATCTTTTTGGCTTAGGGGAGAACCCCGTATCGCTCCTAAGTGAACTTAGTTGGGCAATACTGATTAATCTTTCTCGAGCAAATTAGATACAGTATACGGTCCTGAAAGCCGGGGTTCGTCTCTATCGATATTGCTGCAACAGGAAATGAAAAGCGCAGCTTTTCGGAAGCACTTCAAGATGCTTCCGAAGCACTTTATTGAAGTTAAGCTTCGGGGAAGTAAGCTTGAGTCGCTCCGAGAAGCGTCACAGGCGGCTTTTAGAAACCGCTACAGGATCTATTTCGGGCACCTAATCTTCGGAAACACACGAACGCGTAGAAGGTTCCAAAAGAACGTCAACTTGGGTTGCAAAACGGTAAGCAATACGGCGAATTTCCAGTGTCGCACGACTTTGAGCCTGTGAGTGCAAGCAAGCTTTATAAGTAGCTGGGACGTCTTAACTGAAAGGCGAGCACAAAGCCTGTCTCGTCATCACAATTGAATGCGGTGCGCATGCGTGTACTTTACCTTCTGTCGTCATGACCTTCTTTCTTTCTTTCTGACGTCATGTTACTCTTAGGATTGTATGGTTATAGCTACATACGGTGGCAATCCAAGTGCGAATGTTGTGGCGTCACACACCTCTCGAACGTACAGGGTGGTTCAAAAGTACGCAGGTCACTATCCCATGTATTCCTATGGAAGCGTGGCCTGCGAACTTTTGACCAGCACTGTACATGCGTGCATTGCTGTCTGACGTGATGCCGCTCACAGAGTTATCTGTCAATCAATGTAAAGTGTAGGGGGCTACCAACCGCGGCAGCTTAGCACCTAAGCTGTTGTGGAGCTAAGCTCGACGCCTGCTAAGCTCGCCCCTCCCTAACTTGTTCTTCAAAGCTGTTCAACCTTGAAAACATGCACCCCTTAATTCGTAGCTCACCGTATTGCAGGTGCACGTTACCGCTTCAATTGGTTCGATTGCACTGCGACACTGCAGCCTATGTAATGACAACACTTTCCAATGTGGTTCTCGAACCAAGTTCATAGCATCGTAATTGCCGACTGCCCTAACATAACGTCACGGAATCCCTAGATAGTTCGACGACGAGCGAAGCTTTCAAGTCTCGCTCTTCGTCTTAGGGAACCTTCATACAAATACACGCATGACGTTGGCGGTCACGTCAGCACTTCCCTGAAGATTTGTTTATGCAGCGGCCGCCTGCTTCGTATCGAGATCGTGGTGCCAGCTCTATATTTTAAACGGCAGCACGTGAACTGCTTGCGAAATGGTTATGTGCAGATTTCAACCTGGTTTGACGCGTTATCCTACTTGGAATAAGCTTCTGGTGGCGAGAACGCCAAGGTCAGCGTGTGTTGCTAGGTGGTTCAGGGCTGAGCCAGCTGGCTCATGCGTTCCGTGGAATCAGCAGACACTTATTATGGAAGCAACGCATGAACATCCACGTATTAAAATATTCTTCTCCTTAGATATTGTTCTCATAGGTCATGGTACAAGGGTATTTGCGGCATTAGGGTAGCATATCGTATACTGGCGTCTGGTTGACCTGCCTGCCTTCCTTTTCCCCTCCCCCCTCTTCTCTCTTTCTTTCCCAATCTCGAGCATCACGGGTATTTGGGACTAGTCGCGCTGCCGTGAACTGAAAAGTTCCCCACTTTTTACTCCGCATTCCTACAGTTTCTTTTGTGGAAGTGAAAAACACCGCACCATGCCATAGCATCCATAACATTTCATACAATACCGTACATTCCACGTCATAACGCACGATACCTATCATACCGAGCAGCACACCATTGCATACAATACCGAGGCATAGATATTTCGTACATCTTTAACTATTCATTTAGTAATAGGCGCCTTGTGCTCCGAGGGTTTGTTAGCTATAAAAACATTAGCCGTTGACGTCACGTAATGCGGTGTCAATGTCAGTAACTATTATGCGCGAAAGAAGAAACTGGAAGAAATTTTATTTTTCTCCTTTCTTTCAAACTTTCTTTCCTCGCAATTCTCGTTTTTTTTTTCTACCTCTGCTTTTCTAAAGCTCGAAACCCTAGTCATCCTTTAGTGTGTTTTTTTCTTGACTCTTCTTTTTTTGTAAATATCGCTAGAACTGTTTTACCCCCGTGCGATCTGCGAGACGCGATATGACTATGCTCATTTCCTATCCAGTTTCTTTTTTCGCATCCGGCTTGCATCCTGCGCTGGGGGAAGGAGCTTAGAGAATTTAAAGGTAGAAAAGAGTGGGCATACGAAAAATCTGCGTGAGGTTAAATGAGGCGTCTACGTTGAATGCACGCTGGAAAAAAAAGAGGTTGGTTCATTCGTATGTTTACAACTTGATAGCACCAGATGCTTGCATATCACGTTCCGCCGTAGATATTGACACCTCTCTTGTTCTCGTTCTTGTTCTTGTTCGCCTATTAACTGTGGCGCATACCCGCTCTTGGCGATTGACCAAGAATTGAGTGGTTTTATAGAATATTATGAAATTTTAGAATAAGGGAGCTTATAGAAGAGAAATATTACAGATTACGTAGGAAATAAAGGTGCTGAATCTGTTATATATATATCTATAAAACAAAACTTGCCATCCTGCCCTTCCGTCCTTTTCCTCCTCCTGGTCCTTTTCATTAGCAGATGTCAAATACCGACAGAGACACTACAAGACTAACCCTTTTCAAAGACTAACCCTTTTAAAACTAACACTCTAAGAGTGATGAGGCGTATTTTGGAAAGTTATGTGCACATGTCTAAACGTCAGCCAGCCTCTCTGAGGCGCCTTGTTACTGGATAATTGGGGCAGGGCCGCGGCAGACAACGAATGCGCTAGGAACGAGAAGGAGACAGGACATGCGCTGCACTCACAATTGAAGTTTTTATTTTTTTTTATTACTCACATTGATCCTTATAAGCAGCCTTAATCGGCCGCGCAAAAATTCACACGTTTGTGTGAATTTTTGCGCGTCAAGATGACATCGAAAAACCACGTCAAGTTGACATCGAAAAAGGGTGATGTGGATATGTGAAACGCAGAAAACGAAACGATACAGTCTCAATGTGGCACTATGCTGCACAACTGTTGGGGAGATACTCTTCAATAAACAACTTTAGTTGAGGCTACAGCGCTTCTCCTGCCTCCTTTTGGTTCCTTGTGTACTTGTGGTCTACGCTGCTCTACCATAATTATGAACCCAAACTAGCTTCCTTTTTCTTTTCTCTTTTTTTTTTTTTGTAACGTCTCTGTTCAATCATCTTTTATTCCCCTTGCCCCTTTCTCCAGCACAGTGTACCCAGCCTGTCTGAGCACTGACTTACCTCCCTTTGTTTTGTTTGGTTTTTCCCTCTGTTCTATGGCACGTACCCACTCTGGGGGGATGGGCCAAGAATGCGTTGTTGAAACTTAAAACGTTATTCGAAGAATGTTAAATGGTTGAAAAATAAAATAAAAATAAATAAATAAAAGAGAGGAGAAGAAATGGCAATAATAAGTAATACATCAAATTAAGACTTCAAAAATTATGATCTTGAGCTCGTATTACAGACTGCCGTATTAACCTGATCGGAACAATTTTGATGAGATTAGTTAGATTTTACCGCATTTTAATAACGAGTATTTTTGAAGGCAAGATTAAAATGTTACACGTTAAGTGGTTTGCATGAAATTACACACGGCATCGAAGGCATCCCTGTTTCTCCGCCTTCCTCTTTCTCCTCCTCCAAACCGACTTACCCGCCTATCTTTTATCATTCACCTTACTGCTGTTTATACCTCTACATCGTATGGCCTGTGCAGGTGTACGCCGAGCTAACGTCCCCTAAGCGGACGTCTCCCAAGCGGCAAGGGAGGGGTCGCTCACCGCCATCGTGCTTGAGGATGAAGTCGAGGATGTTGACCCGGTTGTGTGCCGCGGCGTGGTGGACGGCTGCCCGGCCTCGGCTGTCGCGGAACTGGAGACGCTTCTCGTCGGCCGTGAAGAGGCGCTCGAACTCGCGTAGGTTTCCTTTTTCGGCCGCCTGCGAGAACAAGAAAAAGGCATCTCGTCAAATTGAGTGCATTGTCATGCATGAAGGATAATTGAGTTGGCGAGGTAATCTGATAAACTCTTTCGGTGAGGAAGCGAAAGAACGTTACATAGGAATGAATAGTCTATGCAAGGCAGCATCTTACTTCTTTGCCTATATTTCCTTACGGTTATTGCTTCCCGAAGAAGGCTTAGGGTTTGCAGCGGTGAACGAAGTAATGCGCCTACTGTATTCGGAAAGCTCGTACTTCGAGATGTATTGGGCAGAGAATCACTCGTGCAATTCAGCTGAATAGGAAAGGCCATTGCGCGATGGAACATTTCTTGACTCCTGAAAGGTCTCCTACTCTCTGATCCTCTCCTTTCGTCTTGTTCCGTGGACAAGGCTTGACGTTTGCAGCGGTGAACGAAATAATGAGTCTATAGCATTGGGAAAGCTCCTAGTTCGAGACCCACCGTGAGAGAATCACTCGTGCACTTCAGTGAAATACAATGGCCCAATGCATGAGGACACTATACCAGACTCCTTTGAGGCCTCGTGCTCTCTACTTGTCTCCCTTCGTCTTGTATGCCTCTTTTTTTCTTCCTCCCAGCACAGGGTAGCAAACCATGCATTACTGTATGGTTAACCTCCCGGCCTTTCGTTGATCATGTCGTAATCTATCTGTCTTTCTCGTAGAGAGAGACAGAATGATAAAGAAAAGACTGATAGGTTAACCAAAGAAAATATTCGAATGGCTACCCTGTTCATGTGAGGGGGAAAAGGAGTGGAAGAAATGAAATAGAAGAAGGTTTAGTGCCGACACTACTGCTTGAATCGCCCAGGCTAGGGACCCTTTAACAATTTTGTTGGGTCCCTAAAAGTGTAAATACATGTACCCTAAAAAATAATGAAAGAAATTTCAAACTTCAAACTACAACAGCACACGCTAACAGGAGTGTTGGTTCGAATATCCATTGTGCTGGCTTAGATAGGCGTACTGATTCGCATGCATTACGCAGACGCGTATTCAATTACCGCTAACTTTAATGTTGTTGTAGAGAGTCTGAGTGAGGGACAAACAAAACAAGCCTATCGAAACCAGGAAATGCTATTAATATGCGTACTCGTTACGAAGGAATGCAATAAAGGCAGGCACCACTACACGCGAAACACACGAATGTCATTTTTGAAGTAGTCCTACATCAGACGCACAATACGCATCAAGTTCGCGAGCGCTACACAGCAAATCAAATGACATAAATAATTGAGTATATGAAAACATAATAAATGTCATCAAATCACTTTCCGTTTTATAGAAGCATTAGCAGGCATATTCGGTGTAAAAAGTTTAGAGAACACAAGGTCAGAAGAAACTTTGAATTTACCAGCAATTCGCAACTGTATTCGGTCGAGTTGCGCAGTAGCCTACAAGTTATTACCGCGCTTTAGAACAGGCCGGCAATCTAAATTCCGGGCGACCTGCGCGAATAGTGAGGTTTTTCTTGTGTGTCATGGTTGCTGTATGTTCGACACTAGACTGTACATTCGCAATAGAAAAGTTACGTCAGTCCAAATTACATATTTATCTGGAAATGAGTTCTCTGTTGGTCAGTCTCTGAGAAAGTGGTGGCACTGAAGCGCCCGGTATTGCACAGTAGATAGAAGAGAACCTTTAACAGTCTTTTTTTTTTTTAACATGACATTTGATTCAGTAGCCAGTGCCCTTCCTCTCTCAACAGCGAACGCTCGAGACACTTTGCATATTCAGAAGAACAGAACGACCACACTGAGAAATCCGAGCTTCTGCATACGAAATAAGGCACGAAGAGGCCAGGGACGTGCAAGTGTGCAACTACGCTTCGCTACGCAGTTGGCGCCAAAGACCACAGCGGAATGCTTGGTTCGTTCTCAACGACGCCGAGCTGCAGCATTGTGTGCACCCCATTCTAAACGCGCCTTCCTAAAGTTCACAATGAAGTGACTCCTCCGAGTAATTTCCGGCCTGAACAAAGCGACCGCGAAGAACGCGTCGACGGACGCTGACTCAAAGCAGAACGCCTAATGGAGCCATTCGTTCCCGGTATTCCGCACTTCTTTTAAAGCGAAGCCTTCTTACCGAGCAACTTGCTGACCTTGGTGAGATACTTAATACTTCAGTTGCAGTCTGGCTGAATAGCTCACAGATAAAAAGCAAAAAGACAAAAACAAACTTGTAGAACTCTTGAGCTTCGCCTTCGAGAGTAGAACGCGATTGCGTAATCGGGCCTTGTTCATATCGCCTTCTAAATCACCAGCCTCGCCACGCTTCTTGGTGGGCACCTCAAATGAGCCGCAAGGAAAGGAACTTCTGTGCACGTGAAATTGCCCGTTTCAAACTATCCTTTAAGACCTACTACAAGAGAAGTTGTGAAGTGCCCACTACGTCATGAATATTCCTTTTGCAAACCAGCGAATCACCCGCAACGCTATGACCGTGCGCTTTGTAATTCGTGGGTATTTAAACCAGCTGCTCGCGGCGGCGTAATTTACACGTCCTGACTCCTGGCGTGATTCTAAGGTGCCGCCACGTAATATTACGTGCGCTAAGGACACTCCTCGCACTACATGACATTCATGTAGGGTATTTTTTTAAACAGTTACAAGCATGGGCGTGGCTCTGTGGTAGAACACCAGCTTTCCCCCGCAGAAGTCCTGGGTTCGATTCTCACTCGAACCGAAGAATTTCATTATTTCGTTATTTGCATCTACCTCAAATTTTCGCTCACAGAAAACGCTGATATTTTGCTCACAGCCCCTGACACCGACATTCATGCCAACACCAGAATTTCTGCGCAACAATCTCTTTTGCTGTAGCGTTGAAATTGGTAGACAGTTTAATCATTGGATTGTGAGGAATGAATACAACGTTGTAATAGTCGTTAGGCTAAATAATACGCAGTCAGCCAAACTACAAGGTAACATTACGAAACACTAAGTAGGCAGCTGAATCATTACATTAATATTGAATCAAGACAAAGCTGCTTGTTTAAGAGCAGATAGCTGACAGACGGTGCCAACATTATCTCCAATTCCATGTTCTTTTTTTTTTTACTTGTTTCAGTTTGGTATGTTTTTCGTTTACTTTTGTTCTTGGATAACAATTTCCTTTTTGTGCTGCAGAACGTAGTGAAATGGAGTATTCGAGGTAATGTAAACGTGAACTTCCCCGCAGCGAGCAAGTTAGAACAGAACAGAACTGACCCGGTGAACGTGCCTGGCGTCGAATCACACAATTAATTAAGCATCTGCACTGTGACGTAGACAAACCAGTAGGCCATAGCAACGACGCATTCTTATATCCTTCTCCTCTGGCGACATCTCTTGAATCCGCTGTCGTCTTTTTTTATTTGTTTTTATGAGGATAAAGGCAAAGTAAACGTCGATTTTCAAAGGAAACTCGGACGACGTTCTGTCACCTGTTCAAACTTCGAAATAATATGGCGCTGCCTTTTCTGCGCCAGAAAGCTATTAAACCACCCCAACACACCGGGAGATAAAGATTTCACCGCACCCCTACGTCATCCAATGAGAGCTTCGCCTAATACTAAAGTACTTCGCCTAATACTAAAAAAAACAAAGCAAAAAAAATCTAATAAGTCTCCGAAGAGAAATCAGCGCGAGGAAACAGGTTAGGCTTAGCTAAGAATCAATCCGGGCAATTAGGACCGAAACGAGTTTGACCCGTGGTGTCGTAAAATAAAGGCCTCAGTGATCCAGGCTGGGTAGAGGACGAATGCCTTATGCCTGTCACGCGTAAAAACTTTATCGAACCGATTTCGAGAGCGTTTCCCGCACTGGCGCTCAAATCACCGCAGGGATTTTACGCAATACTAGACTAATAACAAAACAAAAAAATAAAAGAGTGAGGAGCGTAGCTAAGCGACAGTCCTTAATAAAATCGACGTAAGGAGTACGTGCGCTTGGCCGTAAGCTCCGCCACGTCACGAAGCTCGGAATCAATAGAGGCAATTAGTCTGCAGAGACGAAATGCTCGCGCGAAGTCCACACTAGAGCTAATTAGTCGGTTCTGCACGAATACCTATCTACACATTCGTTCGGTGAGGGCTAGCTAGTCGCTATAATTAGCCCCCCAGGAGGCTATTTCGCTTGTGCGCCTTTTGTGTCAAAATAGAAACAAAGAACTCGAGGATTTAATTGTTGCAGAGTTTCCAGCGAGAGCCACCGGCTAGTTGCTGCCCCGTCTTCAACCTGAGGCGAAACGGAAGTAATATCCGAGATGTGACCCATAATGATTACATTATCCTCCGTAAACGTATCAGCAAGTGTCGTTTTAGCTACGGACGATATGCCTCGTACTTAAATGCTTGAACACGTGTCCAAAACTGGTCGTTCTTTCCATAAAGTAAACTACGGAGTTGTGTTTACCGTTATTTGGATATAATACGCTCGTATACAGGCTGAGTGCAGAAGTAATTGCATGGAGGGCTTCGGGTGCCGTTTAAAAGCACTAGATGGTCGGGAATTTTTGTGACACGTCTCACAGCTATCGTGTTACAAAATCATAGATAGGTGGGCGAGCTGGTTTGGGTTCATAATGAACACAAACGCATGAACTGTCTTCATCTCGACCTTTGCATTCATTCCAGCGCTGCCCCCCCCCCCCCCCCCCTTTTCCACTTCATTATGAACTGTCGTGTTATATTGATATCTTCTTTTAGTTTTCCTCTGGATTCGTGACTGCAAAATCTCGAGAGACGATGAACACTCAAAGCTAGCGGCAAAGTAAATTGTTGCAGAATAGACGGCCGACAGAAACCACATGATTGGAACGTAACAAATGCACGAATTAATTAATTAATTAATTAATTAATTAATTAATTAATTAATTAATTAATCAGGCAATCGAGTATAGTGCCTCCTCCTCTGCATATGTCCCGCTCTCTCCTTGCGATCTACGTTGTCTTTGCACCCCATCACTGCTAAGTTCTCCAATCAATCAATCAATCAATCAATCAATCAATCAATCAATCAAGTATCGCGCCTCCTCGTCTACATATGTCCCGCTCTCTGCTTGCGATCTACGCTGTCTTGGCACCCCATCACTGTTAAGTTCTCCTCAATCAATCAATCAATCAGTCAGTCAGTCCGACCATTTTGTTGTCGTTCTTGGGACGTAAGGCCTCGTGCCTTCAATTAGAGCACCGGCCAAATTCTCGTCATTGCGAAACAGCGACGTACGCTCTCTCAGACGGGCCAATAATCCCGAGGCCAGACTTGGCGAGACGGGACTAAGCCGAAGGATTTGCACGTCCTCCTTTTGCGGCCAGCAGGTGTTTACCTATTAAGGTGGACGACCGGGCATGGCGAAGCGAGGATAAGGTAATCCCGTCGCTAAGCGGGCGACGTGCATTACGGGGCCTCGCGGATGGTTGCGTCGACATGTGCCTTTTTTTTTTTTTTTTTTTTTTTTTTTTTTTTTTTTTTTTTTTTTTAAGTAGGCTCTCCGCCATTCCCGCAGCATGCGTGCGCTTCGGTGGTACGAGCTCCTCAATGTGTGTGCCCAGGATAGGAAGAGAGGAACACTAGGGGAGGAGATTGATGGATTCCTTGCAGCAGATTCCGTCCCTTCCTTCCTACAGACCTAGAACTCAACGAAATCCCAGTGGACAAAATTGAACATCAACCCTAGTTGACTTCATTTTTTTTCTTTTATTGCGCTAACAATTAGATGACTCTGCAGGCGGTGTTTCTGCCGTCGCCGTCATCATAGGGGCGGCTTCTCAGTGACGTGTCATTGTAATGTTACGTCACGGGGAGACAGCAACTGGCGATGTACTAGCGGCAGATCTGTCATCTGCTCGTGATGCACGTAAACAAAGATGAGTGAATTGTCATCCAGTGACCCCGGCAGTCATTTCCGCGATTTAGGCTGCATGCAGGACGCAGAGTTCACAAACTCAGTGTAACTGCGTTGACTCGTCGGGATAATGTCCGTTGCGGTGGGGCTGGCTTTCGATGCTCACTGACGAAAACTTTAAAATGAATGTGAAGTATTTTATTCGTGTTTTCTGACTTCGGCTTCGGTGTGTGAAGAGTGTTAACACTGTATATCGAGGAAACGAAAAATGTCTCTGTCGCGATGTCTCGAAATCATGTCAGTACTCCTTTAACTGATTAGGGGCATTGGTCTGGAAAGCCAGGCGAAACGATGGGGTGCACATAGGTTGTAGAATCGAACTGATTGCGAACCATCACTGCTGAAGTGATGAACATTATTACATTTATATGGCCTCACCCATTATCTGAACGCGCATAAGCTTAGCCTAAAGTCTTGTTCACTACTTGAGACTTTCCTCTTGCAAAAATGAGCAGACTTCGTGCTCGCGTAATGTGTTTTCGGTTAACGTTGCGCAATCAGCGCTGATCAAAACCTAACTATGGGAATGCTTCTCCACACAATTACAAAAGTGTGCCTTTTAAGGCCCTGCAGGCATACTGCTCAGCTCATGTACACTTAATGACTGTCTAGGAGAGACCTCATTATTGAACCAACACCACAGCTTTTCGTAATGAAATGGTCATTAAGCACATCATGCTAGTTAAGTCAATGAGTTTTTTATTGAAATAAACAATAAATGGAGTTATCGTTTCCATTTCTTGGCGATGGCTACCCCTTTTCAATGGGTTGTTGGGATAAAAATTAAGAATTAAAGAGAACTATGAAAGACTAATATATATATATATATATATATATATATATATATATATATATATATGATTGTGTGTGTGTTGCCGTCCTACATTTGGTGAGTTCCAAAGTTCTCGTTCTAGCAAAGCACACATGCAAACACGGAAGGCACTTTCTATGTAGGTCGCTCAATACTGATCGCCCTAATCCCAAATATTAGTGTCTTCAAAGAAAAACGTCGAAACACGCTCATTGGCTTGGGATTTATCCATGATTACTATTGGCCTTGCATTATCGCTAATGATAACGTTCGCTCGGAGTCCAATTTACTTTGTTCCGTAACAAACGCGCTCACTGTGCCAAGCAAAGCGAAAGGTTTCTTTGGTTAACGCACGTACGATCTTGGTACTATCCATTCACTTACTACTCAATCCTTTTGACCCCCCCCCCCCCCCCCCCCGTCCAGATCACATCTTTGTTCTCGAGGGTAATTTGATCAATTTTCCAGGCAACCATTCCGAGACCAACTCCGGCCGGCTGAAGGCCGAGTAAGTATGCCTCTCAAGTAATCCAGTTTGCGATACTCTGACCTCAGGCGGCGCGAACGCGAAAGCGATGCAGAGACGTGACTTCCGAACAGCGGCTCGCTCCGCGAAGCGTGGATGAACAAACGTGGCGGCAATAACGCTAAAACGGTGGATGAGGGAACCGTACAGCCCGTTAGAGCACGCGAGGGCTAGGAAGAATCTTTTGTCCGCGAAGTGGTTCTAAAGAATGAAATAAGCAAGACCCTCAAGAGCATGACGAAGGCAGAGGAAGAAGAGAGAGACCAAAAGACAGGGAGGTCAGCTAGTTCTTAGACCGGCTGGCTACCCTGTGCTGGGAAAAAGGGTGAATGGAGGAATGAAAAAGAATAGGCAAGACATGCTCTAGAAAAGGGCGTAATAAATATTTCAGCAGCCCTCCCCTTCCCCTACTGGCAAAATGGCGGCAAACGAAGTGCGCTTGCATGACCTACTACACTTTATTTTTTTTGTTCATTCATTTACAGCAAAAGCTGCTATGAGATGACAACAGCAGCCAATTTTGATGCCGTGATTGTCCGCCGCTGCCGCGGCTGGTGTCAGTACCTCTATCAGGATCGGATGGGATTTGAACCAGGGCCTTATGCGCGGCATTCAAGTATTTTCCATGGAGCCACGCCGGTGCTTGGAAACCCTGCGCACAAAGACCCTATACAGGCGTCACGTCGGCAAAGAATCGCCTTGACGGGTGTAATATTGCGTGGTAGAATAGTAAAATCAAAACCAAGCGTCCCACAACGTTGTTTGCGTAAAGAGTGGGTCGTTTAATGCTTCCAACCCATTAAAAAGGGCTCAGCCACAATTCTTCATCGTCATCAGCCACAACATCATCAGATTGCACATAATGCTTCGCAGATGTGTAGCGGGTACCTCGTTTCTCCGCAAAATGACGAATAATGGAATATTGGGTGCTTCCCTACTCCGCAAAAATGATTTGTGGCGTAGCCTGTACCTTGCAAGTGTACTTTCAGTAGTCGCCCCAAAAGTTTACGACGGGCTCTTGAAAGGCTGCTGCTCCAGCTTTCACTATGACTGTACTGCGTATTCAGGACACGCCTGGCGCTTTTTATTCCTTTCTTTCTTTCTTTCTTTCTTTCTTTCTTTCTTTCTGTTTCTTTCTCTTTCTCTCTTTCTTCTTTCTTTCTTCCTCTCTTTCTCTCTTTCTTTCTTTCTTTTTCACTGTTTCTTTCTCTCTTTCTTTCTTTATTTCCTTCTATCTTTCTCTCTCTTTTTCTCTTTCCCTCTTCTTCGTTTCTTTCTCTCTTTCCTTCTTTCTTTCTTTATTTCCTTCTATCTTTCTCTCTATCTTTCTTTCTTTCCTTCTTTCTCTCTTTCTCTCTTCTTTATTCCTTTCTTTCTCTCTTTCTTTCTTTCTTTCTTTCTTTCTTTCTGTCGCATTGCGCAATGCTCTCTCCTAACCCGGCAAACGTCGGGCGGGCGGGCGGGTCATGGAAATGCAGGGGGGCAAACCAGTTTGTACCGTTAAAGAGATCTACAACTCCTTTACGCAACACTGTGAGAGTATGGCGTAGATTGATTTCTAAAAATCCAAAGATAAATTCAATCATTAAAGACGCCATTCCTAATTACCAGAGTTCCCTGAATCAGACAACTCTGACGCTGCATATATGTTGATCGAAAGCGTAGCTAGCACACGTTATTCCCCATATCGGTCAAGGTGCATCGTTACGTGGAAATTTTTCAGCAGCACCACGTGTCATATGCGAAATCGTTGAGATGGCAGTGCTGATATCATATATTTATAGAACGTCCTAATGTATGTCTTCATTTTGTCGAGGATAAAGGCCGGACCCTGAAACGCTTGACAGTTAGATGCGTGACGTAATATGCGAAGGAGGTCGGTAGATCAAACGACGTAGGTGCAGGATCACGATTAGCTTACGTCCTCCAAGTGTGAACGCGTTACTCGGATATGGGAAAGAAATGTCTCGAATCCGAGGGAGAAAAAATTGGTTTCATAAACGAATATTTCAATTAATTTTGTAATTTCTCGGAAAGAACTATCCAATTGTCAAAACTTTACGAAGACAGCTCGAAGGACGAATCAATATTAAACAAATTTCTTGGAAAGAACTATGCAATTGTGAAAATTTTACGAAGACGGCTCGAAGGACGAAGGAATCAATATTAAACAGAATTCTTTTTATTTATTTGCAGTCTAATTGGCGCCGATAAACAGAAAATTAGCAAAAACAAACCTGTAACTAACGCTCTTAGCCTCTTCCCTATCCTTCGATTTTAATTACGCTCGGAGGGTCTATGAGCTCCTGTTCAAATTTTCAGGGTTAAGAAAAGATAAAATTTCGCGCATGCTAACACTGTCCGCCTAGTTTTGTGTTGATGCTCTGTCGATTCAAATACTCGACTACCTATGTCACATTCTTTGTATCTTTGCTGTATTGATAGTGTTTGTAAAATCTTAAGCTGCGTATCTCCGTAGCGATATTTAGTGCACCCACAAATAATCGTAAGTTGATTTCAAACGCTTTTAGTCCCCTTCGTGATGTCACGTGACTCGTCGTGACTACTTGACCTCTGACTCGATCTGCCACGCAGGATCTTTAGCACTATTGAGCATAATCTTGAGAACCAGACATGTCTTATACAAATAAACAGACTCTCCAGCCAGGGGGGACAACCACTAAGAAAAGTCGCTAGCTTCAGAGCCGGCCGGACTGTCCCCCCCCCCCCCCCTGAAGAAGAGATCGAATGGGTCTGAAAACGTAGGGACAGTTTTTAATATTAAAAACTAAAGACTAAACGTGGCTGGAGAGTCTGCTTATTCGTATAATCTTGCCCAGGCAGACAGCTCTCTGTCCAATATGTTTACCTTTACACATATGTCTGTTTAACCTCCCTGCTATCTCCATTTTTTTTTCTTTCGTTCCTTGTTGAAAGCTATTTAATCTCAAATTCATTTTAACGTGATAACGGTGTAGAGCTCATTTCGCAGATATCCCGGTGTCGGCGTCGGCATAGTTCGTTGTGAGCGAAAAATCAGCGTTGTGCTGTAGCGAAAATTAGACAGATTTAAATGAAGAAATAATAATAAAAAACATCGGTTTGAGTGGAAGTCGAATCCGGACCTTCTGCGTGGCAAGCAAGCGTTCTGCCACAGAGCCACGTCATTGCTTGGAACTGCTTCCAAAGAGAGAAATAAAAGGGCCTATACGAATTTTATACAATGCGAGCAGTCTCCTTAACGCATGCGATATTGCGTTGCAGAAACGTAGAATCGCCTCAAGCGCCAAAATACGCGAATTGCGCAACGAGTGGTTGGTCTAAAGGTCATCATTTACAAACCACACAGGAAGAATTAATCATTGTTATCAGCAACAGCATCAACACAGTGTGCAGCTGCGCAGCTGCGCAGGTTGCCTTACAGAGGCGCCGTGGGTACCTCGCCAACTCGCTAAAGGATAATGGTGCAGTGGGCACTTAGCAATTACACTTGCAGTAGGCATTCTAGTATAGTTTGAAATGGCTAGTTTTACGCGCACAAACGTTGTTTTCCCTGCGGCACGGTTGAGGCACGCACCGAGAAGCAAAGCCAGCCCAGCGATTGAGAACGCGATGCGCATGAGGCCCAATGCAACCGTCAAGCAATGGCGCCTAAAAAACTTGCAGTGCTCTTGAATATGAAGCTCAAGGGTCCTGCGGGTTTTTCTCTGTGTTGATATCTATAACGATGGCCGTTTTGACAACATATGCTTATAAAACAACCTGAACTATGTTTTAGGGGCGAAGCTCCTTAAGGTCGAGGCTTGTACATCACCATTGTACATCACTTCCCCGGTGTCCCCCGGTGTAGCCACACTAGTGCGATGACGATGACGCTGCCATCACGGCACAGCACATGCAAGGTAACCATTATACGCCATGACGATGACGATGACGCTGATGACGATGAAGAATAAGCGCGTTCCAGACCACACATTCTCTTTCTGCCATGGATGAAAATGATCGTGAACGCACTCTCGCCCGCGAAAGGCAAAACGGCAACGCCGACAACAAGCTGCTACCCCGGAGTTGAGGACGCGGAAAGCGGCGGCTCCAGGGCAAAAACACATTGTATATACTGTACACACGCGTTGTCACTCATCTACATGCGCGACTGGGCAATGTTACGGGTGATTTACGGTAAGAACGATCCCCAGTGCTTCGCCCACTCGTCATGATTCACTTCGTGGAAATGCGAAAATTTTTTTTTATTTCTTCGTTAATGAAGGCCAGCGCTTAAACACTTGACGGCCAGACACGTGACGTAAGATGAAAGAATGATGTAAGATGCAGGATCGAAATCAGCCTTGGTCCTCAAAAGACGGGTGCATTTCTCGGATATGACAAAAAAAAAAAAGCACGCTTTGAATTCAAGGAAGCGAAAATGGGCTTCATAAACGAAGTTCTCAATTAGTTTTGCAATATTTCGAGGAACTAACGAATTCTGGAATTGTTACAAAAGCAGCTCGAAGGACGAAAGAATCAAACACTCATCCCAGGGCCCCATCGGCGGATTCCATTATCGGTGACGGACGCTAAGCCCACTTGCGAAATAACGAATTCACTTCGGCCTCGAAGTGCGCATTACGAAATTCGGAGGAAAAATTGAATTGATTTGGCTTGTGATCGGGAATGAGGTGAGGAAGTTAGTCAGATACTGCGAGTGCAATGATTATTTCTTTTATTAGTCATGCAACAGCTGATTGTTTTCTGACTAAACAAGCCAAATTTTTTTTTTTTAGTCCATGGATCTTGCATAATGCATACTGCATAATGCATAATGCTTTGCATAATGTTCACGTTCAAGAATTCTAACGGCGCTCTTATTTATTTAGTTATTTAATTGAGAATTTGAGAATTCATTAATTTTTTCTCTAAGTTGCTGTTAGGCCCCAGAAGCAGGTGAAGTTATTTATTTATTTATTTATTTATTTATTTATTTATTTATTTATTTATTTATTTATTGTTCTGCGTACGCTTCTTCTTTGTGGTAGACAGGGCTGGCGCACACATTGAAGTTACTCATTGGCAGATGAGGCAGCAGTTCAGCAGAAGGTGGCGGCCCGAAAATATATGGATATTGATATGGATGTGCATACGGATATGGACAAAGCATATCGATATGGACCGGCTTCCAAGAAGACAAGGCCACTTGTCGAAACGTTGGATCCAGCGGCACTCCCTGTTCAAGAATGCTCATATTGGCTGACGGCAATACGAGCGCAGTGTTTATGGCAGTTGGTAAATGTAGCTGGCTATGACGACGGCGACATTGCTGCAAATCCTCTTGCAACGATGACGCACGATCTATTTTTTGTGAACATCCTGTAGTGGGCTGTGACCTCCCGAATTTACAGTGCCTTGCTCGTCAATCAGATGTAATAAAGGAATGTGATTGATTAATTGATTGATCAATCAATCGATTATTATTTATTAAATATTTAATTAATTGCTTGATTGATTGATTGATTGATTGATTGATTGATTGATTGATTGATTGATTGATTGATTGGTTGATTGACATAGTGAGTGAGTAAGTGATTCCCGTCCACGGCGGCCGTAGTTCGATAGGGGCGAAATGCAACGGATATCCGTGTACTTACGTAGATTTAGGTGCTTATTAAGGAACCCCAAGTGATTGAAACTTTCCGAGCCCCTCACTTTCATCATCATATCGTGGTTTTGGGAAAACTTCAGCAATTATTATATTATATGAAATAATGCCCTATAGTACATAGGAGAGAACACGTGAAAAAAAATTCAAGAGTCATTTCTCTATCGAGAAAAAAAGGGGAAAGTGAAGCTCGCCATGCAGACGCCTGACGCTCTATATTTTTCCTTCTTTCATTCTGTCCCATCGCGCAATCTTCCATCATATCTTCTTCCATACAAGGACTGAAAGCTGGGCCAGTTGGTAACCGTACTTGAACATAATTTGACTCAGCGCACGACGACGCGGACACAAGAGAAGAAGGGAAGAAGCGCTGTGGTCTGTCCCTTCTCCTCTTGTGTCCGCGTCGTCGTGCGCTGAGTTAAATTACGTTCAACATATCTTCTTCCTTCCTCCATGCCGGGAATGGGACCTTCTTTCACGTGCTTAGCAGCGCTACACTTCAGTTGCTGCAAGCAACAACGACGATCATACGCTCATATTCAGCCAACGATGAAATGTGGCCACGTGAAGTGGCAAGTTACCTCGATAAAAGATCAGATTGTGATATCAGAAACTGATGATCGCCGACAAGTCCACGATCGAGAGAGTGTCAAGTGTTGGAAAACGGCGTGGACAAATACGTATGTTACCGGCGCACCTTCGAGGGTCGCATTTCCTTGCGCTGACGGCCACCGATATAATCACGTGCAACGCTGCCACCACCAATATCTGTAACTTCGCGCGAACACAAACAAACAAACTGTAGCGAAGCTTTGGAACTATACAGTGGGTCATCCTCTCCAGCGCCTTCTAGTGGGTCGCCCTCTTTGAAGAGAAAGAGCAGCTCGTGCTGAGAGTCGGTCCCCGCCTTGGCTGTCGTTCCGTGCATCGTCGCCAATAAACGTCTTAACAAAACAAACAAACAAACCAGCAAGCGAGGACACGAACGGCAGAGAGATTAAGTACATTGGTTTCCAGGATGGCTAAACCGAATTATGGGTCGCGGTAAGTGCACCAAATATCAGAACGAAATTCAAAGAACATTTCTCGGTACCCTAGTTTTCATTCTTTCCAGGAGCTTAAAAATGCGCAAACGCACGCTCACGCGCATACGCATCATCCGAGAACACGTGGCGTTTTACGCGCAGTTTGGTCTGACCACATCAAGGACATTGTTGCGAGAATCGCTGTTTTCCGGGGAGGTTATTAAGGAAAATGGCCATCAATTTAGAATGTGTTGCTACAGAGCTCGAGCATGATGCCTATCACTTCCTTTTTTTTTTAATCGTGGATAGGCAGTCAGGGCAAGCTGCAATTTGTCGACAAGATTTATTCTTCCTGCAGGAATCGATATGACGTGGGGCATCTTTACGAAGAGGCAAGTTATGTGTAGCCTACATTGTGTTGTTTTGGTAGGGAGCTTGCACCGAAGCCCGGTTTTGCGCATGGGCCACGATGCTCTACAATATCAACCATTCACTTCATTTTCATTTCTTTCTTTCTTTCTTTCTTTCTTTCTTTCTTTCTTTCTTTCTTTCTTTCTTTCTTTCTTTCTTTCTTTCTTTCTTTCTTTCTTTCTTTCTTTCTTTCTTTCTTTCTTTCTTTCTTTCTTTATTTATTTATTTCTTTATTTATTTTTTTCTCTCTTTCCTTCTTTCTTTCTTTCTTTCTTTATTTATTTTTTTCTCTCTTTCCTTCTTTCTTTCTTTCTTTCTTTATTTATTTCTTTCTTTATTTATTTTTTTTCTCTCTTTCCTTCTTTCTTTCTTTATTTATTTATTTATTTATTTATTTTTCTCTCTTTCCTTCTTTCTTTCTTTCTCTCTTTCTTTCTCTCGATGTATCGTATGCTTGATGCCCGCGAAGGCGGCAATTTTCGATGCACCGCGACTCGGTTTATGAAACAGCCAGGCGGCACCAATCGGCAGGAAAAGTTATAAGGAACGTTCATTTTTCTCCACCCCGGTTATTTTCGGAGAGCAAATAAACCTCTAAGCCTCGAGACGCAGCTCAGAAATAGAAACTGCGCGACTCGCGCGACGCGAGAAATAGAAATGCTCTTTTATTTTCTACTTCATGCATTCTTGATAAGATGTTCGGTTGCTGCGTCGAACCAGTCATTCATAAAGTTCTCACTTTTTCTGTTCATTAATCCTCTCGAACGCTTTATCACCGGTAATAATTGAGGGCCACGTGTGTAGTTGTGTGCTGCATGAAGTGGTTTTCGAATGGTGTACCGCTTATTAAGGCGAGAGTCTTAGATGACTCATCAAACATGGAATATTGTGAGGCGTCAGCACCAAAAGACGCAAAAAATTCACAACTATTTGATAACGTCATCGTAGAGGCCCTTGTACATTTATTTAGGTGCTCGTTAAAGAGTTCCAGGTGGTCGAAATTTTCGAATCCCTCCACTACGGCGTCTCTAACAATCATATCGTACTTTTCAGGCCTAAAACCACAACAAATATTATTAGTTTGGAAACATTGCGGTTGATTATGTGGGAAATTAGTGTAGAGTAGGGGATCTTCGATTTTGGCCACCACACACAACAGCGAACCAGCGTTTTTGCCAGTAATCACCGGAATGTAGCCGCTGTAGTTGGGGATCGAACCATTGCCCTTTGCAACAGAACGTCATACACACTCACCCACCATGGCCAATCAATATTCGTGACGTAAGCAAGGAAACGGACATCAAAATAAATGGCGTTTTTCTTTCCCTTGTGTGCGTTCCTTTCGAACGAATGACGCCCATGACAGACACTGGCTGAAGCCCGACTGACGTCATTCGCTAAAGCTTTCGAATCTAAAGCTTTGAGATTTTTACACGTTACGTCTATACTGGTTATGTTAGTCTGCTTGGCCAATATGCATGACGCCATCGTTGTTTGTAGAGCCTATAGGAAATCCCTGTCGCGTCCGCTCTGCTAAAAGCTTGCGCGCCTGATACCCGAGCTTGATGCACTTTGCGTCAGCTTCAATAAAAAAAAAAAAGGTAACGCAAAAAACAAGAAGACATATAAGCATAAAGGGACGGCTCTCACCGCTTGCCTGTCAAACCAAACTGCAGGCTTCGTGAGACAGCGGTCGATATTAAATAAAGCTCACTTTACCACGCGCTTGACTTTGCTTTTCCCGGACTCGTTCACGTTCTAGGTGATCCAGATTTTATGCAAAGCAGCGTCGTCCTCTGACAGTCTGTACAGCACGGTGCATTTCGGTTATTAAGTGCAGAGCACTTAAGGGGGCCAGGCTGTCGTATGCTGTCGTCGCCGCTTGGCGTAACGCAGGCAAAGCCACATATAGCATAGCAAGATGTAGCATACGGAGCGTGCGCTCGCGCCAAAGAATATTCTTCCGGTTATTCTTCGAGCGCTTTGATGATAATGTAAAGTGCGGACATTAGTGCTATGGCTAGGAAAACACAACAAACACAAACCCCGTATAAAAATTGCAAGAGGAAGCAAGCGAGAAACAGAAAGAGAGAGAAAAAAATAGGAAGAAAAATATAAAGAAATAGAAATAAAAAGAGAAAATTACAGAAATAACTGGAAAAGAGAATAAGAAAGAAATAGAGGAGGACAAAAGTAGAAAACCGAAGAGAAACATAGAAGGCTTCCCAGCTCCGCGCTTCCTTCAGGCTTGGCACCGCTATTAAAACCTGTGGTTGGGCTAGTTGGTGGTAACTCGTCATATTGTAAGTAATTTAGCGCAACTTCGTAATTTCTTGAGTGTAAGCGTGTGTGAATGTGTGAGTGTTTCGATGGATTACGAAGTTGCGGTAAATTACTTACAATTTGGCACCACTAATACGAAGCTGCTTTCATTCTTTTTTTTTCTTAAATTCAAGCGAAGCTCGTTATGACTGCCCAATTTCGATGGTGATGGCGGCAACATCGTGCGCGAACAAAAAGCCGGCACCAGCGAGTGTATAGACGTGCGTCCCTCGAAGGCGTACCAGTCTCATGCGTATATGTATGCATCATTTTCAAATGATTGATGCTTTCTCGATCATGCTCTTGTCGGCGATCACTCGTTTCCGATACGGGAGTCTGATCTTTTATCTAGGTCACTTGTCATTTCATTCTGGCACAGTTCCTTCCTGCCTTGAAATGAACGCACGAACGTCGTGGCTACCTATAGCAATGGAAATGTTGCGGTGCTAAACACGCGGGTAAGCATTCCCGGCATGGCGGAAGGAAACAGTGAGGAGGGAGCATTGCGCAATGCTCAGCTGCTGACCCGAAGATTGCGGGTTTGATCCCGGCCCGATCGCATTTCGATGGAGGCGAAATGCTAGAGCCCGTGTATTGTGCGATGTGAGTGCACGTTAAATATCACCAGGTGGTTGAAACTTTTGGAGCCCTCCATTACGGTGGATCTCATAATCATATCTTGGTTTTGGGACGTAAAACCCCAAATATTATTATCAATATTCGAAAGACCGGAAGTGAGTGCTCGACCGGAAATACTTGGAAGAGCAACAATTGTGTCACTCATTACGAAAATATGGCAGCGCAAACAAACGAGGCACAAAAGGAGCAGAACACACAGAAGTGCAGCCCTGCTCCTTCTGTGTCTCGTTTGTTTGCGCTGCCAAGTTTTCATAATGATTTTATATCAACTAGCCCGCCTATCTACCCTTCTGCAAGTGTTTCAATCATTGTCGAGCCACTAAAAATGTTTTCTCACCATTCCGGCACTTCCGCGGTTATATAACGGCGTTAAATCCAGCGTTATATAACGGCCAACTCTACGAAAACCTATGCAACCAATTGGGGACGTCACGTTTGGTGTCATGAAAAAAATTGCGATCACGTCGTCACGCACGTCAACATTCGCCTCATGACATCATCACGCCAAACGTTACGTCATCGTCGTGTGACGACATCGCCTGATGACGTCGTGCGATGTCCTTTGCATGAGCAGCACAATTTGTTCTTCTTTTGCCCTGTCTTTGGGATCAGCACACATTTGCGTGAGCGCAGCACGTAACGAATAATCCCGGTCAATTGATGCCGTTGCTTCGCTCAAAAAAAGAATTAAGATAAAAAGCCGGTCTTCCGTAAACCACGGGCCCTTAGAAAAAGCACTTGTCTTTTCGAAAACTTGTCTTACAGACACCTGTATCTCGGGAATATTATAACTTAGCATTTGTTGAATACCGTCTCTTTCATCTTCCAACTCCCCTTTACCTTTCACTCCCGTGCAGGGTAGCCAACCGGACTGCGGTCTGGGTAACCTCCATGCCATCTTCGTTTTGAATTTTTTCCTTTGCGTTAGTGTATACATATATGTTCCTGTTATGTCGTGTTGTGTTAGGTTATGTTATATGTTATGCTGTGTTATGTTATATTTATGTTATGTTACGGCATATTGAATTGAATGTATTTGCAACTGGATTGTGAAGATGACCCCTGCTCGGATGACACAGGATCCGGGACTTACATTATGCGCAATTACCTTCAGGAATGCAGTTTTTCATGAATCACAGGTAATTAAAGATGTTCGTGTCTGTGCGTGCGTCTGTACACTTGACCTTTACGGAAGTCGTGTACAAAATTCCGTACAGCACAGTACTGACTGTAGCGCGCTGTACAAGTACTGTGCTGTACAGCTGGTATCACGCACAGCTATGTATTTCGCAAGATCCTATCTATCTATCTATCTATCTATCTATCTATCTATCTATCTATCTATCTATCTATCTATCTATCTATCTATCTATCTATCTATCTATCTATCTATCTATCTATCTATCTATCTATCTATCTATCTATCTATCTATCTATCTATCTATCTATCTATCTATCTATCTATCTATCTATCTATCTATCTATCTATCTATCTATCTATCTATCTATCTATCTATCTATCTATCTATCTATCTATCTATCTATCTATCTATCTATCTATCTATCTATCTATCTATCTATCTATCTATCTATCAGTGATATAACTGGCATTCTTGCCGGCTTCTAACCCACTAGATTTTATTCCCAGAAAAGCTCTAAGCTGCACTTCTTCAGTCAATGAACGTATCAGCTTTCCTAATTAATTGCACCGTTCCGAGAAACATTCCTGCTATGTCGCTGCTAAGGCGTTATTTCAATGCTGACACTTTTACCGTTCGCAGGACAGCCGCCTTTAAGTTTATAAATGAGCTTCAAGATTTAGAGTCAGGTGAACAGAAGAAAGTCTTTCTATTTTTTTTTTTACAATTTTTTACGTCTGCCACACTTGTCAGGTTAGTGGTCTTAATCATGACTGACGCGGCTAACCAGATAGGTTCGCCACGCGATCCGCCTAAGCTAAAGAAGTGCCTTCACTGGGCACGATAGAGCTCTCAGAAGTCAGGAATTAATGGTGGGACCTCGGAAATCATCTCTGACGTCACATGGATTCGCGTGACTGACCAGGGCTCTGGCTGTTCTTTGGCTTGTTGTGAACGGTCATCGTGCCTGGTCACTTCATGGGGCAAAATGAGGGGACGTTGACACCGTCGCGTTTCCTAGAATAATTACGGACGAGTCTTTCTTTCTTTCTTCTTTTTTGGCACTGCCTTTCTTTTACTGTTGACTGAAATGTCAGCAATAAGAAGAAAAAGCTAATCTTTGCGTGCATTTTCGCGCTCAAAGATGACGATGTGTTTTGTTTGAATCTGCTTTCTGAAAACATAAAAAGAACAGAAAGCTGTTTTTTTAGTTTCCTATCATGCTCAATCTTCAACAAGTTTGCGTAACATGTGTTAGACGGCTGCTCGATAGCAGAAGCGCAAAGAAATTTATGAATGCTGCTTATGAATTGTTCGGGATTCGAATGACGGCACTTTGAAATGCATTCCTTATTAAGAGGCACGGCAACCTCCCGCCTCAAGACAAAACAAAAAATACGAGCAAATATACACGTGTCATGCATTTATATGCCTTAGTGACCCAGCCAGATGATTCTTACACAGCGAATTTTACGACCCTCGCAGCTAACCACTTATAATCCGCTGGTTTATAGTCAAGGTCGTTTTGTTCCCATCCGGTCCGCGTCTCTTCGCGCATATCTTTTTTTTTCTGTTATTCCTCTCCACTTGTCATCTTTCCGCGTTGTGGGAAGCGATTATGCAACGTCTCCATGGAAACGCTACCCCCCACCCCCGTTAGCATGCCACTTCCTGCGTGCCCGCTGTCACCTGCACAGTCCGGCCGCGCTCACTAATGACCACGTCGACGTCCTCGCAGTAAGGCTTGTTCGTGGTCATTTTTGCCGTCCATGACATGCCTGAGCTTGTTGGCTCGCGCGCTTCGCTTCGCAGAAGCACTTTCACGCGCGCACAGCGTCCGTCGTCCCATACTTAATTAAGAGACGAGAATCCAGCTGGTTTATGCGCCTGTTAGCCTGTTACCGACGCTCTTAAGCTATCTACCTGGACGGTGTCTTTAGGCACGCTGTGTATCCGCGGAACAGCCTTAAGGAAACGTAACAGGAATGAAAGAAGGAAACAGAAAGACAAAAGACAGGCAGGTTAGCCAGAAAAGCTTCCAGTTGGCTACCCTACACTGGAGGATTGGAGAAGGGGACAGGAAACATGACAGAGAAACCAGAGGAGTAGCCAGAAATTTTCTTTGGGTGGGAGAGAGGGTGTGTGTGTTTAGCCACTATTTGTGTGTTTGTGCGTGTGTGTGTGTACGTGCGCGTGTATATATATGTCTATGCATGCACAATGAAACAAAATCCGGTAGGGGAAAAGTTGGCCCTACCAGTCTCCCCCCCCCCCCCCACCTCTTGCTGCTTCATTTCCAGATACACCAAACCACCTTGGTGGCTCTCGTACTTCTACTCGCGCTCTGGAGCGGCTAAGCTGCATCTGAAGGTAGCATCGACTGTCTTACTTATCCTGATCGTGCGTGATAGATAGATAGATAGATAGATGGATAGATAGATAGATAGATAGATAGATAGATAGATAGATAGATAGATAGATAGATAGATAGATAGATAGATAGATAGATAGATGGATAGACAGATGGATATAAAGATAGATAGATAGATAGATAGATAGATAGATAGATAGACAGATGGATAGATAGATAGATAGATAGATAGATAGATAGATAGATAGATAGATAGATAGATAGATAGATAGATAGATAGATAGATAGATAGATAGATAGATAGATCTACTCGAAATGGGCCCTCCCTTCTGTTAATTACCAAATGTCGGAGGACTTTTTTTTTAACACGAAAGTGTTTTATGCCGGAGTCCACCAAGATTTGAGTGACGTATTTCCGTCACAGAAATGACGTCGAAAAAATACACATGATCAGAAGACAAAAGTTCCGTCAACTGGAGTCGAACCTACGACCTCTAGGTCCGCGACAAGAGATGCCGGGCACGCTATCCACTGCGCCACGGTCACATACTTTGCAGGTTTTAAAAAAAAGCCTTTTATTGCAAATAAGTTCTGCGGAAACCCGCAAGGTGGCGGAAGGGTTAATAAAGGGAAAGTAGACAACCACCCATTTGTAGCACAAAGCCACAAGGAAATCCATACGGATTTCTCAGAAGCTTTCTTTCTGAGAAATCCGTATGGATTTCCTTGTGGCTTTGTGCTACAAATGGGTGGTTGTCTACTTTCCCTTTATTACAAGCCTTTTATATCTACCACTGTCCTCTCACAGTGCTCTTGCCGAGAGAAGTAATGCATTATGACCGTGAAATGCACGATTAATTTCTTCAAAGCTTTGTTTCTCCGCGTCCGCCCCATTCGGCATGTTTCGAATAGTAAACGTGCAATTTTGCCGACGCATTAACACACTTCCAGGTGGCGACCTTACCCTTAGCATTCACACTCGTAGCATCCGTCCATACCAAAAATGGCTGTGCGACGCGCGAGTGCGTCGCGTGGCCGTAACTCCGCGTCCCTAGCCATGTTCCTAGCTCGCCCCACGAAAAATCGAAGCCGGCCAACGGGGAAGACACGACGCGCGTTGCGTTTCCCTCTGGTCGGGCAGCATTGTTCAATAACTCTAACATGCCGCGAGGATACCTTAGCCCAAGTTCGGCGCCCAATCATTCACGCTCTTCTGGCTGTCACACCGCTTTCAATGACGCCGCTCTCACCGTACAGTTACCGCAAGCATCTATGACCACAAGGGTTTCTTTAATCATTCATCATAGACGTTAGTCGTCGGAATACAGATGTACCATCAAGCGTCAACGAGGATGCATCCACGTTAAAGGGTGCTATAACTGTCAATACACCAATAGAAATTGTGCAAGCTCTCTTGTGCAGTAATGTGCAGTAAACATTCGACTACTTCTGTAAGGACAAGTTTCACTTTCGTGTTATAGCGATTGCTATGACGGAGGGATCAACCATGTTTTTTGGTATGCTTCTCATAAATATTTTTGCACATTCCCAAAGTATTCGTATTGCACTAATAGCTGAAGTGCATTACTACCGTGAAAGAACATCTCATTTTATCGTAGTTTGCCACTTTACCTGTTTTTGAATAAGATTACTCGTATGGCGGAGCTTGTTCAATGTGACACTGCAAGTTTTGACATGCACCGCAGTAAATGCGAAGAAAGGAGCGACAGTAAATTGTCAGTTCAGGTATAATAAGTCCGACGCAGAAAAATAAATTCATAACGCGTAATTGACAGCTGCTGTTTCTATTCGTTAGCTAACCATTCGCGCTGTTGAAAGGGGCTGCAGTCTTTTGACTAGCCATTCGGGCATAGGCTTTTCTGTATTCTTTGAGAAGAGAATTCGGTGCCCCAAAATCAATTCTCTTATTGTACACTCTACCCTTAAGCATACTAAGTATGTCATTAAAGATGATTAAAGGAGTGAAAGCTCAAAAGAAGGAAACACAGAAGCCTTTTTTTTTTTTACTAACAAACGCTATTTGCGAAGTTCCCACTTTCTCAATATCCAAACGTGTTCTAGTTGGAGACTGAATTGAAAAAACTGTACAGTTTTATTTCTTAATCGCAACATATGCGTTAAACTCTAGCGATGTTCATTCCTAAGTGACCCGCAAGGAAAATGTTCACGACTACTGTTTTGTCTGTATTCATTTGCTTCAGACCCACGGAATAAGAGTACTCTTTCCTCTTCCTATTTCTTTGATTTCGATAAGGCTGAAGAACGAATATACTTGTGGAAGCGTATGCAAAAGACGCGTGAAAAGCGCTCGAGAAATCTATGCACTTAGAAAAATCGATCGCGAAAATTGCAGTGTTTGTGTCGAGCGTAGTGTAATGTGAGGAAAGCTTGCTCATTTTTCACGGTAGTGCTTTATAATTTCCTCGTTTACACACTTTGTCACGGTAGCGTGTAGCTTTCTCACTGTTCACATTTTGTTGTATGCCGGTGCTCAAGAACATTGGCCACCCTTACTTAACCTTTACATAATTCTTGCCTGCTTCTCACGTGTAGCCTACAGTAATAGATTTTTGAAGGTATACTTTGCTGATTCTTTCATTGTTGCGTTTTTTTTTAACTGGCAAGAAATTATCTAGTCCAGCTTAATTATTCCATATGTATTGCTTGACCGCTTCTCACGTGCACATTATTCACTTTTTTACGGTAGTCTGCTGGCACACCCACTTTTGGCATTTTAATTTGTTCTGGCATACAAGCATGTTGAACGCGCTTAGTTATTCTCTATGTATTTCGGGACTGCTTTTCACCTGAACAGTATTCGCTTTTTGAAAGTAGTCCATTGGCACTTCTATTGCCCACGTTTATTGCTATCATTCTGGTACTGAATCATGTTGGTCCCGCTTACTCAGTCTGTGTATTTCTGGGCTCCTTCTCACGTGCGCAACACTCACTTTTTTACGATAGTCTGCCCATACTTTCATTATTCACGTTCTATAAAGGCAAATACCTCATCAAGCTCGAGAAACGACTGTCGGCGTCAACACCAGTGACGCAAAGAAATCACCAGCGATTCTGTCACCCTATGACATTATTATGACATCACACATTGTTAAAGCGTGTGACGTCCTCAAGACGTCGCAGTGACGTCCCTGTGACGTCACATAACATGCCGACACATGATGACATCATCACATGACCTCATCGATTGGTCATCGGAGGACGTCGGAGGCATGTGAGGAGCAAAAAAATCACGCCATATCCACGAAGTGAATGATGATGAGTGGGCGAAGCTCGATCGTTTTCATCCATGGCAGAAAGAGAATGTGTGGTCTGGAACGCGCTTATACTTCATGGTCATCAGCGTCATCGTCATCTTTATCACGTGGAGTGGGTACATTCCACTATACGTGGCTGCCTACCTACTACAACTACTACTACTACTACTACTACTACTACTACTACAGAGGAACGCGCTTATACTTCATGGTCATCAGTGTCATCGTCATCGTTATCACGTGTAGTGGGTACATTCCACTACACTGGAACGCGCTTATACTTCATCGTTATCATGTGTAGTGGGTACATTCCACTATACTGCGTCATCGTCATCTTTATCACGTGGAGTGGGTACATTCCACTATACGTGGCTACCTACCTACCTACTACAACTACAACTACTACTACAACAACTACAGAGGAGGGACAGACCCACACCCTAAGGAGCTTCGCCCCTAAAAGTTTGCAATGCCTTCGAACCCAGACGCAGTGCAAAACCACCCGAGGTGCCGAAAGCTTTCGAAGGCGGGGGGGGGGGGGGGGGGGGAGGGGGGGCGATCGATACAGTCGATTCAGAAAAAGAAAGAAAAAGCAAATTGATTTCGCCTTCAAGTCATCTTATGCGAATGCATAAGAAACACTGTGAGTCTACCTTTTTTTTTTATTCTTGCGCACAATCAAGTTCGTCACGCCTACTTATTCCCTATGCATTGACTGCAGCTCACGTGTACTGGTATGCTGACGCATTCACTGTTCACGTTTTCTTTTTTATTCCGGCTCACAATCTCATTGGTCACGCATACTTACTTTCTACGAAGCTCTTGACTGCTTCTCACGTATACAGTATTCACTTTTTCACCGTAGCCTATAACGTTTCTATTGTTCACACGTTCTATTTTCTGGTGCTGACTTATATTGGTCACGCTTACGTGTTTATGCGTATTTCTTGTCTGTTTCTCACGTATCCTGTTGTGCTTGAGGAACGGAAAGAAAAAGCTATTCTCTTTTCATTCTGTTGATCTAGAATTCGTTTCCCGCCGGTTCTTCGTGAAATTTGATGCGAGTGCCGGAAAATGCATCACGTTTTGCGAAACTACTTTGCGCGAATGAAGTGCTGGGCGTGGCGTCAAAGAACGTAGAATTTGGAGGCAATCGCCAACCCAGCGTGACAGGCAAGAATGAATGCACAATCGAAATGTCCCACGTTCAACGTATAGCCCTCATCTGAATTCCAAAGTTGCTGCAATACAATGACGAAACGTTTCACGTGCCTACGCGAACGAGTTCAAAAGAAAAGCTATCTTAGTCTTAGTTCAAGTTCGGATCGGATATGGGAGGTTTCGCGGTAATATTTGCATAGTGATTTGTCTAGGTTATAAAACTCGAGTAACAGCCATGCTGCATTAAGAACAAATACAATAGGAAGGATGTAGAGTTGTCAAACCGACGCTGTTATAACGAAGGGAGCTCTTGAGCAGGAATATCATTTTTTTTTACTGACTAACACCATGTCGCGTGCGAAAAATAAATTCAGATGAAGTGAAGGAACCGCATTACTGTACAAAAAAAACATATAAAACAAATTGCCATGCTACACGAACGTGCAAGTGTCTCTTAGAAAAGGAAAGCCCGACAAGAAAACATGTACATAAGGGACAGCACCATGCTTTCTTGTCGTCCCTTGCTTTTCTAAGAAATACGTACCAAGTATCCTAGTAGTGCTTCTCAGTTTATCTGCAAGTGACATATCTTATGCTGGGCCAAATGCATTCGTCTAAATAAACAGAATATGAAAACAAATTATAATATATAGAATCAATCAAATCTCTTAGTGAAAGGCAACACTAAAATGGGAACTATATTAGGAGCCATAATAGTGCTGGAAAGAATTTTTTCTGTCGCTGTTACATCATCGCCACTGCGCTGCAAAGGCTGAGACTACGGCACTGTAAAAGTACCATCTGGTATCATTAAGCTGAGAGGCTCGAAGTCACGTTTACAAGTTTACCTCTCTTTTTGCTGCTGGCTTATGGTGCGGGTTTCAAGGGCCATTCTGGCCCTTCTTGTGTGGGATAAATATTCAGAATTGACGGACAAATGTAAATGTACCCCCCAAAAGTCGTAAATGTACCCTCAGATGGAGTAAAGTACCTCCATATAGAGCAAGTGTACATCAAATGAAGTAAACGTGCTCTGAAATGAAGTAAATGTACTCCAAGTGGAGTAAATGTACTCTCATATGGAGTAAATGCACTCTAAATCGGAGTAAGTGTTCCCTCACATAGAGTAAATGTACTATTAAATGGTGTACGCCTGCCCCCCAAATTGCGTAAGTGCACCATCAGATGGAATAAATGTACTATCAAACAGAGTATGTGTGAACTAATAAATGTGCCTTAAAATTAAAGCATGTTGTCTTTACTTGAATGCAAATGGAAATCTATACTCATGAATAGAGCACACGTTTACGCTCCTTGTGCACAAACAGCGTCATTTTATTCACGGAATGAAACTGCTTAAAAATATTTTATCCAGAAAAACACGAACTCAAGAACGGTGCCAAACATCTACAGTGCCAAAGGAGTCACTTACGGTTGTACTCTAAACGCCAGCATCAATCATCCGAACCACTACAGCATATCCTGTTTGCCTCGTCTGTAACCGAATGCTTTTCTTGAGATCAACATTGAAGATGTAATAGCTCGTAATGGTTTTTTTAGCAAGAAATTGTTTTATGCCTGAGTACACCAAGATTTCGCTGGCGTATTTCCGTCATGGATGTGACATTGTAAAATATGCACCAACACATGACAAAGATAAAACTAGAACATAAAGTTTCGTTGTCGGGAATCGAACCCATGATTTCTCGGTCTGCGACGTTAAGCGCCCGGCGTTCTAGCTTCTACGCTACAGACGCACATGCACCAGGCTCAGTAAACGTGCCTTATATGTGTCACAGTCTGACAATAAATACTCAACTAGCTTAGTGAAGACAAGTTTCACTTTCATATTATACATATTCGTATGACAGAGTGATCAGCCATGTTTTAAAAATTAGAAGCATCACTAGCCACGTAACACATCCACACTGATCGCTTTGCAGCTCGTTTCATGGGGCATAATTTAAGATTAATCCATTGAAATATTACGTATGCCATTCCGATGACTGCATGAACTGTCTCGGAAATTCTCGTAGGAAAATTTGAATCGCATATGTAATTTCATATAACTTTTATAACAAAGGCATCAAAAACATACGTAATTATTAAAACAATAGATGCTTCTTATCATATCCGTATAGAAAAATGTATATTTCATACACAATGCTGAATAACATCATCAGAATTTCAAGACAAAATGATTAAAGTGGAGACTGCTTTTGGTGCAACTTTTACGGAAAATTTGGATTCAATATACATTTCTACGTAATTCGGATAAGAATTCCATTGAGAACACAGAGAATCAGTGGAATGTTTGTCGATGTTTTATTAGGTTAGAAGTTCGTATTTTCAAAACAAAACAGAAAGTCTTACGCCAAGAATTTTCATAGCAGCCAATTTGAGCCAGTTTTCGTGGGGTATAAATTATTGGCGCCGCTTGCCACACAACGATAAACAAGGGGAATCTTACGAGAAAAGAGCATTGAAAATTTGGCCCTTAACAATGTCCAGTAAAACGTGGTTTTTATTGGACAGTTCGCGGACTTAGATGCTACTTTCATTTTAAGCAGTGAAGAGTCGCCTAGAAGGAAAAAGAGGTCAGCTTGGAGTGTCGCCAAGGACGGTTTCCAGACGGCGGCTCCCGAAACTTCGGTGCGCACTTCAACCTGACACCACATGAGAATATGGCTTCACTTAAAGCTGTCCGAGTAAGGATACAGTTATGCTCGAAATGGCGAATGCATATTTTGAACTGCTTCTCATCAGCGTTGAAACTCTGAAATGTTTGTGCATAAAGCAGACATCGTCGATGTATCATTTCTCTTAGAATGCGACGACGCTAGGCAGTCACTCGAAAAGATGCTCTAAAACTGAGGGTCTGTCTCGCGCACCTTAAAAATCTCGCATTCGTATTCTGATGCACTTTAGCGGCATTCCGAGCTCAGAAGCTTGTATTTTCAAGTCCATTAATGGTATGTGTACAAGCGTAATGTTTTATTCAAGCAGGAAATTGAAGCTGAGGGTCGTTTTGAAGACATCAAATAGCGAGTTGTGAAAGCAAGCTGTCTTTCTCCAATACGATACACAACGCCGGAAATGTACCTGAATGCATGTATATATATATATATATATATATATATATATATATATATATATATATATATATATATATATATATATATATATATATATATATATATATATATATATATATATATATATATATATATATATATATATATATATATATATATATATATATATATGTGTGTGTGTGTGTGTGTGTGTGTGTGTGTGTGTGTGTGTGTGTGTGTGTGTGTGTGTGTGTGTGTGTGTGTGAGGGCTTGGTAAGC